>OX377206.1:64560238-64594856 GCA_947396885.1 Heligmosomoides polygyrus polygyrus | reverse complement strand
GAAGAAGGTGCTACAGACAGCCAGGTCGTGGGCGATAGCCAGATCCAGAATTCGTTCTCCATCCGGGTTTACCAGGCCGATCCCTTTTCCTCCATGAACCCTTTCCACTCCTCTTCTGCCACTCCCCACATGCCCGTTCATGTCCCCTGCTATGGAGAGGTAGTCGCCTTCTGGTACGGACCTTATGGCTTCCTCGAGCGAGAGGTAGAAGTCATCCTTGTCGTGCTCGGAGCATCCGGTCTGCGGAGCGTAGACAGACATGATGGTCCAGTAACCCTCCTTCGTGTCCAGCCGCAGTGACATGATGCGGTCGTTTATTCTTTGGACAGCCGCTACTGAATCCTTGAGAGACTCCGCGACAGCTATCCCTACCCCGTTCCTCTTGGTGTCCTCTCCGTTGTAGTACAGCTTGACCCCTTCTCCGATCTCCTTGGCTTTCGCCCCTTTCCATCGCGTTTCCTGCAGACACAGGACTTGTATCCTTCTGCGCTTCATCAGGTCAGCCACTTCCCTAGATCTCCCGGTCAGCGTTCCCACATTCAGAGTCCCCAGTCGAACTAGCTTCTTTAGCCGAGGTCGTTCGGCCCTCGGTAGCCCTCGCATACTGACCACAGAACTCGGGCGGGGGTTCTGTGCGCCACTTCCGGGTGACGTCCTAGCCTTTACACTGATTCTATTGCGACTTGTGATCATGGTTTTGTTTCGAGGGTTCTCCATCAGCCGGCCTGTCAACCTGGGCCTGACGCTGAAACCGTTGCCATTTTGCAATTTTTGCAGGGCATGGGGTGCCCGAGCCGGGAGTCGAACCTGTGACCCGTTTTGTGCATGAAACTACACTACTAAACAATAAAGACGTGGCATCACAGCATAGACCCTTGGTAGCCGACCTTAGCATACCTCTACCCACCAGGCCCAAAGTGAGGACGGAACCCAGGATCCGATGGTGGAGACTGCGGGGTTCAGAGCGGAACGAGCTACGAAGGGGCAGTGCTCGAAGCAGGGCCTTCCAGATCCAGCTGGTCCCGTGAATGAGACCCTGGAGGAGGGTAGCCGAAACAATCCTGAGATGTGCCAAGGAAACCCTGGGAGAAACAAAGGGAGGAGCCAGAGGGAATAAATCGGGCATGGTTCTGGAACGAAGAGGTGCAGGCTGCGGTGAAGAGGGAGAAGGAGGCCTACAAGCTGTGGCAAAAGACGAGGGCACCCGAGCATCTCACAGCCTACAGGAAGCTGAAGAGGCTGACAAAAACAGCTGTAGCGAAGGCAAAGAACGCGGAAATGGATGCGCTGTACGAGAAACTAGACGGGCCAGAGGGAGAGAAGTTCGCCATCCGCCTGGCCAAGGCGCGTCATAGAGCTAGCCTCGACATTCGAGTAGTGAAGACTGTGAAGAGTGCTGACGGTAGAGTGTTACGGAAGCCGGTCGAGGTCAGAGAGAGATGGGAGGAGTACCACAAGGAACTCCTGAACGAGGAGTTCCCTCGTCGGGAGGCCGAGGAAGAACAGCCAACGGAAGGACCCATCCCACCCTGGACGCAAGAAGAGGTTCGCAAGGCCATACGGAAGATGAAACTCGGAAAGGCAGCAGGGCCTGACGGTGTGCCAGTAGAGGCTTGGAAGGTGCTCGGGGACCTCGGAATCAACTGGCTGACGCAGTTCCTCAACAGAATCACGAAAGAAGGTAAGATGCCGGATGACTGGAGGAACAGCACCATAGTCCCCATCTTCAAGCAGAAGGGAGACGCTTCCGAATGCTCCAACTACCGAGGGATCAAACTGATCTCACACACGATGAAGATCTACGAACGACTGGTCGACTCAAGGCTGAGGGAGATGGTGCCCATCTCCCTCAGCCTTGAGTCGACCAGTCGTTCGTAGATCTGTGCAGTGGGGCTTCATGCCTGAGAGGTCCACCACAGACGCCATCTTCATCGCTCGTCAGGTGATGGAGAAATATCGGGAGAAACGAAAACCCTGCTACCTGGCATTCCTGGATCTGGAGAAGGCCTACGACAGGCTAGCTCGGACCGTAATCTGGAATGCCCTTCGAGGGAGGGGTGTCCCGGAACGTCTGATCACGGTCATAAGGGACATGTACGAGGGCTCGAAAGCGGCGATACGAACTCCACACGGGGTGACAAGGAAAGTGGACATCACAGTGGGGGTACACCAAGGGTCGGCTCTGAGCCCGTTCCTCTTCCTGCTGACGCTTGACTCTATAGTGAACCACCTTGAGAAAGGCCCTCTCAGAACGATCCTCTACGCGGACGACATCGCCCTAGTAGCCGACAACCAGGAGGAGCTGGAGGAGAAGGTGCAGCTGTGGCAGAGAGCCCTTGCGAACAACGGCCTACGGCTGAACGTGAAGAAGACGAAGTTCATCAGCTCTGAGCAGTGCGCTGGATCGATCCTAGACTGCCAAGGAGAAACGATCGAGAAGGTGGAAGAATTCCGCTACCTCGAAAGTGACCTATCCGAGGAAGGAAGTGTGGACCAGGCGGTCAGGGGACGGATAAACGCATCCTGGCTCAAATGGAGGGAGTCCACAGGGATCCTCTGCGACCGTAGATGCTCCAGGACGCTCAAAGGCAAGCTCTATAGAACAGTTGTAAGACCTGCCCTCCTCTACGGCAGTGAGTGCTGGGCCCTGGGTAAGGCGCAGGAGCGGCAACTGCACGCGGCAGAGATGAGGATGCTGAGGTGGGCATGTGGATGGACCCGTCGGGACAGGGTGCGAAACGAGGATGTTATGGCAGTGATAAAGACTGCCCCGATCCAGCTGAAGATGAGAGAGCAGCGCCTGAGGTGGTATGGACACGTCCTCAGAAGACCAGAGGATCACCCCACAAGGTTGGCCCTAGATTACGAGGCACCCGGAAAGCGTCCGAGAGGAGCCCCTAGGAAAAGATGGAAGGACGTCATCAAGAGAGATCTCGCCGAAGTCGGCGCCACGGCAGATGACGCCCTAGATAGGATGAGGTGGCGACAGATCACAAGAACAGCGGACCCTGCGACTGCGCGGGACTAAACGCTCAGGAGAAGAAGAAGAAGAAGAAGAAGAAGAAGAATGATTTATTGTTGGTATACAGGGATGGTTTAAAAACCAGTAACTGGACTACTAGGTTAAAGCTGAATATACTGATGAGATTCTAAGAACAAAGCAGCAGCGAAAATCTTTTGAAAATGTGTCGTGCTCAATATAGAGTCCACACCCATCAGGTCGGCACCTATAAATGAAACGTCATTAAATTCATTCACCCAAAAGCTGTAGGGGTTAAATTTGAAATTTAAATTTTATGCTTCTGCTTATTATAATACATACTTCTTTCACTACATTATTTACTAGATTTCTTGAAAAGCGTTCGTAAGAGTAATCTCACCGGGTATAAAAGGGAGTTCGAAATGGTTTCCGACATTGCGTGGCATCTAATTGTCAAACTGTGCACAATTAGAGAATTCCCGCCAACGAGTTTTCTGAAAGATATACGCAAAATTTGTAAAGTTTTTTATGAAAATATAGGGAGCGTGGAGCGCGATTGGGGGAAGTACCAGCTGTCACATGCACTCAATCCCGGTTCCTGCTGGGATTTCTCACCCAGGCCAAGCAATCCTTCCATCCCTGAGAAATCGGTGAATTGCTTTCTACTGGGAAGGAAAAAAGTGATTCGTCCGTCGGCTGGCCACCACTAGTCATTGTGTAGGCCAAATTTGCATTGAAATTGCGTCCACGCCATCCCGTAGTAGGATTCGTGGCGCATCACAGTATGGATTGATTAGCGTCGTACTTTGTCCCCTTATCCATTTTATTCTTAAAGTTTAACTGTTTTTACATTTTACGTTTGAAAATACTGATTCTTCCTGAAGTTACGATCATTTGAATTTAGAAGACGAAGACGATGGAGGCTTCCGGTTCGATCTAGACATTTATCTAAGCAGCAGCATACCAAAATGCGTGACTTGATTTTTTTTATGCAAGGATTCCAGAAAAATTACGACCAGGTTTAGAAAATGCAAGTTAATGATAAAATCGAAAGCAAATAAGTTGCAATGCCACGACTCATTCAAGGGCGTTCAAAAGCTTGCTAATATTGAGGGATAGTTTTGATAAATGAAAGCCAATCATGCTGATGTTTGGGGAGGATCGATATAGGATCGGGCTGCGTGTGGCTCTTCATAGGTGTGAAGATGGTTCCTGGGCGGCAGTAGACATCAAGGCGAGCGTCACGACCCTCTTGTAGAGCTGTGCTCGCCCTAATCGTGGCACAGGCCACACTCCACAGTCAAGCAGCTCAAAATTGATAAATCGGATAAAATATAGGTAAGCAATAGATTCCAACAGCACTCGACTCAGAACTGATAGGCGAATCCGCTGGTAGAGAAACCTCCCAATTCTAGACACACATTTCTGGCCTACATGGCGTTGGGGCCATTTCTCATTCTCAATGAAGTGTTTGACTGCTCGATTGCATGGGTCGCTGCGCGTACACGAATCCGGAAATGCCATAGATGGGAGGTGACACAGTTTTCGTGTTCGTGTTCATTCTGTGGCCTTTCCTCCTCGGGACGATGACTCCAGCGCCCATTTAATTTGGCGAAAATGACGTTTCTCCTCAACAGCTGGTTCTGCAGGCAACTTTGGCAGCTGCTAGCTTTCAGACCGTTTTACCGTGGTTACTTCCTTTAAATACTGTAACACCCTCACACTCACATTCGTGCAATTGAAATCCCATTTACGATAGTTCTTAGGCAAAACTGGAGCCATGTTAGACCTCCCGAAATCCGATTGTTTTCAATTACTCGGATGTCTAAACCAAACAAACTTTTACAGAAAACTGCATAATCGTCATCGCTATCTTTGCCATCTTCAAACCTACAAATTGTTTAACCTAAAATTCATTACAAAGTTGCTTATTTTTATTCAATTAGAAAGATTTTCTAGATTTAATTTTCTCGAATGACGGTGGGGCAAATCTGGCGTGTCAATTCCTCCACTGCTCCGGAGTCATTTAATCTCTACTATACCTGTATAATTTTAAGAACGATAGTGCACTGACTTGCCCATCGGCAGCCACCGAAAGTCATTGTATGTGCGAGTTACAATTTAAATCGCCTCCACGATACCTCGTCGATGCAGAATGCATGGCGCGTCCGAAATAGGGATTGATTTCACCGTATTTCATCTATACAAACCTCCTAGTCTGAAGAATTTTCTCCTTGAGAATCGCTTATCATCAATTACGTTATCAGTAAATTTGGTATCCGACCACTGCCGAATGTCGTTTGGGCGCAGTTAGTGGAGACGTCCCTCGTTAATGAGCATCCCCTGGCGCTTTAAGAAAAAGTTGTGGCCAAAACTAAGTAGCGAAAAGCATTTTTATGGCATTGGGTTGGCCTCGTTGAGGGGATCACGAAGGTATGCGAATTTTTCAAAATGGATGAACACCAAGGTGGCTACGGCAAATGAATAGAACCAATCCTTACGGTGTGTATTGTACTCTTTTTTAAATGCATAAGTATGGCAAATATGTCTGAGGAATAGCGAGTACCAGAGGTAAGTTAGACACGTGATCAGCAACAAAACTGTGTAATCTGATATTGCAGGACCTTTTGCTGCAGTCAAGATTCTCACGCCAGGCGGGGCTCGAACAGACTCTGTCTTCCGGGCAGTATGACAGCCTTAATACTACCAGTGCTGTTGTTGTAATCCTGTCCTATCTGTAATCCCGTCAGAAAAGCTGAGGGTGCAGGCGCCAGTGCCGCATGGCGCGAGAGTTCTGGTCGCAACAAAACAATCTGTAGCAGCATATAGCCTCTACACCAGTTGCTCCAGGCTTTCGTGTAGGATATTGCTTTGAACAGTCTGAGTTTGGACTGATATTTTCTCACATTTCTGATAGAGGAGATCTTCCAATATACGGCGGCCTCTAGCAACTACCAGAGGTGCACTGTGCTCGACGTACAGGGTGCGTAAAAAGTATTGACGCACCTAGTTTTTGTTTCAGCTCCAACTTTCTCTTTCTACTTTTCCAAGTTTTAGTGTGCAATTTTTGTTGTCTATATCGCGTTCAAAAAATATTCTTGTAAAAGCTGAAGAAACGTCGTGGTTACGGTGAGCCTTTCCTGGCTGTTACCAAAGGAAATGAATACTTCATTAACAAAAGAATTAAGCTGTGTTTGAAATGGTGGATGAGAAAAGAGGTCAACAACCCAAACGTCGGCCGCGGCTCTGTCATAACAGATGATGATTACAAGATGTTCAAGCACGATAACGTTCAAATCAAAAATTGTCAACCTCTGTCCCATAACGGCAAACAGATAACGCGCGCAGGTGTGAACAGCTTCTTAGAAGAGCACAGCTTGAACATGAATCCGCTGGATTACTCTTTCTAGGCGATTTTGAAGAATGAGGTCTGTGCTACTTTCAACAGAAGTGACCAGTCGCAGAAGGCTACCCTGTTCGAAGCACGGAACAAAATGCAAGCGAATACTTGCGGCGCGTGCTCATGAATTTTTCCGCCGTTTTCGCTCCTGTATTCACAGTAAAGGAGCCAATGTCGACTTCGAGTTATTCTATCGTATTTGTAAGATCATTTTCCATATTTCTCAAATGAATATTTCGAAATTTGCTGCGCATTACTATTTCCACAACCGCCATTTACTGCGTCAATACTTTTTACGCACCCTGTATAGGCATATGTTATAGTCCGGCGACATACCGGCGACGCTTCGGCAACAGCGCTAGGCGGGTGCTACGCAGTGCGTAGCAACCCGCGCAACACTGTCGCCGACAGTACCGCAGGGGTGAGGGGGGGGGGTGCTATACTTTCCGTCGCCGACACCGCCGGGGACAGCACGTCGGTGGCCCTCCGGCCGCGGAGGGCGCGTGTCAGCGGCGCTCTCTGGCGTGCACTCTAGCTCGTCATGCCGAGGCCCCCGTCGGCGACGGGTCGCTGCGCCGATGACGTGTCGCCAAAGTATAACATATGCCATAGCTGACTGCGAACAGTTCAGCAGTAGGCAGACGCGCGACAAACGTCGATATGCATCTAATACATTGGGTGCTGGTTATGTCTATGAACGAGGCAGTAGAAGGATAAATCTGACTACATAAGCAGTCTGCATCTTGCTCGTCTTCATTTTCTGTGTTGGACCAGAACTGAGTCGCGTAACTATGGAGGTCACATTGAAGGGATTTATTCTCTCACAACCGCGCCATAACGGGAGTAGCGTTATATCCGACGCGTTTTATCCGGAGTTGGGTTATATTGGCGTGAAGGTAAGCTGGCCGGTTCTCGAAAAAAAATGTATGGTATATCGGGAGTCGCGCTCTATCCGGAGGAGTTAAAGAGGAAGGGGACTGTGTATAGCGGTCATGCTCCAGTAGCATGAAAATCTACAAGTGCCTCGTGTAATGTTCTGAACTTCAAGAGTGAAGGACGCATCCGAAGCTGACTTCAGAATCTGCGCCATTTTAGAACAGAGAGAGTCGACAAGCAAGAAAGCACAAGGCGTGAAAAGTGAGAACTGGGTAGCATCCCACATCCTCTTCGCCGAAATTTTCCCCGATTGTCCTCCTCCCAAGCAGATCTAGTTTCCTGCACAAGGAGGCTGCAAATCGAGAGCTCTATGGATAAGCTGACTAACCCCATCTTCAGAGTTTCCAGCGTCTATAAAGGCTAGTAGTAACACACTAAGGCAGTGCTGGGGTTGAATATGAAGCTAGGAGACATGAGACATCGTCAGTGCACCTCATCGATCTCAGCTGTCACTCGCAATTATAAAACATGAATACACTAGCAACGCTGCGAACACAAGGTTGAAAGCATAAATCGAGGCGAGCCATGTAGAAGGAGCGGGGGTGGTTTGGCTGAAGCCCCACAGCTCCCTCCGCCGCTGAGAAGCATTAAAATTTCATGCCGAGAGCAGACTACACAAAGGCATCCCGTGACGTCATGCTGGGCATTCATCCGCTGTACGTCGATTAAAGGGATTTCCTCGGACTTCGAGCGCTTGGTGGAGTTGAGACGCGGAAACGTTGCGGCGCCAAATATCGTGCTCCTCCCTCAGTTGCTGACGTCGGTGATGCAGCCTGCCGCAGAAATCTTTTCCTAAGCCGCTAACGAAATGAGCGTTACTAGCGTAAAATGAGCGGAACCTTGCACGCCCTTCGGGCTGTCTAGCTGTTTCTCAAGTGAGCTATGGATGAGACCTCACTTCGATAAGATCTCATCGATAGTTGAATGCCTTAGAAACAGCTAACAGTGGATCAAGTTGCAAAATTCAAATGTTCAAGAAATTTCGTGCAGGAATAAAATTCTCGTAACCTCATTCTTGGCATGCTGTGACTTGCGGGGTCCTTTGGAAACAATGCAATAGTTGATAGGTGGAATTGCGTTCAATTTCAATCCAGTTTATTTCAGTGTTCTCCGCTGACCCTATAGTTTGGAAACAGCGATGACAGGTGACACTGCAGCGCTATGGGATTCATGTGCAAATGGAGGAGGAGAGTGCAGAACGAGTGAAAATCTCCGCTGAGTGGCTCTGTATAGGCGGCATCTACACCGTCCAAGAATAAACCGTCGCAACATGCTGGTTGGGTGCAGGGCGCAATCCCTTTCACATAACAAAACAAAGCGATTTCACTTCCTTTGCTTCAAAATAATTAAGCGTACATAATTAAAACAGAAGCAGTAACTTCCAACTTCTCCCTTCTTCAAACCTCGGCATTGCAATTTGTTAATTAATTATGTTTGTACCACACGACGTTTCTCAGGTGGATCTTTATTTAGCAGAGCCTGACGTTTCGACTTCTCGTCGTCTTCAGAGGAAATGCACCATTTTGGCAGTTGTAGAAGACATCTCGGCAAGGAGAGCGTTAGAGGACTTCTGCATTTTCACAAGAAATCCAGTAATGAACAACCGAAATGAGAGTCTTTCTGCTATGAGTGACTTTCTGCCGTTGTGTCTCATTGTGAACTGTAGAAGGACCGTCGGCGACAGAGGTGTGCACTATGTATGCCCCATTCGTCCCTACTGGCTAACTGACGTGGGCGGACATCAGCCCTTGCGGTGGATCAATTGGTGAGTTCGTTTCTTCCGCTTGGTCCCTCCTTTGTGTTCGTGGGGAATGTCCGAAATGCTAGGGCGGTTAAGGTGCTTGGTGGAATAGAGCGCATATGAAACTTATGCACCACATTCAGGCCTCTGAAGACGACAAGAAATCGACACGTCAGGCCTTGCTAAATAAAGATCCACCTAAAAACCTCGGGTGGCACAAATAATTAATGAAAACAGAAGTATTTTGTAAGCACTCAATGACTGTATTAGTTTTCTGATATAGCAGAAGAGGAATTTCCAAAGCACTTGATCTCTAGTCAGCAATAGACATCTGAAGGCTAGTTGAACAGACAAACCTGACCTGATTTACAGAATCGATCGCCCGTTGAAACTACTCATTTAGAAACAGAGGAATTACAGCTAATCAGCGAAAAAGAGAGTAATACGAACTATTTTGAGCACACATCAGTTGACCTAACTTTTCCCTCCTATAGAGTAGACGAAAAGCTTCCGGACGCCCTGAAGAAGTACTTTCGCCAAGTTCGTTAGTAGGAGGGAAGTAAGAAGAACAACTGGTAATGGAATGAACGGGCAGCGGCCAACTGTCAGGGCAGTTGGGCGATAGCAAAGTGGCTCCGAAAAGCAACTCAAATGTTGCTCAGTAGTCACCGCACAGATATTTTCAAACGACGACACGATAATAATGTGCAATAACATTAATGATATCAATAATAATAGCAAAAGCAATAAGAAACCGAGATAAAACAAAGTTGACAATTGACAGTACCTGAGAACACAATTCGAAACCATATTATCTGGGTGTGGGAGTGCGAAAGCATGAACATTTCACTCACTAACTGGGAAGTACTAGAAATGTAGGATGAAGAAGATCTGTTTATGTTACGCACTCCCCTCTCACTTACTTGACGACTTGGGCCTGGCTGAGTCCTGAGTGGGCATGCCATGCGCCTGGCTCTGAGGTTGTTTTCCTTGGCTGGCCAGAAATCGTACGCGTGTGCAGTGCAACTTCTCTCAACTCATACAGAGTTTAGAGGCCTCATATTGCCTCTATTCTTCTACAACCTAACCGCGCACCCCTCCCCCGAGTAATGCCAGAACGCCCATGGAAAGCACCCGCCTTGCACAGCAGCAGTGAACGGCGAGTTCGTTGACAGATCACGAGACGCCAACTTCTCACCACCGAACACTGGAATTGGGTCGGAGGTGAGCGTAGAGGCTTAGGTCTATGTCATACCACCGCTCACCCCGAGCGAAGCCTAATGATAAGCTCACACATCGATCGCGCGAAGCGATGAGTCGACATGGGTGCCTATCACTAGGCTTCGCTCGGGGTGAGCGATGGTATGACATAGGCCTTAGGGAAGCTGCTGGCGGGTGCAGAAGCCACGACCGACTCCCAAAGGCACTCCAACACGGCCCTCGGCACGTCGCCTCTACGCGAATCGATCGCGCGACGAAGGAAGCTCTCGCTGGCTGCGACTGAAGCGCCAAGAAGGCGCCGCCCGGCGCCACGCCAGACATGGGATCCGAGGCACCCTTCTCCGATATTCGCCCGACTTCATCTGGGTTCGAGTCATTCGAAGCCCGGCTCGGCCGATAATGACGCTATTTGAACCACCCGAAAATCCAGCCAAGACAATTGGAAACACCCTCATTTGAATCATGCGAAGATCCTACGTGTTCAAATATGCAGTGATTCGGATGAAATCGGACAAAAATCTAACAAGAGCAGCTCAACCGCGTGGCGAAACCGAGCGCCATTAAGTTCTGGTTGAATTACAAGCCATCGCAAATCAAGCCTTCATCCAGCTCCACATTTGGACGGATGAACAGGTCCCATTCCTTCCACAAATGTTGAGGATCTGCAATGCCTATTGGCTGAGACCTGTGAGTCGTTGTAAGAGCCATGTTAACCCATAGCCTATCGCCAGTATACACTGGATCCAATCGAAAATCTTCGGATAATTGGATGAAATGGACAACGCCAATTTCGCGGACCCCGGATTTTGAATGATTCGGATCGTGATATCCGAATCGGATCCCCGAAAATAATTCATTCGGACCCAATGTACAGTGTGTGTCAAAAAATGCACACACTGTTTGAAATGTGAGAACTTTGCTCACAGTAAAGGTACTGATGAAGTCAAGAACAAAAAGTTAAAAGGGCTTTGTGAAAGTTTAAGAAAATGTAACCTTTGTGCCATTTGGGCGGGATGGATCCGCTATGCACTCGTCTGAAATTTTGCATTTTACACTCGATTGATTGTTTTTCGCTTGAATACTAGCCATAATTTCTCCACAAAGTGGCCGCATCGATTGATTTGTGCTCCTTTTGAGGCTTAAAACTTAAAAACGGACGAACGCTTGCGAAAAATGCAGGGTATCCTAAAAATGCAAGTACAATTTGGAAGGTTCTAACGTTGCTGCTAGTGAAGCTTTTGAAAATGTTTGAGGCTCATATGAAAGCACAGGGTGACTAGATTTCTGTGGGATGCAAATAGTAAGATCGCGTCATGCACCCACCCGAAACCCTGCATTTCATGATCGATTGATTTTCAAATTTGTCTCGTATCCGTGTTACTGTGCGTGTTATTCTAACGCAAGTGGGTGATGCTCTGGAGAATTAGACGATGAATCGCCTCTGCACTTCGACGATGTTCTCGAACTTCCAGTAGCACTCAAGGATAAACTTATTCTCCTCGAAGGGACCCCCTAGAGCCGGGCATGACTCTTGCTGTGGGCTTATCGTTGGACCAGACGTTCAGCGGCCTAGCGGCCGCCAAACGTCTGGTTGAGGGCTTCGCCCCCAAACCCCGAGAATAGAACAACCCCAATCTTCCTCCTTTCTTCTTTAGGTCTTTTTACAGTAAAAAAACTGGTTTTACGATACAGATTAGTGCAGTGGAATATGGTAGGGCAGAATTTTCACTGCGCATATGAAGCCCATCCACCCTCCATCACATGCATGCGATTTGTTCTCCGAAGCGCTCGTTCTCTACGTGTCGAGAAACAGGTAATGAGAGTCCCAATCCGGTGCTTAATACAGCAAAATCATAATTAGAATTAATCGGTATTGGTCGACACCGCTTACTGTCCGACGGCAATAATGCTCCTCCGAATCCCGTGGTCACTCTCTCTACCCCTCCCTCCCCCCCCCCCCCCTCCCGAAATACTTTCTTTCCTATGTGCTGGCAAAGAAACGGAGTGGGAGTCAAGCACGCACATGTGACACTGAGTATCGATTCACGTGTCACTATGTTGCCACGACGTCTATGACACTTCTTGTGCACTCTGATACACGTGCCACGACTTCTGAAAGCCGTCTTCAGAAATCCGACACACGGTTAGACGACGTCTTCAGCACGTCTTCTGAATCCAGACGGTGAATCTTGACTCACCGACGTCTAGCGCAGGTCTTCTGAATCCCTACGCATGTTAGACGACATCATCAGCACGTTTTTTGAATCCCTACGCAAGTTGGACGACGTCTTCAACACGTTTTTTGA
The DNA here is from genome assembly GCA_947396885.1 of Heligmosomoides polygyrus polygyrus. Classification (NCBI taxonomy): domain Eukaryota; kingdom Metazoa; phylum Nematoda; class Chromadorea; order Rhabditida; family Heligmosomidae; genus Heligmosomoides; species Heligmosomoides polygyrus. Next base: position 64,582,272 of record OX377206.1, on the reverse strand, counting down.
ATCCAGACGCACCTGAACGACGTCTAGGGCAAGCCTCCTGAATCCCTACGCTCTGCACTCGATCTCCATTCATACCTTGACGCGTTGCCTGTTGAATATCTCGTAAACTTGGACGATCAGCCGCCAAGGATATAGTTCGCTAGCAATCGCCCATGGTTAAGCTCAAAGGAAGCCCGGCTGGCATACGCCGCACTGAAGTAGGCATCTTTTGGCTTCATTCCTCCCTCCCCGTGACGGACATGTGACATTAGCTGTTTTTATATAGTAGGATTTGGTCGGCTGCCTGACGGGCTGTAGATCCTTTAATGAATTCACGAAGAACGCCGTGCCGAAAATGGCCAGCAATCGCATGCCACGTACCTTGCACATGATTTTCAAGTTCTAAACGTTTAAAAAGCGCCGCACGGGTTAGTGTGGTTAAATAGTAACAAGACTGACAAACATTCAGACCATGCACAATCAATCGAGTCTAATGCAAGGCTTCAGGCGGGAACATGGCTCAATCTTGACTATTTGCACGCCGCAGCAATCTCGTCACCCTGTGTTCTCGTATGAGTCTCAAACATCTTAAAAGCATCACTAGCACCAATGTTAGAACATTCCACACAGTGCCTGCATTTTTCGCAAGCCGTAGTGTGTTTTTAAGTTTTAAACCTTAAAAGAAACACAAATCAATCGATATCGCCACTTTGTGGAGAAATTATAACAAGTATTCAAGCGAAACACCATCAATCGAGTGTAAAACGAAAGGTTTCAGACGAGTGCATGGTGCAATCCATACCCCTCATACAGCACAAAAGTTTCATTTTCTTAAGCTTTCATAAATGCCCTTGACTTCAGCGGTGCCTTTACTGTGAGCAAAGTTATCACCTTTCAAACATATGTGCATTTTTTGAGACATACTGTATAACCGACAGGAGAATTGGTGCCTTAATTTTATCCATCTATTTAACGTACGTAAACTTTTTCTGTGGGCGCGTGGAGCGCAGTAAGAGGAGCCGGCTGTTGCCTGCACCCGATACCAGGTTCCTGGTTCGGATTTCCCGCCCAGGTCAACCAAGCCTTCCATCCCTCCGGGGTCGGTGAATTGGTACCAGAGTTATCTGGGAAGGGTAAAGCGCTGACTTGTTCATCGGCTGGCCACCGCAAGTCATTGTATGGCCAAATACGCATTCATGTGGCCTCCACGACATCCCGTAGAAGTAGAATGCGCTGGCGCATCCGAGAAGGGATTGAGTAACGCCGTCCTTTATCCTTTATTTTTTATCCTAAACTTTTTATAAGGTATAAGACGTAAGGTGACGTAAGGCTTGTAAGGTATAAGGCGATGTGTTATGAATACCGTCAGCTTTCGACATCATTTCAAAAATAGCGCTGTACCTCAAACGCAGCTGCTGCGTTTACATTGACTCCTAAACTGTGACGCATAAAAGGAGAAGGTGATAGGCACCACATGCTGCCTCTACTCTGTTAACACGAAAATCATTATGTGAAACGAGCCTGAGGACACTTCCCAGCATTCTTTAGAACAAGGGTGCTTGCATTACCTATACACCAACAACTGCTGCCACTCACTGACATCCTCTCGGCAGACGCCTTGAAATGTTCACCCACATTCCCTTCGAACCTGTTCAGTCTCCTGAGACCCTGAGTACCCATGAAATGGGTATCAACGGTTAGTTTCTAATCCACTTTAAAAGGTTTAGCTACGCTCTGTCATAGAAACATTCCAAGCGCCAGTAATGCGATCTCACTTTTCCTCCACTCACGAGCGGCATAAATGTTTGCAATTCAACTGCGCCGCAGAAAAGTCACTCTAGGATGGGTGCCATTCTTATAATACTTGACCTTTTAACGTCTTTTATTAAGCTTACAGAAAATGTCACTTGTGCACTCAAAAGCACTCCATATTTGGACCATCGATAGTGTCGGCGCATCAAACGGCGAACATTCTTGAACAATCTTGTATCTTGTAATCGGAGTGGCTAGATCTTCACTACACCAGGACCGTAAAACAGAGGTGGAAGCTAGGGTATTTCAGCATACCCTTTTGCAATTCATTTCTACATGCATTTTGTAGAAAATCGTTAAGACGAGAACGCCGCAATATTCCGATAAGCGCAGAAAATTTTACTGCGGATCCGAAACAACGGCACAGAAAGGCAGAGGTTAATATCGAGAAGAAACTATACAAATATCCGTACATACCAGATAAGTAAATAGAATTGATAGTTAACCACAGCTAAATGAACAAATAATATTAATATACAGGTTGCGTAAAAAGTATGTATTGACGCACCTATTTTTGTTACAGCTCCAATTTCCTCTTTCTACTCTTCAAAGTTTTTGTGTGTTATTTTTGTTGTCACTATTGTGTTGAAAAATAATCTTGTAAAAACTGAAGAAATATGATACCGTCGTAGTTACGGTGACCATTTCCTGGCTGTTACCAAAGGAAATGAATGCTCCATTAACAAGAGAATTAGGCGGTGTTCGAAACGGTTGGTGAGGAAAGAGGTCAACAACAAAAACGTCAGCCACGGCTCTTTCATAACAGATGATAGTTACAATATGTTCAAGCACGATAACGTTCAAATCCAAAATCAATCTCGGTCCGATAACGGTAAACAGATAACGCGCGCAGGTGTGAACAGTTTCTCAGACGAGCACAGCTTAAACATGAATCCGATGGATTACTGTTTTTAGGCGATTTTGGAGAATGAGGTCTGGGCTACTTTCAGCAGAAGTGACCAGTCGCAGAAGGCTACCCTTTTCAAAGCACGGGACGAAATCCAAGCAGAGTACTTGCGGTGCGTGCTCAAGAATTTATCGTTTTCGCTCCTGCATTCACAGTAAAGGAGCCAATGTCGATTACGAGTTATTCTATCGTGTTTGTAAGATCATCTTCCACATTTCTCAAATGAATATTTTAAAACTTACTGCGCATTACTATTTCCACAACCGCCATTTATTGCGTCAATACTTTTTACGCATCCTGTACAAATACGATATATACATAATATCTGTATTATCAATATATGAATACGAAAGTGAGAATGAAAAAACGCATCTCATTTCACAGGTTACACACAGAGGGAATGAAAGCTGGGTATTGTACTCTTACGTGCGGTACAGAAATTTGAAGTGAGATCACTTGATATGAGTGCTTGTTGGTGAAAGGTCACTATTTACTATTTATGGTTCGTGACGTCGTAAATCGTAGTTATCTACACTCCAAATGAATAGTCGAACGTTTTCTGTGAAAACTGCTGCATATTTTAAGGAGCAGACGAACATCCACCTACTTCAGAATTTGTCCGAGGCGCTCATGCAGGATTGGCGGTGACTTCTTGAAAATTCTAATTAGATATACTCCTCAAATTCATTTCATACTTGGGAAACTGCCTGACCTTATTCTGCTACATACATTATGCGGCGGTATCCGAATCAAACATCCCACCAATATGCGAACCGAAGAAAAATCGTTTATCTAAATCGTCCAAAAATCTGGCCGTTTGAAAATCACCACCCACCCTCCTCCTCTGAGTCATCCAAAAACCGGGTTCAAAACTACCCTTATCAGCATAATCCGAAAATCCAGTGTTCGAAAGATAAATTATCTGAATCATACGATTATCCGAAAAATCGGCGTCGGATCCATTATCTACTCTATGTACACATAACGCTACGGCGTCCTCCCTGTTCTCTCTGGCTTCAGACGCCACAAGCTGGGATCACCATCGTCGCTCCTCGCGTATCGCTTGTCATACCACGCGATACAATGACTTGTTGTGCTAAGCCGATATGAACGCCAGTGGTTCGTCCTTCCCAGAAAAGTGTGGTACCTCTTCGCCGAACGCGGAGGAACAAAAGGATTCGAGAGCATGAGCGACATCCAAAGAAGACGGCAGCCGGCGCCTTTTTCGACAACGCCACCACGATGGCTAAATTAATCTGCAACTCGCAATAAGCATTATCCGTAGAGGTAGGAGGAGTGACACTTTCGAAGTGTCGACTGTCGACGGCTCCTTTTGTTCTGCTCTTTATCAAGGCTACAAAAGTGGAAAATAGAGAAGGGCACGCGTGCGTTACCGCTTAACAGACGCAGCTTACGCACATAGTCTACTTCGATGCCACGCTCGGGGCAATCATGCTTTCCACTGCTGTTGTCAGAGGGCTTGCTTGGTAACACACTTCGCGGCGAGGCAGAACACTACAAGATGTGCATTTCGCTGACCTAGACAGATAATACATTCTTTTGATGAGTAAAGCAACCCAGACAGGCAAAAGGAACAGGCAAAACAGGAAACAGGCAAAAGGTGGGTAATTTGCTGTCGGATGAAGAAAATGTGAGTGAGTAACAGTTAGCCGAAAAGTTTCCTCTAACAAGGAAAGGGTCTGAAGCGTATGTTTGAGTGGGTCATATAGGATAGAGGGCATATAGGAATAATTTTCATCCCTCATTTACTGTAAAAATGTGTTTCTTTTTGTCAGGTCGTTAAACCAAAAGAGTAGGGGTTCCCTAAAGTTAATATAGAACCGCCGCGGCGCGGTACCCTCACAATCACAGGGGGGGGGGCTATTTTGTAAGCCCGCTATGCTATTGAGGCAAGCGGTTCGTGGGAGAGTGGGTAGTTGCGTTGCTTCATGCGAGGTGGGTCGGGGCCCGGTCCACGTGCGTTGCGTCCTTTTGCATTTGAACTGACTGGTTGAGATTTGAGAGGACCTGACGCCTTCACAATTTTCAGGCGTTTTCTGCACCCTATCCAGCCAAATGGTGTGGGAATAAACTTTGCCCTCAAACCTTCTCATCGCCTTGTGACAAAAACCAATCACAAACAGTAACAGACAGTAAGAAACAAGTTGAAACAAGGTTACTCCCCACAGCAACAGCTGGAGAAAACGCTTGAAGATTGGGTGGGACCCATCGAATCTCGACGGAACAGCTGAAGTGCAAGAGCAGCGCATTTCACGAGAACGGAACACCTGACCTCTCTCTCCCTCTCTCTCTCATGAAGCACCGCCGCTATGCACTGCTCCCCGAACTGATTGATCCCACTGGCATTGCGGGCGTACAAGAGACCTCGTCAGCTCTCGTGAGCGTAGCCTCCACAATTCCGTAGTAACTATGCGGACTCCCTACTCTTTTAGTTTAGCGAGTTGACAAAAGGAAACCCACTGTTATACTATTAATGGAAGGGTGGAGGTTCTTCCCTTATGATTCGCTTTCTCCATTCACACGCTTCAGACCCTTCTCTTGTAAGGGTGGCTTACCAGCCCTTCGACTGTTTTCATACGGTCAGTTAGGTTGTTCATCCTTCGTCATATTTTCTCTGAGACATTTGAAATTCCAGAAGCATGCATTATATATGTACCAACTCCAAACAAATGTACCATTCGATTTGATGCTAGTCGGCTAAACGCGCGAAGCTCGCCTACGATGATACTGCCACGAATCTATAACAATTGGATTTGCTGGCATTTTTTATCGAAGTTCCCAGATTTCTTTGAATTCATGATCATGGTTGCCATTATACATTGGATCCGATCGAAAATCTTCGGATAGTTGGATGATTCGGATAAGGGCGAATTTGCGGACCCCAGATTTTTGGATGATTCGGATAAGAGCGATTTCACGTATCCCGGATTTTTGGAAGATTCGGATAACGGCAATTTTGAGGACCCCGGATTTCGGATATCCGCCTCATTAACGCAAGATGCAGTTTATCAGAATGCTACCGTTCTTTAAAGAGGAACCCATCCTTTAACAACAACAACACTGCATGTATCGAAGGACTCTCACTTCTCGTCAAGGAAGGAAGCATCAAATAGCTGGATCATTCCAAACAGGGATGTGCGAAATTTCCGTTTACCTGTTCCGAATTTCAGTCTCAGGCCGTTTTTAGTCCTACCCTCCGTTCCGTTCCGTGTTCCTCTCTCTTTTGGACCGGAAGACGGAACGGAAATGGCGACTCATCACTCACTGATTGCTTTGCACTTCAAACCGGTGGCACATCTTGATGTCAAAGCAGTAACCAAATTGGATTCTTTTTTCTTTTCTTCCATGAGTGTTTGAGTAAAAAATCAAATTCTTTATCTGGAGCACGCTTATTTTTGCCTAGTAATCTTCGTTCTGGCCCGGAGCACCGCGGTGTCTTGCCTCTCCAATCCCATCCTCTGAGTTTGTTTCAGAGCTTCAGCCAGTGCCAAATGATACAATGATACCCATGCGAACTCAGAGCGTGGGTGTTGTGTCGTGGCTGCTAAACGCAACTGTAACCTTAACTCTACCCCCTCTTAATTGGGATAGACCTGAGGCAATTTATGAGACCGGTTAAGTGCTATGAGCTGCGAATTCTCTGGCATCTTACTCGCCAGCTGGGTTCATTGCCTTTAAAATACTTTCTTCCTATTTACAGAGAGATTTTGCACAAACTTCGATTTGTTACACTAATAATGTTTGAAAATTAATCATAGTAATAATACGAATACAAGATTTTTTTATTGCTGTATGTTGCTGAAGAAAGAGTCGCATGCTGCCTTGCTCTTCTAAATTTGTTAGCGGCAACTCAGTTATTACTATCATTATAGATATATGTGTATTTATGAAAAATTAGACGATATATGTGTATTTATGAAAAATTAGACGAAGTAATGAGTTTCGCGTCATTTCCGTTTCGTTTTGTTTCATATTTCGGTTTCCGCCCATTTTTGAGCACTTCCTTTCCGTATTCCGTCTTCCACTTTTCTTTAAAAAAAGTCTTCATATCTCTGATTCCAAGATGAATTATTCTAAGATCCGGGCTTTCCAAAATGCCATTATCAAATGACGCAAATTGGGTCGGGGAAGGGATCACCATGTATTCAGTGAATGTCGAATTACATCACAGTTCATCAAATGGTAGACACACAAGTGTTTAATTCCATGCAGCACAAAGTGCGGTATGGGGTGGCTCTACATGGTGATCCCCCTCGGCCCAATTTGCGCCGAATGCTATACAATGTGAAATAGCGAAGTGCCGATCAGAGGGCATGCGTAATCCATTCTCTCCCTCAGCCCCCTCCTTGCCGTCCCCTGGCAGCGCAACATGGTATTTGAAGGAAACGATGCCAAGATCGACGTAACGCTCAGCAGCATGCTAAACGTATTCAACGTCATTACGGCACTATTTCACAGTGGAGGGCGAGAACGTATGGCTCGGCAGCGTGACACCGAAACTTGTTTTGAATGCGCTTTTATCCGAGCTGCGCTATTTCAAAATGGAGCGAGGAAATTGAAGGGGTTATCCGAATCTATCCGAATCATCCAGGGTCCGGATAATTGGATGACTCGGATAATGGCAATTTCGCGTACCCCAAATTTTTGGATTATTCAGATACAATACCGCTCGCGCCGCACGGTCAAAAGTGGGCGAAAAAACGCCAACATAGCGTCGCAAAGCGTCGCACGCTCATAACTCCTTCAGTTGTACTCCTTTAGCTTTGTCAAGTTGTAACCTTTCATGCTGCAGCTTGTAGGTTTTGTAGGCAGTCGAACGTTCTGTACGTACGCCAAAGTAGAATGGTTTAGCTTAGGAAGGGACAATGTTATAGGGGTGCGAAAATGCAGGTGAGAATTGTGTGAAGCATTTTTTCCGATTTCCGTGGACCACTGCGAGAAGATGCGGCGAGCTGACGACTTTAAAATACGTACGTGAACAGAGCGCCTAAAATACTTTACGACGATATGCTCATAGGTCCTCAGTTGCCTAAACTGCCTTAGCCTCGGCTGGTGTTTTAGAGCGGCAAAAGCTAGCGGTTAGAGTTTCTTGCGCTCCTACTCGCCCAGATTTGAGTCTTCGACACTCGGAATGGCACAGTTCCGTTCGGCATGAAAAGCGCTATCGAACGGTATCAATCCCGACCGATTTTGGAATCATCAATTTTTTGACTGTTTAGCATAGAGGACGAGGCCGCGGCGGAAGGACGATGACGTCATCGAAAAAACGATGTCTTCGAGTTGGGCCTTGCTTGATACCGTTCGATAGAGCTTTTCATGCTGAATTGAATCGTGTCATTTAGAGTAGGAAAAACTGTAATCTGGGCGAGAAACAGCGCGGAGAGCGTCTGCCGTTGTTGCGCTAAATTGCACGCGCGGGCGTGTTCGGAGCACAATAACTCTGCTGAGTTCGAATCGTTTCGGCTGCAACTTGTAGGTTTCGTAGGCAGTCAAGCGGTCTGTTACTACGCCAATGTAGAATGGTTTAGCTTAGGAGGGGGCAATGTTATAGGGGTGCGAATATGCAGGTGAGGCTTGCGTGAAGCATTTTTTCCGATTTCCGTGGACCACTGCGGGAAGACCCGGCGAGCGAACGGCTTTGAAATGCGTATGCAAATAGAGCACTAAAGACACTTTACGATGACCTCCTCATATCTCCTCAGTTGCCTAAACTGCCTTAGCCTCAGCTGCCGTTTTAGATTGGCGAAAGCTAGCGGTTAGAGTTTCTTGCGCTCCTACTCGCCCAGATTTGAGTCTTCGACACTCGCAGTGGCACCGCGCCATTTAGCATGAAAAGCGCTATCGAACGGTATCAATTTCGACCGATTATGAAAGCATCAATTTTTTGACTGTTTCGCATCGAGGACGAGGCCGCGGCGGAAGGCCGATGACGTCATCGAAAATCGACGTCTTCGAGTTGAGCCATGCTTGATACCATTCGATAGAGCTTTTCATGCTGAACTGAAGGGTGTTATTTAGAGTGGGAAAAACTCACCTGGGCGAGTAACAGCGCGGAGAACATCTACCGTTGTTGCGCTAAATTGTACGCGAGGGCCTGTTCGGAGCACAATAACTCTGTCAAGTTGGAATGGTTTTGGCTGCAACGTGTGGGTCTTGTAGGCAGTAGAACGATCTATTAGTCCACAAAAGAAGAATGGCTTAGCTTAGTAGGGGCAATGTTACAGCGGTGCGAAAATGCAGGTGAGTCTTGCGTGACGCTTTTTTCCGATTTCGGTGGACCACTGCGAGAAGACGCGGCGAGCTAACGGTCTTAAAATGTGCACGCGATCAGAGCGCTTAAGGTACTGGTACTGGATGACGTGCTCATAGCTCTTCAGTTGTCTAAACTGCCTTAGCCTCGGCTGCCGTTTTAGAGCGGTTAGAGTTTTTGCGCTCTTACTCGCCCACATCAGACTTCAAACGATTTTGGAAACATCGATTTTTTGACAATATCCCATCGAGGACGTGGGCGCCCTAGGCCGAGGTGTGCGGATGATGACGTCATCAAAAACCGGTATTTTCGAAATTGGCCAAATCTCCTCGTGCAAACTTCGTCCAAAATCGTCTAGGGCTTATTTGGGGAGCTGATTACGAATCCGACGCCAGTTTTTGAAAATTCCGTCGACATCAGCAGGTTGCTTCCCATTTGAGGGTGGTCGGGTCACGATCACCGATCACCCTCAGTTATCGGTATGAGCGCTCTCCTGCCCTAATCGTACAAATGTACCTCGGCATCGTGCTCGGCACCCCGAATAAGTCCCCGACCCTACACGAATTTTGAACAAAATCGATGATCCTGACCCGACCACCCTCAATTATCCAGAAGCAAATCCAAAACCTACCGAAGTCGACAGAATTTTCAAAAACTGACGTCGGATTCGTAATCAGCGCCCCAAATAAACCCTAGACGATTTTGGACGAAGTTTGCACGAGGAGATTTGGCCAATTTCGAAAATACCGGTTCTTGATGACGTCATCGTCCGCGCAGCTCGGCCTAGGGCGCCACGTCCTCGATGGAATATTGCCGAAAAATCTATGGCCTCTGTTATACTCCCGCGGGAGCATCCGCGGAAGGGCAAGAATCGCGCCGAGATTCCTCACCTGGCCAATCACCGCGCCCCGCCACGCCCGCCGTCCGCGGTGCACCCCTCGTCCACGGAGGTTCCGCGGATGCTCCCGCGGGAGTATAACACATGCCTATGTTTCCAAAATCGATCGACATTGATACAGTTCGATAGCGCTCTTCAAGCAGAACAGAACGATGTTATTGGGAGCGTCGAAAACCCAAATATGGACAAGCAAGACTGCAGGAAACTTCAATCGCTAAGTCCGCCGCCCTAAAACGGCAGATGGGGCTAACCAGGATACTATCTCAACGGTAAGTCGGAACGGCGCAAGTGTTGTATATGGGCAGAACCGCCTCTCTCTGGGTAGTAACAGACTGCAGGTATCTCGACCCCAATACAACTCTGCGCAGAGTTAGGAGCGACGGAAGTCGGGGTTGGCGCCCTGTTGATTCACGTGCTCCACAGCTGACGGGCCCGCGCGGAATGAGGGCTCGTATCGCGGCTAAGCGCAGTGCTCAGGTGGCGTGGTAGGGAAGAGCTCGGGCTCGTAAACGCGGGGTCGGGGGTTTGGATCCTGCAGACTGCGTTTGTTTTGCACTTTTGCAAAATCCATGTTCATCATATAGGTAATCCACCTAGAGATATTATAGTGTGTTATAGAGCACGTTTACATATAACATACCACCCATACAGTTAACAAGGCTGGTCCAGGCAGAGTCACCGATTTCGCTGAAACTTTGTCTAGGGGGTTATTTGGGGTGCTGATCACGAATCTGACATCCTTTTTTCACGATTCTGTCTCTACCTGCCGTCATCGGCTGAAACTTTAAGAATGTAATCCTGTGCCTTCCTGTATCTATATTATTCAGCCGAATCGTGAAAAACGAATGTCAGATTCGTGATCAGCCCCCCAAATAACCCCCCTAGACGAAGTTTCAGCGAAATCGGTGACCCTGCCTGGACCACCCTTGTTAACGGTATGGGTGGTCTCCGACCGCATCGTGAAAAACGAATGTCAGATTCGTGATCAGCACCCCAAATAACCCCCTAGACGAAGTTTCAGCGAAATCGGTGACCCTGCCTGGACCACCCTTGTTAACGGTATGGGTGGTCTCCGACCGCATCGTGAAAAACGGATGTCAGATTCGTGATCAGCACCCCAAATAACCCCCTAGACAAAGTTTCAGCGAAAAATTTTTTTTTTGACCGAAGTCTTGTCGGTGGAGTCGGAACTTTTTACTAGTGCCACCAAATATCTATCGTTACATAACTATAGCTTCACACAAAATAGGCTTAAAATAAGTGACACACAGAAGTGAACGTTTTAGCTAATCTGTAGTTTGGAGCATATGTTATATGTAAACGTGCTCTATAACACACTATAATATCTCTAGGTGGATTACCTATATGATGAACATGGATTTTGCAAAAGTGCAAAACAAACGCAGTCTGCAGGATTCAAACCCCCGACCCCGCGTTTACGAGCCCGAGCTCTTCCCTACTACGCCACCTGAGCACTGCGCTTAGCCGCGATACGAGCTCTCATCCCGCGCGCGCCCGTCAGCTCTGGAGCACGTGAATCAACAGGGCGCCAACCCGCGACTTCCGTCGCCCCTAACTCTGCGCAGAGTTGTATTGGGGTCGAGATTCCTGCAGTTTGTTACTACCCAGAGAGAGGCGGTTCTGCCCATATACAACACTTGCGCCGTTCCGACCTACCGTTGAGATAGTATCCTGGTAAGACAGTTTAGGGAGCTGAGAAGTTCTGATCACGTCATCGTAAAGTACCGTACCTTAAGCGCTCTGTTAGCGTACGCATTTTGAGGCTTTAGCTCGCCGCGTCTTCTCGCAGTGGTTAACCGAATTCGGAAAAAAATGCATCACACAAGCCTCACCTGCATTTTTGCACCGCTGTAACATTGCCCCCTCTTAAGCTAAGCCATTCTACTTTAGTATACTTATATATCGTTCTACTGCCTACAATAAACACAAGTTGCAGCCGAAACGATTCGAACTCAGCAGAGTTATTGTGCTCCGAACACGGCCGCGCGTGCAATTTAGCGCAACAACGGCAGACGCTCTCCGCGCTGTTTCTCGCCCAGATTACAGTTTTTCCTACTCTAAATGACAAGATTCAATTTAGCATGAAAAGCTCTATCGAACGGTATCAAGCATGGCCCAACTCGAAGACATCGTTTTTTCGATGACGTCATCGTCCTTCCGCCGCGGCCTCGTCCTCTATGCTAAACAGTCAAAAAATTGATGATTCCAAAATCGGTCGAGATTGATACCGTTCGATAGCGCTTTTCATGCTGAACGGAACTGTGCCATTCTGAGTGTCGAAGACTCAAATCTGGGCGAAAAACACCAGCCGAGGCTAAGGCAGTTTAGGCAACTGAGGACCTATGAGCATATCGTCGTAAAGTATCTTAGGCGCTCTGTTCACGTACGTATTTTAAAGCCGTCAGCTCGCCGTATCTTCTCGCAGTGGTCCACGGAAATCGGAAAAAATGCTTCACACAATTCTCACCTGCATTTTCGCACCCCTATAACATTGTCCCTTCTTAAGCTAAACCATTCTACTTTGGCGTACGTACAGAACGTTCGACTGCCTACAAAACCTACAAGCTGCAGCATGAAAGGTTACAACTTGACAAAGCTATTGCGCTCCGAACACGCCCATTCGTGCAATTTGCGAGCGGTCGCCCCCTTCGATTGAAAGGTTCGAATCCGTATGTATTGTTTACGGCGCACTTCAAATGCTCGCTAGACAGCCTTAGAGCAACTCCTGACTAGGGCGGCTGCAAATTTCTGGTAAAACTTCCCAAACGCTCAGTCTACAAGCTGTCCCCCCTCCTCGATTGAAAGGTTCGATTGTCTATGCATGTTCATGGCGCACTCCAAAGTGGCTCGCTAGACAGCCTTAGAGCAACTCCTGACTAGGGCGGCTGCAAATTTCTGGTAAAACTACCCAAACGCTCAGTCTACAAGCTGTCCCCCTCCTCGATTGAAAGGTTCGATTGTCATGCATGTTCATGGCGCACTCCAAAGTGGCTTGCTGGACAGCCTTAAAGCAACTCCTGACTAGGGCGGCAAGAAATTTCTGATAAAACTCCCCAAACGCTCAGTCTACAAGCTGTCCCCCCTTGATTGAAAGGTTCGATTCTGTATGCATTGTTCACGGCGCACACCAAAGTTTCGCTGGGACAGATTGGAGCTAATCCTGAGTGGGGTGGCGGAAAATTTCTGATAACATTCTCCAAACGGCTCCAAATAGTCTTGAAAATGTCGCAGTTCCCAGTGAGAGAAGATAGAAGCGCAGGGGACATGCGCTCGCCCACTCGATTGATAGGTTAGGTTCTGTGTGCATTGTGCACGGCGCACTCTCGGGGCATTCCTGGCTTGACAGAGCACTGGCGACGTACGCCATCTTTGAGATACTCCGAAAGCACGCATATCCTGGGAAATAAGCTGCTCTAATCGCCCGTCCAGCCAATTTTGGACCACCCACGGCGAAAATACGGGTGTTCCAGTAAAGTTTTACATATATTTGTGTAGATCTCAAAGAGGCGAATCGAATGGTACCAACACTTATTCAAGAAACCTAAAACTGAAGGAGTTATGAGCGTGCGACGCTTTGCGACGCTATGTTGGCGTTTTTTCGCCCACTTTTGACCGTGCGGCGCGAGCGGTATTGTAGGGGCGATTTCGCGGGCACCGGATTTTTGGCTGATTCGGATAAGGGCAACTTCGCGGTGGCCGGATAATTAGATGATTCGGATCGTAATATCCGAATCGGATATCAGAAAATGATTCATTCGGACCCAATGTATAGTTGCCATCCTTCTTTTCTTCTCATAGGTTCAAAGTTCTAAAGTGCACGAAGTACTCCAACGCTTCTATTCAGTGGTTCGGATGCCTGCAAAAAGTTTCTTTAACGATTCCACTTCTGATCACTCAATTCAGAAGACCTCACATTTCTTCACAGATTTGTGCAGAATGAGGTGAACAAAACATTGTAATCGCCCATGATTGCGGCGGGTCTGCAGTGCTCCTCCTGCGTAGGCCAAAATAGTTGAAACTGTGGGTTGGGACGTGGCTTCGCGCTAGAGCATGCTGGGCGAATCGGACAACACGTACGCGTTCCTGCCATGGAGAGAAGTGATCCTGGCTGCAGTGCCACAACGCGACCGTACGCATGGTCGGAGTGAGTATTGTGGATCGCGGCCTGCCTAGTACGGTAAGCTCTAATATCTTCGATAGCATTTAAGCACTATCCCTACTCCGAGAAAGTGAGTCAAACAATTGTCTGATAGTGTCTCATATGAAGGCAATGAGTTGAGGCCAATATCGATTAAATGCAGCCAAACGCAATTTGTTCAGCGGTATTTATGGACGAGTACGTTTTGTGCGCAGAAGACAGGAGGTGTGAGTTCCCTCGTGCACTTCGGGATCGATCCTAGGTACGGTCAACCAGGATTTTCATTCATCGTTCATTGGGGCAGTGTATTGTTACAAGACTTTTCTGGAATCGGATACACTGACTTGTTTGACGGTAGGCCATCGCACGTCACTGCGTAGGGTAGACACGCACTCAAAATGCCTCCACAATTGCCGCAAAGGTGGAATGCGAGACATATTCCAAAAACACATGCCGATCAGAGGGGACCATTATCGATCGCTCCGCGGCTCCAGGACGTAACTCCAACGCGACGTCGCGGCGCTGAAACGCGGACGTGCGCTCAGTGACGCTCGGTTAGCCGCGGAACACGGAATTTTGTTAAAGCAGCAATTGAACTATGACAAGTGAGTTGGAAAAAGGTAATGGTCAAGTGTGGAACAAAGATAAAATTAAGGAAAAAGCTATGGATTGGTGCGCCCTTGAACTGTCTTTGAATCCTAGCAAAAGTCTCACATCTCAGCAATCCCTTAAAGCCTCAAACAAGGACAACTGTTCAGAGAAAATTTGTGAAAAGTTTCGGAAACTTACAAGCACTTGCTTCCGAAACTTCTTCTTAATAATCCTGGCCCAGTTCTGGTCTCGATTTTTCCTCACCAGGTTCTTGGCCGTTCCCCTTCACTCACTCGAAATAGATTGAGTCTCATTCCATCCACACTTTGTTAGCAAACGCCCCATTTCAAGAAGGAATCTTCAAGAAGATCGTGAACTTACGAGTA
This sequence comes from Heligmosomoides polygyrus polygyrus, assembly GCA_947396885.1. Classification (NCBI taxonomy): domain Eukaryota; kingdom Metazoa; phylum Nematoda; class Chromadorea; order Rhabditida; family Heligmosomidae; genus Heligmosomoides; species Heligmosomoides polygyrus. Next base: position 64,567,269 of record OX377206.1, on the reverse strand, counting down.
ATAGGCAATACTCGTACGTTCACGCGCGATAGACACGTATGAAGATATAATAGCTAACTTCGCTAGGATTCTATGCACTCTAATTTGCTAACGGTTAACAATGCACGAGTGAGGTACGCATAAAATTGGGCATAAAATTCCCTACCAGTACGCCTAGCTACCATTTCCAGGAGACATCAGAAGTGTCTCACCCAACTACCTTCCTCTTTCTACGCGACAAATGCGGTCGACAGTCGCCGGCGCATATTTTCGCGCTCTAGCGCGAGTCACCAGCCGTCCCTGCCGAAAGCGTTAAGGCCCCCACACACTTCTGCGGCAATGCCGCTCGCCGCTATGGTTAACCTACTGACGACCGCGCGGGTCGATTTCGGCCCGCAGTTTTTCGGTCGCGTGGGACCGCGCGGGCCGAACTTTTCGACCCGCGGTTATAAAACTGTTCGCTACGGCCCACTTCTCGCCTTTTCATAGTTTACGAGCAATCGTTAGATATGTTGGATCCTGGCAATGCCACTGCACTGTGATTCGGCAGTCATTTACTTCTAAACACTGATAAAAACAAATAATCAACACTACACACTATACAAGCTGCAAGAAGATCGGCACTATTCCTAAGCAGCTTCTCACATCCTGCAAAAATGGTTATGCAGAAAAATAAATAATTACATTTTTTGTGAAAATTTTGAAAACAATCTAGACAAAACAATGTGAAACACCTGCTGCATCACTGCAGCAAATACATCTTTTATTTATTTATTTATATTTTTTCAAGGGCAAACATGATTCACGTATAGAAATGCAACGCAAACAAAACGAGGACAAAACGCTATCGCACGTTAGTCAGCTACAATCATACTTAAAAACATCAACAAGCAATAGCTCTACTCCAAACATGTGCGGACATAGACATAACATCGTCGTATCTACCAAGAGCAACTTTAGTTTCGTGAGAGTTCTATAATATAAAACATAAGAAAATGTAAAATTCAAAGAAGTAAAGAAAGGTGTAAAATAATAGAATTTTTCAAGAATTATAATTAATTAAAGAAATGATATGTCACAAAATATAAAACATAAAAAGGTTCGTTCGCCACTGCCTTCAGACGAACCTTTGTGTAATGCTCCTCCCGTGGCTCTTCAGTGAAGAAGAGGAGCATATTTTAAGATATCTTTGAAATTTGTTTGTGTGAGGAGAGATAGGAAAATGGAAAGAGATCAGATGTAGAATAGAAGAGAAAGAATGAATATGAAAAGATAATGGATTAGACTCTCCATGAGAAAACTGATTTCAAAAGAGAAAACAAAGGAGGAGTAGAAAACAATTTTAAGAGTCAAATGAAAAGATATAACTTGAAGAAGTAGCAAAAGATGTTCTTATAAGTTGAAAGGGATTAATTAGAAGGTTTATTTATATATAATTAATATTTTTAAATATAATTTTTATAATTATAACTAGTTATTATAATCTGCATAATTATAATTTATTATATATGATTAATTGTCTAGTATATATTTATTATAACTATTATATCTATTACAGTTATCATTATTATTAATACTTTTATGATTATCACAGTTTAAAATTGAACGACTTACCATTTTTGCCAATCACCGCACTCCGTAGTGGCACATTTACAAATAAGGAAGTGTGTATCAGTATACTGTTATATATAGTGACCAGCGTAGGTCGCTGGCTCCGCCGGCAACCAGCGCTGGGTAAGGATGCATCCGTAGCGTGGAGCACGTTGAACCTTGCGCCTACTCCAGACTGATTCCTAGCTTGGTACCACTCACATCTCAGTATAGCACGCAGAATAATATCCTCAGCACTCGCTCTTCATCTAGCTTTGAGTACACAGCCTATTGCAGCTTGTCAAGCCTAAAGAAATGTCTGACATTTCTGTCCAGTCGTCTTGCTTCGAGCCGCTAGGTGTGGCGAACTCCGGAGGTGACTTCATTACCCTAATTTTGAGGGAGCGTACGGGAAGAATTATTCCGAGAGCCTAGCATAGTCGAAAACTGGGGATGGGACCGGAACTTGGTTTCTGCTGTTGACGAACCACTACAGACAGTGAGTTATGCCTCCGTCCTTTTTATATATATATATATATATATATATATATATATATATATATATATATATATGGTGCGAATTTCTGTCTCTGATTTCCCTACTTAGAATGTGTCAGATAGAAAACCCGGTCGGTTCGTTTTGAGAGAAAACCGATAGCACCACTGGTTATTTGATTGGTAGTGAGAATGCCTCCTACTTAAGCCACCAAAGTAGGGATATGTGTATTTCTCACTGTTATATTTCTTGTTCAACTTCTGCTGTCAGTCGAATAAAAATCGCTCAGCCGAAATAACTTCGAATGGGAGAATCTTACAGCCCGCAGCTAAGAAGCAAACATATAGCGCATTAAAAGATGAGGTGGCGCCATGCACTCCAAAAATGCCATCTAATTGATCCACCAAAAGCGGGGATATGTGTGTTCCTCACAGTTGTATTTGTTGTTAAACTTACGCTATCAATCGAATAAATATCGCAACGTCTTGGAAGGGGGCCCAAGCGATAAATGGGAATCATGATTGGGCGGGAGAAACTAATGCATGCGCTCGACACAACGATCTTCGAATGGGAGAATCTTACTTACAGCCTAGCTAATAAGCAAGCATTTAGCGCAATAAAAGCTGAGATCGCGTCATGCCCTCGAAAAGTTCACCACGGCTTTTAATCGACTGATAGTGTAAAGGCCACTTAACCACAAAAGTGGGATATGTGTGTTCCTCATCGTTGTGTTTGTTGTTTAACTTTTGCTATCACTCGAATAAAAATCCAACAGCTTGGAAGAGTGTAGAAAGTAGGAAGTCTAAATGGGCGGAAGAAACTGATGGGCTCAATCCAAGAAACTTAGAATGGGAGAATCTTACTTACATCCTAAAGAATCAGGCGCAAAACTGGTCGGATGGACAGGGATGATGTTAAGTGGTTGTTAGCCTCTTTAAGAAGCACATGAGTGTGGATATAAGTGCTGCGACTACCAGTGGGGCTCAAATAGGCTGGGACCGGAGGGCCACGATGTAGGAACGCCCAATCCGTCGTTTTGTGTTGTATGAAATTCAAAATTATCAGCAGCACTGGTGCGTTCTAGCCCTATGGTGAACCAAGTTAGTTCACTTCTGCTGTGAATGGGCATACATGTGCCTTCCTACCAAGGCGCATACTCTAACGTGTAGAGCGAGGAGCACTAGAATAGGGCCGCAAATTCTCACCACAACACTGACATCAACTTAAAAGGCTCTCGAAGAGAAACAAACAAAGTGAAACGGTGGCAAAGGCAGTAACGAAGAGCGGCAGTATGGATGAACACAGCAGAAGCTGTTCTCAGAAAAGTGAAGGCGGAAGCTCGCACACATCAGAAGGTTACGCCCGAACATAGAGAAGGTAGCAACAACAGGAATGAGCAGTGACCTCGGCCATGCACACAAGCGGCAGAGTCGTACCCTGCGGTAACACAACTATAGCAGCACCTAACCGCAAGCACTAGTTGACCGGTAGCAAGGACAGGAGCCTTCAAGGGGGTCAGTTCGAGGCAGTAGCCACCCAACACGTGAGCGAACAGAGCCGCGGCGCCGACCTATTTCGCAATGCCTCACGTGTCCTCCTCGGCGGCGTCGATTGCGTACCTCCCGGCTCTCCCCTTCGGAGAGAGAAGTCGAGAACCTGCCTCAAAATTGGGTGATTGAATCATCGAGCCTGCAAAGTTTACGAAGTTTCCCACGGTCACATTGAGACAAAAAACCATCCTCTATTATATATATATATATATATCGAATATCCAAACTACTTCTCATTTATAATTCAAGTATGGCAAAGCTGGTTGTATCATTAAGGAGGGTTGCACTACCATACTCGGTGTCGAAAACAGAGGGCAATAAAACTAAAAGCAAAACAAAACGGTCTCGTTTTCACTGTTAGGAATTTTTCTATTATTGGTAAAATTAATTTATATTACATATTAAATAAATATAGCACGCAGTTATAGCAAATAAAAGATTTGATAGATTTTTATTTTAAGTAATCTTCATTTGTCAAAAGTTTTCCGTAAAAATATAGATAGATTGTCTTTGACTTGATTAAATTTGAACCTATAATATATAAATCTGTGTTTATATAAACATTCAAATATGTTTGAAATAATGAACTCTTTTGTGTATTCGCTATACTTCAAAATATTTTCCAATTCAATAATTTTTTCTAGAAAATACTCTAGATCAGAACAAGTGTTTGCTATTCTTAATGTTTCCAATAAAATTAAAGCTTTTTTGATATTTATGGAGACCGCTGACGTAGAATGTGGAAACCTTAGAACTTTAAAGTTGAAATCATCTGTTTTTTTGTACATTCGTGTTTCTATTCTTGTCTATTCTTCTATTCTTCTATGTTATCAACAATTCTTAATGTAATGTCCAAATTATTACAGTGATGTTCATAAATATGTCTTTTCCAGAGTATATCCAGAGTATATAGACTAGCTTTAAAATATTATCTAACGCTTTTCGTTTGAATTATGAACTACTAGTAAATCATCCATATATTTGTATGGTATAAATATGTTATTACTACTAGCGACAAACGATTTAGCGAATTCGTATTCCAGTATAGACATTGTGATATCTGCAAATTGTGGACTAAAGTTACCTCCTTGAGGAACACCTTTACTTTGTCTAAAAATTGTTGAGCTGAATACTACACAGCTATTTTAAGTAAGAAATTGACATAACGCATAATGTCTTGCATATTAAATATTTTGTACCGAGAATTCCAATTTGTTTCATAGTGTAAAATGTTCTGTACCCACTGCAGGCTATGAAATTTTTATTGGCATTTTTAAAACAGATTTTGAGCAGAACCGCTATTTTGTCTAAGATAGTCTTATGAGGTAGGTTAGTAAACATGTCTTTAAAGTCCGCCGAAAAGAGTTTTGAATGACCGTTTTGTAGTGCGTTTAGTTCGTAGGCAATATCTGTATTATTAATTTCCCAATATATCTTCGTAGATCTGCTTCGGTTAGCTACTATGTTACAGTAGTTAATGAAGTGCTTCTTAACAAATGCGAATATACATTGTAATTGTAAGGCAAGGTTTTTAATACTACTCTTGGATGCGCCTGTAACAAATCTGAAACTTATTGGGTCCTTGTGCATTTTAGGTAGGCAGTAGACTATAATTTCGGTGTAACTTAATTCTTGAACCGTTATTCGCATTAAAAAGGTTGTGTTTACGTAAGATGTCAGAGGTTGGGTATGTAATTATACACTTTGTCTGTTTGATCTTTTGTTGTAAGGAGTATATTATGTCTATCAATGGCTATTACCTGTTCTTTCATAGTTATTTTTAGGTACTATTTTTTACATATTATATCGTAGTTGTTAAAGGCTTTGTCAAGTGGGCAAAAGATAAAGTGATCTTGGCAGTATTTTATTTGATTACATGGGATGACTTCAGATTTTTCTTGGTTATTATTCAATACAGGCTTGACTTTGTTTCTATATTGTTAAATAAAATACTTTCTTATTTAAGCTGTTACAACGATGTTTTGCTGCGATCAAAACTTCTAGCGCCAGGCGGGACTCCAACCCGCACCTCCCTCTGACCGGGCGGGAATGCTCTAAGCCATTACACCACCGGCGCTGTTTGCACTTTCTTATTTGATTTATGTCGTCAGCATTCAATTTATATTTATTTTTGATCTTTTCGGTGATAGCGTCAATAGCGTCGTTACATGTGACCTTCATTTTTTTCTCTATCCAGTTTTTACCTACCCTATATTTAGTGCCTTTATTATGTAATTTTCTTAGAGCTGTATCTTTAACAATTTCTAAATTACCTGTTATATTACCTGTGATTATGATGCTTGTCTACAATTTTATTATCGTTTGCATAAATTGTTTCATATAGACAAGGATTAGATAAAATATAAGAAATGTCATTGTTATTTAGTGACTTAAGAAACTTATTGTAATTGAAAATTTTGGTTGAAGTTGGAGGATCGTATTTGTAAACTACTCTAAAAGATAATTTATTTGACTGTAAAGTCTTCACAAATTCGATAGAATAGGTGCTAGTAAATAATTTATTAAAGTTGATTATATCTAATTTAGTGTGTATGTAAGGTACTACTACATTTTCCTTTTTTCTCCTTTTTTCCTCTTTTTCACATTGTTATTTTTCTTTTGTATGTAGCTATATTTGGCTATTGTCAGTGAACAATACAGGACAATTTTTGCTTTACGTTTAAGATGTTTTAAAAAGAGTGGATCAAGACATAATTCAAACAGTTTTATTATATTTCTTTTTAAAAGACTTTTAAGAAGTCTATAAAAGTTCATAATGTGGAGGTTATTTTCGTTATTGTTGAGATAGTTGAAAACTTCAGTATATTTATTGTGGTCCTGGTGTCTATTTTTGTCTTTTTTCCTCTATTTGTTCTCTCTTAAATGATCTTTAGTGAAAGTAAGGATAGTTAACTTTATTCTTTAGAGGATTAGTAATGTTGGTTACATTAACATACCCTTTCATATTGTCATTAAGGCCCAGATATGCAGTGTTAGGTAGTTTTACCCAGAAAATTCTTTATTGAGTAATATCTTTTGTCTTTATTGTTGTCTGGTGAATCTAAAATACAAGCATCAATTTCCGACTTACAGTTATGAAGGTGAGTATATAAAACATCAAATCTCTTTTTATTATTTATGTAGTACATATGCTCTCTTATTTTCCCTTTCAGACATCTTGTCGTGATGCCAACGTATTGGAGGTTACATTTTTTACATGTGATGCAATAAGCTACGTTTTTGGTGCAACATGAAGAAGTTGCCGTTTTAATGGTGTTGATCTTGAAATGTGTTACACTAGAAATTACATTGTCATTACATTGTCATACATTAAATGAAGTAATATTACATACGGTACAGTTGACATTTCAACGCAATAATTTATGCTGGTTGCCAAAGTCTTTAATCATGTATTG
>OX377206.1:64364356-64560038 GCA_947396885.1 Heligmosomoides polygyrus polygyrus | reverse complement strand
CTCCTACTCCTTGCTCCCGAATGTCCCGAGCTACAGTTTTTCTCTGGGGTCGAAGCAGGGATAGCCTTTTATCGTCTCGGCCAGACCGATGACGTCGTATTTGATCTTCAGGCTTGCATCATCAGGTTCTTGAGGGATGCTTCCGATTCAAGCGTACGGGCGTTGCAAGCACAGATCGTCACCTTAGCCGTTCTCACATGGTAGGTCAATCGGCTGATCGTGGAGTTACTCAAAGTGACCTGTTGAGGGCCGTAGGGCATTTTCTGGGAAGTGCCGAGTTGCATCCGATTCTCCTGCGGACCTCGGGATATGCCAAAAATGGCAGTATTCCGTAGCGCTTCAATGCCTGCTGATAAAAATCAAGAATTTGTTTCACCGTTGACAAGAGAGTAACCCCACGCTAACATATAACACTTTTGCTATCAATATAATGAAAGTTGCACCAAAATGGATGCATAGATTAAAGCATGCTGAAACACCGTTGGTTTTCGCAACTAAAATAAGCTTAAGATCATTTTAATATTTAAAAGAACAAAATATTACATGGCGGTTCAAACACTGCATTCACGTTTTGGTAAAAGCGAATTGTAGATTTCCAAAGGAGGTAGTAGTTAATCACATTAAACTGAAAATTGTACAGGGTTGGCTCAAACGAACTGTTGATCACTGCTCAACCCTAACTCTCCATTAGAACGTGCAGAAGTCCCATTAAACTATTGCGACGGCTTTCAAAGTTCTCCAGCCATAGAATACCTGCTGGCAGATGCATATTAGGCAAAATATAAGAAAAAGAAAATGAAATAAAAAAGGAGAATAATTTTTTAATATCCGAAATTTATGCCTGGTGAAAGGAAATTTGAAGGAAATTTATGTTTGGTGAGAAGTTAGTTAAGGTGGTATGAAAAGGGTCAGTATTGCAGTGATGTTCGAGCACACGTTTGGAAATCGATTGTCCTGAACCGAAAAATTGGGTGAATTAGTCAGGAGAGAGGTTTAGCAGCTACCATACCCTTTAGATCTCGCAAGAATAAAATAGTACTCAATCATTCATTTTTCTAATGCTTCAATGGCCACATTCTGGGTTGTGATAATTTCAGATAAACTCATCAAAAATCTAATTTTAAAAGTATCAAAATTCGTCACTAAACATAATGTTTCAAAAGAAAACATTCAACTCTAGTTTGAAGAAGTTTTCTCTTTATTCCTAGAGAAAATTAGAAATAAATATAAGTTAAAAAATCTTCCCTTAACTTGATAAAACAAAAGCTCAGTATTTTAAAGAAAAGGATATGAAAATCTTTACTAAATCGTATTACTGTGGAAAATAACAGGTCTTTTAAAAATTAAATTAAAAAAAATAGTATAGAATGAAAATTTTCAATGAAAATTTTGTTGTATGTCCTCTTGACAAAGCAAATAATAATTACAGTTTCATTTGTGAAAAATTCTATTTAATCACTTTAGCAAAAGAAATGGGGATTGTCTCTGAAAATACTAAATTAAAAATTTCTATCTTTAATCAAACATGTGAAATGTATAACAAAGAAAACGAACTGGAAATTATCAACAGACATAAAATATTATGCTTTAATAACAAAACTAAAGTTGATGGAACAGAAAGAGTTCCATTGATATATTGTTTACCAAAACACAAAAATCCAGTAAAATTTAGATTTATTACCGGAACATATAATAGCTCCATAAAACTTCTTTCAAAAGGAATGACTGTAGATTTAAGTTTTTAAAACAACATTTTTATTAAATATATTAATGTAATAACATCGAGAAATAAGAATTTCATTGGTTATTGGTCTATTAATAACATAAATATATCTGATAAAATAAGTAAAATCAATATCGAAATTTGTAAACTGTTTTCAGTAGACTTTATTAATATGTTTACTAGTCTTCCTCATAATATTATATTGAAAAATTTAAAAGAATTAATAAAAATATGTTTTCATAATGCGAGAAAAAATATATTGCATACAATGGACACAATAACATTTATTACATTAATAATAATGCACAAAGCAAATTAAAATATTATACAGCAGAAGATTTAATGTATTTTTACTGAATATTTACTTAAAATAGTTTCACAAATTTTGCAGGCACAATTTATAAACAAATCGAAGGAATACCTCAAGAAAGTAATTGTAGTCCATTACTTGCTGATCTTACGTTATCAATGTTTGAATATAAATGTTGTAAAAAGGTAGCACCAAAATCGTCATGTAAGCATACATCCATTTAGATAAATGGATGATATTTTTATAATTCACCATAAAAGCAATCAACATATACAAGAAATGATTGGTGAAACATATGAAAATTCTCTTCAGTTTGAGACAATACATGATCAGATTACGAATGCAATTATCTTCATCTAAATATCAAAATTATTAACAATAGGATAGTCACAAAATTATATGATAAAACAGATAATTTTGAATTTTATGTTATTGGATTCCCACATTTCAACTCAAAAATATCTGTAAAAGTTTAAAAATCAATCATATTTACAGAAACATTAAGATTAGTTAGATGTTGCACGGTTTTTAACGATTTTATTGAAAACTGTCGCGACCGCGATCGCTCCTCGGTCCGTGTCCGGCCCGGGCGCGCTGTTCCCACGGTAGCTTGCCGATGAGGCACCCTCAATCGGCCTGGGAGCATGGGAAAATCGGTGACGTAACACCATCGATCGGCGCACGCCGCCTCCTCTCGACGGGCGCGCGGCCATTCGACGCCCATGCGCTCCCGCGGCGAGGTCTGCCGACCTCTCGCCTTGCTCCCGATTCCGGATGGCTACCGCGGGGCCTCGTCCCTACACTATTCGCTGCTGAGACTACGGACGGAGGCGCCAGGAGAGGGCCGCGGGGTCTGGTGAGCATCACGCTCACCCCCGTGGCCTCAGGAGAATCCACCACGTTGGCCACGAAGGACGCCCGACTATTCGCCATTCCTGCCGTCATATTGTTGGATGTCTACTGGCTGCGGAGTCAATAAACCTTATGGACAATAAGGTGTGCGAGTGGAGAAACTGGGTGAGTCCCTTCGTATTAAGGGCATTGATTGTATTTGTGTTTGTGTTGTGTATCGTCGTCTGGGTTCCCCTGGGAGTGGGTCGTCCCCAGGGTCAAGCTTGAGGTTCGGGAATCGAAGGGGGTCGTACAGTAGCCTCGACTGGAGGGGGGGGGTCGTACTCTCTCGGTTTTGGCCGAGGACTCTCTTCAAATTCAGGTTTTTAGATGATGTTTGCATCTATTAATAAGTTGTTTTTTCCAGGTGTGACTACGACAGTGCGGAGATATACAAGCACTTGCGTTTCCTGGAGTTAAAAAAATAGGATTGAATATCAAAAAAATTTAATGCCGATTACTGTGCAGTGAAAAATAGAGATTTCCTCTCTGCAGATTTAGAGTCAATGAGAGATTTTCATTTTTTCAGGTTTTCCCAGGACGTCATGGACACGGTAGTTTTCTGCCTGATGAGCGACATCTACTTCCAGAATTGCACTCTATAAAATTTCAAGTGTTAATTACTGAGGACGACCTAAGTGCTTTCACTACAAGAATTTTGAAGCGCTCTTCGAATCGATGACGGTATAGCAACCGAAGGACTTACTTGCTCGAAACGTAATTCCTCTCCTGCAGGAAACAGCATCAGAAAGTGAAATCGTACCCTATAAAATTTTAAGCCCGTTTGACACACAGTGATAAAACTATGTTTCTCTGAAACGATATTCTATATGATCGGACGTCTCGATTTACCGAAAAAATATCGGCACACCAATCACATGGAAGATGTTCTCTGAAACAATATTCTATATCCCGATGCACATAACTAAAGTTTTTTCGTGTGAGATGTCAAGCATCCACTTCGTTGACCAAACATGTAAAGCATCTAAACCTTGCTGAAGTGCATTTGGATTATTAATGGAATAGATTTTGGAATCTCAGCATATATGGAACACGATACTCCGAGAGGAAGGCAATTAGGCAAATCATTGATGTAGAGCAGAAACATTAAAGGTCCCAAGCATGTTCCTTGAGGAACCCCGCTCAAAGTTTCGTAGTTATTCGAAACAGCATCGTTTACCATAACCGTTTGAGTTCTCCCGGTAAGAAAAGATTGTAAAAACCTTAGAAGGCACCCTTCAATGCCGTAGGCCTGTAGTTTTGAAAGCAGAAGGCACAGGTTGATAGAGTCAAAGGCTTTTGCGTAATCAATATAACATGCAGTAATGTAGCCTCTAGCATCCATTATCCTTTGCCAAGCAGGAATAGTTGAAATGAGCGCTGTAACAGTTGATCTCTTTTGAAGAAAACCATGCTGAAAGTTTGTGATAAGATTATTTGTTTTCATATAATTATAGATCTGTACGCGTGCAATTCTTTCGAGAACTTTACTAGTTGAAGAGGTAAGACAAATGGGCCTGTAGTTTTTGAAGTCAGTTTTGTCTCCCTTTTTAAATACTGGTTTAACGAAACTCTTTCTCCATAATGAAGGAACCTCACTATGAAGTAGAAACCAATTGAATAGAAGCGTCAGTACTGGAGTTAATCCCACAGCGGCTTTTTTAAGAAAAATATATGGAATATCATCAGGTGAGGTGGAGTTTCGAGTAGGCAAGCTAGTTAATGTTCTGTAAACTAGGTCACTGTTAATATCAAGAAAATCTAATTTTGAAGAGGTAAATTTTGGGCAATGGTAGCCTACATCCGGATGTTTTTTGTAAACTGATTTGAAGTATGAAGCAAACACGTTTTCCTTTTCAAGATTGGATTTACAAAGTTCACCGTTCTCTTTGAATATGGAAAGAATGTTGTTTTTTGACTTGAGCCTACTGTTAACGAAGTTATAAAAAGCTTTTGGATTCCTTGAATCAGCTATCCTTTCCTCTCTTCGTAAGCTAAGGCGGGCTAGCTCTCTTTTGAGTTTTCTTGAGAAACGATTGTACTTCTGGATACCAATAGTTAGTCGAGCCTTGTACAATTTCTTCACTGTAAGGGCAAGATTTCTTATCCTTATTGGACAACGAGATTCCTCATCGTTGGTATGTTTCAATGGGATGTATTCTCTAATAAGACTATGACAGTGTTGCAAGTAGATAGCGTAACACTGATCTGCTGATTCACATTGGGAAATAAGGTTGCGCCAGTTGGTTTGTAAAAGATTTTCACAAATGGCTTTGGAATACTGTACACCACTGTGGTCACCTGTTAAGATCGTCCACAAAGAAAAAATCGAAAAAGTGCAGAAAAGATTCACGAACGCAATTTTCTCAAGAAACGGTTTGTATCATGTAAGCTATAAAGAAAGACTTGCAACGCTTGGTGAAAACTCACTTAAGCTACGAAGAATTTTGTATGATCAAAATCTCGTATTCAAGATTTTCTCTGGTTGTTTAGATATTGATAAAAGAGAAATATTTAATTTCTTAGATTTTACTGATATAACTAGAGGTCATCCATTTCGCATATTCATAGGTCGAGTTCGCTCCCAACAGTTCTTTGGATCCTTTCTAGTACGAGCTGTAAGAACATGGAATAGCTTGCCTAACGCAATAGTTTCTTCGTCAACCCCAGTTAACTTCAATCACAAACTTGAAGCACACCTCAAACAAAGCGGATTTTTCTGATGTTTCTTTTCCCTAAATCTCAGATAGCAAATCAGTCTCTATATCTTGGAGATAGACCGGTAGAATGAAGATTTCCCTTAAAAATAACTTTTTACTTACATGAGACTGCGCTTAACTTTTTTTTTGATAAACTATTGTGCAGGTTTCGGCCATTGGATATCATACTTGTAAAAAATAGTTGCCACTACCAAATTCAATAAGACACTCAAAAAAAAAACTCAATATTTTGATAGAGTACAAGTACCTTTTTCAGTGAGTGAACAGCTTGAATAAAAGCACTTTTCGCGTCTCGATTCAATTCATCGAAGAAACCATTTTTCGCAGATCTCCAAAAAGCAACCTTCCTTGCAATTTTTTAGTGCTCAACTGTTTTCACATCACTTTCGAAACAATAATTTTCCTCCACTTTTGCTGGTCTTTTGAGAGCCAATTTTTGCTGTGTTCTTTTGTGATAAACGGATTTTGTAATATTTTGGCTCAATAAATATTGTATTGTATTGTATTGTATTGTATTGTAAATGATCAGACGTCTCGATTTACCGAAAAAATATCGACACAGCAATCACATGGAAGATGTTACTTTTAGAACCTGTCTTTCAAAGCATAGAAAACACAACTACTAAAGCTTTATGAATTTTCCAGGAGCCTCAAAAAATCTCCGAGTTACGGCAGTTTACATGCGGCTACTGCGTTCTCTGACATGATCGATCGCAATTGAAATATGGATGGACTCCTCGCTGGAAACTTTTTTCTGCCTTCTGAAGCACAGACGACAGAGAGTAGAATTGTGCCATATAGCATTTGAAGTGCTTAAAATACAGTAAAAACTAAGCTTCTCCGCTGCGATGAATCTCCGCTGAGGATGGATCGCATGCAAAATTCTCATTTTTCATGAAAATATTAATGTTTAGCAGAAGCATATCACCCATACGGATAAAATCCATCCACAAGAATCTCGAAGTCCTGATTAATTCACTGTGAAAAAATCGTGATTTTCTGGATAGAACAGGTTGAATCGACCTCTGGTCGACTTTGCATCAACGTCATCGGAGCATAAAATTGAACGTTCACAAAAAGGTTCACAACTCTGTAAGTTTTTCGAATTTTGAAAATTTTTTTAGCTCTTCATAAAGTAGATAAAACGCCCTTTCTCATCGTGTAAAAATCGTTTTCCAAAAAAGGAGTCGTCACGCGCAGCGGCTGGTTCGATTTTTGAGCGAAAAAAATTGAAGTGGCTTCACAAAAATATTCATAACTCGACCAATTCTTCGAAATTTCAAAATCCCGCTAGCTCTTCAGAAACTAAAGGAAGAGTCCTTTTTCGCTATATAGAAATCAGTTTCCAATAATTCGGTCTTCATGCGCGGCGGGAGGGGTTCGATTTCGGGTCCATTTCGCAAGAATACGTACCGAAAATCGAACCCTCCGCCCCGCATGAAGACCCCTTTCTTGGAAATAGTTTCTTATATGGTAAGAAAGCATACTTGCTCTATTTTTTGAAGGCCGAGTGGGATTTCTGATTTTCGGAAAAATGGCCGAGATATGATCAATTTTCGGAAGCGGCTTGGCTGCTGCTGACCTGTGCCCCGGACTGATCATATCTCGGCCATTTTTCCGTTCGGAAGTCGTGAACGGAATCACGGATCGACCCTTCACCGTCGTCATCGAAGTGATAACACAAAAATATTCATAACTCAACTAGTTTTTTGAAATTTGAAAATCCCGCTAGCTCATCAAAAAGTAGAGGAAGAGCGCTCCTTAATGATTACAAAAACGCTTTATAAAAAAAGGGGTCTTCATACGGGGCGGGTGGGGTTCGATTTGTTGTCGATTTTTGCCGAAAATCGACCAGAAATCGACCCCCTCCCGCCCCGCATGAAGACCCCTTTATTAAGAATTGGTTGTTACATATTTACAAAGTATATTTTCTCTATTTTATGATATCCAAAAGGGATTTTTGAGTTTAGAAAAATTAGCTGAGTTATGCACATTTATGTGAAATCACTCCGATGACGACGGTGGAGGGTCGATCCGTGATTCAGTTCACGACTTCCGAACGGAAAAATGGCCGAGATAGTCCGGGGCACAGGTCAGCAGCAGCCACGCCGCTACTGACTCCGATAGCCGAACGAAGCAGGAAACTTCGAGGGGGATCTCTCTACTTGGGGGTGTCCAAGCAGTCCCTGGCTGGCCTGTGCAAGTCCCTCGAATCGGTTCCTTCCGCACAGGGTCGGATCCCTTCTCGACGGGCTTGGACACGTCAGCCCGTATTGATTGGGTCGTGCCTGGCGCGGAACAGTCCCGCGTCCCGATGTTGCCCTTTCCGAGCCGTTCCCGCTCCATCATTCAAAATCGCGGTTGAAGAAGGCTCCTCGGATGGACTTCGGTTTTCGCGCCAAATTCGATGTTAACACAGGAGTAGTCGTCGGACTCTATCGAACGTATTGATCGGCCCGTGGTACCATTCGTACACAACACGCCGACTAGCGACCGAACGACTAGCACCAATGGAGAGATAAGATGGAACGTATTGGAGCCGCTCTAGGCCACGGAGGAAGTGTGGGGAAACAAGGGGGGCTACGATTAAGGAATAAAGGTAATAAAAGACTACGATGAATGCGGGGGAAAGGGGAGGTGCAAGAAAAGTGTAAGGAACTAGGAGGGAAGAAAGGGATACTACAGAGAAGCGTAAGAATGGACTAAACAGGGGGAAATGGTGCCCGCTAAGCGTAGTGAATAAACCCCACGAAACAGATACCCCGCGTGTGCGGATGAGAAACCGGGAGAGACGCCTATAGTTACAAAGGGAGGGGTACCTGAACGTAAACCCAAGGAAAGAGAAGGGGAATGAGGAAAGGAAAAAGTGGGAGATGAGGGGGGATTACTAAACCTGAAAACCCAAGGCCTGGGCGGAGGGTTGCCGCACAGTGAGCGGCTGATGCTAGGGAAGGCCGATGGTGGGAAATACGAGTGAGCGTATTGAGAAAGTTACCAGTGCGAAAAGGCTGTCGAGTAACGTATTGCAGTGAAGGGGAAGTGCGAGCACTGTGCGCACAGTAGAGGGAACGTACGCTTACGTCGCAAACGAGTACCACCAGAGTGAGAGCGGACCCAAGCGAGGACAGACCCAACCTTAACACCGATCCACACTTCCTCAGCGGGTGATCAGTCCGCATGGTATAGGATGTGGGAGCTCCCCCTAGGTGCGGCCGGAGAACAGGATTTAGCGGTCTAGACCTCACTGTCCTTTTGCCCCTCTCGAAGCTGCTCTAGCCCCGTTTGCCGCCCCAAATGTTCCCCATCGCTGGTTTCCTAGGCGCTGCGCAATCCAGAGGGGCCCTCGGAGATTCCGATGGCTGGTTGCAACAGTCCAGCCGGACTTCCGCACCGGGGCCAGTGGGCGCGAACAAATCTAGTGCGCTTTGGCCCCAACCCGCACAAAAGCTTACTTTGCTTCATAAGCGTCATTAGAAACTTCACAGAGGTTGAGCCGTGAGCCAACCAGCAATCACTGACATACAGCGCCTCCTTGGACTGAAGTTGGCCCTTGGCAGTATCGTTCAGGTCATTACGCAGGCACGTGAAGTGGTCGGAACTGGTCAAGGGTAACACCGGCGGCGCATTTCCTAGACAGCTTCACGAGTAGGCTCTCTCACGAAAAGCCGAAACCCATGCCGTCGACCTGAATAGTAACATCGGGCTATGGGCAGCGAGAACGTCCTTCAAGGGACGAAGTCGGATGAGTCGTTAAGTTTCCCTTTTCAAGTATCGACTCGTTTCTTCACCAGCCCTCTTGTTCATCTCTCTCCTGTAGCTTTCGCATTCCACCTGTTTAACCTCTCCTTGCTACAGTCTCCTTCCATTCTATGTAGTTGTACATCTCTGTCTCTGTCAAGCTCCTTTCATGTTCACTTTAGTCGCTCTAGTTCAATAGCATCCCCTCCTCTTTCTTCCATTTAGTTCGTAGTGCAGTCACTCCTATTTCACCCCTTGTAGTCTCATAGCCGGGTAGTCTTTAACAGTCTTCTTTCCTCTCTTCCATCCATTTTATAGTCGTACCTTTCCTTATCCTCCAAAATCTCGTAGTGTGTAGTTCCTCTCATACATTCCTAACCCATACAACTCTTCCTATCGTAGTCTTCATCCAATCCCCCTCGTCCCTCTACCTTCACTTTTTTGTCTAACCTCTAATACTCTTCCTTTTGTCCATATGTATCTCTCGCCTCGACTCTCCCCACTCCGGCCAGCCATAAAAGGCTCAGAGGCGTCACTAAGTGACCGTGCCAACCGATACAACACCTCCGGTCAAAAAGGCTCGCGTACAGTCAGTCGCGCCCATCCAGCGACACAGGCTCATACCACATCCGCATTGACGCTCAGCCAGCTCTCCATTCGCACGCTAGCTTAGCACCACTAAGGTACGTAATCCAATACGTGTTTATTCTTAAATCTCAGTACGTTTCACGTACTGAGATTTAAGAATAAACAGAGATTTAAGAATAATGAGGCTAAGTCTACGTTTACTTACGCTTTACGCGAAGCGCATTTCTTTCTCTTAAACACTTCTCGCTCACTACGTCGTACCACTGCAAGCAAAGTCATCAGAAAGGATGTACATAAGCCGAATATGAGGGGTCCTGCGACGAAACACTTCGGCAAGCGCACCCCCAGCAGGCGCATTACGAAATAGCGGCATCTCACTGTTCACTTCTCGTCCCCCTTTCTCATTCCTCCTCATTCCGCTCTCCTTTTCTTCTTGCTTACTTTTTTCAATTTGGTTCGCGCTCTCTCTTCGCCCTTCTCCTCTTTTCCCCGCTCCTCTTCCTCCTCCCCATCCTATCCGCTTTTTTGCTATCGCTTCGGCTATCACCTTCTTCTCTCATAGTCCACCCTTCGTAGTGTCTTCTCCTTTACTATTTTTCTCTTCTAGCTCACCTCTCCTTCCTCGCTCTACACTCTTTCGCCTCACTCACTTTTTCGCTACTCCCACACTTTACCTCCCTTTCCTGGTAAGCTCATTTATCCTGTCCCATACTTTCGCTTCCATCGTCCACACCATCACCCTCCTCTTTCGCAACCCTCTCACTTCTCTCTTATCAGCGCAACCTGTCCTATTCACTTGCTTTGACATCCCTATCTCAGATGCCCTCCTATAGCTTCTCTCTTTCTTGTTCATCACTCCCAAATATTGTCGCTCCCAAATACCATCGCCTGCTCACTCACTTCGCTGCCACGCAGCCAATACGGTTCATAAAGTCTTGCCTTACGCCAAGCGTCAGGTCCTGCCACGAAGTCTTCTTCTCAACAGCCACAGCGTGCGTAGTGCCAAGTAGTACACGCCCATTCGCTCGTTCCCTTTTCCTTCATTCCTCTCTCCTTTCTCCTTTTTTCTCCCATACCACACCCTTTCATTTATCTTTGGTCACCACTCTTTCTTCACCTCTTCATCCTATCTCTAATCCATTCAAAACTCCTACTCCTTCCGTTCGTTCATACTCTTAGTCAACTTCGTAGTATTCCAACTACACTTCACTCCATTCTACTCACTCCTCTCTTTCTAGTTCCTAGATCAACGCCTTCCTAGTGCACCATCCTAGTTCACATCGGTCAACTCCTCTCTTCCAGAAATCACTTTCACAGCGCGTTTATTCTAACATGGCTGGACGTTCAAACGAAGGACTTTCTCGTGGTCAGGAGTTCGATCGAAGCAGCCTACGCGGACGAGGCGACAGCCGACGTAGCTGTGGTGGCCACAGCGGGCGAGAACGAGGATCTACAGGTAAGTTTGATCCTACAGCTGATGGCGGATTTTGCGCAAGATTATCCTCGGTTGATATGTTTAATGTATCTGTCACTACGGTCAATACGACGACGAAGCAGAAAGTCGCCGCAACGTCCTCATCCACTACGATATCCTCGGTTCCCACCACAGCTTTTACAGCCCAGTTGAGCACTTCCATTTTCATACCACCACAGATTCAAGGCTCCTGGGCGGAGCACATGCAGTCCGAGGCTGCACTCAATACGGTATCCACTACGAAGGCAAGCGAAGCCCCCACACTGCGGAGCCAACCCTTCCCCAAGGGTAAGTCCCAATCCACCCCTGGGGTCAAAAGTCTTCCCACTGTTCCAGGGGCGCCTTCTTCGGAAGGCTTATCAAAGGTGACACAGCATAACTCCGCACGTCCCCAAGCTCCGCAGCTCACCACCGATCCGAAGCCCTATCCTGTAGCCCCAGCGCAGGAACCCGCTCGCCAGCCGACATCCGCACTCCCGCAGGGAAGGTCAATGCGGACTGATCAGAGGGTCGCGCAGACGATTCCGCAGGAGCAGCTCGAAAGGAACAGGATCAAGTTCGCTATCGCATATTACTGGACGCGATTCGCGGCCAGTCCCTGGGTACCGGGTCTCCCAACATCCCCTTCAACCCAATGTCTCTGTAGGGGTAGCCCTATCCTCTCCCAAGCCCCTTCGTTTGCCCTACAGTCGCAGTCTAGGGACACGGGAACGGTCGAGGAGCTCACAGCCTCGCAGTTCCGTACTGTGTTCGACTACATAGTCTCCAATAATGTTTTGCGCGACCTCGTCAAGCACCTCGAACTTCCTCCCAGGGAAACAACCCAAGTGAGGACGGAGGATCATGAGGCGGCCGCGCAAATCATTCACTCACTACGGCTCACCCTCAATGCTGCCACGGAAGCCACGCATTCCTTTCACAATCTTGCTATTCTTCCTGGCCGTGGCAGCCCACTACGTTACTCGTATACTGTTATGATGGGCTGGATCCACGAACTGACGTACTAAATTACGTCCATCAACATTCAGCGGGACCAGCTCATGGAATTAGTATTACCACGTCTCCTGACACCATCTAGCCAGCAAGATCTAGTTTCGCAATACGCTTCAACTTTTCATTATCACAGAGGACCTATTTAGAGAGTCGCTTCAATACGTTTCCGCGGTCACGGCTCACGCCACGCGCATGATTAGGGTTCTGCAAGCCCACCAGATGCTTCAGGCCCTTTGTTATAGGGCGACTCCTCACAGCGAAGAAGACACTACACCTACCTCATGCAGACGAATATGCCAGAGACGCTGGACCCCAGCTCCTACCTAGAGACACTACGTTGGTGGCGGGAGAATTACTCGGACGCCCTCAGGATCCACAATACGCGCGGCTACCTCAGGACTGCATGCTTCAGGAGCAACAGGGCCAGCAGTCTACCATGACCGCACACACTACGCAACCCCACAGCCAATACGTCAGACCCAGGCCCCAGCTCATATGGGGCCATCAACATCCGCTTCAGGGTCTTCCGCTCCATTCGACTCGGCAGGATCTATAACGTCTGCTCAGCTGCCAGTAGTCATCCCGCAGTTTGTACAACCCCAGCAGACGCCTACGACTCGGACCGATGGACGCCAAGAAGCACGAAAACAACATCTCGGACAGCGACGGACAAGACCTACGTCGCCGGACCACAGGAGTCAAGAAGCCGGCCCAGCTAGGAAGCCCCATGAGGACACGGAACAAAGAACACCCCGGCAGCGGCAACAGCACTCCACGACGAGGACTCAAGATAGACGGCCCCCTCCACCAACGCAAGAAGACCGCCCAGGACATAGCCGACGACGATCACCAACACCAGCACCAGCACCGGAAGACGTAAGGCCGACCCCCGTTACATATCAATGGCACGAATCACCGGCAGCTCACATACATCTGCCGCTGCCGCCGCTGAGAGACGGCGCATGCGTGTTTTGCAACCACCTCGATTACTCCTCGGGAGATTGCCCGGAGTATACCAACCCCAGCAGACTCCTCGGGAGATTGCCCGGATTACTCCTCGGGAGATTGCCCGGAGTATACCAACCTCGTTGATCAGTCGAAATCCTTAAATACCGCAAGCTGTACTCTCATTGCCTCGGTCGTCATCGACGTGAATGCTTCGGCTGGGATTCCTGCAGTCGCTGCAATAGGGGTGGCCACCACCCAGCCGTCTGCATCGACAACCCCATCGTCGTATGCGACGTAGAGGGGATGACATACCAGATCTATCGCCGGATGGCGACGTACACCCTCAGGCCATACCCGCGGAACATGACACTATCGCAGAAGCACCCGCTGCCTACGAAGCTAGCACGTCAAGCCCGTCGGGATCCCGAGCGGACCACAAGACTGAACAGGCCATCGACTCCACAACATCAGGAGCCACCCACCTCCGGTTACGCACGTCGCCCGGCATCAAGGGCATCGACAACAAGCCGTCATCAGGAGTCTACACCACCCGTCCGCCGTGAATCACGTCTACGGTTCCGCCAAGGAGAATCCTCTCCCCCTCAGGAAAGCAGAGTCAGCCCTCAGGCACCACGTCAACGTCAACATCGGCCGTCCTTCCGTGATTTCGGCAAAATCCTTTATATATCTCCTTCCTTCGCTCGCCGGGAGGCCTCGTCCGAGGACAGGATGAGCGTAGTAGCGGAGGCGGCTCGTGGTAAGCCGGGGAAAAGCCGTCGGAGCAGACAATACGTTTCATATACTCAATACGGTCTCCAACGAGACAAACACATCCAATACGAGAATACAATAACCTTGAGACATTGCAGGGAAGTTGAGGCGGTAGAATCTAGAGTCGCAGGGCACGCGGACGGCAGAGACTGAGCATGAGCAGCAGGAGAAACGCCTAGGTGAGTTGGAAAGTAAGGATATTCCAGTGCTGCAGGCTACGTCACGCGCTCGCCAAGCAAGCCGGTCAACGACATCGACCGAAAGCCGTCCAGCCGCGTACACCGCCAGCAGGCATCAGCACCTCTCTAGTACGAACACTTCCTTCCCTTAGTCAATACGTTGCGACTTTATTTACAGACCTCTGTCATTACGGCATGCTGTGAATCCGCATGGGGAACCGGCGCATGGCACAAGGCCACAAGACGCCGCAATGGTTTATTCAGCCTTAGTTTTCTTCGCTTCTTTCTCTTTCCTATCTGGTACATCTTTAGTAGTCCTCTTCCTTAGTTATCGCATGCGTAGTTGTTGTAGCTCTCCTTTCTATCTAGTTGCATGCAGTAGCTCCTCCTCTATTAAGCTAGTAGATGTTTCCAAGTTTCTCCTCCTTGAACGCATGTGATGCGCTGATTACAGCCGATGGCGATAGCGACGAGATGATCGATCCGGTCGGGCTGCGCTCCGATGGACGAGGACGGTATCATGGTTATGGTCGTGGATGGCGATGGCAGCTGCTCGTCGGGCGCGGTTGAGCAGGTATATCCCTGTGACAGAACGCTCCCGCAGTAGCCCGATTCCACTCGTCGCCCCTGCATGACGCGCATCGGCGTCCTTGTGTCCCCTGTAGTGGTAGTATTCTGTGTAGCAGCTTTCTGTAGTAGTATTGTAGTGGCTCCTTGTAGGTGCATTTTGTTTAATACGGGCCGGCTCGACTGAGAGCCTGCGGCGACATACGCCGACGTGCAATTTCACAATAGTTTCTTATTCTCCTGTTATCCTCTCGTAGTACGTTGCTCATTCCATTTACCTAGTAGTTTGTCGTCATAGGTAGATCGTTTCATCAAAAGTGGTGTATCAATTCTATATGTCTATCCAGTAGTTTAGCTAACCCTCGCTAACCCTCTACACATCCTTCAACCTATTCGTCCTCTGTGGCTCTCTTCTCTTCTTTCTACTCATTGGCCTCGTATCTGGGCATGTCTGCCAGAGGCCTTCCAGGTAGAGGTAGGAATGTGTGACGTCCCCTTTTCTTTCGCTTGTGTCAATACGTGTGAAGGCGTCCTCCCGTCCGCCACTCCCTGTCTTTCGCATCTGGGGTTGCGGCGTTGGCTGTGATCGCCTCACTACCCTCGTGGGTTCCTCTCAGGACGTCTCCGCCTCCTCTCTAAAAGGGCAAAAGGCCCAGCAGTAGGAGGCAGCCGACAGCGCTAGTCCGCCATGCGGAAGAAGTCCAGCCGGTCTTTGGGCCGGGAGTGTCGCGACCGCGATCGCTCCTCGGTCCGTGTCCGGCCCGGGCGCGCTGTTCCCACGGTAGCTTGCCGATGAGGCACCCTCGATCGGCCTGGTAGCATGAGAAAATTGGTGACGTAACACCATCGATCGCCTCCTCTTGACGGGCGCGCGGCCATTCGACGTCCCTGCGCTCCCGTGGCGAGATCTACCGACCTCCCCCTGAGGCGGAGTGGGAGCGGAGGAGCCGGGTGGCTCGGGGCCGAGGGAGGAGGCCAGCCGGCGAAGCTGGAGATCGACCAATACGTTATGGGCAATACGTGAGATCATAGCAAGAGAGTTCCGTGGGGTTAGGTAAGATCTGGGGACCCTCCTATGCCCGTGGAGTGACATGGAGCCGCAAAGGCAACTTGGGGGACGCCTCAGCCTGCAGGGCCACCGATCTCAACAAAAACCTTATCAAATTGACAATTAGATTTATTAAAAATAACTACGCAATAGATATAATCATAAGAAATATATTTAAATATTTAAATAGAAATAAGCATTTATTATATAAATATAATCAACATACTATATTACATCTTATACCCAATTTACTTAATCATAATACAAATTATATAAAATACCGATATAGTAACACTTCTCCTATAAAACAATAAGGTTTTGTTGTTAAATATAACATCAGAATGAGAGCAGAAAGTGTATTTTCGACGGATAGTGATAAAGATATCTTTGATATACTTTAACATAAACATAGTCGGTTTCATTTTATTGTTGTCTCTTACAGCGATTGGTAAGTTTTTAAGTTAAAATACATACATTTTTTTAAAAATTTAATAAAAAACAAAAAATAAAAAACTTTTTTAAATAAATGAATAGATAAATTAAATAATATTTTACTTCATTTTAATAAAATAATAATTCTAAAAAATAGTTATGACTAAAAATTAAGATCATAAGAATTTGATTTCAATAGTAACACTTCTCCTATAAAACAATAAGGTTTTGTTGTTAAATATAACATCAGAATGAGAGCAGAAAGTGTATTTTCGACGGATAGTGATAAAGATATCTTTGATATACTTTAACATAAACATAGTCGGTTTCATTTTATTGTTGTCTCTTACAGCGATTGGTAAGTTTTTAAGTTAAAATACATACATTTTTTTAAAAATTTAATAAAAAACAAAAAATAAAAACTTTTTTAAATAAATGAATAGATAAATTAAATAATATTTTACTTCATTTTAATAAAATAATAATTCTAAAAAATAGTTATGACTAAAAATTAAGATCATAAGAATTTGATTTCAAAAAATATAGAATAGCAATAAAAACATAAATAAATTATAAATAAAAATTAAAAATATAGAATAGCAATAAAAACATAAGTAAATTATAAATAAAAATTAAATTATAAAATTAAATAATGTATATATGTATATATATGTGTTTGTATGTATATATATGTGTAGGTGTGTATGTGTCTGTGTATGCATATATGGATATATATATGTGTTTGTGGGCGCGTGTAGCGCAGTCGGAGGAGGTGCGACTGTCGCGTGCACCCGATACCAGGTTCCTGGTTCGGATCTCCCGCCCAGGCCAACCAAGCCTTCCATCCCTCCGGGGTCTGTGAATTGGTACCAGACTTGTCTGGGAAGGATAAAGCGCTGACTTGTTCATCGGCTGGCCACCGCAAGTCATTGTATGGCCAAATACGCATTCATGTCGCCTCCACGACATCCTGTAGAAGTAGAATGCGCTGGCGCATCCCAGAAGGGATTGAGTAACGCCGTCCTTTATCCTTTTATCCTTATATGTGTTTGTATATATGTGTGTGTATGTATGTATGTACAAGAATGTGTATGCATGTATATATATATATATATATATATATATATATATATATATATACAGTGGCGTCCAAAAGTTGGTGAACGCCTGCATTTTTTGAGATAACTTTCTTTAAAAAGGTGCAAACAGAGTGAAATTTGGTTATGTGGTACCAAATTAGATCGCAATAAGGATCCTTTGATCTACGTTCGTTATTATTGATTTTTTTGCAAGTGCAATGTCAGTCGTGCGCAACGGTCAAACGTGAGCTGCTAAGGCGTCGAGTGTATCTGTCGATAAATTTTCTTATGAAGCCAGAATAGTAGCGTTTTGACATACTGTGGTCTATAGCAAACTCTCTATTATGCCGAGAAGAAAGAATATCTTTGCTGAAGTACGAGAAGCCATTTTTCGACTCGTCCAGAAGAAAATCTCTTATCGGCAGGTAGGACTGCTTTTAGGATGCGGAATTTCGACAGTTCCTGCTATAGTAAAGAGAATGAAACAGTTCGGAACAGCAGAAGACGCTGCTAAGTCAGGCAGGCCACAGATTATGACTTCTAGAGGCGATTCTGACATCCAGAGGATGTGGAGGCGAAACCCGTTCCTGACCGCCGTCGATATAAAGAAGTCTGTAGCTGCTCACCATGGCTTAGATGTGAGCGTGAGCACGGTAAAACGTCGACTGAGATCTTCTGTACTCAATGGAAGACGTCTCGTTAAGAAACCTTTCATCAGCGAGAAGAATAGGAAAGCTAGACTCCTGTTTGCCAAGGAGCATTTGAGTTGGACGATAGGCGATTGGAAAAAAGTGCTTTTCAGCGACGAGAGCACGTTCAACCTATTTGGACCTGGTGGACCAGACCGCGTAAGACGTCCAAAAAGAGCGAGGTACGACAGAATGTATCAACTGCGAACTACTAAACATGGCGGAGGAAGTGTTATGGTTTGGGGATGCTTCAGTGCATACGGAACAGGCCCTATTCACCGCATCCAAGGAGTTATGAACTCCAAACGCTACCAGGAACTTCTGAACAGTGTTATGCTTCCACACCCCCGAAAAGCTTTCCAAACGCCGTGAATTTTCCAACAGGGCAATGACCCGAAACAAGGTTCGAAGGCGGTGATGGAGTGGTTCAGTGAAAATGGAATTTATCTTATGTCATGGCCTTCTCAGTCACCGGATCTGAACCCAATCGGACACCTTTAGGACCACCGTGCTAGGAGTTCAGCAGGTCTCATAGCAACAAACAAGGCCGAAAAGTTCGAACAATTAGGGCAGAAATGGGAGAACATCGGACTCGACCTGATCAACAAACTTCTGGAGTCCACGCCGAGGAGATGCGAAGCTGCAAGTAACAATGTGTTAATGGTTTTGAAAAATTGTACAATTGTATTAGAACATAAGTGTTAACTGTAGTTTCATTTGTAAAATTTAATTGCTAGTACAAGTTAAAAACACAATTTAAAAAAATATATCTCCTAATGCAGCACTAACAAATAAATTAATTAGTCATCTTCTTCACTGATGAGCCTCGGGGTGACTAGTTGTAAGCATGTTTTGTGTGAAGGTAGAGGCGGAAGAAAATATGTTTATGTTGTTGTTAGCTGTCGTTGTTTTGGATGTTGTTGTCCTATTTCATGATGTTTAAGAGCTATATAAAAAGACAATTTCAATTTCAATAAATGATAACATAATAAGTATTAAAACAATTTTATACCTAGATTTACAACTAATTCTATTGAAAATTGAGCCGATGACTAACCAGGATACTATCTCAACGGTAGGTCGGAACGGGGCAAATGTTGTAAATGGGCAGAACCGCCTCTCTCTGGGTAGTAACAAACTGCAGTTATCTCGACCCCAATACCACTCTGCGCAGAGTTAGAGGCGACGGAAGTCGCCTGTTGGCGCCCTGTTGATTCACGTGCTCCACAGCTGACGGGCGCGCGCGGGATGAGGGCTCGTATCACGACCCGGCGCAGTGCACAGGTGGCGTGGAAGGGAAGAACTCGGGCTCGTGAACGAGGGCTCGGGGTTTGGATCCCGCAGACTGCGTTCTTTTTGCAGTTTTGCAAAATCCATGTTTATCATATAGGTAATCCACCTAGGGGTATTATAGTGTGTTATAGAGCACGTTTACATATAACATATGCTTCAAACTTTAGCTAAAATGTTCACCTCTGTGTGTCACTTATTTTAGGCCTATTTTGTGTGAAGATATAGTTATGTAACGATAGATATCGGCACTAGTTAAAAGTTCCGACTCCACCGACAAGGCTTCGGTCAAAAAATCTTTCGCTGAAACTTTATCTAGGGGGTTATTTGGGGTGCTCATCACGAATCTGGCATCCGTTTTTCACGATTCGGTCGGAGGCCACCCATACCGTTAACAAGGGTGGTCCAGGCAGGGTCACCGATTTCGCCGAAACTTTGTCTTGGGGGTTATTTGGGGTGCTGATCACGAATCTGACATCCGTTCATCACGATTCGGCTGGATAATATAGATACAGGAAGGCACGGATTACATTCTTAACGTTTCTGCCGGTGACGGCAGGTAGAGGCAGGTAGGCACGCTAACACGCGACTTCCGTCGCCTCTAACTCTGCGCAGAGTGGTATTGGGGTTGAGATACCTGCAGTTTTTACTACCCAGAGAGAGGCGGTTCTGCCCATATACAACATTTTCAGCGTTCCGACCTACCGTTGAGATAGTATCCTGGTAAGTGAATCTATTACTGAGATAGAGTATTTAAATTGTTAAATATTTCAGGAGCCTAGACCGAAAATGGGACATCTCGAAAGATCGTTCGGTCTGGCTTTTATTGCTCCTTCAATGGGCAGTGCACTGCCACTGGGTATCCCGCATCGAGATGCGAACCGAGCAGAGGTCTCGCGCGCGACTCGGCTGCCGAGCACAGGGCTCAGGCCAGGGTCAAGTCTGAGGTTCGAGAATCGAAAGGGGGGGGGGGGGAGGGTCGTCCTGTGACGACGCTCTGGGGGGAGTCGTGCTCTCCCGGTTCAGAGTCAAGCTTGAGGTTCGGGAATCGAAGGAGGCCGTAGTGTGGCGTCGTCTGGAGGGGGGGGGGGGTCGTACTCTCTCGGTTTTGGTAGAGGATTCTCTCTAATTTCAGGTTTTTAGATGTTTGCATCTGTTGCTATGTTATTTCATCAAAGTGTGGCTACGACAATGCGGATACATACAAGCACTTTCGTTTCCTGGAGTAAAAAAAATTGGATTGAATATCAAACAAATTATTGTACAGTGAAAAATAAAGATTTCCTGTTCGCAGATTTAGAGTCAATGAAAGGCTTTCATTTTTTCAGATTTTCCCAGGAGGTCATGAACATGGAGTTTCCTACCTGAGAAATGCGAGAGAATCCTCTGCCAAAACCGGGACCCGGTTTTGGCCGGAGATTCTCTCCCATTTCTCAGTTTTCAGGTGATGCTTGTATCTCTTAATAAGTACCTTTTTCCAGGTGTGGCTACGAGAATGTGAAGATCCAAGCACGTTCGTCTCCTGAAGTTACGAAAAGAAAAAGAAATATTTAAAAAATTCTAAGTGCCGATTAGTCTATAAATAAAAATGAAGTTTTTCTGCCGGCAAATCTCGATTTTATTCTCGAGTTTTTCTTTTTTTCAGATTTTTAGGGTATGTCATGGACACGACAGCTTTCTATCTCAAGGAGCGCTATCTACGTCTAAAATTGTGTTGTATAAATTTCAAATGTTAATTACACAAAAGATGACTTAAGTGCTTTTATTACAAAATTTTTGATGTGCTCTTCGAATCGATGATGGAATGGAAACCGAAGGATGGGCTTGCCACGAAAACAGTTCTCTGTCTTCTGCAGAAAGCATCAGAAAGTGACATTGCACCCTATAAAATTCCAAACCCTGCTTGACACAAAGTGATAAAAATATGTTGTTTTTTTTTGAAGTGATCCTCAGAATGATCAGGCGTTCCAATCGGCGGTTGGCACCATTTACCGAAAAAAAAATATCGGCCATCCTAATCGCATGGGAGTTCCTATTTATAGAACCTGTCTTTTAAAGCATAAAATCCACCTTTCTTAAAGCATTGTGAATTTTTCAGAGGCTCTAAAAAATCTCCGAGTTATTTTACGTGCCGCCACGTAATTTTTTTAACCACACAGTTGGTCTGTTTGAGGTAGAAAATAGTTTTATTTTCAAGAAAAACAAGAATTTGGAATACAATCTTCACTATCGAAGATCGCTGCGAATAAGCTTGGTTTTTTACTGTATATTGATCACATCTTATACTTTAAGATGGCATGATTTTTGCTCTCTGATGTTCCTCCTTCAAAAGGTTAAAAAATTTCCGCGAGAAGTCCATCCTTCAGTTGCATCTCCGTCATCAATTAGAAGAGTGCCTCTACAATTTTTGTAGCGAGAGCACTTATGTCAGCATTGGCAATGAAGGCTCAGAATTTTATGGAGTACAATTTACAATGCGGATGCTGCTCCTTCAGGTAAAAAATGTGTCGTGTCCATAAGATCCTCGGAAAATCTGAAAAGTTGAACTCGCATTGATTAACAGGAGAATTGCTCGTAATATTCTTTATTTTTAACTGTAGAACAATCAAAATATTATTAGCAAAATATTCCATATTCAATACTTTTATCACGTTTTTTCTAACAAATCATCTAATCAAGAAATTAATCAATAATATGACTTCTTCCATGAACGAATTTCCACACTGTTGATGCTGGCTGACGCAGCCAAAACCGCTAACCAAACCATTTTCCCATTCAAGATCTACCCGAAGACTGAATTGAAGAAAACGAGAGAAAATGCCAAATTTGGGTAGCAGTAAAGGCCACACAATAACCGCTTCGGAGAATGCCAGTCTAGTCTGTTGCTAGTTTTGGAATACGATCATACTAATGTCCAATGAAGAAAAAATGCAGCTCTTTCATTGCTTTTCAAACGAATCTAAAATGGGAAAATCCTTTGCTGCGTTTTTGGTGACATATTGAAGAGGAAGCTCTTGAGCTCCTAAAACTCTTTTATCGGACAAGAAAGTTGCTTTTCTCAGCTTATTCCCCGTTAATAGATCCTTGCAAGGGAGATGATGGTAAACGAGAAAGGACGTCTTGAACGTCAGCATTGCGAGCAATTGGATTAAATATACGTTCAGATCAAAATCATCCCAAGTAAGTAGGGTTTAGTGTTACCATGATAGCCCCAACAAGTTAAATTCAGATCTTTTGAGAGAAATAATGAATTCCGAGTTTCGCTAAAATCGGCTGGTGGAGTGTCCGAAGTGGGCGCCAGTGTTGGAGAGGTCGTAAATCAATTAGGAACCATTCAGACGAGAAGGGTCCATAACTAGGTCATAGGTTGTCGAACTGAACACAACTTGGAAGCATCGAATGCGCAGTGAAGAGGGGATTCGAATAGTATTAGCTGGAATCCACAGAAGTAAATTTCAATGAAGTTATGAAAAAGCGACGCTTTGTGACAGGATAGCGTCTTTCTTTCAAAGAATTTGAGCGGTATTGTAGCTAACATCATCAGCATAATGTGAAGTCCAACGGTCGGCTGCTGGAGATCTGGTAATTTAACATCCTTAACGACGACGAAGAGTAATGGTAGAGCACAGATCCTTGATGTACTCCGACAGAGATGGGAAACTCTATCGTCGTAACTGCTGAGTATGCACTCGACTCTTTGCACAAAAGCTCTTCGTCGGCGAAAACTCCAACGTGTTGCAAGCGTACCATATCACTTCACGCTGTACGCGATCAAAGGCCTCCTCTAAGTCCAGGAAGACAAGATGCCCCGGCTGCTGATTGTCACGGTGTTTTTCTATCAAAAAACGAGCGTCGGCAGAGCGACAGCCGTACTGGTTGGTAGAAAGCCGGACGATATCAGGAACACATCCGTCGACAATTCGCTCGAAGATCTTCATGCTATCAGAAAGTAGCGAATTTGACGGTAGTTTAAGCAATCTACTGGATTGTTCTTTTCTTCCAAATCGGAATCATCGTGCTTCGTGGCCAAATGTAGGGCACTTTCTTCTCTGCAACAACCCATTTGAAAAGCGTCGTCGGCCACTCAGTTGGATAGGTGGACATCGAGATCCACAACAGGCGTATGCGGAATTTCCACTTTGTGTGAATATGACCGAAATTGGTCAGGAATCAGAAAATAGAAAATAGTATGGCACAGAAATGTTGCCATAGGTATCCGACCGCCAGAATTTGATCTGTATCATCACATCGCAGCCCCTACAGCATATAATGTTCTTAGGCAATCCAGTATTCGAAAAAATGCTGTTTGCGAATGTGTTTCATTAGAATGGCGCCATGCACTCGTCTCTAAGAAGAACTGGTACAAGTCGCGAAGGTGAGCAGCTCGGGCGAAAGGTGCGAGAACAGTGAGGTCACCGACCGTACTCACGCACCATACCGTAATCGCTCCAGCCAATCAGACACCGACCGACGACGCCCCTTTCTGTGGCACGGCTAGGATGCAGCTGCACATGCAGGGCACATGAGGATCAACGAGGAAAGTCGGCTGCGGGAGAGGGGTTGAAACGCGCACACGAAGAAGCTTCGCCATGCGATCCGCTACATGTGTCAAAATTGCACAAACCCAAATTTTCCTCGTACAGATCCGTGCCCGAAGATCACGACTGCGTTTACCTGAGCGGGCCAATAAACTTCTAACTTTCGTATACATCGACAGTTCAGGTGGCATGCCCGTGCTCCTGATCACTACCAAATTCGAAGACAATGCTATTCATAGGAGGAGCATTCGATCAGGGTGCAGTCTGTCGCGATTACGGTAGAAGCAACGGCCCGCTCGCCGCACCCCCGTTGCAGTTCCCGCACCCCGCCGCTGCTCACCTCCACGACATATACCCTAAAGCTTCCTTATATAATAAATAGTTTGGCCCATAAGTCCCCCCCCCCCCCGTTTTTTCAACAATTCATTGCGGATTTTGCCGGCGGCTTCTTGCCTAGCGCTACACATCTTTCGAAAGCAAATGATTTGCTCTATCAGAGCGTGTATTGCATTTCTTCATCCTGAATTTTGTCAATTTTTAGGTCGTTAAAGTGAAAAGTGAAGAAGTGAAAAGTGGCCATCGCCGACAGTTCCTTCTCTCCGCTTAGGTTTAGAATTTTTGCGCAGCTTTTTATAGCATTTGGAAGGCAATGTTCAGTAATGTTTCTTCTGGATCCAAGTGCAATGTAGGACGGATGGGTAAAAACCGGTGCGTGTGGGTAGAGCGGCGGCACGACAAATGTAGAAAAACGATTCATTAGAAAACGATGAGTCGATTAATAAGAATACAACAACAATCACGATAAAACGGGCGAACGACGTCTACGACCGGCGATGGCAGCTGAGAATGAATAAGTGGAGAGGAAGCGGCGAAGCGAATGATTCCGATGCCGATGTCGACCGAGCTACTTCCGAAACTGAACTCCTAGGTAGGATCGCCGCCCTTCTCGCCATCCCACTCATCAATACATAGTCCGTGGGATGAATCATGACGGGCAAGCAGGCCGGCAGCTCGCTGGTTCCTGACATATTCAACGATTTTTGCACAGAATTGTAATTGGCGATGAAAAATGATGTATTTATGTATGTCAACATCAGGCAGCGTAAAGAATGGCTCAGCACTGGTCAGCAAGCGGCACACAAAGAGAAGAATGTGCCGGAAGTGCTCATCCTTGTCGACCTGGCAGTCCATATTGATGACCTAAAAATTAGCAAAAATTTAAATGGCCGAAGAGCAAGTAATATATTCTGGTAGAACAAAACATCCACTTTCCAGTGTTGCATAGAGCTGAGCAAGACGGACTGAACACGGAGAGTTGTTGGTGGAGATGATTTTTCTCCTTTTAGCATTTTGTTGATATTCGACAGAAATCAGCGTGAGCCAGTAAATACGACAATAAATACGAATATTCTTATAGAGCAAGACATTCTCTTCCTAGCGACATATAACACCAAGCAAAAACTCCACCCCACAGAGCAGGAGCTGTCGGTAAAAATCAAACTTCTCTTTCACGTCCCAATTTGATGACCTAAAAATCAATAAAGGACAAACAGGGCCGATATGTATTCTTGTAGTACAGAACATTGCCTCCCAAATGCTACTACCATTATAGCTTGCTTTGAATAGGTAGTGCGTGAACCTGGAAGTTAGGCAAGGCAACCACGCTTTAGGAAATCAGCTGTTTCCGATTCAGAGTGTAGCTCCTCAACCGAAACTGTCACAAAACTTTTGGTGGACTAGAAGGTCGCGAAATGTGCCGCGATCTGTCAATTATCCGTGCATCCCAGACCCCCTAGGTGGTCGCACTTTCAATCGCGTGGTTCCCTAGCGGGACGCAACTTTTGGTTGATACAAGAAGTCCAAGACTTGCAACTGCCAAAAACAACGCCGTCTCAGACAACCCCCTTTCGCGGGCGAGAAGTGATGCGGCTATAGATTTTCGATTATCTTAGACAATCAATAATCAAACGGTTTCGTAATATAAAGGGTTTCTCCAGAGAGGGATGCTGAAAATCGTACGTTTTTAAACTGCAGGACGTCACGTTAATGGCACACACTGCCACAAGTTGAGTTTCAACGTTTGACATATCTGTCGATAATTGTTACTCGTACTTGCTACGCTTCCATACGCTCTCATACTGTCTCCTTCTTTCTGCCGTGTTCTTCCACTATTTTGTTCTTAGGCAAGCTGATTGCAGCCCATCAGTAGAGAGACCTGCTCGTGGGTTTGACGTTGACTAGAATCTCTAGAGAATCCTAGCAAACATCCCAAGGACCACTAAGAGGGTACCATGTGATAGGGAGATAACAATGGATGTGCTTTCTCCATTCTACTGTGGCTCTGGAAACCCACCTAATACAGAGAAGCCGTTTTGAGATTGAACGTTCACGTCTGCAATGTCTGGTTGTCTGGCACAAAAATACTCACTGGGAAAGCTATTTTTGAAAGTATCACTAACTAGGTATGCACAAACTCTGGTTCGCAAAGTAAGAGCCTCCGCAGCTTTATCTCTTGCATCCCTCAAGAAAAGAATCCCTAAAATGTTGCCAAAGGATGTTTTGTTCTGATCAAAACTCTTACGCCAGGCGGCACTCAGACCTGCAGCTTCTGGTTTCCGCGCAGCGATGCTACGCCTTACACCACCGGCGTTGTCTGCCCTCACGTAACATCCGTGACATCTTCGAGGCCTGACAGCACTCAGCCGTAATGTCGGAATGGACCGGCCGCCATCATCATGGGAAGTGCGTAGCACACACCTAACCGATTAGTGAATGAATCATACTCTACTACCTACACATACTCTTCTGCGACAATCTGTTAGATCTAAACACAAGAAATACCAGGATATTAAACACATTGTAGCACTAAATTATTTATTTATTACGCACAGCTCCACGTAAAGCTTCAAAAATTCAACGAAACGTTAAATGGAGAGAAGTTAGTAATGCAGTCGGTAAAGGAAATTCGACACGAGAATGTTCACGGCCACAGACTTCATACATAAACGGTATCATAAGGAATCTCCCAAACAGCAAGGTTTACACGCATGGACGATGTCGAATTCCAGAATACTAAGAGCAATCCTGAGTGTTATCTTGCCTATGACATTTCATCACAATGGAATTCGTACTGTCATAGAACAACAAAGAAGTAGACGCCCACGAAATTTTAACCTACTCCGCAGAATAGGTCCTCACAACTTGCACCTGATGCAGTGGTCAATAGCCAGTTAATGATTATGGGATGACGTCAACCTCTCGAAGGCGCGTACGATACATATTCATGTTATGCAGGTGCACGTCAAGAAACTTGCAGTTATACAGGGACCTACGACAAAGTATTATGAGAGAACCTTATGATCTAGAGCGACAATGAGTTACGAAAAACTACAGAAGCTATCCGCCAAACCACTACACCCATACACACCCATGTTGATCCTAACCTCTTATTAATGAAGGATGCCGTAAGGTTTATTTAAACCCTTGAAAGGTGCCCCAATGCATTTTCGACTGTGCTCCACATTCAACTGTACTTAAACCGCTTGAAGCTGGAGCACTCAAAAAAGCGGCAGTTTCGGACCAAGTTAGAAGCAGAACCTACTAAGAAGCCA
The DNA here is from genome assembly GCA_947396885.1 of Heligmosomoides polygyrus polygyrus. Lineage (NCBI taxonomy): Eukaryota > Metazoa > Nematoda > Chromadorea > Rhabditida > Heligmosomidae > Heligmosomoides > Heligmosomoides polygyrus. The sequence goes on along the minus strand of OX377206.1, from coordinate 64,532,449 downwards.
TTGGACTGTTGCGGCAAAACAACAACGCGGAAGCAAGCTATCCCGACTAAAAGTTCCCGATAATCCCTCACCGAATAAGAATGTGAGAAGATCGAACAGAAGGCTACTACTACCAAGATGTGAAGAGCGAAACAGCGACCGTAATAAATTATGTAAGTAATGTTATGCAGTAAAATCAACAATACGAACAACAGTACATCTGCTCTATAAAATGAGTAAATGAGGGAGCATAAAAATCAAGTAGCCATTTCTATAGGAACTCAAGAGAACTACTTAGCCAGTTGGTAGCTCTCCTCCGCCATCTGGAAGGCATATATCAACAGTGAAAGAATTTAAAACGAGCACAGTAAGTTCTTACCTTGCGAAGCACTTCAGCGTTTGCTTTCCCTGATTCCTCCACAAGGCCTGTCAAAATACCGTCCGGCTTCTGTAGCAGTTCGTAGGCTGGACCGAACTCCGCCACTTCGCCGTCTTTCAGTACCTGATTGAAAGCAATTTAAACAAAAAAATAAAAACAATAACAAAGACAACAAACAATAATAAAAAAATTATTATGACAACTCCTACGGTAGAACAGACACTGACCGTCGCTGCATCGGGTACTTGTCTTCAGAAGGGCTAAGCGCACTGCTCTCTCTATGACCCAGCCTGTTCTCCACGTACGCTTTAGAGGCAATCCCTTTCTTAAATGACCTATGAGGCAACCGATTGTTTGACTATCTTGCGAATGGCTTGGTAGCAGAACAGGCTTGATCACGAAAGGAGGAAAGCTACACGTGGCCGTATCCCGGGTGCGTCGAATTCTACAACAAACCTTGTAAGGTCATGTCCGGTCTTTTTCAACATATGTTCATACCACAACAATTACTGATCCCCCAACTTCAAACTGAGTTGGGCTGCCTTCGGCACTGCACTGAGATCGGGCCCAAATCATCGGATATACCGACACTTTTACGAACCCCGGATATTTCGATGATTCGGTTAGCGACGATTTTGCGACCCATGGATTATTGGATGATTCGGATAACTGCAATGTTCCAGACGCCGGATTTCGGGTACACGAATCATTATCTTCTCAAAGCTATGTATTAAAGAGTCTGCCTCCACATTAAATACAAAACATTCTGGATAAAATGAACATCCCCCAATCCGAAAGGAGCTTCATACAGGTTAAACTACAGATAGTTAGAAGAAGATACGAGTCATGGAGATCGGGGGCACCCGAGTGATCAGCGATGGAGGAATGATGACATTCAAGAATTGGCGATAATTCACGAGCAGTCGCGTTAGGCTTTTCTTTCATTTCGAGCCACAATGCACCATCATCCAACACTGGTGAACGTCCGGAGCATCCTCGAAAGGCGCATCACGTCCTCGAGCCGCTTTAACCATTGGTAGACGTATATCTTGTAACCCACGGATCTCCCTCGATAGAGAGCCTTCGGGCTCTCTTGTTAAGAGGGATCTCGGGCCGCTTGTCGCAGGGCCACGTGGCGCGTCCCCGGGTGGTGGATAGGGGAATTAAACGCGAACCAAATGCGACCGTGTACTGCCCAGAGACGCAGGTGGGATGCAGGGGATGGACTCCTTGCTCCTGCTGTGTCGGGTCGACGCGTTCCTTGTGCGTGGGAGCGGCATGTTCGTGCACAGGGTGCGTGGATGTGTCCGTGACTGTGCGGATTGTAACTGTGTCGGCTCGGTCAAAAGCTTGCATTCGGTAGACTGGGAGTACATCGTAAGGCGATTCGAGGCCGCCTTAAGTCTCGCCCCGTCCTTTCGGGCAATCTGGCTGGCTGCCCGGAGTACCCCGCCCGCACGACAGAGCCTGACTAGCTACCCGTGTTGTATGGAAGTCAAACACAGCAGCACTAAAGTGCCTCATTCCCCTGACCCCGATGGAGCCCCCATTTCTGCAGCGATGGGAAGGACGAGTACGGAGAGGCTACTAAAATCTCAGGGCCTAACCAGGCTGCGCAAATTGAGAAGGACTAGGATGACTATCTGTACTCACAACGCCCGCACACTTGCATCAGAAGCATCCGTCGAGGACCTGATGATGCAAGCCAGGAAGATCAAGTACGACGTCATCGGACTGACCGAGACAAGAAGACACCACCCCCTACACGCCGCCTGCGACTCCGGAGAAGAACTGTTCCTCGGAACATGCGGCAGCAGGGGAGTAGGCGGCGTTGGTGTCCTCGTCAACACGCACTTGGCCATGGACATCGATTCGTACGAGTTTCTGACAACCCGAATCGGACGTTTGCGACTGAAGCGATGTGACTCCGTGCCGGCTTTGAGTGCATTCGTCGCGTATGCCCCAACATCCGACTACAACGACGAAGAGGTCGAAGCCTTCTACGTGGAGCTGGAGAAGTTCTATAAGGAAGATCACACCTTCTACAAGGTGATCGTCGGCGACTTCAACGCCAAGATCGGACTGCGAAGATCCCCTGAAGAACTTCACATCGGAACCCACGGTTTGGAGTGGAACGAGCAAGGTGAAAGGCTGTCCGAGTTTATCCTGTCGACCAAGACCATCCATGGAAACTCACAGTTCCAGAAGCCCCCTCTCTACGATGGACCTGGGAATCCCCCGATGGCCAGTTCCACAACGAGATCGACCACATCATCTTCAATCGCAAGTATTGCATGACCGATGTCTCCGTTGTCCCCAAGTTCTACGCGGGATCGGACCACCGCCTCCTTCGCGCGAGGTTCCGCTTTTCGCGTCGAGGAGAGAAAGCCGCGAAGTTCAAGAAGAGGAATCCCAGAACGACCATCAACTGGGATCTCTACACCTCTCTTGTCGGCCTTTGCGAAGATGCCGTCATGGACAACGTCGACGAGGAATACGATCGCTTCGTGCACCATCTCCACGATAGTGCTAAGGGAGCCGAGAGCTTGAAGACCACCAAGAGACGCCTGTCTTCGGAAACTCTCGAGCTGATACGCCAGCGTGGAGCAGCACGAGCGTCAGGCAACTACCAACTGACGTCCGAGCTTGCAAAGCTATGCAGAACGGCGATAAAGGAAGATCTCAAAGAGAGAAGGGCGGAAGTGTTGGCTGAAGCAGCAGAGGCAGGGCTGAGCATCCGCAATGCCCGCCGGAACTTCGCCAACTTCAAGACCAAGATGACCGCTCTCCGACGTCCTGACGGAACCATCACCTCTTCCAGAAGGACCATGGAGAAAGTCATCCACGACTTCTACTCCGATCTCTTCGATAGCCACGTTCACCTGCCCCATGCCATCTTCCGCAGGATGGATACGTCGTCCCCTCTGTTCTCTCTTCTGAAATCCGACATGCCATCTCGTCGGTGAAGAAACGTACAGCACCCGGTTCTGACAGGATCAGAGCTGAACACCTGAAGAACCTCCCGCCAACGCTCATCAACACCTTGGCGCGGCTCTTCACACGCTTCCTGTCCGAATGCAAGGTTCCATCTCAGTGGAAGACCAGCAAGACCGTTTTGCTGTACAAGAAGGGAGACGTGCACGACGTTGGCAACTATCGTCCGATCTGCCTGTTGTCCGTAGTCTACAAGCTGTTCACTCGAGTCATCCTGAATAGGATTAGTAGAACGCTGGACGAAGGACAGCCATGCGAACAAGCAGGATTTCGGAGAGGATTCAGCACGATCGACCACATATACACCATTACGAAGCTCATCGAAGTGTCGCGAGAGTACAAGCTGCCGCTGTGCCTTACGTTCATCGACCTGAAGAAGGCATTCGACTCCGTCGAGACTGAAGCGGTCATGGAAGACCTGCTCACCCAGGGCGTTCCTACTCAGTACATCAGAGTCCTTCGAGAGCTGTACAGTGGATTCACGACCAAGATCTCACCATTCTACAACGACGTCGTCATTGACGTGAAGAGAGGGGTTCGACAAGGGGATACCATATCCCCGAAGCTCTTCAGCGTCACCCTCGAAAACGTTATGCGCGAACTAGAATGGGAAGACATGGGAGTGAAGGTCGACGGCCGGCAACTGCACCATCTTCGCTTCGCTGACGACATCGTGCTCATAACACCGAGCATCAGTCAAGCGGAACGAATGCTGGCCGACTTCGATCGTGTATGTGGAAGCGTTGGACTGCAGCTGAATCTTACGAAGACGATGTTCATGAAGAACGGATGGGTTTCTGATGCCCCATTCTCGCTCAACGGAACGAACATCTCCGAATGCTCCAGCTATGTGTATCTGGGTCGCGAAGTCAACATGGCCAACGACCTAGCACCAGAGCTGAGCAGGAGGAAACGAGCGGCTCGGGGAGCTTTCAGGAGCGTCGAAGAAGTCGTGAAGAAAACGAAGAACGTCCGACTCCGTGCCCACCTATTCGACTCCACTGTTCTTCCTGCCCTACCATACACCTCAGAGACCTGGGTTATACGAAAGCAGGATGAACACGCGATTAGCGTCGCGCAGCGTGGAATCGAGAGGACGATGCTCGGAGTGACACGACTCACGCAAGTGAGAGAAGGCCTCCGGAGTTCCGAGCTTCGCCGACGTTCGAAGATCAGAGACGCTGTCGCATGGGCCAAGTCGTCGAAAATTAGGTGGGCCGGCCACGTAATGCGATTCGCAGACACCCGCAGGACGAGAGTCGTCACAGATTGGATTCCGCGGGATGTCAAAAGAACACCAGGACGGCCACCAACGCGTTGGTCGGACTTCTTCGTGAAAGCCCTGAACGACCGATATGACGCTCTTCGTGTCCCTCGAGCGAGGAGGATCCATTGGACCACTCTGGCACGCGACAGGGACGAATGGAGACGCTGCTGGCGCCCGCTCGAGCAAGTCGATGATCAACGGGACGACAGGTGATACAGGTGACAGGTGATATCTTGTAACCGTGTCCTAGCCAAATAAAGCGCAGATGTTATCCGCTACATGGATGGCAGATCGACGTTGGAAAAAACCCCTAGTAAACCATTGTGCGCAGAGCACATTTGTTAACCGGAGCCATTGTTACCTTTGTACTGAATCAATATTGCTTTCCTACCCCCAGGAAGAACCGGTCATAATATTTTAAGATGTTCTGTAAGCTAGTGGCACTAAACAGACCATAACAGTTGATAAACTTGAAAATATAGGAAAATTTTGTTGCAGAACTTTTCGGACCAGCTAATTATGTCAGCCAGTTAACCAATATCAATTGGTTTCATTTATTTTTCTGCAATATATCATTTCGGAGTGAGAATCCCACGATCATCTTTACTATATATAATCGGAAGAGGCATGAGTCATGTCTGAAGCTTCGCCGCGCTGTCCGAGGCCCGCGGCGACAGCAGGTCTGCCCTGCTGATGGCAAATGAGGTGTTGGCGGGAGACGTTGATCGGCCTATAGCATCTACTGTGTTTACGGAGTCATCATTATCATATTTATCATTATCACTACTATCATTCTGAAGCCCACCGCGCTGTAAGAGGCCCGCCGCGCTGTCCGAGTCCCGCAGCGACAGCGGGTGAGCCCTGCTGACGACAAATGAGATGTTGACGGGAGACGTTGATCGGTTCATCGCATCTACGGTGTTTACGGAGTCATCATTATCATCTTTATCATTATCATTACCATCATTACGAAGCCCACCGCGCTGTCCAAAGCCCGCCGCGCTGCCCGAGGCTCGCGGCGACAGCGGGTGTTTACTGCCAACGACGCATGACCTGTAGATGGCGCATGTTGATCACATCTAGGGTGTTTATCGACCAACTACCAGAGGGATGGAAATCAAAGAACAATCCATGAGGTTTCCAATGACATAGCTGTTGGCGTGTACTTCTTCGTTCAGCTATCTAACATTAGCAACAGCATATTGTTGTGGCCGATGGTGTTTCGATTGGGCAGTCGGTCCTATTAGTCGCTCAGAAAATCAATATCGATCGATATTATCATTCGCTTAAGCGGAGCTATTGGTTCTCGCCAGACTTAATCGGGCGGGTGTTCCGTGATTATGATGACCGACGGAAGGTTGACCAGGTAATCAGCCACCATGTTGAAGCTTCCATCAAGCAATCAATATCAACCGATATTTTTGATTGGTCAATGTCATGGTCTGGAAGACGCTTCTTTTTTTTTGGAAATTGTTCACTTTGATCTTAAGAGCATATATACTTCGCGCACTGGATTACTAAGCTATTTCTACCTGCCCAGGTCCTCCAATTTTAAGGGGTGGACCAAGAGAGGTCAGCGAAGAAAGTTCGTCGGACCTAGGCTCAGTTCGACTGCGGTTTTAACCAAGTCTTGCTCCTTGGTCCTCAATATTCGGCAGTGCTTTGACCAGTTTCCATACTATTATACGCAGACGAGGATAGTCTTTTTTTTTTGTCTCAAGTCACCCTTTTCGAAATTCATCACACCTCGTGGCTTAAAGCACGACGACTGTACAGGAACGCCAGAAATTCGATTAGGCTTGACGAGCTGCAATAGGCTGTGAACAGAACCCCAGAAGAAGCAGGAGTGCTGCAGACATTTCCCTGAGTGCTGTACTGGGATATTACTGATATTCAGCAAGGCATCATTCGATCTGTAGTAGGCGTTCGTTTGAACATGTACGACTTTGACGCTAGGGATGCTTCCTTATCCAGCGTTGGTTGCCGGCGCAGCCGGCGACGGACGCTGGCTGAGGAAGCATCCCCTGCTAGGTTTAGGCTACGTTCCCAGCGTGGCCCGCCATACCCGAAGCCGGAGAAGCCGGGAAGCCTGGCGTGGCCCGCACGTCCAGCGTACGGCGCCGGCGAAGCCGGCGACGGACGCTGGTACATAATAATTGAAGAAGCGTATGCATGTCTGTCACAACATGGAGATTAAGGGACACTTCTTTTACTTTAACAAAGGTAAATATGAATAAGGAAGAAAAGAAGAACTGCTGAGGCCAAGGTGTTGCATTGCACGGTTGTATTGTACGGTTTGGGGACGAAGTCCCAAACAGATGTTTAGCGGCTGCTGGGCCACGCTTATAACACTTCTGCGCCACGGGGTTGTTAGTGGAACCTTTGCTACTGGACTGACCTTTCGATCCGTCTCGTCGTCTCCAGAGGCCTCAAGACGGTTCGAGGGATCTTGGCAACTTAACCGATCAAACGTATTACCCACGCCAGTGTTTCCGACCTAAAGCCAGAAACACAAAAAAATCGAAAAAACCCGAAAGGCGAAGAAGAACTCACACGATGCTCTACCGTCTCACAAGGAGGTCAATGAGCGTCCCGTGGCAATTTAAAAAGTGACCTATTGAGGGTTGTAGGAGACTGTACGAGAAGCACCGAAGTGGTTTTCAAATTTTCTGCGGACATCTGGGTAGGTCAAAAATTGCAAAAAATCGTATCACTTCAGTGCGCGCCGATAAACCCAAACTGACGTCTGGAACTGCTATGTCGTTGTTAGAATCTATCCTGCAGAAGGTTTGGGGCTGAAACAATAGCGGAATTACAGCGGTTTTAAAATTTGCTTGTTAGCCGTACAGTAACCGAGGCGGAACATTGAAGTACGCCGCTCACGAACATAGCTGCAGCGACTGGATTGCCGAACGGATACGATGGCGGACTTGCAGGAAAGGGGTCAGGGGTTCGGATCCGGAGGGTGTGTTCCTGCGTTGCTGGGCTTGCTCGATCTGATTTTGTCGATGTGAAGTGTATTTTTACCACGGTATTGTACCATACTGACATTATAACCTTATTTTAACCTGGATGTTACGATATAAAAAAAGCAACAGCGTTCATAATACATAGTTCGATTGGCCACTGAGGAGTGCAGGCGGCTTTTCTTTGCTTAAAAAATGGATAATATTCTTTGTCTTGACCGTCTTCGGTAGGCATTGACGGTGGGATTGTCAGCACGACTGTACTTCACGACTCCGAAAATCGGGGAGAAAATGAAAAAAATTGGATAAAAAGATTTGATTTTATATTTATTAATTAATTCATTCATTTATTGTTTTTAATTTTAGTTATATTTTATGTGCTTCATTATTGTTTATTATTTACATTTATATTTTAATTAATTAATTATTTATAATATTTATGATTAATTTTTTCGACCCCTCCTTGAATTCTGGAGAGAAAGTATAACATACCAATCTATCTTCTTCATGCTCATCCAACCATATTTCCAGTGATCTCACGGCCGTCACATACAGCAACCTCCTCACTGTTATAAGAAGACGTAATATTAGGTTGGAAAAAAAGTCTCTTCACACTTCGAAATTTTTTTACCCTTCCCCTTGTAAACGCACTAGCCAATGTTGATTGTTAATTTCGTAATCCTATCACACTTGTCTACCGTTCGCACGCAGACACAGGTTAAGACTCTTCTTGTAATTCGTTATCCATCCAATCTTCCGAACTCAATGCCAGATCTACCTCATGGCCGTTTTCAGCACGGCATTCTTCAAGAATTCATTAAAGAATCCACAGCACGTCAGGCAGCAGACCAAATTAACCACATATATGGCTTGGGATCTACTACTCATCGCGCCTGTTATGAGTGGATCGGAAAGTCTTTAAAGGGAAATTATTCACTGAGGGCAAAGCATGGTCAGGAAGGCCAACTGGATTGGACGACAGTGAACTACACCATCTTCTTCGTACCGATAGTTGGCAGACGACACGTCAGCTGGCAGAGAAGCTCGAAGTGTCTCATAGGATAGTGGGGATCCATCTGAAGAATCTTGGCTTTCATGGAAATTTGGAGCTTGGATTCCACATGCCCTGTCAGACACTCAGAAAGGTCGACGGCTCTCCATCGCTGCTTCTCTTCTGTCCAGATAAGGAAGAAAATCGTTTCTTCCGCGGATTGTGACAGGCGAAGAGTCCTGGGTTCTGTGTGCCAACTTCCGAGGAAAAGGCAATGAGTACAAAAGGGAGAGAGCCCTAAGTCGGATCTCAAGCCCAATGTTCACGAACGGAAGATTCTCCTGAGTGTTTGGTGGATATCAGAGGAGTGATTTATCGGCAAACTCTCAGAAGTGGAGAGACACTTACTGCTGCCACATACAGTGGCCAACTCCACAAAGTCGCCGCAGCTTTCCAAGAAAAGAGGCCTGAGAAGTCGAAGGTGATGATCCTGCATGACAACGCAAAGCGACATGCTGCAAGACTCACAAGAGAAACAATAAAGGGGATGGGCTGGGAGGTAATGCCACATCCACCGTATAGCCCTGATCTCGCCCTACCGACTACCATCTCTTCTGTGCTCTCAAGCAAGAAATTGGAGAGAAATATTTTGGAACGGATGAAGACCTCAAAAATTGGATTTATCAATGGTTCGACTCCAGAACTGCAGTCTTTTAAGCGAGAGGAATTGGAAAATCACCCAGTCTTTGGAGAAGTGTAGTAGAACAAAATAGAGTTTATCTCAATTGATTAGTCTTTGTAGTTGTGAAGTGATAAATCTTTGAAAAAAAATGAAAAGACTTTTTTTCCAACCTAATACTACCCAAATCATCGTCATCGTCCGGCGACCAGTCTACATGTTGCGCTTCGAGTTCAAGTCAAGCTAACATCACACAAATGAGAGAACAGGAGACTTTTCTTCGCAGTTCCTCGGTAGCATGCAATGGTCTATCCCAACTACAAAATAAATAGCTAATACTCTTTGTCTTGACCGTCTTCGTAAGGCATTGACGGTGAATCTGTCAGCACTACTGTACTTCATGACCTCCAAAAGATACTGAAAAAAATGAATAAAAAATATCTATCTTAATTTTCATTATTTATTATTTTATTTATTATATATTAATTATTAACTAATAATTTTTATTTATATTTTCAATTATTTAATCAATGTATCTATCTACCACTATATAATTGAGTTAGCTCCCTGCCCTGTAGATGGTGAGGCCTATCTCACTCAGGTTAGAAACCTGGCTGAGATACGCCTCGTGGAACCACGCGCAATCTCATGGAACCCCTTGCGACGCCTCCGCGTACCTCGCGCGGGCAACGTCTGCCGTTCAACATGGGATGTTGTTGCAGCAGAGGACGCGTAGCCTCTTCCTGCTTGACACAACGGCATCTGCGCGTGTTTCTGAGTGCCTGAATCCAGAAGGCGGGTTCCCTTCGTCGCACCACAACCGTCTGGATTCAGAAGATCGAAAAGAAAGGAAGCAGAGTATCATCGTCGTCGTACGACGACCGGCCGTATGCAGAACTCAGCATTATCCCATGTTGAACGGATAACTTTACCCGCGCCAGGTACGCCTCTGCGTACCTCGCGCGGGCAAAGTTTGCCGTTCAACGTGGGATGTTGTTACAGCAGAGGACGCGTAGCCTCCTCCTGCTTGACACAACGGCGTCTGCGCGAGTGCCTGAATCCAGAAGACGGGTTCCCTTCATCGCACCACAACCTTCTGGAGTCAGAAGAGGAGACACCGTCGTCCTACGACGAGGGATCGCATTCAGAATTGAGCATGAGGTGCTGCTGCAGCTGAGGAAGCGCAGCCTCCTCCTGCTTGACACAACGGCGTCTGCGCGCGTTTCTGAGTGCCTGAATCCAGAAGACGGGTTCCCTTCGTCGCACCACAATCGTTTAGAGTCAGAAGAGGAGACACCGTCGTGCTACGACGTGGATCGCATTCAGAATTGAGCATGAGGTGCTGCTGCAGCAGAGGAAGCGCAGCCTTCTCCTGCTTGACACAACGGCGTCTGCGCGCGTTTCTGAGCGTCTGAATCCAGAAGACGGGTCCCCTTCTTCATGCAACAAGCATCTGGAGTCAAAAGAGGTGACACCGTCGTCGTAAGACGAGCGGCCGCATCCAGAATTCAACATGGGATGCTCCTCCAGCCGAGGAAGCACAGCCTCCTCTCTATTGACACAGCGGCGTTTGCGCGTGTTTCTGAGCATATGGATTCAGAATACGGGTCCCATACATCGCGCAACAATCGTCTAGAGCGAGAAGCGGTTCACCGACGTCGTGTGACGAGTGGCCGCATTCAGAAAAGGCGTATCTCGCGCGGATAAAATTTTCCGTTCAACGTGGGATAATGCTGAATTTCAAACTTTACTAGGGAGCACAAAAGGCCAACTCCGCTGTTATTTGGAGAACTAGGCTACCTAATTTTCAGCTGCTCTTGTAAGTTTCGAACTAATTCTTTGGGTCACCAAAGAATTAGTTCGAAACTTACATTAGTTCGAAACGTCTCAGGCAATTAAGATTTCTGCTGTAAAAAGGTTCGTTAAAGCGAATTAAGAAAATCGTTCAACTATCTATTGCAAACTCCGCTTAAATGGGATTTCCACTAGAATTGAATCAGTCAGTATGGCAGACAGTTCCTCAAAACAGATATAACATGTCATCTGGGCAATAGACACTTCTCTAGTTGAAGCGAAAAGAGAGGCGCACGTCAATTCAACTGATGGTAACAATCGAAGAGTGAAACTTGCAGTCATCTTGATCGTGTCTTTAGGGAAATAAAGCTTTCCTTTTATTTCCACCTCCATGCTCGTATTGTACTAGATTGTGAGGAAAGTTCTGTCAGTTTGCGCGCGCTTGTGATATAAATGTGTGCCAAGCTTTGATCCCTAGCCACTCACTTAATAATTTGCACCATTTGGAAAACAAATTGCTTGCTCTTTGCAACTACATGTATTTCCGAAGATTCCCTGACATTTTTTTTTGGCTACTACAACATCTTTTTTCGAAGTATGCGTACTACTGATTTTCGTACATCCAAACTTTATGAGCTCTAACTTGGTCGAAAATCAAGGGATGCAAACTACTGTAGCAATTGAGAGAAGAAGGGTCATTGAGAAGGAAGATACTCTTTACTGCCAGATTCCAGCAATTCTTGGAGGATTAGGCTGGTTAGAAAACAAATGAGAGCCTGAGAGACCCACGAAAGTTGAGCATAGCTATTGAAGGAAAGCAGACGTTAGCGATGAACAACAGTCGTTCACTTAGATCGCTAAAGATGTAGGCTTTTAAAATATCGGTATTGCTAACCATTTCAAAAGACCTGAAATTGAACAAAATGCGCATCAGTTGAGTGCCGCACTTCCTCACCCACGCACTCAGCCGGCACGCGTGAACAGTAGTTGTGCATCTCTCAGAACGAATCGTGCGGAAGTACTCCTTCATTAATTCGCTGTTTTATAAATCAATCAATCACCCAATCGCTCAAATACTCAGTCACTCAATCACTCATTACTCACTCACTTTCACGTTTACTATTTGTTTCTAATGCCAATATCTGTACCCAATCAGGTGGCTTTAAGCTTATCACCGTTGTATAACTCAATATACCTTATACTTCCATATCGAGTTACGCCTCAAGCACGAGTACATAACTCGAACAGTCTTCGCCAACTACACCACATGCCGAAGGCTATAATTTTTGCGCACAAGATGAGGTCATCATCATCAAATAAGCACTATTAAAGTTAAGCACGTGCACAGCAATGTAGTGGGCACTTACAAGAACTCTACTAGAATCCATGATCGTGTTCAAACGGTGGGCGATTGTAAGTACCGTCGCGTGTGAGAAGCTCTCCCGTATGGTACTCTGAATGAGGGCATCAGTTCTGAAAAAAACCTTGTCAGTAACTAAACCTGTATTTAAAATCGAAAAGTACAGCTAATCTGGTTCAGGCCTGTGCTAATTGAAGGAAACCTACCGTGGATCTACATTTGCCGTCGCCTCGTCGATGACAAGGATTCGGGAATTACGCAGAAGAGCGCGCGCTAGACAGACCAGTTGTCGTTGTCCAACCTAAAATGTAGCTCGATATAGTGGTTAAGCTCCAGGTCCAGGTTCAGCAATACCACTAAACCATCAACGATAGCAAAAGAGTGAACGCACTGAGAAGTTTACACCGCCTTCGTGCATGGAAGCCTCCAGTCCACCAGTAAGCTCCGCAACTGCCGATTTCAATTCAACCTAGGTTTGGACATTAGAAGTAGAACTATCTAGACAACATTGATAACACAGAGGCATTGAAATGCGAAGAAACTGCACACCTGATCGATGACTTTCCAAAGCTCTTCATCGGTGTGCTGATTAAACGGGTCAAGATTTCTGCGAAGGGTGCCGATGAATAAGACCGGTTCCTAAAAGACGACACTGCACTTGGAGCGTTGATTGACAGAAATACCTCTCTCGAAGAAGCCTCACTTGGGGTATAATGGCTATTCCACGGCGGAGTGCTTTCAGTGGTATAGTAGCTGTATTGACACCGTCAATCAACACAGTCCCCGTCGAAGGAGGAGTGAGTCGAAAAAGTGCTCGAAGTAGAGAAGACTTTCCAGCACCTGTACGACCAACTATTCCAATCTGGAACATTGATGTCATGAATAAGCTAGAAAAATGTTGACACCGCAAGATTGAAGCTAGGCTAAGCTGCACCTTCTCCCTTGGTTTGATGTCGAGAGAAATGTTCTTCAGGACGTACTCGGCGCTTTCTTCGTACTTCATGTACATGTTGGATATCTGCAAAGTAAAGCACCGGTTAAAACCCTTTAGACCCCAAGTCCATTCTGGAGAATTGTCCCTCATTCACGCCATAACGAAAGTTATGATGCACTGGTGTAAAACACGTCTTCCACACGCTTTTACACAAATTCCAAGCTGACGAGTACCACAGAAAGCCATTTTCCGCTTAACTTCGACCACCAAAGGCTGTACCACGGCTCTGTGGCGGATTTGGGGGCGCTAGGCTCGGGAGGGAGGCGCTCTGCCTGGAAGCGGAGCGGGCAAAGACGCAGGGCAGTGCCTGCGGAGCAAATTAGCGTCGACTCACGCCGTGACACCCGCCGCTTCGCACTCAGCCAGACAGCCCTCGCCGCGGAGGTGATGGTGACCCAGCCAACCACGGGAGCCTGTAGGTCGACCAGATCTGGTGTGATTACAATCGATAGAGGGATAGGAGGCCCAGACAGCTTGCATTGATAGTCCAGAAATTGGGATTGTTCTCAACCCTACCATCTCCTATACCAGTCGTCAGAGCCGACCTCTCGACCGCACTGACGGGTTCTCAACGATTTCGCCGTGGTAATAACTTTTCATCATCAAATGTAGCTGCCAATTGTGTCATGGTTTCCTCAGGAAGAACATCTTAACTACCCCGATTGGGGCAAACTAGAAAAAAATCGAAGAAAAAGAACGACGCCTACAAAAAAGAACGATTATTTTACCAATATCGATTGATGGCGATCGATACTTCAAAAACAAACTTCAGGTTCGTGTTCAGCAATCTCGGCTACCCCAAAGTTTCGAACTGTTTGAACGCCATCTACAGAAAATCGATAATCGGATTAATATCGATTGCTGGCGATCGATACTTCAGAAACGGACTTCAGATTCGTGTTCAGCAGCCTCGATTACCACAGGTCTGGAATTTCGGGCCGCTGTTGATCGCCATCGATCGTCGAGTATTCCCAATACGGCCTTCCCCCACTCCAGTTGTGACGGAAACACACACACATACACACACTTACTCCTTTATATATAGTAGGATAGGAATAGAATTTCGAGCTCTGTCGAATGAGCCAGGAAAAAATATTGCCTGAATAACCCTTCCAACATTTTTTTCAGGCGCTGTTTAACTTTCGTTAAATATCAGTTTTTATTTCCATCAGAATTAACTACGAGGCGGCGAGAGTCGACGCTAATTGGTTCCGCAGGCACTGCCCCGTGTCTTTGCCCGCGCTGTTTTCAGGCAGAACGTCCCTCACCCGCTAGGCTCGGTGGGGGTCACCATGGACTCAGTGGATCTTAGCCTTGGTAGGAAGGCTTTTGTATATCTAACTACATCAGAAATTGCTTAGCTCAGTTCGCCATAGGTGTAGAACACACCACTGTTGCATAACAATTTTAGTTTCGTGAAAGGTTGGATAGGGCGGAATCAGTTTTATATGATCGTCTCAGCCTAAACTCCTTCAGAGTCTTCCTGAATAGCTTCATTTTTTTTTCCACGCACATTGGGTTAAGTACGGAGTGCGCATTAATTATGGGCCTCAACTAACTGAAGTGCCATAGTAACACAAACAATTCAAAACGGAGAAAAACAATTCGCAATCTCTATTAAGGTCCTTAACAATAAAAAAATCACAATCCTCTTCAAAGTGCCCTCCTCTTGCGCGTACGCAGCTTCTCAGACGAGTCACGAAGGCATCGCAGGCGCCACGCACCGGAGCATGTTTTCAGTGACGAGAAAGTTTTCACAATAGAACCTATTGTGAATCCAGAAAACCATCGGATCCTCACAGCAGATAAGAAGCAGGCTTTTTCTGGAAGAAAAGTCATCGGGAAAACTGCACATCAGAGCTCTGTTATGGTTTGGGGTGTGATAATCTCAGATGGGAAGACGCCAGTGGTGTTCATCGATGCTGGCTGGAGTGAGGACAAATGAGGGAATATAACTGAAATCGGTCCTGGAGAAAGTTTTGAAGCCATGATCTATCTCTCACTTCGGAGATAAGCCATGGTGCATTCAGCAAGGCTCGGCTCCTGCACAGAAGTCGAGTGTCGTCCCGCAGTGGTGTAAGGCGAGCTTCAAGATTTCATCGCAACGAAGAACGAAGAATGGCCATCAAATTCACAAGATCTGAATCCACTTGACTATTCGGTCTGGTCAGTTTTAGAGCACAAGATCTCAAAGATACAACAACTGGGGTTCGCTCAAAGCTGCACCTACGAAAGCGTGGGATGATCTGGATGAGGACCAGAGGTGCACACAAATTTCTGTGCGTTAAATTTTTTTAACGAAATTTTTAACGGAAAATTCTCGTTAAATTTCCGGTAAATCGTTAAATTTCGTTAAAAATACAAAATAGATGCAAACCCTTATTTGAAGTGAAAAAATCAAGGAAATCGTATAGGTTTCTACTTCAAGAGTTCTATAGCTAACGTTCAAGGAATGGAGTGCAACATTGCAGTGTAATACAAGCAATTCAAGATCAACAAACGTAGAAAAATAAACAAGCTTTCAGTAACAAATTATCTACAGGGTGTGGAAATAGCTACGGAATTATCACGGAAGATGATCGCCGACAAGGCATCTTAAAATGTGCGATCAGGCAGAATCCGGAGTTCCCCCCCCCCCTTTCCTAGTTCTTTGCGAAACCGTTTTGTCTGACTGTTCTACAACCATATACAATTTCGATGCGGGCACAGGCCACTAAGTACAAAAAGATCAAATAAAGACACAATTAAAAGCCAGTCAGAGGAATGTTTCCACGTTATCGGACGCACGATTTTCGAGTGCTCGATGCGAGGGAGCATCGATTTTTTTGCAACGTCGTGGCCATGACACGGCGTCGTGTCAATCGTCCCACACTGCTGAATAGGTGTGACACATCGTTAATGTGTTAACGCCCAGGGAAAGGAGCTCCCAAATTTCTGTTATTAGCGCTTTTCTAAAATCGTTTAAAATACTTCCAGCGGCCTAAAAAATATTCTCTCCGTCTCGGCTGTTCCAGGTGGCGGGCAAAAGTATTCTGGGATAAGCAGCGCCAGGTGAGGATAGGCATATCTTACGAGGAGGTTAGTATATTTTTGTCGATTCGTTGACGTACTTGGGGGCTCGGCAAGAAATTTCTAGCTCCAAAAGGCATTAAAGGATAAGCATAAAGGACGGCGTTATTCAATCCCTTCTGGGATGCGCCACGCATTCTACTTCTATGAGATGCGGAGGCAGTTTGAATATGTGTTTGGCCTATGCCGACTTGCGGTGACGAGCCGATGAACAAGTCAGCGCTTTATCCTCCCAGACAAGTCTGGATGGAAGGCTTGGTTGGCTGGGGCGAGAAATCCAAACCAGGAACCTGGTATCGGGTGACAGTCGACACCTCCTCCGGCTCCTCCGGCTGCGCTACCCGCGCCCCAAAAAGCATTATTTCCAACAATTCAAAACAAATTCATGAAAACATCAAACTGTTCTCGCAAATTTCTCAGGAACAATCCTTATCGGGAGGGTGAGACATGCAACAATCGTGAAGACTAAGGGTAAATGTGATAAAACCACTGAGTAGAAAGTCCGTTAAAAATTCCATTAAATTTCTAAAAATTTCCGTTAAGTCGTTAAGCCAGATTTTAACGAGAAATGCCGTTAAATCGCTAAATTCGTTAAATCGTTAACCGTTAAATGTGCACCTCTGATGAGGACTATGTGCGTGCCACCTGCGACGCCTTCGTGTTTCGTCTGAGAAGCTGAATACGCTCAAAAGGAAAGCACATCGAATGAAGATTTTTGATTGCTAAGGACCTTAGTAAAGAATGCGAAGTATTTTCTTCCGTTCTGAATAGTTTGTGTTATTACTATGGCACTTCAATTATTTTAGGCCCATAATTAATGCGCACCCTGCAGTTCGAGTCTCTGAACAAACTGCGCAGTCTAAGCTGCGACGGCCTGCCGTAATTCTCACTAACTATAATCGTAGACGTAAGGTTCACCGATATCGTGCCACTAACGTCTTGACATGTAAAGACGGGTGTAGGACGTGAATTACACCAGTCCAGCACAAGTGATGTCATGGTGTATGCGACCAATGACGGGTACCATACGTGTGTAGCGAACGTGTCGGAAATTTCCCCAAAATTTACTAGGTGTCTAAACGGATCAAGCCCAAAGCACCTCACGGATTATATAGAAGTCTCGCTGAAAGAAACACGCGCACCGTGATATGTCCTTCGGTTGGCCATGATTTGGGAGGTTCTTCCGCTAATACACTGTTATCATCATGTTCCGACTCCAGCTCCGTATATTGTACGATACGCTCCACAGAAACCATCTGGAAGTTAACTGATTGAGCAGGCCTTGATGCCAATAAGCCGATAGAAAACAGAGGATGCTGTCGCCGAAGGTGTAAACATTGACAGGGAGAACAATAAATTGAGAAATCTTTTGGAAATAAGAGGGTGCTATGAAAGTGCGTACACCATTTTGGAGTTCGGCCGATTGACGCATGATCCAGGAGAAGAATCCAGTCAGCTGAACAGCATAGACCAACATCAAAGCGACCTCTCCCGAACTCATTGATGCTGAAATTACATTAATTTTTGCACGGATGCCTGCATTCTCCAGTTGCACAGCCACCACACCTCACAAATCGTATCGGCTGTTCTCACCAAAGGCCTGGACTCACATAGTTTCAACGGAAATAATTAGAAACAAGCATATATGAAAATGTTATGAATTTCCGTAGAAGACTGAGTAATCCAGCCAAAGGAGCCTAATAAGCCTCAGCTGTGCAGTTCGTTCCGTAGTATGTACTCCTCTCTACATACCAAGGCATATAACAAGTGAAGGATATGAATAGAATGCGCGCGTTACAGCGCAGTCGGAGGATGCGTTAATTGTCGCGCTCACCCGAATCAAGCTCTCGGTTCGGGTCCCGCCTAGGCTAACAAGCCTTCCATCCCTCCGTGGTCACGAATTGCTACAAGAGTTGTTTGGGAAAGACACAACGCTGAATTGTCTGTCTGTTGGCCACCGCTAGTGATGGTATAGGACAAATACGCATTTAATTTACCTCCACGATGTCCCGCAGATATAGAACACCATGCGTATCCACCCAAAGGATTGACTAACACGAAGCTCACTCCTTCATAAATAGAATGACAACAAGACGAGACGGTTGCGGCTTGTCCAAAAATGATTTAGGTAGCGCTTCCGTGTTCAGAATTCCGCTTTTCGACCGTCTTAACTCTCCAGTTTCGTTCCGCGTTCCGCTCCCTTTTGGGCCGGAAGACGGCATGGAAATGGTGACTCATCACTCATTGATTGCTGTGGAGTGGCGTCATTCACCTCTTGAACTTTAACGCAATACTGAAGAAGGAGGTTAACTATGAGTCGCCTTTTTCGTGATTGTGCTGCTTTCAAACCGTGGCTCATCCTGATGTCCGAACAGTGTGATAACAAAATTGGATTCTTTTTTCTTTTCTTCACCCGATGTGCTACCGAATAGTATAAGGCCACAAAAGCTTTCATGAGTGTTTGAGTACAGAATCAAATTCATTGTCCGAATGTTTATCCTTTTTCTCTAATGATCTTATGGTTAGGTCTGGTTTGGATCACCACTTCTATTAGGGGGAGGGGGGGGGGGGGGGCAAAAGTAATGAAACACCCCATGCTGTCCATATATCTCGTGGCTGGAGTCTGGTTTCGTGCTTATCGTATTTGTATGTTTGTATGCTACTTACTGAAGGCCACCTGAGAAGTTACCACTTCCGTACCTTTCCAGAAGCATGCCAAAACCCCAGTCTGTCTCATGCCGAAACCCCGGTCTGACGAGTCGACCTGTGTCGCGCAAATCTCGCCCAATTCCCAACCCCGAGCAGCCTGGGCTCAATATTCACGCAAGATGAGAAGTACGTCTTCTACCTTAACCCTTCCAAGCAGCGAGTCTGGGTGAGGCCTGGTGACCCGTTAGCGACCTTCGTTCGGCGAGATGCTCATTGCGAGAAGCACCTTTGGAGCTTTTGGATCTGCGCCCATGGATCGGTTTACCGGAAGCTGTTTCCCAAGAGCACTGTGATGAACTCCAAGGCCATGGTGAACGAAATAGAAGAGATGGGCCGTCGACTCGCTCTTATTCATTCGCAGTGCTTCAAAAAGTTTTCCTCTTCGACAACGCCGCACCCCATCGGGAACAAGTAACCACGGATAAGCTTGGCCAGCTGGGCTACGTTCACATGCCTCATCCACCGTATTCGCCGGACATCTCTCTATGCGACTATCACCACTTCTTGAGCCTACAGGACTTCCTGGTCGGAAGGGACACAAAAACCCAAGCAGTGCTTGACAACCATATCGAGCAGTTGATCAACACCGGGCCCAAGCAGTTCTGGAAGGATGGGATCAGGAAGGCAGCAAGGTCATTGACCTTAATGACGAATACATTCCTCAGCACCGTTGAGTTATAATTGAGTTATAAAGAGATGAAGATTTCTTCAATTTGTCTCATTACTTTTGCCCCCCCCCCCCCCAATAGATTAGAGTTCTATAAGCACTCTTAGGTTGCTAACTTTGCTTTCCATAGGGGACATTGGATGTATCTGGTTGACGGAGGGCATTGCCTCTCTATCCCCTTCTTTGAGTTTGCTCCAAAGATTCAGCTACAGCAAAAAGAGAGTGTGATACCCAGGCGATCTCAGATAGGCCTATGTTATACTTCGGCGACGCCTCGCCGACGTCGGTGACAGCGCGTCGCCGTGCCGTGCACGGCGACGCGTAAAAAAACCTGAACAAAATCCTTAAAAAATCGATAATATCGATCGCTATCGATTGGTCGACTTCAGATTCGTGTTCAGCGACCTCGATTACCCCCAGGGCTAAAGTTTCGTGACAATTGAACGACATCCACAGAAAATCGATAACATCGATCGATATCGATTGATCGATATCGATTGCCTCCCCTGCTATGAACCAGGGGTGTGCGTTTAACGATTAACGATTTACCGGGATTTTTCACACACACACACACACACACACACACACACACACACACACACATACATACACATACATACACATACACATGAACATACACATGAACATACACATACACATGAACATACACATGAACATACACATGAACATACACATACACATACACATACACATGAACATACACATACACATACACACACACACACATACCACACACACACACACATACCACACACACACACACATACCACACATACCATACATACACACACATACACACATACCACACATACCACACATACCACACACACACACACATACCACACACACACATACCACACATACCATACATACACACACATACACACATACCACACATACCACACATACCATACATACACACACATACACACATACCACACATACCATACATACATACATACATACATACACACACATACCATACATACATACATACATACATACATACATACATACATACATACATACATACACACACATACCATACATACATACATACATACATACATACATACATACATACATACATACATACATACATACATACATACATACACACATACACACACATACACACACATACACACATACACACACACATACACACACATACACACACACACATACACATACACATGAACATACACATACACATACACATGAACATACACATACACATACACATACACATGAACACACACACACACACACATACCACACACACACACATACCACACACACACACACATACCACACACACACACATACCACACACACACACACATACCACACATACCATACAAACACACACATACACACATACCACACATACCACACATACCACACATACCACACATACCACACATACCACACATACCACACATACCATACATACATACATACATACATACATACATACATACATACATACATACACACACATACCATACATACATACATACATACACACACATACCATACATACATACATACATACATACATACATACATACATACATACATACATACATACATACACACACATACACACACATACACACACATACACATACATACACATACACATGAACATACACATACACATACACATACACATGAACATACACATACACATACACATACACATGAACATACACATACACATACACATGAACACACACACACACACATACCACACACACACACACACATACCACACACACACACACATACCACACATACCATACATACACACACATACACACATACCACACATACCACACATACCACACATACCACACATACCACACATACCATACATACATACATACATACATACATACATACATACATACATACATACACACACATACCATACATACATACATACATACATACATACATACATACATACATACATACATACACACACATACACACACATACACACACATACACACACATACACACATACACACACATACACACATACACACATACACACACACATACACACACATACACACATACACACATACACACACATACACACACATTCACACACACATACACACACATACACACACATACACATACACATACATACACATACACATGAACATACACATACACATACACATACACATGAACATACACATACACATACACATGAACATACACATACACATACACACACACACATGATTTCACCATAACGAATGGCAGGTTAAGTGTTACGAGTGGCGAGATCTCTGGCGTCTTATCCGTCAGCTGGGTTTATGCATTTAAACATCTTCTTCCTATTTACAGAAACAATTTACATAAACTTCGATTTGTGCACTACTACTGTTTGAAAATCCATCTTACAAGAGAATGATACAAGAATGGCGTACGTTGCCAGTGCTCTGTCATACCAGGAATGCCGCTAGAGTGCGCCGTGCACAACGCACACAGAATCGAACCTACCAATCGAGTGGGCAAGCGCATGTCCACTGCGCTTCTATCTTCTCTTACTGGGAAATGCGAAATCCTCAAAACTATTTCGAACCGTTTGGAGAATGTTATCAGAAATTTCCAGCCAACCCACTCAGGATTAGCTCCAATCTGTCCAGCGAAACTTTGGTCTGCGCCGTGTACAATGCGTATAGAGAAGAACCTTTTAATCGAGTGGGCGCGACAGCTTTTAGGCCGAGCGTTTGGGGAGTTTTATCAGAAATTTGCAGCCGCCCTAGTCAGGAGTTGCTTCTAAGGCTGTCCAGCTGGCCTTTGAAGTGCACCGTGAACAATGCATACAGATTCGAACCTTTCAATCGAGGGGGGAGGGGGCGACCGCTCGCAAACTGCACGCGCGGGCATGTTCGGAGCGCAATAGCTCTGTCAAGTTGGAACCTTTCAGGTTGCAGCTTGTAGATTTTGAAGGCAGTCGAGCGGTCTCTTAGTACGCCAAGGTAGAATGGTTTAGCTTATGAGGGGCAATGTTATAGGGGTGCGAATATGCAGGTGAGGCTTGTGTGAAGCATTGTTTCCGAATTCCGTGGACCACTGAGGGAAGACACGGCGAGCGAAGCGCTTTGAAATGCGTATGCTAACAGAGCAGTTAAGGTACTTTACGGTGACAGGCTCAGAACTCCTCAGCTGCCTGAATTGCCTTAGCCTCAGCTGCCAGTTTAAACCAGCGGACTTAGCCGTTGAAGTTTCCTGCCCTCTTACTCGCCCATATTTGGGTTTCCGACACTCACAATAACACCGTTTTGTTCATAACAAAAAGCTCTATCGAATGGTGTCACTCTAGAGCAATAAAAAAATCGATTTTTTGACGATATCGAGGACTTGGGCACTCTAGGCCGAGCTGCACGGACGATGACGTCATCGAAAACCGGTATTTTCGAAATTGGCCGAATTTCCTCGGGCAAACTTCGTTCAAAGTCATCTAGGGGTTATTTAGGGCGCTGATTACGAATCCGACGTTCGTTTTTGAAAATCCCGCCGACTTCAGCTGGTTACTTTCCGTTTGAGGGTGGTCGGGTCAGGATCATCGACCGCCCTTAGTTATCGGTACGAGCGATCTCCTGCCGTAATCGCCCAAATGTACTTCGGCATTATGTTCGGCACCCCGAATACGTCCCCGACCCTATACGAATTTTGAGCAAAATCAATGATCCTGACCCTACTACTCTGACATCCGTGCGCGTGTAGCGCCGGGGGGTGAGGCCTGTTACGCCCACTATTTACGAAGCGCGACGATTGCGCGCTTGTAGAGAACGAGTGGAGGCGGGGCCCAGATACTGTAATTGTGGAAATGGCAGGGGCTTAAAAAGCTTGTGCTCGCCTCACTACAGTAGAGGAGTTAGCCGTCGCCAAAAAGGGGGTTTAGTGTGGAGAGGCTGCGGAAGCCTCTTTAATCTGACGGCTAATCGTGCTACAGTACGCCACTTTCGAATTCCGGAGCACCGGGAAGGACACCGAGGAGCCGAGTTTTGGCACGTTTGTGCTTTTTCGGGGCTGGGGCGTTGTAGTAGAGCCTTTTATAGGCAAAGTCCCACTTGGAAGTGGGGCTTGCCTATAAAAGGCTCTTCTTGAAGCTCGTGTTATGTTTGAAACCGTATTTCGTTGTTACCGATTGTTCGAGGGTTCGATATTGTTTCGATGCTTGATACATAGGAAATGTGAAGTTGTTTTGAGAGTCGTGTACGCTTTTCGAAATAGGTTTTGTTCGGTCTCGTCCTACTCGTGAGTTGTTGAAGAGGTTTTGGAAGAGGCTCCCCGAGGTATTTGTCAGCTCATGAGTTGGGGGAGAAGTTCAAAATGGTGTATTCCTTTTGTGTACAGGTTCTTATGAAACACGTAAGTTGTTTTGAATCGTATACGAATTATTTGAAATGGCTTTCTGTTGGGGGTCGTCCTCCTCGTGACTCGCCGGAGGTTTTGAAGTTGGAAGAGGCTTCCCCGAGGATTGTGTAGGTTCATGAGTAAAAGAAGAACGTGTAAATGACTTATTTTTTGTTCGTTTTGATTCTTTGGTTTTGACGTCGAAGAAGAACCTTCCGATTCTTCGTCGAAGTGAAAACTCCTTTCGCAGTGGAGTGAAGAACTCTATAAAGTGACCCCCCCCCCCCAGCCTCCTAACGTATTTTTCCGTAGACAGCTTCATTTGGGCGGTCTAGAAGCTCGTGTTGGTTTTAAGACCATATTTCGGTGTTATCGATTGTTCGTAGATTCGGAATTGTGTCCATGCTCGCTACATATGAACTGTCAGGTTCTTTTGAAATGCGTGTGCGGGTTTTGGAGTGTTTTTGTGCGAGCTCGTCCTCCTCGTGAGCTGTTTAAGTGTGTTGAAGTTGGCGGAGGGTTTCCCGAGGTTTTTGTGTGTTCATGAATATAAGAAGAACTTCCAAATGATTTACTCCTTCTTGCTGCCGGTTCCCAAGGAACGTGTAAGTTGTTTTGAAGCGTATGTGTGCGCGATTCACAATGTTTTTTGTTCGGAGTCGTCCTCGTTGTGGGCTGTTAGAGAGGTTTCGATGATGGAAGAGATTTCCTCGAGACTTTTGTCAGCTCATGAGTGGAAAAAAAGCTCCCAAATGACTTATTCTTTGTTCATTCCGATTCTTTAGCTTTCGTTTCGAAGTTCGAAATGAAAACTAGTGTGAAGAGTGCGTAATCGTATCAGGTGCCCCCCCCTGAACCGCCTGGCGCCTTTATCGTTAGATAGCTTCATTCAGAGGAAGTCAGTCGATTTTTTGTGGTTGTGCTGTCGAGCAATTGATTGACTGCTTCAAAATGGAGCTGAAACTAGCATGTTGGAGGCGATTTTTGATGTTTTTTGTTGGGTCATGAATTCTTGGAGAAGATCAGAGGCGTAGTTCCTTTCGATTCATAACAGTCATAAAGTGGAGCGCTTTCTTAGCTTCATAGCTCACTTTTCCGGCAGTCAGCGCCTCCAAAATAGGCTAGCGGACGGAGTTGACTTCTAATTTTTTTAAATTGGGTCATGGCCGGAGGGGTTTTCAGCGGCCATGACTCTAGAAAAATCACACTGAGGTGATTTAAGCCTCAGTACCGTAAGAGAAATCAGCCGTCACGGTAATGGTGTTTTGGGCGCGTCCACTGCACACACCCTATTCAAGCTGACGGCTATTCCCGCTACAGTAGGGCGATTTCAAAATGATGATGCAATCGATGGCGGCGCGGGCTGGCGGGAAGCAGCAGCCCAGTGTGTTGGGAGCCGTGCGGTGGTTTCCCAGAGTTTTTTTAAAGATTTCCTCGCGTTTTCTGTCCTATTCCAGCTCCGGGTTCATCCTCCGCAAGGGAAGATCGAAGTGATTGGAAGCCGGAGGGCGAACCAGCAGAAGCTGAGGTGAAGCGACCGGCGGAGGGGGGGGGGGGGGGGTGAAAGTAGAGCAGTTTGATGGGACGGGGTGGTGAGGTAGAGGAGTTTTAAGGAGTTCGAAATGGTTTTTGCTCCCGTGACTCCACCTGATCGGGTGTTAGGGTTTGCGATGTAGGTGGAGGAGGAGCTGTTTTAAACTTTTATGATTAGCGATCGAGGTGAAGAAGTTCTGAATGGGTTTCGCTCCGCATCTAGCTTTTCACGTTGTTTTCTGTCGCTGTGAAAGGTGAAGAGGAGCTTTTTTAAAGCTCCTCTGATTTCTGGTCCTCGATAAGAAGTTCCGAATGGTTTACTTGCTCCTCGCTCAGCTCCATATGTTCTCTCAACTCGCTGTGAAGGATGAAGAGTAGCGTTTTAAATTTTTTTCATTTTGTTTGCTGGATAACAGCTTTTGAACGATTTTTTTTGCTCCCGTGACTCCGCCTCATCGAGTGTCGGGTGTTAGAGTTCCGATGAAGGTGGAGGAGGAGCCGTTTTGAAATTGTTTGATTTCTGGTCCTCGATAACGAGTTCCGATTGACGCTGTTTCTCTTCGTATGGCTCCTCTTGACCTCTCAAGTCACTTTGAACATGAAAGAGGAGCATTTCTGAAATTTTTTAATTTCAAAACCTCGATAAGAAGTTCCGATTGATCTTGTTTCTCATCGTATGGCTCCTCTTCAGCTCTCAAGTCGCTTGGAACATGAGAGAAGAGCTGTGTTGAGGTTTTTTGATTTCTGGTCCTCGATATGAAGTTCGGATTGATCTCATTGCTCCTCTTATGCCTTAACATGATCTCTCAAGGTGCTCCGAAAGTTGAAGGAGAGCCTTTAAAAAATTTCATTTCGTTTGCTGGATAACAACCTCTGAACGATTTTGTTTCTCCTCGTATGGCCCCTCTTCAGCTCTCAAGTCGCTTTGTACATGAGAGAGGAGCCTTCTTGTAATTGCCACGTGTTGTGGAGCGTATAGTAAACACCAGCTACTTATTAAGGGAAGAGCGAGATCAAAGGAGCTGATGGAGCCGCCTGCGAAGCGTACGAGATACTCACTAAGGAAAAGTAGGAGCTTCGGCATTTTGTAGATTAGGAGAAACTAGCGAGGGTTGTGCTTTAAAAGCAGGGTTCCTCCCGTCCCACCGCTACCTTTCGATAGGACGCCGTCAACATCGCCGGAGAAGGACACCTGCGAAGCTTCCTCCTCATCGGCAAGAGTTCCGCATTCGGAGACGGAAAGCGTAGAACTACAGTCCACCTCATCGTCTAGCTTGCATCTGTGTGGGTAGTTGTTTATATAGGGCGCCTTCCATCATGCATATCGCTAAAGCATGTCTACGTGATTTAGCGAGGGAGGAGAAGCTGGTGTACTACGCGAACTTCGTCTTTCGTCATGGCGCCACGCGAGCGCTCCTTGCCGGGATGGAGGACTTTCTCTCCATAATAACTGAGCGTGATGAGAGAAATACGGTAAACTCGCTTGAAAACATATTTCATACGGTTTAGCGAGTTACTTAACGTTCTCGTTCTTAGTTGAGTGTCAAACTGGAGGAAATGATGGGCTCGATGATGCTCAAATACGCGCTGAGGACTTTTCGGTACTGTCAAGAATGTGACAGTTACATGCAGTCGGGGACCGAAGTGTGCCGCAATCCGAATTGCTCGCTTGTCAAGTAGGCTTTACGGTTTGTACTAGAGCTGCGGTCGTTTCCGAAAAACCTCTTTTACCCTAGTGTGCCATGCAAGCCGAGCAGGACGCAATGTCGGTCAGCAATATACACTGTCAGGATTCGTCCGCATCTGGAAGTGATTCTTCGCAGTGTTTTGTACCACCTCGTCGTCGTGCATTCAGAGCTGCATTTGGACGTCCGTCGAGTCCGAAACCGCTGCAGGGAGACCACCGACTTTGCGGCGTACAAAGAGGACATCGAGACGGTGGATGACTTCGTCGGCTTCGAAATGAATGTGGTCCTGACCATGAACTTCGATGGAGTGCGGCTGAAGAAGCTTTCGCGGTGCGAAATGTGGCCTGTTTACATGCGACTGGAAGGACTCCCGTTCAAGGAGAAGAACAAATACGAGAACAATATCCTCGTCGCACTGCTCATGTCAAGGAAACCACCAAGCCAACATCTGCTGAAGGAGCTGTTTTATCGGTATGGGCTTCCTTTTTGAGGTGTCTTGGGCTCGAAAACTCCAAAAATGTGCTTCAGAATGAAGACAGAGTTGCGAGACCTCGGCGATCATCCTGTTCTTGCCCATGACAAAAACGGGCAACAGTGGAAACTCAGGCCGGTACTAAGCAATGCTGTTATGGACTTTGCGGTTCGTTAGTGTGGACCCTTATTATAGTTCTTCGATGGAACTTAGTTTTTGAGGCTCTGCGAACCCTCTTCGGCTGTCCGAAATGGTCGTCCGAGCAGGGCTGCCACCTATGCACGATGAAAGGCGAAAGGAGAGAAAGACGAATGATATGGTTTAATCGTTTCCCGGATGCCACCGAACGCCGAACCCGAGAGTCGATCCTGGTAGACAGCAGCGCGAACAGAAATGGATTGGCAGATGAATGCGATGGAGGAGGAGATATGTGAAGCCCGACCTCGTCATTTTAGGTCCCACGCAAATGATGGAGATTCTGACCATGGACAGATGCCGGCCGGACTCCCTGCACGTACTGGACGATGAACTACCTGTGATCTGTTCCGAGGTATGCCTTTTTATTTTATTTTTATTTTAGTCAGTTGGTTTATTTTGTTAGTTGGTTTTTTTGTGGGTTTTTTTATGGTTTTACTTGCTTCGGTATGCCCTTTTGTTTTTAGTTAATTGGTGCTTAGCGGGTTGGGGCCCGCTCTGAGGTTGCACATGGTCGGAAACACTCATAAACACACGGTTTGTGTGGGAAGGAACTGCGGGGTCTCGCTGATCTCTTAAAATTTCTTTGGAACTGTTCACGACGAAGGGCCACACACCCGCAGCTTTTCGAATCAGCAAAGAAAACGTTGTTACGCTATGCACGTCGCTCGAGAAGCTGCAGAATTTAACGTATGCGTCGAAAATTGTTCTCGGGTTGGCTGACATGGCTACGATCACGGCCTCGGAAAAGAGCGAGATAAGCTTCCCGTCATTAGTCTCCTCCTCTTCCACTCCGCTGGAGCGTGCCCATTTCAGATGATGAACATCGTGTTTCCCTTGATAGGAGCTGGTGCATTGTGTCCAAATCCCGTTGCTAGCGTGGCCGTTCTCTCGTACTGGATTCTCGTCGTCACACTGCAAAGGTCGCACAAGCAGGAAGTGGACATTTCCGTCTTGCCTCGCCTGGCTACGACGCTAAAGCACCTCTGGTTCGAGTTGTCACCGTCGCTGTTCTCGTTAAAGCTCCATGTAAGCTGTCTTCACTCTGGGCACCTGTCTATTAACTTAGCAAGCACCGTTTAGGTGCTCCTTGACCACGCCATCGGTGAAGACTTGCAACGCTACGGAGCTCCTAACCACTGGTCTTCGGCAGGCTTCGAGAGCAATCACAGACGGATGCAGCTAAGGATTGCGCAGTCCACTACGCACTTCGAGGGATCACTCATTCGAGGGTACGCTATAATGCCGTTTAATAAAAAAGTAAAAAGTTTAATAAAAAATAAAAATAAGCATTAGATCCGGGTCACCTCAGCTTAACTAGTCCAGCTTTTCGGGTGCATAATTTCTATTGTTGAAGTATTTCTACGAATTAGAGACCATATGGAATACGTTTAGTTTTCTCCTCGAGAAAGAACTGCGCATGATGCCTTCCGACGTGGCTGATGAACACCAAAACCCGATCGTGACTAGCCTGCTTAAGCAAATCAGCTCTGAGGGCGTCACTAGGTTAGTTAAAGAGGAGCGATAGAGAACAAAACCATAAACCATACGCGGGAATTCTAGGTTTCTGAAACAAATGCCGCTTCGAGAACACTGGTACATCCCCACGCAGTCCGAGCTCGACATGGACTCGCTAGCCCAGCACCACAAAACATTTCTTCATCGCTATGAAGGGAAGTGCCAGCTGAGGTAACAGTGGCGGTGAGAAGTGGTCGAGCAGGAGCTGAAGGTATGATTTCAGCTCTCGGATTGTTGCCCACGACCGCGTGTACTCCTCCAGACACTACTGGAGTCGACGATCCGATACGGTGCAGGATTGCGTGGTCATAGCACAAGGGAGTGGTTTCGCCTACGGGCGCGTTGTCGCGTTCGTTGTGTTGCTGGACGACGCTGCTGGACCGCGATGCCTGCTTCTCTGGGAAGAGTTCACTGTGGCGGACCCATTCGAGGACCTAGCGGAAATAATTTGCTCTTCTGACGACCCATCCCTGATAAGAACTCGAATAGCAATTCTAACTGTCCAGGAGACGAATACTTCACCTGTATCTCCTGTCGTCCCGTTGATCATCGACTTGCTCGAGCGGGTGCCAGCAGCGTCTCCATTCGTCCCTGTCGCGTGCCAGAGTGGTCCAATGGATCCTCCTCGCTCGAGGGACACGAAGAGCGTCATATCGGTCGTTCAGGGCTTTCACGAAGAAGTCCGACCAACGCGTTGGTGGGCGTCCTGGTGTTCTTTTGACATCCCGCGGAATCCAATCTGTGACGACTCTCGTGTCTGCGAATCGCAGACAGCGGGTGTCTGCGAATCGCATTACGTGGCCGGCTCACCTAATTTTCGACGACTTGGCCCATGCGACAGCGTCTCTGACCTTCGAACGTCGGCGAAGCTCGGAACTCCGGAGGCCTTCTCTCACTTGCGTGAGTCGTGTCACTCCGAGCATCGTCCTCTCGATTCCACGCTGCGCGACGCTGATCGCGTGTTCATCCTGCTTTCGTATAGCCCAGGTCCCTGAGGCGTATGTTGGGGCAGGAAGAACAGTGGAGTCGAATAGGTGGGCACGGAGTCGGACGTTCTTCGTCTTCTTCGCGACTTCTTCGACGCTCTTGAAAGCTCCCCAAGCCGCCCGTTTCCTCCTGCTCAGCTCTGGTGCTAGGTCGTTGGCCATGTTGACTTCGCGACCCAGATACACATATCTGGAGCATTCGGAGATGTTCGTTCCGTTGAGCGAGAATGGGGCATCAGAAACCCATCCGTTCTTCATGAACATCGTCTTCGTAAGATTCAGCTGCAGTCCAACGTTTCTACATACACGATCGAAGTCGGCCAGCATTCGTTCCGCCTGACTGATGCTCGGTGTTATGAGCACGATGTCGTCAGCGAAGCGAAGATGGTGCAGTTGCCGGCCGTCGACCTTCACTCCCATGTCTTCCCATTCTAGCTCGCGCATGACGTTTTCGATGGTGGCGCTGAAGAGCTTCGGGGATATGGTATCCCCTTGTCGAACCCCTCTCTTCACGTCAATGACGACGTCGTTGTAGAATGGTGAGATCTTGGTCGTGAATCCACTGTACAGCTCTCGAAGGACCCTGATGTACTGAGTAGGAACGCCCTGGGTGAGCAGGGCTTCCATGACCGCTTCAGTCTCGATGGAGTCGAATGCCTTCTTCAGGTCGATGAACGTAAGGCACAGCGGCAGCTTGTACTCTCGCGACACTTCGATGAGCCTCGTAATGGTGTGTATGTGGTCGATCGTGCTGAATCTTCTCCGAAATCCTGCTTGTTCGCATGGCTGTCCTTCGTCCAGCGTTCTATTAATTCTATTCAGGATGACTCGAGTGAACAGCTTGTAGACTACGGACAACAGGCAGATCGGGCGATAGTTGCCAATGTCGTGCACGTCTCCCTTCTTGTACAGCAAAGCGGTCTTGCTGGTCTTCCACTGAGATGGAACCTTGCATTCGGACAGGTAGCGTGTGAAGAGCCGCGCCAAGGTGTTGATGAGCGCTGGCGGGAGGTTCTTCAGGTGTTCAGCTCTGATCCTGTCAGAACCGGGTGCTGTACGTTTCTTCACCGACGAGATGGCGTGTCGGATTTCGGAAGAGAGAACAGAGGGGACGACGTATCCATCCTGCGGAAGATGGCATGGGGGCAGGTGGACGTGGCTATCGAAGAGATCAGAGTAGAAGTCGTGGATGACTTTCTCCATGGTCCTTCTGGAAGAGGTGATGGTTCCGTCAGGACGTCGGAGAGCGGTCATCTTGGTCTTGAAGTTGGCGAAGTTCCGGCGGGCATTGCGGATGTTCAGCCCTGCCTCTGCTGCTTCAGCCAACACTTCCGCCCTTCTCTCTTTGAGATCTTCCTTTATCGCCGCTCTGCATAGCTTTGCAAGCACGGACGTCAGTTGGTAGTTGCCTGACGCTCGTGCTGCTCCACGCTGGCGTATCAACTCAAGAGTTTCCGGAGACAGGCGTCTCTTGGTGGTCTTTAAGCTCTCGGCTCCCTTAGCACTATCGTGGAGATGGTGCACGAAGCGATCGTATTCCTCGTCGACGTTGTCCATGACGGCATCTTCCCAAAGGCCGACAAGAGAGGTGTAGAGATCCCAGTTGAAGGTCGTTCTGGGATTCCTCTTCTTGAACTTCGCGGCCTTCTCTCCTTGACGCGAAAAGCGGAACCTCGCGCGAAGGAGGCGGTGGTCCGATCCCGTGTAGAACTTGGGGACAACAGAGACATCGGTCAGGCAATACTTGCGGTTGAAGATGATGTGGTCGATCTTTTGGTGGAACTGGCCACCGGGGGATTCCCAGGTCCATCATAGGGAGGGAGGCTTCTGGAACTGCGAGTTTCCATGGATGGTCTTGGTCGACATGATAAACTCAGACAACCTTTCACCTTGCTCGTTCCACTCCAAACCGTGGGTTCCGATGTGAAGTTCTTCCGGCGACCTTCGTGGCCCGATCTTGGCGTTGAAGTCGCCGACGATCACCTTGTAGAAGGTGTGATCTTCCTTATAGAACCTCTCCAGCTCCACGTAGAAGGCCTCGACGTCTTCGTTGTCGTAGTCGGATGTTGGGGCATACGCGACGAACATAGTCAAGACTGGCACGGAGCCACATCGCTTCAGTCGCAGACGTCCGATTCGGCTTGTCAGAGACTCGTACGAATCGATGTTCATGGCCAAGTGCGTGTTGACGAGGACACCAACGCCGCCTACTCCCCTGCTATCGCATGTTCCGAGGAACAGTTCTTCTCCGGAGTCGTAGGCGGCGTGTAGGGGGTGGTGTCTTCTCGTCTCGGTCAGTCCGATGACGTCGTACTTGATCTTCCTGGCTTGCATCATCAGGTCCTCGACGGATGCTTCCGACGCTAGCGTGCGGGCGTTGTAAGTACAGATCGTCATCCTAGTCCTTCTCAGTTTGCGCAGCCTGGTTAGGCCCTGAGATTTTAGCAGCCTCTCTGTACTCGTCCTTCCCATCGCTGCAGAAATGGGGGCTCTTTCGGGGTCAGGGGAATGAGGCCCTTTAGTGCTGCTGTGTTTGACTGGAAAACAACACGGGTAGCTAGTCAGGCTCTGTCGTGCGGGCGGGGTACTCCGGGCAGCCAGCCAGACTGCCCGAAGGGACGGGGCGAGACTTAAGGCGGCCTCGAATCGCCTTACATGTACTCCCAGTCTACCGAGTGCAAGCTTTTGGCCGAGCCGACACAGTTACAATCCGCACAGTCACGGACACATCCACGCATACTGTGCACGAACATGCCGCTCCCACGCACAAGGAACGCATCGACCCGACACAGCAGGAGCAAGGAGTCCATCCCCTGCATCCCACCTGCGTCTCTGGGCAGTACACTGTCGCATTTGGTTCGCGTTTAATTCCCCTATCCACCACCCGGGTACGCGCCACGTGGCCCTGCGACAAGCGGCCCGAGATCCCTCTTAACAAGAGAGCCCGAAGGCTTTCTATCGAGGGAGATCCGTGGGACGAATACTTACTTTAAAAAAATTACTAAAACATCACTTCGCATTCAAGATGCATACTCGATAGTAGGACCTGCAACTATTGTTTCTTTTAATAATCACCAATACGTGTACCGCTTATAGCTGTAGTTGTAGTCATCGCTAAGTGACTCGGGGTTGGGTCCCTATATAAGCTGAAACAACCCACGAAAACGCTTTCTCTTAAACTAAATGTAACTCAACCTTAACACCACTAATGTGATGTAATGATGAACTGAGCCAGGTCACTTCTGATGTTATCGAGTTTAAGGCAAGGAAGTAATTGAATCTCCCCACCCCCGAGGCACTTAGCGTTTTTACCTCGTCTTATTTTTTTGCATGTGCTTTAACAAAGATGAAAGACCTCGGTGAGGATCTCCAAACTATTTGATAATCTCATACTAGGGTCTCTTAAGCCTTAACCCTCGCCTTAGCTTGCTCGCATCGCCTTTAAAATTGAAATAAATGTTCACATGAAAAGTTTCATGACTTCGCTCCGGTTAATTACCCTCTTACCTCTTATTTTCGTAGTACTTGTGCTTTACATTCACTAATCTGGGTCACGTATTTGCACTCGTAGAGCTTTGGCGCGCCATGTCTTTCCCTTCCGATGCCTACAACAGTCTCGACGTCGACGAGGGCTACGAGCCGAACATGGACCGGTCGCCATTTCGGGATGGAGGAAATGCGGGAAATGCGGCGGATGTGAGACAGCCGCTCTCTCACGTTGGAAACCAGTGCAGAGGATGCAGTTGTGAAGCCCGGCCACCTCATGGCGCGGGGAATTCCGCAGGACCGCCACGATTGATCGAAGTAGGACGCGAACTACTGGACATTTCCACGTCCGTCTCTTCTCAGCAAGGACGCCGCGAGGAATCCGACTGTCAGAGGGAAAACCGGCCACGCCGTGAAGAGGAATTCGCATCGCCTCGACGCCCGGACGCCCAGACACCAAGTGGAAGTCAGGTTCCTGAGCTTGCTCCTAAGCACCCGTCGATGCCATCATCTGCGAATGCCTCCTCTGTGGACCGACGCGTGGCAGAGATGATGAGTGCTGAACCTGTTTCTCTAAGGGCGCTCGGACAAGCGATCGCAGCTATGCAATATGGAGCTCAGTACGAGGTACAGGACGCAGGAGAAACTCTTTCTAGTACCAACTCCAACTCAGAAAACCAGTCTTTACAGACGATAGTGTCCGATCAACTTCGCGGCCTTCGCATCGACGTTCACGGCACATGGGAGCATCAGCGCGCAATCTCTTCGTTGCGCAACTCGTCCGACACCGTCGTTCAGCAGATCTCGCATCTCGTCCGCTGCCAGGGAGAGATGATCTCTGGACTGGCTGGCGCTGTGATTTTTCATCTCTCTTCCCCTTCCAACTTCTCTATTATAAGATCCAATACACTACAGATCGACGACGTCCTCGCCTCCCTTCCGCCTTTGCGAAGAGAGCTCACCGCTCTAAGGAAAAAGGCCCAAGCGAAAGAAAAACCCGAAGTGCCGGACGGGACAAGGATCTCCGCAGCCAATCTGACGAAATGTTGGGCGATCGTGGAATGCAGGCCCTTCAACGTACGCCAATTTTCTGTCCCTAATAAATCCAGCCCTTACACACGACACTTAAGGCGATCAACCTCAACCAATTTATGGAGAAGTGGCGCAGGTGTGGCAAATCGGGCGAAGGCGAACATTCCGTGAGGGCGACCGACTTCTTCCGGCACTACTTTCAGGAGGTGCGCCCTCACTCTGTGTTCTCCCATGCCTACTACGCCTGTGATTGTCTTTTGCAGGCCTGCACGCCAACTGACGCTATCAAACACTACGCCTGTAGTCAAAGTGGCAACAGCGGCAAAAAACCGGAGCTAAAAGACCTCCCCGAATTCCTCGTTGAAAACCTTATGGGTGCTTATTAAAATTTTATTAGTTCACTAATAAGAAAAACAAAGGAAAAAATTGAATAAATTTTTTTCATGCTGCGTTCTCGACTCCATGGGACTCGGCCACAGCGACATCTTCAAGCCAGTGGACGACCTCAAGGTCAACCCCACTGCGTAGGTGTTAAAAACTCCGACAATCTGGGTGCTACTTTGTAATTATTATGTTTAGCTACTGGACAAGACTGGGCAGCAACGACGCGCAACGAGAGAAGGCGCTCAAGCTCAGGAAGGATTGCCGCGACGGCTGGTACCCACTGCTCCGCGACTGCCTCGGAAAAGCGCTGTAGGTTGACACATCTTTACCTTCTTCTAGCCCTGTTTCTTTATCTAACAACACATTTGCAGGGCTGAAGTTCGGCAGTGGGAGATGCGCGACGGAAAGCTAACTCCTCGACCGGTGAGTGAAAATTTTCTTTTTTCTATATACTCTACAACACCTTCTGATTGCGTTCTATTTCAGAAACGAAGACGTCTCAGCATCAACAACGAGAGCTTCCTCGACGATTCGAGCTGCATGAGTCTTGAGCTATGAGCTCCAGTTCTGCGACAAGGACGACACCAACGCTACGCGCAATGTGACCTGCATTGGAGTGCGGTACGTCTCCGCCAGTCTCGACTCATTCGGACTCTACTTCCTTGTAACGCACTGTGTGTGAGCTTTGGAGTTCGTTTTACGCTAAATTTCGCTTCTGGGCCTTTTTGGTTCTGATGAAAACCGTTGTTTTGTCATTTTGCTAGGAATTTTCTCTTCTGGGCCTTTTTGGTTCCGGTGGAAACCGTTGTTTTGTCATTTTGCTAGGAATTTTCTCTTCTGGGCCTTTTTGGTTCTGGTGGAAACCGTTGTTTTGTCATTTTGCTAGGAATTTTCTCTTCTGGGCCTTTTTGGTTCTGGTGGAAACCGTTGTTTTGTCATTTTGCTAGGAATTTTCTCTTCTGGGCCTTTTTGGTTCTGGTGGAAACCGCTGTTTTGCCATTTTGCTAGGAATTTTCTCTTTTGGGCTTTTTTGGTTCGGGTGGAAAACGTTGTTTTACCATTTTGCTAGGAATTTTCGCTTTTTGGACCTTTTTTTTGGTTTGGCTGGACAATGTTGCTCTGCCATCTACCTAGCTTTTTTCGCTTTTGGGCCTTTGGATTTCATTTGGCGGGATATGATATTTGGCGTCTTTGAATCCAGCACTACTAACTCTTCTTGTTCCCTCTCTGGGCGTTTTTTGTTCCGGTCTCCAATTATTTCTACAAAAATTGGGCCCACTTCCTGCTTTTCGTGGCAGAAGCAAGTTCGGGTATCCAAATGAGTGGAAGTTTGCGGAATTTTCAAAATTTGATCGTCCAGGCTCTCACACAGTGTGTTAGACTCCATACTTGACGTTTCTCCCGTTCACTTCTCCATTGCCTCGGTTTCTTCGACTTTACATTGCTCCGGTCTCGAATGCCTCGGTTTCTACGACTTTGCATTGTTCCAGGTTTCCGATTATTTACTGCATCTATATTCTCGTTTTCTACAGTTACAGCTCGGAGCTATGCATATATTTTGCATTTGTAACGTCTTCATTGTTTTTTGAACTGGGGGAAAACCTCTACTTAAAGCATCCCAATTCACTGCTCCGAGCTGTAATATTCTTTACTGTTTACTCTTCTTAACATGTTCCGCTCATACTGGTGCTATGATTTCGGTGCTTGAAGCTCTAATCGATCTCCGCTGTTTTATTCGAAACGGATTCCTCATATCTGTCCATCACTTAGTGCCCACAATTAAGTGCTCGAACTAACTTGCCTCCCTCACTCATTTCCCTCCCACCTAACGCTGCGGCTCGCTCTTACACTGTTCTCACCGATCTTCTCACTACAAGGTCTCAAGGGTTCACACTTCAAACTGCTAACTCTTTAGCTTTAACTTTACTGATAGCAATTTGCCCTGTTTTGCTGCTAGAACGAGCCTGCGTTAGGTGGTCGAAATGAGTGAAATGTATATATGTATATTATTCTCTCACATTTTAATCTTCTCCTGATTCCGATTCTTACCAAATTCGCCTTAATTGAAGTGCTTTAACTGTTGCCTCATCACTTACCTCTGTCTCTGAAGATGTCACTTCCTCATTTTCTCATTTTTTCCTCTTAGAGTGTCTTAGAGTGTTCTATGCCGTTATATCGCTAGATTCTCATTGATTCCATTTTTTTTTGTATTTTTTGTCGATTTTTTCTATGTCCTTGGGACATAGAAATTAGTGTGGTACTGAAGATACGATCCTATAATAAACTTTATAGGACTATAAAGTCTACAATACAGGGGATATGAAGGGGGATTTAGCTGCGAACGGACACAAAACCTATTGTAGCGGACTACATCACAGGGGACATCGGGGGGATTTGGATTTTGGGGACAGTAAAATCGGGACCAACGCACTACAACCAGGGGACAGCGAGGGATTCAGAAATTTTTTCCGCTTAAAGCCCTCTCCCACCCCTCGTAAAATCTGCATTGTGAGGGGAGGGACACGCCCACTTTTCCCGTGTAGCGCGCTTGTTGCGGCGCTACACGTCCTTCTCCTGTGCGCGACTCGCCATCGGTTGGCAGAGTACCCTCAATTATCCAGAAAATCAAAAACCTGCCGAAGTCGACGGGATTTCCAAAAACGGATGTCGAATTCGTAATCAGCGCTCCAA
Source organism: Heligmosomoides polygyrus polygyrus (assembly GCA_947396885.1). NCBI lineage: Eukaryota > Metazoa > Nematoda > Chromadorea > Rhabditida > Heligmosomidae > Heligmosomoides > Heligmosomoides polygyrus. The sequence continues at coordinate 64,494,206 of OX377206.1, read as the reverse complement.
ATAACCTCTAGACGATTTTGGACAAAGTTTACACGAGGAAATTTGGCCAATTTCGAAAACATCGGTTTTTGATGACGTCATCATCCGCACACCTCGGCCTAGGGCGCCCACGTCCTCGACGGGATATTGTCAAAAAATCGATGTTTCCAAAATCGTTTGAAGTCTGATGTGGGCGAGTAAGAGCGCAAAAACTCTAACCGCTCTAAAACGGCAGCCGAGGCTAAGGCAGTTTAGACAACTGAAGAGCTATGAGCACGTCATCCAGTACCAGTACCTTAAGCGCTCTGATCGCGTGCACATTTTAAGACCGTTAGCTCGCCGCGTCTTCTCGCAGTGGTCCACCGAAATCGGAAAAAAGCGTCACGCAAGACTCACCTGCATTTTCGCACCGCTGTAACATTGCCCCTACTAAGCTAAGCCATTCTTCTTTTGTGGACTAATAGATCGTTCTACTGCCTACAAGACCCACACGTTGCAGCCAAAACCATTCCAACTTGACAGAGTTATTGTGCTCCGAACAGGCCCTCGCGTGCAATTTAGCGCAACAACGGTAGATGTTCTCCGCGCTGTTACTCGCCCAGGTGAGTTTTTCCCACTCTAAATAACACCCTTCAGTTCAGCATGAAAAGCTCTATCGAATGGTATCAAGCATGGCTCAACTCGAAGACGTCGATTTTCGATGATGTCATCGGCCTTCTGCCGCGGCCTCGTCCTCGATGCGAAACAGTCAAAATATTGATGCTTTCAAAATCGGTCGAAATTGATACCGTTCGATAGCGCTTTTCATGCTAAATGGCGCGGTGCCACTGCGAGTGTCGAAGACTCAAATCTGGGCGAGTAGGAGCGCAAGAAACTCTAACCGCTAGCTTTCGCCAATCTAAAACGGCAGCTGAGGCTAAGGCAGTTTGGGCAACTGAGGAGATATGAGGACGTCATCGTAAAGTGTCTTTAGTGCTCTATTTGCATACGCATTTCAAAGCCGATCGCTCGCCGGGTCTTCCCGCAGTGGTCCACGGAAATCGGAAAAAATGCTTCACGCAAGCCTCACCTGCATATTCGCACCCCTATAACATTGCCCCCTTCTAAGCTAAACCATTCTACATTGGCGTAGTAACAGACCGCTCGACTGCCTACGAAACCTACAAGTTGCAACCTGAAAGGTTCCAACTCCAACTCCAACACGCCCGTGCGTGCAATTTGCGAGCGGTCGCCCCCTCGATTGAAAGGTTCGATTCTGTATGCATTGTTCACGGCGCGCTCCAAATTTTAGCTGGACAGATTGGAGCTAATCCTGAGTGAGGTGGCTGCAAATTTCTGACAAAACTCCCCAAACGCTCAGTCTACAAGCTGCCTCCCCCCTCGATTGAAAGGTTCGATTCTGTAGGCATTGTTCACGGCGAACTCCAAAGGCTAGCTGAACAGCCTAAGAGCAACTCCTGAGTAGGGCGGCTAAAAATTTCTGATAAATCTCCCCAAACGCTCAGTCTACAAGCTGTCCCCCCCCCCTCGATTGAAAGGTTCTTCTCTGTACGCATTGTACACGGCGCACACCAAAGTTTCGCTGGACAGATTGGAGCTAATCCTGAGTGGGGTGGCTGGAAATTTCTGATAACATTCTCCAAACGGTTCGAAATAGTCTTGAGGATTTCGCATTTGCCAGTAAGGGAAGATAGAGGCGCAGCGGACATGCGCTCGCCCCCTCGATTGATAGGTTCGATTCTGTGTGCATTCTGCACGGCCCACTCTAGCGGCATTCCTGGCATGACAGAGCACTGGCAACGTACGCCATGCTTGAGATACTCCGGAAGAAGCACGCATGTCCTAGGAAATAAGCTGCTCTAGTCGCAAAAGCCGGCTCCAGTCAAACCTTTTTTTTTCAAAAAATCTAAAACTAAAGTTGTTATGAGCATGCAACGCTATTTTTGCGTTTTTTCGCCCACTTTTGACCGTGCGGCGCGAGCGGTATTGTAGTATCCTTCCCTTGTTAGTAATGATACAAATACAAGGATTTTTTTATTGTTATATGTTGCTGGAAAAGAGTCGCATGCATTGCCCGCTTCCTAAATTCGTTAACGGCAACTTAGTTATTGCTACCGTTGTGGATATATATTTATGAGAAAATAAGTGAAGTAATGAATTTTGAGTCATTTTCGGTTCCGTGTTTCGTATTCCGGTTACGCCCATTTTTGAGCTCCTCTGCTCCGTATTCCGTGTTCCGCTTTTCTCAACAAAAAAAAAAACCGCACATCCCTACCGTGGAGACAATGCAGGTTTGATCAACAAAATGACTTGCAGTGGCTAGCCTACTTACGAGTCAGTGTTTCATCCTTTCCAGACAAGTCTGGTAAAAATTCACCGACTCCGGAGGAAGTGAAGAAGGCTCAGTTAGCCTAGGCGAGAAATTGGAATCAAGAACCCTCGGGAATCGGGTTCAAGCGACGGCCGGTGCCTCCTCCGACTGTGTTAGCACCCGTAGACTTGGGGTTACTAATATGAAGAAACACACAAATGCTAGTTAACGCAGTGTAACTGTAACAACGACATGCTTCTGCTAACGGGTTACAGGGAATGACAGACAACAAACTGCAAGTACAGTCCCTTAAAATTGTAAGGTGTTTGAAGGGGCCAGAGAAAATCCACGTTATAGTGGGGTCGTCTCCTAACTGCAGCTGGTCTTTCTTGCACTTTTTATGCACAGATCTATCTGTGCAATGACAAAAGTGCAAAAAAAACATGAGACAATTCCAAAGCATAGAATAACCTTTGCGCTCCTGCCTCCAGAGATGCTTTTAATAATAAGCATAACTAAGACGAAAACGCGTGAGATATAAAGAATGCCAGAGGTAAATTGGACGCGATCAACCGGAAAACTGAGTGGCCTGAATTTCCACTGAGTTCTTCTCATGTTCCTGATATAGGAAATCTTCCACTTTACAGCGGCTTCGAATGGCTCCCGATTCTTTGCTATAACCTTGACATTCCGCTACAACTTGAGCACTTTCATGTGCAACGTGTACGCGAAGTATGTCATGCTGTTCGTCTTCACTTTCGGCGTGCGACCCGAATTGAGCCTTGGTCGCCTCATACTGGGACTCGCTTTGAGCGTAAAGTCCTTCTCAGGGCCGCGTTTGAGCGAGAGTAGCATTATATGCAACGCGTCTTATCCGGAGTTGGTTTGAACAGATGTAAAGGTAAAAGGATATCATTTATGCTAAAAATCTCAATCTTTTCCGATTGTTGGTGGCACGCCATGGCAAGTCGGCAAAAGTGCTGCTCATTTCGGCGCATTTTGCGGTTTTTGCAGCAGCTACTGCCTACTTTTCCGCTTTCTTCTCTTCCTTACGAGAGAAACAACATTAAATCGAGCGTCTTATCCGCACACTAACAGGAGGGGACTACTTACTTGCCACTACTACCTCAACGGTCGACCTCAGTGATATACACGGACAAAAGCGCGTCTCAGAAACAAGTAAATGCAAGTATCTCCACTGTAGGCCTACAAAGATCAGAGTTAAAGATTGAAAGACAGCGTTAATTAAAACCTTTTGGGATGCACAACAACTGTACTTCCATGAGATGCCGTGGAAATTTAACATTGATTTTTGCAGAAAATTGCAGTTCGAATCCATATTTGGCCTAAACAATAACCTGCGCTGGCCAGCCGAAAGGAAACTCAGTGTGTTGCCGTTCCCAGACAAGTCTGGTTCACTATCCCTGAGGAGTGAAAGGCTTGGTTGGCCTGGACGAGACCCAAACCAAGAATCTCTTCGAGTGATTCGGTGTGCACAAGATAGCCACGCCTCATCCGGCTGCACTAGCACTCATCTACAGAACAGAACTTCACTCTATTAAAGCTTGAATACAGTTCAGGATTTGTTTCGCAAGGGACCGTAGCGTCAGGCTAAGTGGATAGGTTCATGGGCCAAAAGAACACGTCAGACGTTCGAGTCCGCTTGGTGTCGCCCTGCTTTTGAATGTTGTAAAAATACATATAAGTGGATTCGAATACGATGTTATTTCATATCATCCATTCGTTGCTATTTTTTAAGAGTAAAAATGTTACTCGACCAATACTATTACGATTTTATTCCAGTGAACATCGCGCAGGTGTAAGAAATTCAAGATTCAGCTTCGTTCCTTCAGCTACCAAATAGCAGATTTACATGAAAGAACGAGAAAGAGAATCTAGTACGATTCACCAGTTGAAGCGAAAGTCTGGTTGCAGTCGGCTATGGCTCTAAACAGAAGTGTTGAAGGAACGCACTTTGCTACGTTGCACGTTGCGTTGTTTCTTCGTAAACGATGTATACCACTCTCACGTCAAATTGGACACTTTTCAAATCAAATGGGACGCTCTCTTAGGCAAGCTTTACACATCTGCAATCAAACTAAACAGCTTCCAAATCGAAGCGAGCTTCTTTCACAACAAAATAGAAACCTGCAGAAATCGTTAAAATAAATGTTTTTTGAAGTTTTTAATTCACCCGCCCTAAAAAAGTGTACACAATGCTAAGGAGATTCAGAACGACCATCGACTGGAACCTCTACACCTATCTTGCCGGCCTTTGGAAAAACACCGTCATGGACAATATTCATGAGGAATACGACCGCTTCGTGCAACATCTTCACGATAGTCTAAGGCAGCTGAAAGCATGAAGACCGCGAAGAGACGTCTATCTCCGGAAACATTCGAGCTGATACGTTAGCGCAGAGAAGAACGAACGTCAGGCAACTATCAACTAACGTCCGAGCTTGCGAAGCTCTGCAGAGCAACGGTAAAGGAGGAGCTTATGAAAAGAAGGGCGAAAGAAGGAAGAAGGAAGAAGGAAGAAGGAAGAAGGAAGAAGGAAGAAGGAAGAAGGAAGAAGGAAGAAGGAAGAAGGAAGAAGGAAGAAGGAAGAAGGAAGAAGGAAGAAGGAAGAAGGAAGAAGGAAGAAGGAAGAAGGAAGAAGGAAGAAGGAAGAAGGAAGAAGGAAGAAGGAAGAAGGAAGAAGGAAGAAGGAAGAAGGAAGAAGGAAGAAGGAAGAAGAAGAAGAAGAAGAAGAAGAAGGAAGAAGAAGGAAGAAGAAGAAGGAAGAAGAAGAAGAAGAAGAAGAAGAAGAAGAAGAAGGAAGAAGAAGAAGAAGGAAGAAGAAGAAGAAGGAAGAAGAAGAAGAAAGAAGAAGAAGAAGAAGAAGAAGAAGAAGAAGAAGAAGAAGAAGAAGAAGAAGAAGAAGAAGAAGAAGAAGAAGAAGGAAGAAGAAGAAGAAGGAAGAAGAAGAAGAAGGAAGAAGAAGAAGAAGGAAGAAGAAGAAGAAGGAAGAAGAAGAAGAAGGAAGAAGAAGAAGGAGGAGGAAGAAGAAGAAGAAGGAAGAAGAAGAAGAAGGAAGAAGAAGAAGGAGGAGGAAGAAGAAGAAGAAGGAAGAAGAAGAAGAAGGAAGAAGAAGAAGAAGGAAGAAGAAGAAGAAGGAAGAAGAAGAAGGAGGAGGAAGAAGAAGAAGGAAGAAGAAGAAGGAGGAGGAAGAAGAAGGAGGAAGAAGAAGAAGGAGGAAGAAGAAGAAGGAGGAAGAAGAAGAAGGAGGAAGAAGAAGAAGGAGGAAGAAGAAGAAGAAGGAAGAAGAAGAAGGAGGAAGAAGAAGAAGGAGGAAGAAGAAGAAGAAGGAAGAAGAAGAAGGAGGAAGAAGAAGAAGGAGGAAGAAGAAGAAGGAGGAAGAAGAAGAAGGAGGAAGAAGAAGAAGGAAGAAGAAGAAGAAGGAAGAAGGAAGAAGAAGAAGGAGGAAGAAGAAGAAGAAGGAAGAAGAAGAAGGAGGAAGAAGAAGAAGGAGGAAGAAGAAGAAGGAGGAGAAGAAGGAGGAAGAAGAAGAAGGAGGAAGAAGAAGAAGGAGGAAGAAGAAGGAGGAAGAAGAAGAAGGAAGAAGAAGAAGGAAGAAGAAGAAGAAGAAGAAGGAAGAAGAAGAAGAAGAAGAAGAAGAAGAAGAAGAAGGAAGAAGAAGGAAGAAGAAGAAGAAGAAGAAGAAGGAAGAAGAAGGAAGAAGAAGAAGAAGAAGAAGAAGAAGAAGAAGAAGAAGAAGAAGAAGAAGAAGAAGAAGAAGAAGAAGAAGAAGAAGAAGAAGAAGAAGAAGAAGAAGAAGAAGAAAGAAGAAGAAGAAGAAGAAGATGAAGAAGAAGAAGAAGAAGAAGAAGAAGAAGAAGAAGAAGAAGGAAGAAGAGAAGAAGAAGGAAGAAGAAGGAAGAAGAAGAAGAAGAAGAAGGAGAAGAAGGAAGGAAGAAGGAAGAAGAAGAAGAAGTGGAAGATAGAAGAAGGAAGAAGAAGAAGGAAGAAGAAGAAGGAAGAAGAAGAAGGAAGAAGAAGAAGAAGGAAAGAAGAAGAAGTAGAAGAAGAAGGAAGAAGAAGAAAAGGAGAAGAAGAAAGAAGAGAAGAAAGGAAGAAGAAGAAGGAAGAGAAGAAGGAAGAAGGGAAGAGGAAAGAAGAAGGAAGAAGAAGGAAGAAGAAGAAGAAGAAGGAAGAAGAAGGAAGAAGAAGGAAGAAGAAGGAAGAAGAAGGAAGAAGAAGGAAGAAGAAGAAGACGAAGGAAGAAGAAGAGAAGAAGCAGAAGGAAGGAAGAAGGAAGAAGAAGGAAGAAGAAGGAAGAAGAAGGAAGAAGAAGGAAGAAGAAGGAAGAAGAAGGAAGAAGAAGGAAGAAGAGGAAGAAGAAGGAAGAAGAAGGAAGAAGAGGAAGAAGAAGGAAGAAGAAGGAAGAAGAAGGAAGAAGGAAGAAGAAGGATGAAGAAGGAAGAAGAAGGAAGAAGAAGGAAGAAGAAGAAGAAGAAGGAAGAAGGAAGAAGGAAGAAGGAAGAAGGAAGAAGGAAGAAGGAAGAAGGAAGAAGGAAGAAGGAAGAAGGAAGAAGGAAGAAGGAAGAAGGAGAAGAAGAAGGAAGAAGGAAGAAGGAAGAAGGAAGAAGGAAGAGGAAGAAGAAGAAGGAAGAAGGAAGAAGGAAGAAGGAAGAAGGAAGAAGGAAGAAGGAAGAAGGAAGAAGGAAGAAGGAAGAAGAAGAAGGAAGAAGGAAGAAGGAAGAAGGAAGAAGGAAGAAGGAAGAAGGAAGAAGGAAGAAGGAAGAAGGAAGAAGGAAGAAGGAAGAAGGAAGAAGGAAGAAGGAAGAAGGAAGAAGGAAGAAGGAAGAAGGAAGAAGGAAGAAGGAAGAAGGAAGAAGGAAGAAGGAAGAAGGAAGAAGAAGAAGAAGAAGAAGAAGAAGAAGAAGAAGAAGAAGACGACGACGACGACGACGACGACGAATATTCTATTAGGGGGGGGGGGGGGGGGGAAAGTAATGAAACACCCCATGCCGTGTCCATATATCTCGTGGCTGGAGTCTGGTTTCGTTCTTATCGTATTTGTATGTTTGTATGCTACTTACTGAAGGCCACCTGAGAAGTTACCACTTCCGTCCTTTCCAGAAGCATGCCAAAACCCCAGTCTGTCTCATGCCGAAACCCCGGTCTGACGAGTCGACCTGTGTCGCGCAAATCTCGCCCAATTCCCAACCCCGAGCAGCCTGGGCTCAATATTCACGCAAGATGAGAAGTACGTCTTCTACCTTAACCCCTCCAAGCAGCGAGTCTGGGTGAGGCCTGGTGACCCGTTAGCGACCTTCGTTCGGCGAGATGCTCACGGCGAGAAGCACCTTTGGAGCTTTTGGATCTGCGCCCATGGATCGGTTTACCGGAAGCTGTTTCCCAAGAGCACTATGATGAACTCCAAGGCCATGGTGAACGAAATAGAAGAGATGGGCCGCCGACTCGCTCTTATTCATTCGCAGCGCTTCAAAAAGGTTTTCCTCTTAGACAACGCCGCACCCCATCGGGAACAAGTAACCACGGATAAGCTTGGCCAGCTGGGCTACGTTCACATGCCTCATCCACCGTATTCGCCGGACATCTCTCTATGCGACTACCACCACTTCTTGAGCCTACAGGACTTCCTGGTCGGAAGGGACATAGAAACCCAAGCAGTGCTTGACAACCATATCGAGCAGTTGATCAACACCAGGCCCAAGCAGTTCTGGAAGGATGGGATCAGGAAGTTGGCTAAGCGATGGCAGCAAGGTCATTGACCTTAATGACGAATACATTCCTCAGCACCGTAGAGTTGTAATTGAGTTATAAAGAGATGAAGATTTTTTTCAATTTGTCTCATTACTTTTGCCCCCGGTCACGCAGTACGCGACGCTTTGTCGTGGGCGGCTCTCCTGTATCCCTGGCCAGGAACATGTGAGTAACCAGACCACCGCTATGGCTCAAACAACTAAACCCGTGCCCCAGTCCTCCGCGCGCCGGAGGTGGACTTCTACGACGTCGGTTGCATCCACCTCCGGCGAGGGGCCATCTAATCTCGGAGTTAAACTATCAGGACGTCATTGGAATCGGACTACCGGAAACTCCCTCCCACCACGACACAGAAACTGCCTATTCGTCTGCACTTATAACTGTCGTTCGATCGCATCTGAGCAGGATCTTCGGACACTGCTTTACAGAAGCCGCAACATCACATACGACGTTATCGCCCTGCAGGAAACGAAAGGCAGAACGGAAACCATATGAAGGACCGACCACAACGAGCTTCTCATTATCGGAGCAAAGGTGGGCAGAAAGAATATTGGCGGAGTTGGATTTCTCGTCAATTCGACAGTGCACCACCCGGTAGACTCTTACAAGATCATCAGTCCGCGAGTAGCTGTTCTTCGTCTGGAAACCAAAGATCAAGGAACCATCTCCATCATAAATGGATATGCTCCAACATCTGCGGCCACAGATGAAGAAAAGGAGGAATTCTACAAGCTGTTCGAAAGGACTGTCAACGACGAGAAGAGCTACTACAAAGTTGTCGTTGGCGACTTTAACGCTATCGTCGGTACGAATGATCACGATGAATGGAGGCTAGGACCACATGGAACTTCCTCAAGGAACGAAAAAGGAGAGCGCCTGATAGACTTCCTATCCGCGTGCCGTCTCTACCATGGATATTCTATGTTTAAGAAGCTTCAAACCGACGATGGACCTGGGAAAGCCCAAATGGAGAGACACGTTCGGAGATCGACCATGTTCTTACAAACAGACGCTGGAGTCTGTTCGACGTCTCCGTGCTGCCTTCATTTGACACCGGCTCGGATCACCGTCTTGTCCGTGCGAAGCTGACTCTCAAAAAGAGGATGTTCAAGCGTGACACTCGTAAACCGGCATAGGTGAGGATCCCCACATTCAAGTCTGAGGAGTTGGAATACGCAATAAAGTCGTACGATTGGAATCTTCTTGAAGATCCATCGGAAGACTATGACCCTCTCTCCAAAGGACTGTTGAAATGTGCTAGCAGCTCTCACGAAGCCACATCACCGTCTGCTTCAAGACTCAACGCACATGCGATTAAGCTCTTGGAGCAAAGAAGAACTGTTAAACTGGGGCCGGATTCATCAACGACTAACCCGCGGGTATAAGGGGTAGAGATACCCACAATGAAGCCTGCGTCTCTGAGTCTTGCGTTATCTCTGCCTGACTCTTATTTTATCTCTACCCCTCATCACCCGCATACCCACGGGTTAATTGTTGATGAATCCGGCCTCTAGATCCTAATGCTTCCCGTCTGGAAAAAGTTCCATCTCGAAGGCCTGTCGAATTGCAGTGAAGGAGTCCATTCAAGCCTACAGAAGATTAAAGCTGTTAGAAGCCGCTGGGAAATGTTCAAGCATAAAGCGCTGCAAACGAGACCTCTGCGATCAGAAGGCAATAATGTCAGCCCTTGTGGATAAGGATGGAACAACGCAAACGTCTCGAAGAGCGATGGAGGCCATCGTTCAAGAATTCTACACAGATCTGTTCCGTTCTTCCATCACTGTCCCGAAATGCTTGATGCCACCAGCTGAGGAAGTACCTCCCATTCTGGAATCAGAAATTGCTCATGCCATCAGAAGGATGAAGCCGGGCACTGCTCCCGGACCGGACGGCAATTCTGCTGATCTCCTTCGTGCGGGTGGCAGGGCCCTCTGCTCACTTCTTGCCAAGCACTTCAACCACTACCTTCGACTTGGTAGGATTCCGGACTCATGGAAGGAGTCGAAAACAGTTTTAATCGTCAAAAAAGGTCAGCAGGAGGATATCAACAACTATCGACCCATCAGTCTCCTCTCGGTTGTGTACAAGATCTTCACCAAAATACTGCTTAACCGCATGGAGCGTTGCTTGGATGAATATCAGCAAGTGGAGCAAGCAGGGTCGCAAGGATTTCTCCTGCATGGACCATATTCAGACTGTCTCACAGCTCATCGAGAGGAGCCGCGAATACCACCTCCCACTTGTCCTTGTCTTCGTGGATTACCGGAAAGCGTTCGACTCTGTGGAAATCAAGGCCGTTTTGAATCCACTTGTGCACGCTGGTATACCATCGCCCTACATCCGACTTCTCGACGAATGCTTCTCGAACACATCGGCGATAAAGGCTACCTTGTCGACGGTAAACGGTTCAGCAACCTTCGCTTCGCCGACGATATTGTTCTGATCTCTACCAGCACGGCAGAAGTCGAGGAAATGCTGAACGAGCTCAATGTGGCAGGTATGAAGATTGGATCGGACATGAATATGTCCAAAACACAATTTATGGTCAACCAGTGGTGTGACACGGGACTCGTAAGGTTAAATGGAGTCGCTCTACAACAGGTCGACTCCTACGTCTTTCTGGGAAGACAGCTGAACATGGATAACGACCTCGCTCCTGAAATCGCCCGCAGGAGACGCGCAGCATGGGCAGCCTTCAGTTCGATTCGCGAAGTCACCGATCAGGTCAAGGATCCCGGCCTCAGGGCCTCGATATTCAACGCCTCTGTACTGCCTGCGATGTGTTACGCGACGGAAACCTGGCCCGAAAACAAGACAATCGCCAGAGCGATGCAAACTACGCATCGTGCACCGGAGAGATGTCTTCTGAGGACAAGCCTTCGTCAGCAATGGCAAGAAGGCCTACGAAGCTTGGAGCTACGGGAGAAGTCGCAATTAGCAGACCCGCTGCAGCACATGAAGAAGTCCAAATATCGCTGGGCCGGACACCTGCTTCGACGAAAGGACGATAGGTGGAGTCTCCTTGTCACAGAATGGCTCCCGAGAGACCATAAGAGACCACTGGGACGACCGCCAACGCGATGGGCGGACTCAATCTCAAGATCTTTCAGAGAGCGGAGTCTGCCTCACTGGATGCAAGCAGCCAGAGATCGAGCGGTCTGGAAGAGTTGTGGTCCCCGCTGAGAAGACCTCCAGCCGATAAAAGGACCATCAAAGTATCAAAGTAAGTAAGTACTTTTGCCCCCCCCCCTAATAGAATGTATGTCATTATACTCTGGAATGTTCGGGTTGTAAGCTTATCGCACTAAACCAGACCGTAACAGGGCTTCGTCTTGAAAATTGGTTGAAAGTTTTATTGCAGGCCTTTTACGACAACTTAGTTGAAAGACTTTTTGGTGCATCATAGGATAGAGTTGCGCCATGCATTTGCTCAGTACGCGATCTTTGTAGAATTGCATGCGCAGTTGCTGGTTTCTCCAATTAATGAGCGGTCAAAAGATTTTTCAACTTTTTTGTTCTGATAGTGACTTTTTACTATAGCTTCTGCTAAATACTAGATTTATATGCAACTAAAGAACTGCTATGAGGTTGGAAGTTTAAATACAGTCCCCTCTCGTTATAACGCATTTGAAGGAACCGAAGAAAATCCGCGTTATAACGGGAGTTGCGATCTAACCGGATCTGACCTTTTTGAGAATCCTTTACGCGTAGATTTATATAGAATTGCATACAATGGCTATAGTAACGAAATGTGTGACCATGAGAAGAGTGCGTAGGCAAAGAACATCTTTAGATTATTAATGAGGTCCTGTATTCACAGATACTCCCTGCTGTAAGCATCAGCATGACAGATAAGTGTGAGAAGTAACGAGTACCAGGTGAAGGTTAGAAGCGATCAACAACAAAATTGTGTCACCTGATGTTACAATGTCTCTTCCAGCTATCAAAACTCTCGTGCCAAGAAGGACATGGAGCTGCACTCCCCACCTTCCAGGTAGGATGATAAACCGTTAAGCTATCAGCGCTTCTAAGTCGCGCGCCTTCATTGCAGCGACCTCTCAGCACTCTTCTACGACATCGGGATGATGCGCGTGATCAAACAGTGCTGTTGCTGTAATCCTGCCCGGAAAGCAGAGGGTGAAGGTGCAAGTCCTGGCGTGGCGCAAGAGTTGTGATCGCAACAAAACATCATATGACAGCATATGGCCTCCACACCAGCTACCCTCGCTTAGAATAAATGTGTAGGATATTGTTTTGAATAATCTGCGCTTTACTCCACACCTCCTGTCGTTCCTGATAGAAAAAAGCCTCCAAATTACGGCAGCATCTTACGACTACCGGGAGTCCTATACTGTGCTGGACATATTGCTGACTATGAACACTTTTGTGGACCGCGGACGCATGAGAAACGTCTATATGCATCTAATTCATTTTGTCGCACAGGGGCTGGTCGCGAGTGAGAACGAAGCAATAGAAAGGTAGGCCCGATCGCAGAGGCGGTCAGATTCGTGCTTCGCTTGGTTTTCTGTGTAGGACCGGAACCGACCCCGGGGTCGCGTTATAACGAGAGTCACTTCGAACGCAAGGTTCCTCGCAAAACCACGCTATAACGGGAGTAGCGTTGTATCCGACGCGTCTTAAACGGCGTTGATTTGTATTGGCGTAAAGGTAAGCTGACCAGGGCCAGAAAAAACACGTTATATCGAGAGTCGCGCCTTAAAAGGAGGCGTTATAACGGGAGGAAACTGTAATTTAAAAAAATAACTCAAACGATGAACGCTTTTTGCTGAAACACCATACATAGATTAAGGTAAACCTTTCGAATCAACAGCTTTTTTGACTTTCTTGAAATGTGTAGAGTTGACTTGAGAGGTCACGTTTGAGTAGAAGGAAAACTAAAGTAAAAAAGGAGAGAAGTTTGGCAAGAAAATTGCCCAGTTTGGGCTGAAAATGTCACGATAAATGAATATTGTATCACCTTTGATTGACACTAGCAGAAAAACCTGCAACAATTTAATTATACTGCACCACACGATTACGAATTTACGATTTACGGTGTTTTAATGTACGCACACCGCTGGTCCTGAACGAACGATATGAGGCTGTCTGGAGCAAGGATTTCTACTGGAACACTCTGGCACACGACAGGAGCAAAAGCAGACGGTGCTGGCGGCAGCTCGAGCAACTTGATGATTAACGGGACGACATGAGATACAGGTGATACTATTTTCTTTCAAAAAGCTCGTCCTCTATTTTCCATCAATCTATATAATTGTTTTATAGCGCCTATGCGCTATTCTTTATGCCGTTTGTAGGTAGTACGGTTAATTCAAATGGGGATAGTGATGTTCAAACATACTGAAACCTGAGAGCGGAGCGGTTCGGTGGGCGACTTGTTTGGCATAATTATTGTTCCAAGGCCGAACCTAGTCACCACATGGCAGTAGTTTCAACGGAAAGATCTACCCTACGCTTAAAGAGTCATCATAGCAGTCGTGGGAAGGCAAAAAGGGTGAAGTCATACATGAGTTCGTTGAGTCTAGAAATCAGTAGCCAACCTGACCGTATATACGCAATCACAAGGGATGCGCAGAAACTGCTACTCGTGATCAACTAACAAGCTGAATTCACCAAAACAGATCGTTTCTCCGAAAGCAACAGGCTTCTGGTAGTGGCGACGCAGGAGTCGCCACTACCAGATAAATCTCATCAAGCCGGTGTCTAATTTTACTATACATGAACGCGGTCTAAACCGGGAATGAGCTGCACACAGCATAGGCGGTCCAAAATCTGTCTACCTGGTGTAATCACGCTGAAAAACGCTACAATGGACACGAAGAAGGCCACAAGCCAGTCGATGCAAACGGCGAACCAGCGCGAAGTCGACAACGTCAGTCCAAAGGCAGCCGTATTTATATTCTACAAAAGAAATCAGGATTAGTGCTGTAGACGTAAACGAAATTCCACCCTCATGAAACATACTTGAGCCCGGTGATATTCCTGAAGCACCTCTTTTTGTCTGCGAAAAGCTCTCACAGTGTATAGCCCATTCATGAACGCTGATATATGAGAATACAAAGGACTTCGGGCTAAAATAAGCAGAGTTATTGAACGCATCTCTTAGAAAAACACTCCGGATTAAACATACTGGTCGCCTCCAATCGCTTGACATCACGAGACGAGGCGAGATATACGACACGTAGCAGGAAGAAGAGTATTAGAAGAGGTAACGTTGGCACGAAGACTATCGGGTTCAGAAGAAGAATGACAAACACGATTCCAAAGAAGTTCAGCGCACCCTGAAAAGTTAATCTGTAGTATACGGATGTAAACTAGACATGGGTTATACACCATTTTCACGTCGAACTGGACACCTTTCAAACCAAATTGGGCACTTTTCACGTCAAATTGGACACTTTTTAAAGCTAACCTAAGGCTTTTCAAATCGAAGCGAACTCTTCCAAATCGAAATGAACTTCTTCCACAATAAACTAGAGACTCTCCAAAAATGTTAGAATAATTTCTTGTTCAAAGAAAATTTTAGTACAACTTTCTTTGAAGTTTTACTTCACTGCCCAATAAGAGAACACATAGTTTGAAATTTTATAAAAAAAATTGAGGAAGAACAATGAATTAAAGTTTGTATTGAAGAGGGCGCGTGTAGCGCAGTCGGAGGAGGCGTGACTGTCCCGTGCACCCGATACCAGGTCCTTGGTTCGGATTTCACTCCCAGGCTAACCAAGCCTTCCATCCCTCCGGGGTCGGTGAATTGGTACCAGACTTTACGTTGCCAAAACAGATATTGCGCCATGCCCCTGTCCGGAGCGTCGCGATTTTTATTCGATTAATAGCAAAATTTCTGTTTGCATGCAGTTTTACGTCTACAAACCGTGCAACATAAACAATTGCAAAAAGCACACATATTTTGACTTCCTTGCTGCATGTAAGCAGTAATTACACTACCAACCAAATTAACATTTCGACTCCCTTTCCGACTGCATGGCGCGATCCAGTTTTTTAAGGCACTATATGATTGCTGCCTTGCTGCGCCTTAAAACAAAGTTTAATTGAATATTTTTTCTCTAAAAATGTAGAATTATAACATCATTCGGACAGCTGAAATAAAAAAATTTCAAAAAAAGTTCTTCTAAATTTTCCTCGAACAAAAAATTATTCTTACTATCTCGGAGATTCTGTACAGGGATGTGCGGAAATTTCCTTGAGTAAAACGGAACACGGAATACGGAACGAAAGAGCTCAAAAATTGGAGGAAACCGGAATACGAAACACGGAACGGAAATGACTCGGAACTCATTACTTTATTTCATTTTTCATAAATACATATCGATAACGGTAGTAATAACAAAGTTGCCCTAACAAATTAACACTAACAAATTTAGAAAAAGGCAGCATGCGACTTCTCCAGCAACATATAACAATAAAAATCTTTTTATTCCTATCATTACTAAGATAAATTTTCAAACACTAGTAGTGTAATAAATCGAAGTTTATGCGAAACCTTTCTGTAAATACGAAGGAAGATTTTTAAACGCAATGAATCCAGCTGACACGTAAGATGTCAAGGATTTCGCCACTCATAACACTTAACCGGTGTTACTGAATGTCCCGGACCTATCCTAATTGGGAGGGGCAGCGCGAAGGTTACAGATGCGTTCAGCATTTCACGACACGGCAATCAGTCTCTGATTTCGCGAGGGTACCATAGTATCATTCGTCAATAGCTGAAGCTCTGGAACAAGCCCAAAGGAGGGAGTGGAGAGCCAAGACACCGCATGCCCTCCTCCGACTGGAACAGATCCAATGTTCCCTATGAAAAGCATTGTTAGCAGCCTGAGAGTGCCTATAGAACTCCGATCTTGAATTGGTGTTTCTGCCAAAACTACGATTGTTAGGGAAACGGATACGTTTCCTCTGGATAATAAATTTTATACTTGATTCAAACACCCATGAAACCTTCTGTGGTCTTACACTATCCGGTAGTACATCATTGCAAAAAAAGGAAAGTCCAAATTGGTTATCACCCTAATTTGTCATAAAGATGCACCACTGGTTTGAAAGCAACACAATCACAAAAAAGAGACGCATAGTTGATCGATTTCTTCAGCCTTTTGTTTAAGTCAAGAGGTAAATGAAGGCAGCGCAAAGCTGTGATGAGTTACCATCTCAGTGAGTGATGAGTCACCATTTCCGTTCCGTCTTGCGCCTCAAAAGAGAGCGGAACACGGAGCGGAACGGAAGGACTAAAAACGGTCGGAAACCGGAATACGGAACACGGAAACGGAAATTCCGCACATCTCTGATTCTGTAGTTTAACCCGCAAGAAGATCGTTTCGATTTGGAAAACGATCACTTTGATTTCAAATTCATAGGCCAGCTTAGAAGTGTCCAATTTGACGTGAAAAATGTCCACTTTGGTTCGAAAAGCGTCTCCAATTTGATTTGAGAAGTGTCCAATTCGACGTGAAAATTGTATAACATGAACCTTCACTAGGACTGACCATCAGAAATTCGAAGAATACAAACGACAACTGGTCATCCATCGTGCCCACATCTTTAGAGAAACGATTCAAAATGCGCCCTGAAATCGGATAAAAGTGAATGAATGAATGAACTAATGGGAGGTTCTTGCAGCCAATGGATGTGTGCAAACTAATTTAAGCACCGTTCATGGCTAGCACAAGGAGCAACATCCAACAAGCCAAGCCTTTTGGTACCACTGATAATCCTGCTAGCAAACCTTCCATCCCCGTATTTAGCCACCTGGCACTGTAACCGCTTAGAGAGCAGGGTTTTCAGAGGAAAAGATCCACTAAAACGGCTAAGCTTCAAAATGACTTAACTAAGAATCTGAATAATGTGGGGTGATTTGATATGAGCTTGCAAAGCTGATCACAGCGGGCACACATCCTCGTCCATATATTTTTCATCGTCATCCTCATGTAAGGTAGCAGCCCCAGAGCTCTGGTGGGGAATGCATTTCCCAGAACTCAAGGCCCTGGAGTCTGCATCCTTCACGAAGACTCGACCAGGATGTCCTGCAAACGGACCCGACGGAAAGAGCCAGATAACTGGCACGACCAGACGACATTCCTAATTCAACTAGGACTACAAGAGGACTCATATTTGATTACTAAGAGTTTATTGTCGCACTACAACACTATCATGTAGGGATGTGAAGAGCAAAGAGTGAGCATGGCACGGAGGAAGAAAACTAGGACTGAGGCTGTGCGAACTAAGAATAAAAGAAGTTGAGAGGAAGGGAAAGGAAAGGGATCCGGGGAGGGGGGGGGGGAATGTGAGAAATCGGTCCTCCTTCCTCACATGGCGGCCGTGGAGAAGTAGAGGAAGACCGTGGGGTGGAGGGGAAGGGAGTGTGTGATGGCTGGATCCGGGCGAACGAACCCGCATGTTGTCCCGTCGGCTCCTTTTATATGGAACGGTCGAGTACGTCTCGATTGTCCTTGATGGCATTCCCTCTCGTAATTTCGTGTGTTTTTTTTATTTCCTCCGCCACTAGGTCTGCGCACGCAAATTGTTAATCAAATCATCGCGTTCTTTCGATTAGCGTCCAGTTTCAGGGTCGCGGTACCGGTTCACTTAATGTCTGCTGGGTTGTCCTTTGGCGTCCTTGTAGTTCCGTGCAGACGCCGCGGCTGAGCCCCGATGACCCATCTCTTATGTTTGGCGACCGTCTCGGACTTGTGGGGGAAGTCTCTCTGGAATAAGTATTCTTCGCGTTGTCCTTACACTCATTAGCGTCTATCCCGCGCAGTTGGTGACGGGTCGCAGAAGCATAACATATTATGTAACCAAATATGGTAAGCGGTATTCGTTCAACATAAGGTTGGACGTAACAAAAAAGTATCCTGCTGACCAGGATACTATCGCAACGGTATATCGGAACCGCGTGAATGTTGTAAATGGGCAGAACCACCTCTCTCTGGGTAGTAACAAACTGCAGTTATCTCGACCCCAATACCACTCTGCGCAGAGTTAGGGGCGACGGAAGTCGCGTGTTGGCACCCTGTTGATTCACGTGCTCCACAGCTGACGGGCGCGCGCGGGATGAGGGCTCGTATCGCGGATTAGCGCAGTGCACAGGGTGCGTAGTAGGGAAGAGCTCGGGCTCGTGAACGAGGGGTCGGGGTTTGGATCCCGCAGACTGCGGAGTCGGAAGTTTTAACAAGTGCCATAAAATATTTATCGTTACATAACTATAGCTTCACACAAAATAGGATTAAAATAACTGACACACAGAAGTGAACATTTTAGCTAAAGTTTGAAGCACATGTTATATGTAAACATGCTCTATAACACACTATAATACCCCTAAGTGGATTACCTATATTATAAACATGGACTTTGCAAAAGTGCAAAACAAACGCAGTCTGCGGGATCCAAACCCCGACCCCTCGTTCACGAGCCCGAGCTCTTCCCTACTACGCACCCTGTGCACTGCGCTGTTCCGCAATACGAGCCCTCATCCCGCGCGCGCCAGTCAGCTGTGGAGCACGTGAATCAACAGGGCGCCAACAGGCGACTTCCGTCGCCCCTAACTCTGCGCAGAGTGGTATCGGGGTCGAGATAACTGCAGTTTATTACTACCCAGAGAGAGGCGGTTCTGCCCATATACAACATTTGCGCCGTTCCAACCTTTGAGACAGTATCCTGGTGAGACACCTCCCTGCACTGGGAGAAGAAATAAGCCCACTTGGTCTGAACTCTACGGCCTTGATCCTCAAAAATATGTGTGCCAACGGCAGCCTTTGGTTCTTCTTAGTAAAAAAAAAAACACTTTTTTGAAATAGAAGTGGTTGTTACGAAAACAGAATCAACAGCAATATTAGAAAACAAGTGCTCCGTCACGCCTAACGGCGTGCCTCGCACTTGCGCGCTTCGCGTGATGTTGCAGTATCACTAAACTAAGGACAATCACCTCAAGCTAGCTGCTTTACTTGTACAGCTTTTTTCCCTACCTAAGAGTACAAAGGCTCGCAGTACCTACAGTATATAGTATGATAGGGCGATCTATTGGTTCCTCACTACAGGTCCTCCCCTAGTGAAACGGTCCCCCATTACTGATCTGGTCCCCCTCGATGATCCACCCTTAGCGGGCGACGTCTTCGGCACACCTGATCCCCAGGCACATTGAACGACTCCTCGGCACGTCTATTGAATCCCCAAACACGTTGAGCGAAGTCTTTGGCACGTCCTTTGACTCCGAGGCACGTCATGCGACGTATTCCGCACGTCTTCTGAATCCCCTTGCACGTAGAAGACGTCTGGGTATTCTCTGCCTTTTTCGTGCCCCGTAATTTGACCAGTATCGATAGGTGGCGAGCGAAACTTCAAAAACCAACTTCACATTCGTGTTGAGCGACCTCGACTACCTCCAGGGCTAAGTTTTGACCGCCTAGACGATATTCAAAAAAATCCATAGTTTGATCAATATCGATTGATGGCGATCGATACTTCAAAAACGAACTTCAGATTCGTGTTCAGCGACCACGATTGCTCCAGGGCCGAAGTTCCCAAGCAGGGAGAAGACGTCTGGGTATTTTTCGCTATTTTTGTGTCGTAATTTTCCCCCCGACTTTCCCCGCTAATTTCTGCGCCGCCGCCGATCGATAGGAAGACTCATCGCTTAGCGCGTTATTATAGAGTATGATGGCTTGCGAAAGGAATCTAGTGAGCAAGCTAGAAAAATACAGCAGATGATAGTGATGATAATCTGAAAAAAACATAAAAATCTGCTGAAAATGTATCATGTTATGATAGATAGAAAATTACCGCCCTTCCCCGAGGCAACTTCAAATAACACATCGTTAAATTCACTCCCAATAGGTTGGGGGATTCGTGGGATTTGAAATTGAAAAAACTGTTTTCGATTCTCTGTAATCTCCATATATGAAGCTTTTACAGTGTTATTTGCTCGTATTTCTTGGATTGCTTCCAGAGAAAAATTCTCAAAATATAGAGGAGTAGCGCAAAAATTCCTTTCGACAGTTCATGACCTGTAACTGCCCAAATTTTCACAACATAAAGACGGCTACCAGCAGGATTTATTGGCAGCGATTCTCCAGGTGTGACAGTTTCACCTTAAGTCAAATGGTTGACAATGAACGAGGTTATTATCATTCCACGTTGGTACTCAAAAATAGCGATTGTGGATATTGCTCATGGCTCTACCGTAAAGATGTGCTTGTTGTTGTTTCACCATCTCCGGCCTGTCTCATGAGCGCCTGCCGATTTCTTCATATCCTCACGACTCTTTCGTCACCAATCCGTGACCTGACCACCCTTCCTAGCCAAGATGCCTTTCAATAACTCTGTGGCATCATCATTTCGTGTGGTCTCTCATCATGCTCCAAGTTCTAGATAGCCGTCTGTGAGAGGCACAGAGGTCATCGATTCGTCTCTTCTCCTCTGGCCACAGTGGTCGGATCTCCTCCACCCTCTGCCCCATCGCGTGTTTCCTTCGCTGTGCCAACAATAATAGTGCTTCTGGCACTAAATAATTTTGTATAGCTTTTGTGCCTTATTTTATTCCGTGCTGTATAACCGGATAAAGTTAATAACTCAGTCCAGTTGTACAGCGAATAGAAAGGGCACCACCCAATCTGGGATCAAGAAGCCAGTACATGGGGACCGAACAACTGCCAAAACTGTTGTCGCTTCCAACGCACGCCTAGGAAATTTGGGTAGGATTTTTTTGTGAAAGTGCTGCTTTCAAGAGGACAGTGGATCCTTCAGGAAAGCAATAAGCACTACAGGTACCAAACCGTTAAACACAGTAGTACCTGAATTTCACCGTGGGATGAAGTTCTCTAGTGGAGTTTGGTACTCTGCTAACGTACCTGAACGGTCAAGAAAAGCGTTTTTGCAAGGCTAAACGCTGCGCAAATTTTCATTTTGTGCGCAAACGCTTTACTTGTGAGGAAGATCACCGAGGTATAAGGTGAATACTGATTTCCTGCCGGTTTCGATCGATTGAAGTTGAAAAATGGACTCGAAGCTACGAAGTTAACTCGTATATTGCAGGAAATGTCCGAAGAGGCCATTGAAAAGGAAGTAGAAGCAATGATGCTTCTAGAGGGCGAAGACCGGACAGTCGCTAACTTACAGGAGCAAGTAGCTGGCCTGACAGAGAAGGTCCGCCAGCTAGCGGAAACGCAAGCACCACAGGTAAGCGCGATTCTACTCAGTGTTAGTGAGCAGGTGACTAGAATAAGGGAAAGCACACAAAATTTTGCATTGGGCAAAAAGCGTGGGAAACCGGTGAAGTCACCAACAGAGCCTTTGGGTCCACTGGAGGATTTCCAAGAGGTTCTTGACAAAGCATGCAATGACATTGAGACGGAGAGGACAAAACTGGCGTGTTTGTCTAATGAAATAGGATGTCTGAATGCGCTCAACTTGGACCAGCTTAATGCGCTTATGCTAGAAGTGATGGAGCAAGCACATCATGATGACGTCTGCATGCGCGTTCTAGCTAAGCTGCTGGCAGCTGATTCCACTAAAGTAGTGGGAGCAGTGAAAACTCTTCTAGAAGCAGTCAGAAAGCCGGATTCGAGAGCTGGGGTCTCTGGAACACAAGAGTTAGTAACCGAGAATCCTAAAGTATGTTCATTTCAGAGCAACCAGAACCAGCCTGGCTCACTGCAAACGAGCTTTAAAGAGGCAATGCAAACAGTGCTCTCGAATACAATGCCGCAGGGCGTCGAAATGCTAGATTTCGACCCTATTGCAGCTGCCGAAGGTAAGGAATTTGAATTCGCCAGAGGCTGCTGACACCACGAGGTGTCAAGGTGTCACGAGGTGTCAGGTGCAAAATATATTGCCAAAGAGACAAAATAATCCATATTTGCAGAAACTGCAGCCCGTGAGCGAGCAGCCAAGGCGGTCGGAATTCCAATGGAGATCACCGTTCAAGAGGAACCAAGGTGAGGAATTACCGGACCTTGCGGGTACAGGTGGAAATTCTGTAGAAGCGGTGTGTGCTGCAATGGCTCTGCCTGATGCAGAGATCTATGACAGTGCGCAAAGAAAAGGATTTGAGACGTTCTTAAAGTCTTTTGACATAAAGTATGGGTGGCTCAACATAAGCGATGACGTACTCATCCATCTCCTAAGCTTGAAATTAGGAGGCCTTCCTGGTCCACGGACACGATCAAGAATGCAGCCAGGACAGCAGGAAACTGAGACGGATGGCAGAAATGCAACGGGAAAAAAAGAAGTTGTGTGCCATAACTGCAAGAAAACAGGCCATCTCAGAAGAGACTGTAAGGAGCTAGTGCCAAGAGCCACTGTGGTTCAGCCAAGCCTGTCAACTCCCGATCAGGGTGAAAAGCGGCAGAAACCACAAGGAAAACACGAAGCTTTGTAGCCAAACTGGAAACATGGTCATGCGGCATTTCCGAGACGGGAGTTCAGAGTTCTGAGCTCACTCGTCCTCAGATCGTTACTGAGGTGGAGTTGCTGGGACAAAAGATGAAGGCTTTGCTCGATACGGGCTCACAGGTCAGCATCCTTCGGTTCGCGCTCCTGCTGAAAGCTGCATATGCCGGGTTTGATCTAGACAATGATGTCGAGGAGATCCCTACAGCTGAGGAGGTGCCAATTTTCAACGCCGTTCAAAGGAGCAGCACGTCTAACGTTAGGCAAGAAAGGCAGCGTTCTTTCTAATGAAAGAATGCGAAAACGTACTGGTCTTGGGCACGAATGTTCTCACCAACTGGGGATATACCTTGAGTAATGTGGAAAGCTTACAACAGCATTCGCAATCCAGCGAGGGCTTGCAGTTAGAGACGGGAAAGACCGTGCTGGAGCTGAAGTCTAGGAAGACGAAAGGACAAGAGTTCGACATCCTTATCTGTGTGAATGTATCTGCTAGGCTGTATATTAGGCCAGGAGAGACGAAAATCCTGAGACTGTCAACCACCGGTATGAATCCAGAGAGTGTTCTGTGGTCAAACGACGACCTCATTCCGGATGCCGTCTGCTCAAAGGCGAGCACAGAGGTGGGGATTCCCGTCACGAATTCAACACGGGAAGTGAGAGTTTATAAAGCCGGTGACGCTGTGGGTCAGTGGGACAAAGGGAAGGTCACTGATGAGGCTCCACTTCATTACGCTAATATGTTAGAGCGTACAGTACACCGATCGAAGGACAGATGCGCGGTCCTACTTGACACCTTGTGGAACATCAAACAGACTCGCCCACATAGAGCGGTGTTGGATGAGACTATGACGACGTCTTCGCACTGACGGATCAAGAGCTGACACACACATCACTTGTGGAGCACGAGATAGATACTGGCCCATCTGCACCGATTCGACAGAAACCACGTCCCGTTCCGATCGGAACACGTGCAGCTCTCTGAGGAATCTTGACCGATCTAAAGGAGAGAGACATAATAGAACCCAGCAAATCGAGCTGGGCTTCACCGATCGTATTGGTACAGAAGAAGGACGGTTCACTGAGATTATGTGTGGATTACAGGAAGCTGAATCAAGTAACTAAAATTGATAGTTACCCACTTCTTTCAATCGATGCAACGCTCCAAAGCTTGAAAGGGAAAAAGTGCTTCTCCACACTCGACTTGTCGTCCGGGTACTGGCAGATCAAGCTATCATTGAATGCCAGGGAAAAAGCGCTCTCACTACAACTGAGGGAGTTATATCAGTTTAAGGTTTTGAAATTCGGATTGGCATCATCCACTCCAGTCTTTCAGCGCTTAATGCAATCTGTGCTGGGGCATCTACTAGGTGAAGAGGTTTCGTGCTACCTTGACGATATAACGGTGGCTACTGCTACAGTAGAGCGACATACTGAAGTACTGCGAGAAGTGTTGGAAGCCTTCCGCAAAGCAAATATGAAGGTGAACACACGGAAGTGTGTGCTCCTAGAGCCTAATGTGATGTTTCTAGGGCACATAGTGGATATGCAGGGAGTCCATATAGACACAAAGAAGGTCTCCGCGATCACGGAGTATCCTCTGCCACAAACCCGAGCGGAACTACGAACTTTTATAGGAATGTGTTCCTACTATAGAAAGTTCGTACTGGGTTTTTCCAAAGTGGCGGTCCACTACATGCACTAACCTCGGAGAAACTGCAGTTTATGTGGACAGACGACCGTATTCGGGCCTTCGAGCAGCTGAAGGCTATAATCACGTCCGCGCCAGTGCTGTCACAACCTGATGTAGAGGCAGCACGAAACGGCAGAAAGCCTTTCCAAATACACACGGATGCGAGCTATTTTGGTTTGGGTGCAGTACTTAGCCAAAAAGGCGACGACGGGTTACTCCACCCGGTGCATTTTGCTTCCAAGAGCCTGTCAAAGAGTGAGCGAAACTATCATATCACAGCCTTTGACAGCGCTATTTACCAGAACCAACGAGTCAGACAGAGTGCTACGTTGGGCACTGGAACTTCAGAAGTACAACATAAAGATGGTGTACTTGAAGGGAGCAGCTAATAAAGTCGCAGACGCACTCGGTCGAGGAGCGGTATTGGCGCCTGTTGATGAGCAAGCGGCCCCAATACCCAACGAACTGATCGTGGCGGTGATCGCTGATGAACCGAGTTGGACTAAGCATCTCAGGAAAGATCTCGTCTATGGAGAAATTATTCCAAGCCTCGAAGATGGGAGTATGAACAGTGAAAGGGTGTCCCCGGGCATAAAGTCGAGATTTAAAAGAGACGACTTTGCATTGGTCGACGACTATTTGTGCTTTGTCGATAAAGAAGGCTATAGGTTAGTGGTTCCTAAGGAGCATCGGAAAGCATTATTCCTGGAGGCCCACTCATCTCTCCTTGCAGGTCATTTTGGGCCAAAGAAGATGCTGCGCCAGGTCGGCAAGGAATACTTCTGGGAGACGATGAGGAAGGACATTTTTCAGTGGGCGGATGAGTGTAAAATCTGCACTATCCATAACCAGAAGGCGAAAATGACTCCGCCACTTAAACCTATAGTGCCCACTAAACCGTATGAAATGACCGGAATCGACATTCTAGAAATGGGGCCCACTTCTAGTGGAAACCGTTATGTTCTGAGTGTAATCGACCATTTTATGAAATACGGAGGCGCATACGCTGTGGAGGCGAAGACAGCGGAAACTGTTGCAAGAGCACTATTCGAAAGATGGATATGTGAAGGCTGCCGGTTTCCTAAGTGCATCTCTCTCTGATCAAGGTGGTGAGTTCGATAACAAATTATTGAATGAGCTATCGCGATTACTGGGAGTACGCCAGGTCTTCACGAAGGGGTATAACCCTAGAGTGAACGGAGCGACAGGAAGGCTCAACAAGACTATCACAGAGCTTCTAAGGAAGAAGGTCAACATACCCATGGAATGGGATCGCATGTTGCCCTACTGTATGGTAGTTTACAATACATCTGTCCAAGACTCTACGGGAGAGTCACCGTTTTTCCTCCTCCACGGGATTGACGTGCACATGCCAAGCGACACCTTGAGTCAAGAAGTGTCAACATAGATGGTTGACCTGGACAGTTACATCAACGAGATGGTAACTGGATTAAAGCTGGCACATGAGCACGCACGGAAACAAAACGAGAAAGCCCGAGATCGCATGAAAACAGCATACGATAAAGCCAAACACGTCAGTGAGAGACCGCTGACTCTCGGCGACCGGGTGTACATGCATGTTCCTGCGGAGAAATGCTCGTCAAGGCATCTTAAGTTGGTAAATGAGTGGTGTGGACCTTTCAGAGTGGTAGAACTGAGTGAGGATAGTGCGCTGATAACGGCTATCAACGCAAACCAAGAACCTAAGCGGGTTCCATTCGACCAGTTGAGAAAACTACCAAGAGGGTTAGATGACGAGCCACTCCAGACGAGTAAGGCTAGGTCAAAAAGGGGTAGACCGAAGAAAAACAAGTGTAATAAAATATCTTGTTTCAGAGTAACGATCGGCGCTCCAAATGAGGGTCCGCTTCATCTCTACTACCCCTGCACGTGCGGCGTTTTCAAGGAGAGCGCACGTTGGACTTCCTGGTCTTCGATGCAATTTGGCCCGGTCGAAGAAAGTGCGATACTTGTTCGTGTTGGCGAATGTGGCCTCGATTGCCCTCGAACCAGCGTGGGGAGAGCACCGAAAGGAAGCTGAACTGCTCAAGAAGCAGTCAACACTCCTCACTGTGTACGGGCTGAGCTCTGCAATATCGGCACACCGACAGTTCTGTCACGACTTCGCAGCGGCTGTGAAGGAAAAGGAGGGTGTGAGGCTGGCTCACCCGCCAATCTTTAGCCACCACCCTGGCTACGAAATCTCTGCGTACTACGCCCAAGCCATGGTCCGCCGAGAGCAAATTTCGGAACAGTACAGCGATGATATGCCAACGAATTCGATCATATTGGCTGTTCCGAAAAGCTTCGGTAGGGTGCTAACGGACTTCGAGCCGGAGCCTACAGTCAAGGTTGTGGTCTACAACCATCTTGGAGACATGACTGACCAACTTGACAAGCTGGCAATCAGTGCAGCAGTGGTGTGGGTATGACCCGAGTCGACGCCCAGTTCGCCGAATATGCGAACTTGCCTGCAAGCAGTCGAGAGGCACCTAGGTGTAGTGGTACGTTGGAGTGTTTCCCGGCACCCTTCGAAAAACTCCGCCGGGATCTTTGGGAGCGGATGCGTCGTGTGTGTGTGTGTGTGTGTGTGTGTGTGTGTGTGTATGTGTGTATGTGTGTATGTGTGTGTATGTGTGTATGTGTGTGTATGTGTGTGTATGTGTGTGTATGTGTGTGTATGTATGTATGTATGTATGTATGTATGTATGTATGTATGTATGGTATGTGTGTGTATGTATGTATGTATGGTATGTGTGGTATGTGTGTATGTGTGTGTATGTATGGTATGTGTGGTATGTGTGTGTGTGGTATGTGTGTGTGTGTGGTATGTGTGGTATGTGTGGTATGTGTGTATGTGTGTGTGTGTATGTATGGTATGTGTGTGTGTGTGTGTGTGTGTGTGTGTGTGTGTGTGTGTGTGTGTGTGTGTGTGTGTGTGTGTGTGTGTGTGTGTGTGTGTGTGTGTGTGTGTGTGTGTGTGTGTGTGTGTGTGTGTGTGTGTGTGTGTGTGTGTGTGTGTGTGTGTGTGTGTGTGTGTGTGTGTGTGTGTGTGTGTGTGTGTGTGTGTGTGTGTGTGTGTGTGTGTGTGTGTGTGTGTGTGTGTGTGTGTGTGTGTGTGTGTGTGTGTGTGTGTGTGTGTGTGTGTGTGTGTGTGTGTGTGTGTGTGTGTGTGTGTGTGTGTGTGTGTGTGTGTGTGTGTGTGTGTGTGTGTGTGTGTGTGTGTGTGTGTGTGTGTGTGTGTGTGTGTGTGTGTGTGTGTGTGTGTGTGTGTGTGTGTGTGTGTGTGTGTGTGTGTGTGTGTGTGTGTGTGTGTGTGTGTGTGTGTGTGTGTGTGTGTGTGTGTGTGTGTGTGTGTGTGTGTGTGTGTGTGTGTGTGTGTGTGTGTGTGTGTGTGTGTGTGTGTGTGTGTGTGTGTGTGTGTGTGTGTGTGTGTGTGTGTGTGTGTGTGTGTGTGTGTGTGTGTGTGTGTGGAGGTGGTCCAGATGCTCACAGGCCCAAAGCGTGGGTTTGACGCACGCGTGACTGACCATTACGGTCCATGCACAGAGAACATCCCTAAGCTTCACCCTGCACTGAGCTTGGGTTTGAGCCCACGGAAGGCCGATCATTGCTTCCACCAGCGTCGGTCGCCGGCTCCGCCGGCGCCGACGCTGGAGTGTGCGGGCCACGCCAGGCTAGCCGGCTTCGCCGGCATCGCATCCGCGGGCCACGCTAGGGACGTAGCCCAACCTAGCTACGGATGCTTCCTCACCCAGCGTCGGTCGCCGGCTCCGCCTATTCCAGACTGATTCCTAGCTCCGTACCACTCACTCAGTATAGCACGCAGAAGAATGTTCTTAGCACTCCTTCTTTATCTAGCGTTGAGTTCACAGCCTATTGCAGCTTGTCAAGCCTAAAGAAATGTATGACACTTCTGTCCAGTCGTCGTGCTTCGAGCCGCTAGGTGTGGCGAATTCCAGAGGTGACTTCATTAGCCACTAATTTTGAGGGAACGTACGGGAAGAATTATTCCGAGAGCCTAGTGTAGTCGAAAACTGGGGGTGAGACGGGAACTTGGTTTCCGCTGTTGAAGAACCACTACAGACAGTGACTTAAGCCTCCCTCCTTTATATATATGGTGAGATTTTCTGTCTCTGATTTCCCTATCTCCAATTTGTCAGATAGAAATCGTGGTCGGTTTATTTTGAGAAAAAACCGATAGCACCACTCAAATGATCGATAATATCGATCGATATCGACTGCCTGATCAAAACGCCCAATCTACTGTGGAACGCTCCCGTCGGCCAACATAATCGGGCAACTCCAATCCCGATCGGTTAGGTCCGAGAGCACCACTGGTTATTTGATTGATAGCGTAAATGCCTCTTACTTGAACCAAATAGGGGATATGTGTGCTTCTTACTGTTGTATTTGTTGTTCAACTACTGCTAGCAATCGAATGAAAATCGCTCAGCCGAAATAAATTCGAGTGGGAGAATCTTACAGCCCGCAGCTAAGAAGCAGACATATAGCGCATTAAAAGATGAGATCGATCGCGCCATGCACTCCAAAAAAGCCACCTAATTGATCCACCAAAGTGGGGATATGTGTGTTCCTCACTCTTGTATTTGTTGTTAAACTTACGCTATCAATAAATATCGCAACGTCTTAGAAGGAACCCCAACCGATAAATAGGAATCATGAGTGGGCGGGAGAAACTGTTGCATGCGCTCGACACAACGAACTTCGAATGGGAGAATATTACTTACAGCCTAGCTAATGAGCAAGCATATGGCGCAATAAAAGACGAGGTCGCACCATGCCTTCGAAAAGTTCACCGAGCTTTTAATCGACTGATAGTGTATAAGCCACTTAATCACAAAGGTGGGATATGTATGTTCCTCACCGTTGTGTTTGTTGTTCAACTTCTGCTATCACACGAATAAAAATCCGACAGCTTGGAAGGGTGTAGAAAGTAGGAAGTTTATGTGGGCTGGAGAAACTGATGGGCTCAATCCAACGAACTTAGAATGGGAGAATCTTACTTACAGCCTACAGAATCAGGCGCAAAACGGCTCGGGTGGACAGGGCTCATCGTGTTAAGTGGTTGTCAGTCCCTTTAAGAAGCACACGAGTAGATATAAGTGGTACTACTAGCAGTGGGGATCAAATAGGCTGGGGCGAGAGGTCCACGATGTAGGAACGCCCAATCCGTCGTTTTGTGCTGTATGAAAATTCAAAATTATCAGCAGCACTGGTGGGTTCTAGCCCTAAGGTGAACCAAGTTAGTTCACTTCTGCTGTGAATGGGCATACATGTGCCTTCCTACCAAGGGGCATACTCTAACGTGTAGAGCGAGGAGCACTAGGATAGGGCCGCAGATTCTCACCACAACACTGACATCAACTTAAGACTCTCGAAGAGAAACAAAGTGAAACGGTGGCAAAGGCAGTAACGAAGAGCGGCAGTATGGATTAACACAGCAGGAGCTGTTCTCATAAAAGTGAAGGCGGAAGCTCGTACACATCAGAATGTTATGCCCGAACACAGAGAAGGTAGCAAGAACAGGAATGAGCAGTGACCTCGGCCATGCACACAGGCGGCAGAGTTGTACCCTGCGGTAACACAACTGTAGCAGCACCTAATTGCAAGCACTAATTGACCGGTAGCAAGGACAGGAGCCTTCAAGGGGGTGAGTTTGAAGCAGTAGCCACCCAACACGTGCGCGGGCAGAGCCGCGGCGCCGGCCTGTTTCGCAACGCCTCACGTGTCCTCCTCGGCAGCGGCGATTGCTCACCTCCCTGCGCTTCCCTTCGGAGAGAGAAGTCGACAACCTGCCTCAAACTTGGGTGATTAAACCATCGAGCCCGCGGAGTTTACGAATTTTCCCATGGTCACGTTGAGACAAAAAAACCCTCCTCTATTATATAATGGTGGGATGGTTGGCAAGTCCAAGTGTTTCTAGAGCAGTTGAGAGATGCTGCCTCCAACACTCTGCGTCTGCCACGATTCAAGCTGAAGGAGAGGAAGCCGAGGGAGGCCCCGAACAAAGCCACCACGTCAGCCACAGCCAAGGACAACCACGACGACGACGAGCCTGCGCAAAGAAGAGGCTACCGAAACGCCCCGAAGTCATGTACCTACGTGAATCCAAGGCGAAACGAGCTGAGCATGCATGAAGCAGAGAGGACGAGGACGAGGACAAGGACGACGATGAGTCACCGGAGTTGACTCTCATGAGGACCGGCGCGTGGATATTGCTCATGGCTCTACCGTAACCGGAGATGTGCTTGTTGTTGTTTCGCCATCTCCGGCCTGTCTTATGAGCGCCCGCCAATTTCTTCATATCCCCATGACTCTTTCGCCACCAGTCCGTGACCTGACCACCCTTCCTTGCCAAGATGCCTGTCAATAACTCTGTGGTCTCATCATTTCGAGTGGTCTCTCACCATGCTCCATGTTCTAGATAGCCGTCTGTGAGAGGCACAGAGGTCATTGATTCGTCTCTTCTCCTCTAGCCACAGTGGTCGGATCTCCTCCACCCTCTGCCCCATTGCGTGTTTCCTTCGCCGTGCCAACAGGTGAGACTCCTGGTGAGACTTGTTCAGACGGAAGGAGAAACGAGCTGATTAGCTCTTTCATATATAACAGGATAACAGAGTACCACCGTAACCATTATCCTGTCCCGAATTCACCGATTGAGAAGGGAACCGCCTGAGCATGTTAGCTACAGTATTGTTCACAATAAGTAAACATTCTAAGATAGTTTATCAAGAACTATTGGAGCGTAGCCCCAGTCAGTAGGCAGACCGACAGCTAGGCGATTACAGTTACAATGTGCCTTCGCAGCCATGTCTTAGGTAAACGGGGTTCAAGATCTTATTCGCCGCCTAGCAATACAGCATAAAAATCTCCAATGTTGATCCCCTGCGTGATTCTAATCGGTATCGGTTGCTCCCTTGCTGCCGTTCGACGACGTCGGTTACCGTCTCCGGCTAGCACCCGTGAATTACAGCCAAATGTGAACCAGTTGTAAAACCAGAACTAATGGAGTGACGAACAATAAGTGTTAATCATGTTTTCAAAAAATTTTCCACAAAAAAAACATACCAATAGGATTCTTGTCAAAGAATGCAGTCCTTGTGTTAACTACGGCCGAAAACATGCGCTTGTGAAGAACAGTAGAGGCCACAGTTTGGGAGAATCGGAACCAAACACATCTGAAGTTCAACAGGAGTAAGAAAAACAGTTTTGTGCTTGATCGAACCAAACAAATGCGATGGTGTACGAAGGTCAGTTAATCTAGCTCAACTGTGATAATCTGCCTATTTAAAATGAAAACGTCTGAAAAGTTACTGCCAAAAAGAACATTCGGACCTCTCCTAGTGTGTGTGCGTGGGGGGGGGGGGGGGGGGGGGGGGAGCGATACCGTTAGAAAAGTGAACAGAATACCCACGGCCTGATTTCTTCTGACAGAAAATCGCAAAATATTATCCTCCCTTGGCCTAGCTTAGTAAGCTGTCTTTACTCAGCAATTTAAATTTGGTTTTGCTTTGTTTTGCTTTTTCAAACAGACAAGGCGAAGTGCATGCATTTCAAGCTTAACCGCACCATTATCATTTTAATGAGAATAAAACAAATGTTAAGAAGATAAGGTTACCTCACAACAGAACCAGCGATGAGGGTAAGCGTAAGGATACTAAAGGTATACATGTAGTCCGCAAGTCCTACATTCCATTCCAACCCAAAGAGCACGTAATGATCCTTGACGAAAGTGCTGTTGCTGAGTCTGGTAGCTGTGGCTCGTTCAGCAGAGTTCGTCCTGCAGTATAAGCAAATACATTTGACCTGGCAATACATTCAAAAAATCCTTTGCAGCACTCCGCTTACCATTTATTCAACCACCAGTCAGTGAGGTTGAATAGGATTTGTACGCTGAACACAACAAAAAGAAGAGGTGGGATAACAAATGGATTTGAACACATCGCCTGGATGTATACGCCATATATTCTCCAAGAAACAGCGCCTAAACAACGATGGAGACGATACATAGAAGTAAAAAGACAGGCCATTATATCGAAGAACAACGAACTTACCCGCCACTTTGTCCTCCTCCTCGATTATCGGTACGTAGTCAGTCTTTTCGACTAGCACATTCTCATCACTCTCACTCACATAACTGTTAGCTCGTTCGAATACATCGATATCTGCAATGTGGCAATTATACAGGAAACAATATATGTTCCAGCGTTATGGAGCTAAAGTTCACGGGATATCCTAATATATCTACACGTGCCTGCATTGTTTTCTTTTCATCGAAAATTCATTTAACCTTTACTTAATTTGACACGTCTGTTTTAGCTGTTTTGATTGGCGATTAACTTAGTCACCTCGTCTACTGCTGTAGTCAGCCTGCCGAGCTGTTCACGATGTCAGTCTACCATCATTTCGTTCTGTGTCTATTCACTTACGCGCTTTTTACTCTTTATGAAAGAGGATAGGGCTCTTTAGTATACTACACCAGAGCCAAAACTGCCTAAGTTAAGCTCCCATGCCGGTATTGTAATCTCTCAAATTCTACTTTGTGATTCCTTGCAAGTAATGAAAAAGTCGTTCGTCACTAGACTGTCCAGATTGCCAAGTAGAACGTGTTGACCACCTCCACGATCGCCTTCAGATATTCTTGAGATAGCACGACGTGGACTGCTCACTGATGCGCTCTCGGATGTAGTTCGTCGCGCATATGTTCTTTCGGTTTCCTAAAATTGAAAATTTTGGTGGCGCCACTTACATAAAGTTCACAAATCCAAGAGGCTGGATTAATTCACATTTTTTCACTTATTCATGCACTTTACTCAACCTTGTATGGAGAGAAATCACTAAATAACCAAGAACGAAGTGTAAATTTGAAAGGAAAACGCTAGGCTACAAAAATAGGTAACCGAATTTCCCAGGATAATGGTACAATGTACACTCAAGCTTTTAATGTTATAGAAAGCTGTTTTGTAGTTATGAGGAAACGAAAATGTGTGTGTGTGTTGAGAGAAACGTTGCCAGATAACTGGTCCGCCTGGCATGGTGCCGAGGCGGCGCGCGGTTTTTCGTCGTGTCGTTTCGCGCGCTCCACGCCTCCTTGCTCGCCACACCCCGGAGAGAGGGATTTCCCGCCCAGGCCAACCAAGCCTTCGATCCCTCTGGGGTCGGTGAATTGGTACCGAACTTGCCTGGGAAGGATAGAGCACTGATTTCTTCATCAGCTGGCCACCGCAAGCCATTGCCTCCAGGGTATCCCGTAGAAGTAGAATGAGCGGTGTATCCCAAAAGGGATTGAGTATCGCCATCCTTTATCCTTATCCTTTAATGTACTTTGGAGCTAGAAATTTCTTCGCCGAGTCCCCAAGCAGGTCAACGAATTCACGAAGATACTGGTCTAACCTCGTAAGGTATGCGTATTCTCACCTGGGGCCGGATTCATGAACGCGGCCGGAGGTAAATTCTACCCCCACTTACTTCGACGGTCATTTACCCGCCACTTTCCCGGAACTTATCTCCGTTTTCTGATTCATGACGGCCAAGGCGAGGGTTTTGCTCCGCGGCCAATTTCTGACCCAATGTGCATGCCTCCGCTGGCCCGCTGGCATCAGCTAACAGCGAAACCAAGCAGTCAGACTTGCTGCTGGGACGTCGCTGCCACCGACACTAGGAGCATCGTATTTAGGGGAAATTAAATGTGAAATGTCGGGTAGGACGAGGGGTGGCGGGGGGGGGGGGGGGGGGGGGGGGGGGGGGAGGGGTGGAAACTGGTAGCATAGCAGGTAGTAGAGGAACAATGGTAAATGTGGGCCTACATGACTAATAATGGGTGCGATTCACCACAGTAGCCTCCAAAGACAACATATGCCAAGGAAGGCTAAGGTGGCGGACGGGTAGTCCACCCACGCAAATCGTAATTTACGATTTGCGTGGTGGAGTAGGCTCATGGTGGCCGTAGGCTCATGGTGGCCCAAGCCGACCCGCAATGCCACTAAAGAAAGCAATTCACTTAAAAATAAGTGGCATTGTGGGCCGCCATGGTCCACAGAGCC
Source organism: Heligmosomoides polygyrus polygyrus (assembly GCA_947396885.1). Taxonomy (NCBI): domain Eukaryota; kingdom Metazoa; phylum Nematoda; class Chromadorea; order Rhabditida; family Heligmosomidae; genus Heligmosomoides; species Heligmosomoides polygyrus. Next base: position 64,459,966 of record OX377206.1, on the reverse strand, counting down.
CAAAAAATCATGGAATGCAAGCCTAATAGAGAAAAAAGGTAAAACAACTCACCGAAGTGCGGCGAAAGACGTGCCCATGGCGACGGCAACTAGGCGACCCTGCCATGCATTGAATTTGCGGCTGGCGGCCAGCTCAAAGCTGGCTAAGGGCCAGCGGAGGCATGCATTAGGTCAGAAATTGGCCGCGGAGCAAAACCCTTGCCTTGGAGGTGAATGTTCCCCGACGCGCTGACGGGGTAGCATTTACCTCGACACTTACCTCGGATTTTTCCCGCCGCGCGTTCATGAATCGCGCGTAAGTGGGGAGTGGGGGTAAATTTTGCACTTACCCGCCGGTAAATCGTTCATGAATCCGGGCCCTGGCGCTGCTCATCTCAAAATACTTTTGCCCACCTGGAGCAGTCGAGACGGAGCAAATGCTTTCGGCCGCTATTCGACGTATTTTAAGCTATTTTACAAAAACGCTAATAGCAAAAACTTGGAGAGCCACCTTTCCTGAACGTTAACACGAAGACGGCGTGTCACACCTTCTCGACAGTGTGGGACACGACGTCGTATCACTGTCCCGACGTTGCAAAAATATGATTGGTCCCACGCACCAGGCGCTCGAAAATTGTGCGTTCGTCAACGTGTTAACAATCCACTGATAGGGGTTTGTACTGTATTTTTTTATTAATTCTTTCTGTACTTAATGGGCTGGGGCCTGCACGGAGATTGCACATGTTCGTAGAACAGTCTAACAAAAGAACTAGGAAAGGGTGGAACTCCGGGTACCTGCCTGATCGCACATTTCAGGATGCCTTACCGATGATCATCTTGCCTTCAATGGTAACTCCATAGTTGTTCTTATTCTATACCCTGTAGATAATTTGTTGCTAAAGGCTCATTTATTTTTCTGTGTTTGTTGATGTTGATTTTTACATTGCAGTGTTACACTCCATTCCTTGAACGTTAGCTGTTGACCTCTTGAAGATGAAACGTATAAGGTTTCCATACTTTTTTCAGTTGAAATAATAATTTTTTAACGAAACTTAACGATTTACCGGAAAGTTAACGAAGATTTTCCGTTAAAAAACTTCGTTAAGAAAATTTAACGCCCAGAGTTTCGTGTGCGCCCCTGGTATGCATACCTCGCCCCACGGGAAATGGAGAGGAAATACCGTACTTCTGCGATGCACACTAAGTTGGGAATACAGTACTCCGGGGCTCTGGCGGGAAATTGCGTCCCCCTACTCGGAGGTAGGGGGAATTCGGACTGGAGCAGAGACGTTGCTGATTGGAGCGGACATGCTGCCGCCAAGACGATGCTTTCGAACTATGCCTCCACATAAGAGCAGCAAAGAAGAGGCAAGAGGGCGACTTCGTTGATGTTTTGGTATATGTGATGCTTAGTGAGGTCATTTTTGAGCAGCAGTGTTTAACATATGAGAAGTTCGACTTTCCTTCATTCATTAAGTAAAATAGGCACCTACTGAGACTAATTTTCAAGCAGTGTCCAAATGTGGAGATTTTTTATATTTTCGTTGGTTGTTGGGTATAAGAGACGCCTAAAGAGGTTATGATTGGGCCACTCGTGTGTATGTGTGTATTCAATGCGGGTATAACAAAGTCTAGCCAGGTTGTTTTTATGTTAGTGCTTTCATTTACTGTAATGTACATTTTCCGAAACCTTTGGTTAAATAATTAATACTTTTAAGGCCAAATGTTGTTTGGACGTTTTATCTTTGAATTTTTACCATAGAGATATGGATTCTCCTAGATAGCTACGGCTTTTGGTACTAAGGGGACTGGTACCCGCTCCATTATGAGACAACCAGCGTCCGTCGCCGGCTCCGCCGGCGACTGACGCTGGATGTGCGGGCCACGCCAGGCTTGCCGGCTTCGGGTATGGTGGGCCACGCTGAGATCGGAGCCCAAACCTAGATGGGATTCCTTACTCACCCAGCGTCCGTCGCCGGCTCCGCCGGCAACTGACGCTGGATGTGCGGGCCACGCCAGGCTTGCCGGCTTCGCCGGCTTCGGGTATGGTGGGCCACGCTGAGAACGGAGCCCAAACCTAGATGGGATTCCTTACTCACCCAGCGTCCGTCGCCGGCTCCGCCGGCGACTGACGCTGGATGTGCGGGCCACGCCAGGCTTGCCGGCTTCGGGTATGGTGGGCCACGCTGAGAACGAAGCCCAAACCTAGATGGGATTCCTTACTCACCCAGCGTCCGTCGCCGGCTCCGCCGGCGACTGACGCTGGATGTGCGGGCCACGCCAGGGCGACTGACGCTGGATGTGCGGGCCACGCCAGGCTTGCCGGCTTCGGGTATGGTGGGCCACGCTGAGAACGGAGCCCAAACCTAGATGGGATTCCTTACTCACCCAGCGTCCGTCGCCGGCTCCGCCGGCGACTGACGCTGGATGTGCGGGCCACGCCAGGCTTGCCGGCTTCGCCGGCTTCGGGTATGGTGGGCCACGCTGAGAACGGAGCCCAAACCTAGATGGATTCCTTACTCACCCAGCGTCCGTCGCCGGCTTCGCCGGCGCCGTACGCTGGACGTGCGGGCCACGCCAGGCTTGCCGGCTTCTCCGGCTTCGGGTATGGCGGGCCACGCTGGGAACGTAGCCTAATCCTAGCAGGGGATGCTTCCTCAGCCAGCGTCCGTCGCCGGCTTCGCCGGCAACCAACGCTGGGTAAGAAAGCATCCCTAGCGTCGAAGTCGAACACGTAGAAAAGCACGCCTGCTACAGATTGATGCCTTGCTGCGCATCACTCACATCCCTGTGTAGCATTCAAGAAAACGCCCACAGCACTCCTGCTTCGTCTGGAGTCGTGTTCACAACCTATTGCAGGTCGTCAGGCCTAATCGAACGCCTGACCGTTTCCGTCCAGCCGCCGTGCCTTATGCGACGACGTGTGACGATCTTCGGAACGGGTGACTTCGGACAAAAATCTGTCCTCCTCTGCATACAGTGCTAATGGAAATTGGTCAATGCACTGCAGAAAATTAGGACCTAGCGGCAAGACTTGATTGAAAGCCTAGACGAACCATGCATAGGTCCGACGAACTTCCTTCGCTGAGCTATCCTGGTCCACCGCATAAAATTCGAGGACCTGGGCAGGTATAAATAGCTTAGTAACCCATCCCGCGAAGTTAGTATGCATCAAGGTGAACAATTTCCAAATCAAAAAGAGCGCCTTCCAAATTAGGATATTGATTGCCAGATCGAAGTGTGAGCTAAGGACGCAACACCCGCCCCGATAAATTTTAGCAATAACGCCCAAGTGCAACAGTAACGATCTTGGAGGGAAGCAAAAGCGAAAGGTGGGCACATCGACGTGTTCCATCAGAGATCATGGGATCATGGGGTCTTAGTAGCGCTGCGTCGCAGACCTTTTCCGCAACGCTGCACGTGTTGTCTGAACCCGGCAGCGGCGGCTCGTCATAGCCGCGATGACGCCTTGCGAAACCTCATCAAGTGGATGTTCTTTGGTGACCACCCGGCAGTAGCAGCGTCGTGATAGTCAACAGCGGCGGTCATGGCTGCCCGGGTAGTAAACAACGGCGGTCATGGCTGCCTGCCATGCTGCCATGTTGTGGTGTTTACGGTTGGCGGCGGCGATACGACGAACGGCTGGGTCTAGCGACGGCTGTCGGCAGAAATGTCGACGGAATGTCGGCAGAAATGTCGACGGAATGTCGGCAGAAATGTCGGCGGAATGTCGGCAGAAATGTCGGCGGAATGTCGGCAGAAAGCGACAGACGTCTCCCGTCAGTGATTCATGCCTCTCTGCTTTATATAACAGGATGGTCCTGGAACACTAAGATAAACACGATTTCTGAGCAAAGGACTAAGCAAGGAAAGGAACTCCGGGGTGTGGCTGATATTACCTACCCGTTTTAACATATCTTCCAGGTGTACAGCGGGCATCAGCCGCTTAGTACCCGGCTTCTCGATGTTACTTTCATCGATGAGAAATAGTACACATATCAAATTGTTTGCAAGGCTTATCTGACCTGCTGCCAGCAAATAGAAGGGCATAAACGGCATATCGTTATTTGTCGAATGGAGCGGAGGAAAAAGCGCTTGCAAATGCTTGTTTACTTCCAGCTCCACCTCATTTAACTAGTTCGTATATGCTCTTATCTAACTAACAAACAAAACTTTGCCTAATGCCATGCGACGCATAGCTATGACTTGTTTAACTCAGTACCTCTATGCATCTCACTTGGTCATTGTTGCAAGATGATTCCCAAAACCCGTAGAAACAAAGGAGAACAATAAATAGGCGAGTGAACAGGCGTATATAATGTGACATAACAGCGTTCTGATAGGCTTCATGGCGAATCCAGTATCGAGTTGATAATATACTCTCACGTCCTTCGTCATTCCTCGGCCGTCCCTTCACCCGGACTAGAAAACAGCTGATAATTTCTCCGTGATTTGCAACGCTTCCTCTGTGCCTGTGCACGAAACATTTCTGTACGGCTAGGAAGTTTCCCGACCGTACATTTCCCGAGGTGCATCGCAGGAAGGGGCACCCGTTCCCGCCGGGTAATTTCTGCTGTGGGAAGAGCGCGGGAAGTCCGCCCCGCTGGAGCGAGGTATGCATACGGCCCCAGGAGGTACACCCTCCCCGTGCGGGGGGGGGGGGGGGTTGCGTGCGACCTTTCTCCCCTAGTCCCCTAGGCTTCGCCAAGAGCCTAAGCGTTGCCTTACGAAACCTTTGACACGCAAAACAAAAGTATCCGGTCCTCAGAACAGCAGCTGTACCTCCTGTCGCGCTGCCTCGACGCTCGCGCATGGCGGAATTTTTTGGAGATCAGTTCTCACGTAAAACCCATCTTAACGCTCAATTTAAATGTCTAAAATATGGTGCTACTCTACGGAAACACCACATGCGCAGCTGTGCACACATTGGAAGTCGCACAGCTGGATATTTGGATGTAAAATGCTTTCCATCCTTAACGATTAACAACTAATCCATCTATACACAATTGGGGCGCGTCGCGCATTCTACATCCACAGACTGTTGCAAGGCCTTTTCAGCGCATGCTCGCCGCATACTATCGAGTTGACGTCAACTTGATAGCTAAATAAACGTTTGCTCATCTATTTTCACATTTGGCACCAATTCCCTGAGCAATGTTACGAAAAAAGGCTCATTTACCACTTTCGACTCGCTCTGTTCCCATTAGGACTCTACATTGCTACTCTAAGCTCGGCATTTACATATACTTCGACCTGATTAGGTTTCTAGCGTTACCGCAACTTCGAATCTCGATACACACAAATACTGCGTTGGGCAGATTTGATGAACAGGAAGGTGATTTTATTTTATTCACAAGTAAGCGGGCCTCAGCCCAACGTATAGTAACATTTACCTGAAAGGCCCACTGTTTGGGCAGCTTCTAGGGAAATGTGGTCAAAACTGACACGCAACAAAACTGATAGATGGTATAAAATATGATTCTAGCTTATTCGCATATCTGCTAAACCTGACCGGTATTTTTATTTCTTGGTCGACATGCCACATTCAGCGTTTCGAAGACGAGCTTTCCTCATCCTAATGAGTCACAGGCCACAATAAATGATTCAATAAATTACATCTTGCTAACCCAGCACCGTTTTTTACATTTCTATATGCTTGTAGATTGTCGAGAGTGATGATTTCGTGCCATCTTCACTGAATAGATGTTCTCATTTTTGTTAGTGCAAAACCAGCTTTCTGTAGAAGCAATTCTCTGATCAACAAAGTATTTTTGAGACTAGAATGCGAATACACGAAAATGGGATAACACCAGAGATCAAAACCGTTTCAGACACGGTAGAATTGCTCGAATTCACCTATCCCCAAGGTACAAAAGCCGTGGATGGGCTAGGCGTGAAACAAACCAACAATTTTTCGCACCCACGAACCATGGGTACTTGCCGAAAGCGCCATAAGAACCCACAAATTTGTTCCAGGATTCCTATGAGTAGGTCTACAAAACTTTCGTTTCCATGACATGCCTGTATCAGAGCCTCAAACTGCTCGGTGTGATTCGTCTTGAGCTCATCCAAAGTTCCAGCTGCGACCACCTTAAGGAAAAAAACCATTCTCATGTGTTGAGGAAACAAAGAAAAAGAATGAAAGGAACCAAAATATGCACATACCGAAAAGGGCAAGACTGACCTCTCCGTTTTTCATAAGCAAAACACTGGAAGCGTAGTGGAGAAACTGAATCTGGTGCGTCACCAAAACAACAATTTTGTTTCGTAAGTAGCCGCAAATGCACCTATAGAGGAAAAAGCTACAAATGCATTCGAAGATTAGGAGTCCACATACTTCTCGAATAGGTATCGTCCTACTGTAGCATCAACAGCTGACAGGGGATCGTCCAAAAGAAAAACGTCGGCATCCGAGTAAATGGCACGTGCCAAAGCAATACGGGCTTTTTGACCGCCTTAACCAAGAGAGCTAGCTCGGCTATCAATCACCAAGATTCTTTGAATATACCTGAGAGAGACGTTCCACGATCACCAACAAGTACTGCATCTCCATGTGGAAATTGTGCTATGTCGTTGCTGAGCGCGGAGAATTCAAGTGCACGACGATACTTTTCCTAGAAAATAAGTCCAACGCTGCTCGAGCACCACCCTGATTTCAAAAGTTTGCTAGCATCTCTGACCTGGTTGAATTCGTAACCGAACAGAATATTTTCTCGAATAGTTCCGCTGAAAATCCAGACGTCTTGACTGCAGTAGGCGATTTTCCCACTTATAGTAAGTTTGCCTGAGATACATCGTGTTTCGCAGAGAAGCGATGACAACAGCGATGACTAAAAACATCGTTTAGAAAAAATGCAAAGGAAAACGAGTAGTAGCTTTAACGGATAATAGATAGAAATAGCATTTTAACCTTGCCAGCGCCAACTGGTCCAATGACAGCTACAAGATCACCTGGCTTCGCTTCAAATGTAAGGCTTTTCACGGCGACAACGTCCTCACCAGTCTCCTAGAGAGGAAAACGCTACGACAAATAGACAGAAAGCAGCGACGTGAAAGGTTAAAATACGCTAAACAATACCTCAGCTGTCTGCCATGTGGTAGTGAGCGACTGGGTAACAATTTTAGCGCGCTCTCTTTCCGACTTCTCTTCATCATCCAAGATGTTCTTCTCACTCTCGCTCTTTTTAATATTTATCTAAACTAACTATTCTAGAGAAACCATCCACGAGCTCAGCACATAATGGAGCGCTGTTCCAGAAATACTGACTTCCACAACTGCCGTCTTTCTGATGTGAAACGGTTTTACCTCATTTGCATTGTCCTTTACGGTCGGCTTTGAGTCAGAGGCACTATCTATGTACACCAATGGGTTATAAGAATATGTCGAAAACTCCTCTAGTTGAAGGAAAGCCTGAAAACGATTGTGCGCATTAAATGCCTTGAAGAAGAAAAAAATTTGTTCGTCATACCTGAATACGTCTCACTGACACTCGAACTTCAAAGAAAAACTGTAACGAGAACGGAAGGAACAATGTGACTGGCAGTCGACAGGCGTTATAGAGAGCCGTCTGAAATCGAGAAAACAATCAATTCTTGGCACGAGAAAATCGAAGAAAACGCTTCTGGAATGTCACCTACAGCTACAAAGATCCTCTCAGCAGTGAGGTCATTGCCGGTAAGGACGAAGCACAGAACGGCAAAAAGAACGATAAGCTTCCCCGACGACCAGAAGAGTCCCATGACAAGGGACTGGTAGACGGCGTTTTGCCGAACCTTATTCATTTCATGCCTGTAACAATTCATTTGAATTGGGCGCCTAAACGAATATTAGGAACGTTCTAGCCAGTATGGTTCTGCAAGTTCCGAAAATGATGGCGGCTGATTGCCGAAAAAAGAGCTATTACGTGAGCAGCTCTGATGTTGAACAATAAGTTGAGTCTCACGAGGAAGGTCAACGAGGTGACCGTGGAGATTCTCAAAGCGACCTGTATAGAATTGTAAGGCGTTGACTTTGAAGCGCCGTAGTTGTTTCCAAATATCCTGCGGACCTCTGGGTAGGTCAAAAATGGTAAAAAACTGCAGCGCTTCTGTGCGGGCTGATAACGCAAAACTGACGGCTGGAATACCTTTGTCATGCTCAGAAATAATCCTGCAAAAGGTTTGGGGTTTCAATCATTACTAGGACGTGGGATTTGACAAATTCCTAGTATACGCGAGAAGACGAATTAATGGGCGCTATCCATCAGGACTCCACAGCGAGCGGTTAGCCAACTGGAAAGCGGCGCGGACTTGCAGGACACTGATCAAGGGATCCGTTCCGGGGTGGAGTTTGTGCATTGCTTGTGGTGCATTTTCACCAATGTAAAGTGCATTTTGGCCTAGCCAGAGCTTTTCGATCCCGTTTTTAACCTCTTCCGGAAAAACGATCAAATGAGGTTACTACGAGACACACCAAAACTAATTGAAAACATTAGAAAGGCGTCACACATGGATAGCATCTAACGGGGGCTTCTCCAACAAGGCAAGGCCAGCGGTGCATATCTAATCTATGAGGGCCTGCTTAGCGCGCATTCTGGAAGAGGTTAACAATGAGGTTGAAAAAGCGAGCACCTGATCCCTGCCGAGGCCGAAAAGCACTATACATTGGTAAAAATGCAACAAAAAAAAACACTGGTAATGCACAAACCTCAGCCTCGGCATCAATCCCTTCACTTTCCTGTGCAAGTCCCGCAGCTATTCACTCGGCCACCCGATCGCCGCTAGTGGATGGCACCCGTTAATGTGCCTTCTCGCGGCTATTAAGAATTTATCAAATCCCATGCCCTAGAATCTCCACGGTGACCTCGTTGACCTTCCTTGTTAGTAATCTTACCTTCTCAGCCGAGCGACGACCTCAGAGAAAGCGCCCTCCCACGCATACATCTTTATCACTCTAATACCATTGAGTATCTCATTCATGATGCTGATCCGCTTATCTGTTCGGGCTGCTATTGCTCTCCTACAAAAAAAATCCCCATTGGAAACTTTGTTGGAAAGCGAAAGCTACGGAGAAAGCACTAAGATGTGTACCTGCATGCACCCATTTGTCTGCTAAAATAGCCTTGAACGGGAATCAGAACCACCAAAGCGCCGAATCCTGAAATGACGATGTAATCTGATCAACTACTAATGAAAAAGAAAAGGAGCAATACCTGCAAATGATGAGGGTCCGATCTCCTGCCACAGGAAGTAGCTGTAACCGACTAGGAGCAAAGGAGAAACCCACATGTAATGAAGGAACAGGAAGCCCTAAACTGGCTCATTAACAAACTCGAGGTGCTAATCTGAGCAAGAAAAACAATCTACCCACCATGTCAAATTTGTTAATATCCGTAGACAGCAGATTTACCATATGACCAACAGTCGTTTTGTGGAGAGCAGCACTCGAAAGTAGTACACCCTAGAAATACGAGACCGGAGTCTCCCGAGGAACGAGGAGAATTTTTAGGTCAAGAAATGATCCGTAAATTCGAAGCAGTCGAATTCTATTACATACAGGGTGGCTCAAAAAATGTATACACTGTTTGAAAGGTGATAACTTTGCTAACAGTAAAGGTACTGAAGAAGTTAAGGGCTCATATGAAAGCAGACTTCTATGGTGAGACGTTTTCTATGGTGAAAATAGAAGTCTTCTGACATATGAGCGGTGTTGGTTGCGCCAGGCACTCGTCTGAATTCCTGCATTTTACACTCGATTAATTTGGTTTCGCTTGAATACTTTAGAAATTTCTCCATAAAGGAGCCGCATTGAGTGATCTGTGCTTGTTTAAAGGTTTAAAAGTTAAAAACACACTATAGCTTGCGAAAAATGCAGGGTGACCTAAACATGCAGGCACTGTTTGAAAGGTTCTAACACTACTGTTAGTGAAGCTTTTGAGGATGTCTGAGACTAATATAAAGGCACAGGGTAACAAAATTTCTGTGACGTATAAATAGTCAAGATTGCATCACGCTTCCGCCTGAAACCTTGCATTTCAGACTCGATTGATTGTGCATGGGCTGAATGCTTGTCACAGACTTGCTACTACTTGGCCTGATTAACCTGTGCTGTGCTTCTTTTAACGTTTTCCGTCGCACAGTAGCTCTATTTATGCCGATTAACCTCTCCATTCAGCTTAAATGTTGCTTCATCACTCCACAGAATCCGTCTTGGAAAATGGGGCTCCTCTCACATTCAAACTGCGAAATCAATAAACTCGCATGTCACGTGTCTTTCACGTGGTTGTTGTGGCCTACGTCACGTAGCCGCAACGCCTCGTCATCTAGCTGAAGGCGTGGCCTATTCATCGACTGAGAGAGTCGCTTGCTGTGTGCAGGGAGGACCGTGAAGGCCTCCATTTCGATTTGTCGTTTTGATTTCGTGTAGCGCGTTGAAATAAACTGTAGAGAAATACAGTGAAAGGTGGAGAAAAGAGTGGAGAAAAGAAAGGCCGTCACAATTTTTTTTCTGGTGCATCGGCCAATCGTATCAGTTAGCCCGCGTGGCAGAGTACGAATCAGCCTGTTCTCCCTCATATTAAGGCGAAGAACCGCTGATTGCGCCAAAGAGCAGCCTATCACAACCACAACAAAATGAGCAAAATCACGTTCTTACTCCAACGCCTAGAAGATGAATACACCGCGCTACAAACGGTAGTTGACCTCTACAAGGAAACTGCTGGGCCAAACGAACCGCCAACAGAGGAGCATGCTCTTCGCGTCTATTGTGAACAAAGAAAGTGTGAACTATAAATTTGATGTCGAGAACAAACTGTCAGCGCTTCAAGAGGTTTACCAGAACATCATGCAGATCTACAGAGAAGTATACAAACCCGAGAAAAAAGACACGCTTGCAGATATGGAACAAATGACGCAAAAGGCAAACTTCCGCGTTCTCAAACAGCAAGCTGAGTACATCGTTATGGGCCTAAGAGGCAGACTACACGAGATCAACACGCAACTCACTATTGTAAATCTACGACAGTCGCACATACCAGCTGCAGCTCAAGGCGAGGAAGGATTAGAACCGTGCGATGATGATGAATATAATAATATTGATCCCTGCGGCCTACTTCAGGACTTCACTCGCGAACGACCACCAGAGGGTCTAGCAACCCACAATTCAAGCTCCGAGCAGCACCTCGAGCTGTCGCCAACGTTTAGAGTGAAATACCCACACTTTAAGCTCCCACATTTTGAAGGCGAAAATGAGTCATGGGAGGAATTTTGGGACACTTTTTCACTCATAATTGATCGGAACACTCGTATGAGTGAACTGGAGAAAATCCTGTACCTCAAAGACTCAATCCAAGGCAAGGCTCAAAACGCAATAAGGAGCATCCCCATGCAAAGCTCCAACTACAGACTAATTGTTGATGTACTGCAAAAGAAGTATGGAAACAAAGACAACAACAGATCACAAATAGTCCATCGCCTTCTGACTATAACAAAGGCAACGCTTGGAGCAAAAAAGTGCGTCGAAAGGCTGGAAAAGATACAAGATCTCGTCTTCCAAATGATCGCAGCGGGATACAATCTCCGAAGAAAGCATGATCCCTTATGGATCGATGCCATTCTTGCAAAATTTTCATACGAGATCATCAAAGACGGTATGAAGACCATATCAAGTGATCAGAGAGTGAGCGTCGGTACTCTGCTGGAAGAACTTCAGGAGAACGTCTCTTCCAGAGCCATGTTTTAAAATTGATATTCCTCACTCAGATCAGCGCACGCTAGCTCCACAGATGTGGTGGCGTGCGTAAAAACGACTGAAACTGTGGAATGCCTTTTTTTGCCACAGGACAAATCATCGGAGCGAGGACTGACGCACAGTGAAAACACCGTTCGATCATAGGAAAGCATTGAGTGGACAAGTAGTGTGTTGAAAATGCTTTGCGAGGGACCACAGAAGTCGCACTTGCGCACGGGAAAACTGCTCCAAATGTGGCGGGGACCACCATAGTTTGCTCTGCACTAAGGAAGAGCCACAAGTACTTTCGGTGACAGAGAGACCTCCGAAAGCAAAAAACCACGGGTGTGGTTATCCAGACAAGCTAGAAAGTGCCAATACGCAGCCTAGAGCCAACAATCGTACCCACTCAAGCAGCATGGCTGCAGGCATGGAACAATCATCCGTGGTGGAAAAAGAAGAAAAGTCTCTCAACAATTTTTCTAATCATGCTGAAAAACCACCAGAAGCAACTGATCCTCATGACGGTGGAAGCACCGGTCAAAAAGAATAACGCAGGCACATACGAAACCGTGTTTATCTTTTTAGACTCGGGAGCTCAGTACAATCTGATAGACGTACTGTGGAAACACAAAGGGTAACGGCAATGTTCAGAACGAGGTTCGGCGAAAGTCTATCGCTAACAATGAGTATCAAACCAGTACTTACCAGTGGTTTTTTTGCTGTCACTCTAACACAATCCGATGTGCAGTTCCTCAAGGACAACAAAATTTTTCTCTCGAACCCAGCAGCAAACGGAGAACTTGTCAAACCACACATCTTGATAGGGGTCGAAGCTTACGAAAACATTGTGCTACTCGACTCACCACCAACCAAATTACCATGAGGCCTCTTCACACAACATACAGTGTTTGGACCGGCTCTGTTTGGAAAGTGCGATACTGTCGACAACGTTCCATATGCTGAACACGTAGTGCTGGCAGATGTAAAACAAAAGATTCGAGACATGTACGAGTTGGAAGGTATGGGCGTATCTACGGATGAGTAGAAAGACGATACAGCATATGACAATCTGAACAGCTATGCTAAGCGAATCACGATCGATGATAGGGAAATTACTGCACCCTTCCCCTTGAAAGACAATGTGGTGGAGTTGGACACCAACTACAACGTTGCGGCCTCAAGACTCAACGCTTTTCAAGTTCCACAAAACTCACCTCGATCAGAAGAGGTGGTAAACGAAAATATTTGAAGAGTACTAGGACAATGAAGTCATTGAAGAAATCCCACTATTTGAACGTGGTTCCTATGAAAATATTACATTTTACATGCCGCATTCGGCAGTCTGGAGAAGCGACAAACCCACACCATTAAGAGTCCGTATTCGACGCTTCCTCAAAGCACATGGGAAACTTCCACTAAATGACGTCATGCACACCGGAGAAAGTTTCATCAACAAAATTCAAGACATACTGATGACGAGTCGCTGGTGTAAAATCCTAGTCACTGGGGATTCACCCAAATACAGATTGCTCCCGAACACCGCGATCTTCTCAGATTCTTATGGTTGAGGGATCCAGATCAACCTGCCATGAAGGACAACATGCACTATCGTTTTAAGCGCCTACCATTTGGCATAAGATCAGCTCTCAGTGTTTTAAACATGTCGCTTACAACATTCCTAACGACTTCAGATTCAGCTCTGTCCAAAGAAATTCTCGATAACATATATGTCAATAATATTTTCCTCACCGCAGACACAGATCAAGAGGCGCTCTCTAAGATCGAGGGCTCTAGAGCGTTGTTCGCTAGCGTTGGCATGAACCTGAGAGAGTTCAGTAGCAACTCTGCGATAGTGAACGCTCGCACACCTAACGATGCCAAGGGTACGACGGGGAACACGAAGCTGCTAGGTGTAAGGTACAACACCGACACGGATCACTTATTCCTGACAGTTCCATTCTCGCCTAAAGAGCACATGACTAAACGAGAGCTCGTAAGTGAAGTCCACAAACTGTGTGATCCTCTTGGCCTTCTGCTACCCTTGTCAGTCAAAGCAAAGGTGCTGATGAGAGAAGTAGTGATGCTGAAAACAGGATGGGGAAAACCACTCGATCCTGAGTACATAAAGAGATGGAACGAGTTTGTCAGGCTTTCAGTGCAAAATCCAACGCAATATTGGCAGCGCCATCGAGCAAGCCGACAAATCTACACTCTGGATTTTCGGAGACGCAAGTAAGATTGCCATTTCATGCTGCAGCTATGTAACCCATCCGCCGAATCACGATACGAAGGGGTTGCTATGTGCCAAAACAAGGCTCAGCCCACAGCAAAGGCAGCTCTCCATCCTCGAACTCGAACTTCTAGCAATTCTGATCTCTCTGCGATTGGCGAAGTCCATAGTAGGGATATACCAACCCAGTCTCATATCCGTTTTTATCAAAAGCGATAGCAACATAGCACTCGCATGGAAGCAATCATCTCGAAAACTTCCCCTTTTTGTAGCAAATCAAGTTGATAGAATAAGAAAATTGAACGATGCATCCAAGACCTTGGGGTATCGGTGGAATTCTACCACATAGATTCGGAGGAAAATCCAGCTGACATAGCAACGCGACCAACTACCAAAATACAGTTTGAGACCAGCTCGTGGCTTACTGGTCCGCTGTGGTTCCCTCTCCCAAGATCGATGTAGCCGATCAAATCACTCAGCAGTGACGCATTGCTCGCGCACGAAGAAAGTCCAGCGCAAAACGAATGCGCAGACACATGCGCAGCGCAATCAAGGCGCCGCAGGTGAAGTCGGATGACGTCATCAGGTTGGCACGCTTCCGCTACTACACGCAAGCGCAAAAAACGCTCGCGCGTGCCATGAAAGCGCTTTCTCGTTGGATTTCTTTGGTGAATTTGCGCAGAGACAAGAGTATCACCACAGTGATAGTGCATAGATTCTAACCTGAGAAGGAAATCACTTCCGATGAGATGAAGCTGAGCGAAATCATAATACTCCACAAGGAGGTAGAACACGTCAATATCAAAAATCTTCAATCAAAACACAAAAACAAGAAGATAGTCCAAGATGAAAACGATCTGATCAGAGTCGAATCAAGGCTAACTAACGCCGCCTTTCCACGTGACACAAATAACCCTTCTACATTCCGAACGACTCCGATCTCGTACGGCTCATAGTGAACGAGATACACGACACTAATATACATTGTGGACGACAGCACACACTATCATTGCTAAGAATGCGCTTCTGGGTACCACGACCTTCAACAAAAATACGGTCAGTCCTCAGCAAATGCACGTTGTGCAAGAAAGAACAAGGTTTCTCCTTCGCACGGCCAGATACGGCTCCATTGCCAAAGGACCGCATCGTCATCTTGAAGGCATTTCAAAACGTGGGATGCGACTACTTGGAGCCATTCTCGACTGATACCAACGAAAAAGTCTACATCACCCTTTACACGTGTCTTACTACCAGGGCGGTTCACCTGGAACTTGTGGACAGCCTTTCCGCATCAGCCTTTTTAGACAGCTTCCTGCGCTTCATAAGTCGCAGAGGAGTGCCAAGCATTGTCAGGTCCGATGGTGGAACTAACCTCGTGCTAGGAGCAAAGGTAATAGATACGCTGTTCCAAAGAAGCTAAGAGAGCGGACATTCGGTAATGTCCTACCCAGCAACAAAAGGCATCAAGTGGGTATTCAATCCCCCAGCATCTCCTTGGATGGGAGGAGTATGGGAGCGACTTGTGGGAACCAGAAATGCCAAAGTAAGACCATTGATCGCAAAAAGTTGTCCTACAGCAAGTTCTCGATAGTGCTAGCATGCATAGAAGCAGTAGTTAACACACGACCGCTGACGGTACTTGATCCTCAGGATGTGTCATCTATCCCCCTGCGACCGGTTGACTTCCTGCAAGGTAACCTAAAATTTGCTCTACCTGAAACTAGAGATAGAGAAGAGCGAGATGATCCCACTTACAACGACCCTGTTATCAGCACGATCAAGCAGGCAAAAGAAGCCCTGCAATTCGCAGAAGAAGTAGCGAATTTTTTCTAGAACAGGTGGCACAAAGAGTACTTGACTGAGCTACGCGATGTATACAAGGCGGTCCCAAAACAACAAAGGCATACAGCGCGATCTCGCCCAGAAATGGGAGAAATTGTGCTAATAGCGCAAGAGTGTAGTATAAGATATCCGTTATCTCGTGTTTGCGCAGCAGCTGGCGGGCTGCCTAAGTGCAACAACAACCGCGCCATACCAGCCACCCGCCCGGACCACCAGTTTAGGCGCCCGCAAACACAGGGGGCATAAAACCGCCCCTGAGAGATAAGAGGTTGTTCGTGGGTGTCTGTGGATTGGACGCTGTTATGTAGCTGCTCATAATTTTTATTCATACACATCATTGTTTGTGTCATAAACCTATTATTATTCATGTGTTCTGTTATGTCCTAGAAGACCGAAGAAGAGAGGGGGATGGTATCAGTAATAACCGCGCGGCCTCAGGTCCGCTACACTCTAGAATAAATTCTAGGGTCCGCGGATATTATACAGCATAAGTGAGAAACACAACGAGAAAGACTCGATTGTACAAGATACGGAAAAATCAAAAGGGCGGAGAGTTCTTCCTCCGAGAAAGGCGAAAGAGAACATGAAGTACTATGAAGACCATGACGACAGACAGGCAAATACTCATGTCTGTCGAGCTGTCACCATTTCCGGTGCTGTAGCGAAGAGCCTATTAAGCCCATTTCTCCTTCTCATGCTGAGTCGCATAACCAACACATCGCATGTACTCTGTTAGGAGGGGAAGGCAGTCATAAAACCACCTTCCGATTAGTATACTCTGTGCTTCAATGAAGAATGTCGCAACAGGACAAAAACGACACAGTGTCTTTTGCACTACCACCGTCGGCTCACAGTAAACACGTGAACATTACACTTCAAAATCATGCTGGACGCGGTGCACAAAATAGTGTTATTTGCCCACGTCGCGGCTTTTGTGACGAAAAGGCAATCTTCTCACTGGCGCTTCTAGGGAATCCCCATTGCTGGCCTTTCGGAGCCATTTTTCACAGCAGTAACCGTACTCCTTACGGTGATTTGCTGTGTAGTTGTGAAGAAAATTCTTTCGAAGCGAAAAGCTATTTATCGCCCAAGGTCGAGCAATCAGGGATCAACGGCTCACGTTCTTGTGAACATGAGACCATCAACGTTTGTCTCGGTTGCACTAGTTATTCTAGAAATAAGCACCGCAGAAGTACGCACTTGCCAGAAGCCATACATGCGTCATAGCGTAGAATTCGTCTGAAACGAATCAAACATGTGCATGATTGAGTACGAACACGAGTTTTTATTCAACAAACTCCACAGGGAAGTGTGCGTTTTCCTGAGGTATCGAAACCAAACCATCGGAAAGCTGCAAGCTGTTCTTGAGCGAACACGTCAGGTGTGCAACAAAGAAACGCTCTTTTACACCAGAGACACCTTCTCAGAAGTGTTTCATGAGAGAAGATGTCCCTACATGGGTTCCTGTTTTGGTGACACATGTTCGGCACTGCAGTCAAATGACAGTGTTCCTGAACTGAGCGAAGCAGAAAAATACCCAGGCTACTCCAAGTGTACCGCAACATGCGGTGACATCGCGTGCAGGTGTCTAGGTTTTCCATCACTAGGATGCCTGTTTTATCGTGTCGCCAAGTGCCATACGATGGCAATACATATAACGTATTCAAATGTTCCTCATGGAATTCCGAAATTCACGCAAAAATACAGTTCATTTCTTCTGATGTAACGGCGACAAACTCTCTTCACCTTCATCCATATGTCCAGACGAACGTGACGGGATGCAACGTAACAGTCATTTCCTTGCAGCACATCCTCCCGACTGCTGCCAACAAAAGACTCGCGGAATCACAAAAAGCGAATGTGATTCTAGACGATGACTTCAAAGTTGCAGTCGAGCGTCCCAATGAAGAAGTTGCTAGACGCAGCTTCAACTTGTGCAAAAACAAGGTAATTTATGCCTGTTCAAGTAGTACAGAAGCAGTGCAATGTCTTTGCCCTCAAAGCTCTTTCAAAAAAGTCGAGAACACCACTCCCGTGTTGCCTCCTATTGCACCACATTACAACATTACAGCTGCAGAATCAGTTTTGTTCGACTCACACGAAGCAGAGGTAACACTGCTCCTTACATCGAAAAAAGAAATACAAATGACCTTGCTTGCCGTAGATCCTCCTTGCTCCGTGCATGCAACGAACGTCACAGGCTGCTACAGCTGCGCAGAGGCAGCAAAGGTCAATGTCCATTGCCACTCCGAGAAAACTCGAGAATTGGCACTGGACTGCTCAAGTCAATCATTTCTCATAAGCTGTTCAAACCAAAGCGAAGCGAACCTTCTTACGCTTGAATTCAATCATGCCCATGTCCAGGAGCGCTGCCTGTATCAATGTGGAGCAAGCAGCCACGACATAATCCTGGCTGGAACCCTACTGTAGCATAGCAGTGCAACGGACGAAGAAATTTTCGATGGAGAAAGCAAAAAGAAGGACGAAAGCTTGTTGGGCCGTATCTCCATTCCAGATATCGGTCCGCTCATGTTCGTCATTGTAACACATTGGAAAACTTCATTGGCTATTGTGGCAGTCTTCGCTTCTACGCACCTTATTCGCATGTCTTGGCGGCCCTTTCAGAGCCTGCCTTCAGAGAAACAGTCAGTGACTCAGACGGACAGCATCACAGTCAACCAACTCTTCCCTATCCTATGGAAAAAGGAGACTGTCACGCCCCGCTCTTTCTTTCGTTCAAAAACATTTCATGAAGCATCCTCGTCAAAGCATGTCCAAGCAGCCGGCACCCTCTTCCGCGTCATCCAAAGAAGACGCACCTGCAACAGGCCTCGACGCGGCGCTGCATCCGGACACCTTCGAAATTTCCACTCGTCTGACCTTGAACTGCCTCGAATCTTCTCTTCAAGAGGTAAAAGACAAGCTTCTCACCCTCGAAAGCAAGATCGACACCCTTCTAAGCTATTCTGCTCCTCGCCACTCCTGTATTTTCTGCGAAAATGACAACGAGGACGGCCATCGATCTTCTCTCTGTCCTGTATTCGAAGACTCGATTGCTAGAACGCTTCGCCCGAGGGATCTGATTAAGTGCATCTCCTGTCTCGCTACGAGCCATGGTCAGCGTACGAACAAGTGTAGCACGTGTGGTGGCCAGTACCATGCAATTCTCTGCACACGATCCCGATCGGATCGCCCACCGCAGAAACGCCCGAAGCTTGAGTAGTCAGTGATCCTTTGTTAAATTCGTTTCCGATTTCAATTCAGTGTTCAGTGCTTTTAGTGTGTATTTGTTGATTTGAGCCTGATTTCCACTTTGCCGTTTATCTCAAACATGCTTGCTCTCATGTACTGCAAAAGTTTTTATTTCCCTTCGCATCCCAGCCAGTGTTTAGGTTTACTACGTAAAAGTACACTTAATTTGCACCCTTCGTAAGAACCATTCATGCTGTATACTTGATCGATTTTGCAATATGTACTCAAGAACAGTTATAAGCTATTTCCTTGACGTAATTTTTTCATTTCTTACTATACTACTTCTTATTTCTTTTTTCAATATGTAAACGCGAAATTACCGCTCACAGCTCACAAATTCAATATGCTGAACATTTTCGAAGGGTTAGCAAAAACTGCCAGAGTCTACTAGTTCGGTGAGGACACCTCCTTTCCATTACTTACAGTCTATTTCCATTCACTTCTGTCACCAGCTGACAGTCCTTTCATTCTCGTATCTACGTCGGAGGAGGAGCCCATTAGAGGGCCAGCTGCAGTTTGGGCGCAATCGTTCGTGAATGGATAGCGCAAGAAAAACATCAACAACTAGTGCGCGTTATTTCGCGTATATTTATTTTTCCCCATTTTGCCCGAATTATCAATGTTTGTACCACGATTGCATTTGCATTTCTTGTGTTCAACGCTGATGTGTGCAGTTGCAGTTTTTCAATATATGTGACAGTTTTTTCAATTCTGCCTCGAGAGGCCTACGTCACACAGCCGCAACGCTTCGTCATCTAGCTGAAGGCGTGGCCTATACATTGACTAAGAGTCGCTTGCTGTGTGCAGGGAAGACCGTGAAGGCCTCCATTTCGATGTCGTTTTGATTTCGTGTAGTGCGTTGAAATAAATTGTAGAGAAATACAGTGAAAGGTGGAGAAAAGAAAGGCCGTCACAGTTGTGAAGTCCTAAACGTTGAAGGAAGCAAGCACAGGTTAATTTGCTCAAGAAGTAGCAAGACTGTAACAAGCATTCAGCCCATGCACAATCAATCAAGTCTGAAATGCAAGGTTTCAGGCGGTGGCATGGCGCAAACATGACCGCTAGTACGTCACAGAACTTCCGTCAAACCTTTTAAATAATACTTGCATTTTTTAGGATACCCTGTGTTTTCCGCAAGCCGTAATGTGCTCTTGAGGCTTAAACCTTAAGAGAAGCACAAATTTATCGATAAGGCCTTCTTAGGGAGAAATTTGCACAACTATTCGAGCGAAACACAATCAATCGTGTGTGGCCTTTCATAGGCATCCAGGTTCAGAAGACGTATCACTGATGTCGCGCAAACGTCGTCCGCATTCAAAAGACGTTTCGCCGAGGAGGTGGGACCAGAAAGGGGAACCAATAAAAAGGTACTAGAAAGGGGGGACCAGCAAGATGAACCAGTAAAATGGGACCACTATAGGTGGGGGACCAGATGTCCGCTTTCAGAGGACGTATCACTCACCTCGCGCGACAGGCGTCCGGATTCAGAAGACTATTCGCCGACGTCGTGCCATTAGCGCGGAGGCGTAAGGGGACGAATAGGGAACCAATAATGGGAGACTAATAAAGGGTTACCAATAGGATGGACCAATATGGGAATGGGGCAAGAGGGAACCCAGAGGGGACCAGTAAAGGCGGACCAAATCCGAACACGGATTTATGTACTAAAAACAGTCAATAAAAAGCTTCGAGCTTCAAGATATCACATCAACGTCATCAGCTTATACATTTCATTTTGCGAAATAAAGCTTACTTTTCTCAGTGATTCCAGTCCTAGTTGTATAGTGATCTTTGTTTACAATAGGTGCAGCATAATAGGATCAATATCAATGTGCTATTTAAAAGGGCTCACTATGCTGACGCTTGGCGGTTGACAGACATTTCGACCAGACGTTTGGCGGCCGCAAGGCAGCTGAACACCTGGTACCAAAAAAAAAACGCATATCCCCACCTTGTTAACAATCATTCCACTTGCTGCGACCTTCAGTTGTAGTCCGACTTTTTGAAGACCGTAGAAGTACGGATGGTGAATAAGCGCAAAGAAAGCAGCAGTGAGAGCCACTCCTCCAGCAGCTAAAGAAGGGCCTCTTAAAACATTTTCAGAGAAGTCGTCTCGGCTGACATACCGACATACGCCTCTATCTCGGTCATTGGCGCATCGAATCGGAAATACCGAATAAGGCGACCCATGAAGAGCGGTTGGCTAAGCTTAATGCACTCCTGAAATGCAAGAGTTAACTTGTCATAAAAACGATGACCTCTATCACATGAAAATGTTATCTTCTTCAACGGTAAATTCATAGTGACTATCGTTCTACTAGCTAGCTTTAAAAAAGCATGTAAAGGACGAAAGAAAGGCATGTTGAAGCGACCCCAGGAAGAACGCATGGTCACAAACTCTAGCGCTGATAATAATAATGTCACTTGTCATCAACATCTTCATTAGCGTGTCTACCACTTGGTGGCGGGGTCCGCTCTTCTGGTGCAGCAAATAACAATTCTCTCGATGAAACGCTTGATCGGGATTAACACCACCATCTTTAAGTACGAATGCAACGCATTTAGCCAGCGTTACTTCAGGACTGCTCTGGGCCGTTTTTCAGGGTCTTTCGAATTCAGGCCAATTTTACAGACGGTGTCGTCGTTGGTGCGAAGGACGTGGCTGAACCATCATAGACGAGCTCGTACGAGCGACGAGTACCATAAAAAGGCGTAGCAGCAGCCTATCTTTGTGACAGGACTCTTCCTTACTGGCATAATTGTCCGACCGCTTGGCACGGCTGCCTTATCACAATGGACTTGCACTGATAGCATGGGGTCGCTGTTTTCGTGTTCCCACCGTGAAGGTCGGGTTGCCTGTTTAGTCGGCCGAATTATCCTCAATTTCACTCTGTGGGATTCCTTTACAAGGAACTCTTATATGCCGTCCTTTACACTTGTATGCGTTATGCTGTAGACAGTTCTCGACTACATCGGACTGAACGTCTGCGATAAAGTGTGACAATCGAAACTCGCACTTTAATTACGAGCAGGGTTGAGCTCAAACAACCTGTTCGAACAATTTCGATCGGTTTTTACTCAGTTAATCGAAAACCATAAAACACAGATATTCGAACGTTGTTCGAAATCGAACATCGCGACGAAGCATTGTTCAAATTCGAAAGTCGTGACAAAGCATTGCTCGAGCGTTAGTCGGTTTCGAACATCGCGACAAAGCACAAAGCATTGATCGAGAAACATCACTGGCTCATTCTGCACATATTATGAGTCAAGGAGCTGCTTTAGATGTCGTTTTCAACCAGGAATATGATATTCCGTTATGGGTTTGTGTCAATCCTATTCGGTGATGTTAGCATGTATTATTTATAAAGAAATTGACTAGATGGCCGTCCCCGAATAGTATCAGGAAATAGTCGTCTCTCATTCCTTTCAAAACTGCCTTGAATATCATTCTGTGGGTTGGAGTGGAACAATCTTCGACAGTAGGAACGCAAGGTGACCTGCTAGCAATCGGTTGGAAATGGGGAGCTCAATCTCATAGTCAGGAGTTTATTTTTCAAATGTATTGTTCTTCCTATCTATTCCATTAATAGCGTATCTCACGCAAAAAAAAAACTGCAGTTGTGTGTGTGTGTTGGAAACACTCACCCAAGAGATTTTTCGTTTTTGCTTGAAAATAAGGTTTTAAGGATACAGAAGTTGTGCAAGACCTGGTAATCAAAAGTATCGACTCACTTTGTTTCTAAAACCCTATTAATGAGCCGACTGGAAACAGAAATCTTCATAGCTACACAAGTAGAATGAACCTACGACATTCACTAGGGAACAAAGTGTGTAGTCTCGGCAGTACCCCAGATAGGGAAAATTTTTACTGTTCAAATAAACAACTTGATTACGATTTACATAAATTTGATCTCTGTACGGAATGTAGAGGCGTTCCCAACCTCGCTAGTGAGGATGGAGAGGTAACATCATCTGGTCTTGAGAAAGCTGATTTGCTAGAAAAAGTATTTCGGAATGCTTATAACAAGTCAAGTTATTGTGGTACTGTGCCCCTCGTGAATGATGAAAATTTAACAATTTATTCCAGATTATGTGATTTATTCCACTCTTTCCTACAGAAATTTTCCGGGATACCTGACATTTTATATCGTCTTTATGGGCGCCACTAACGCAGTCGGATTAGGTACCGACACAAGATTCCCGGTTCGGATTTCTCGCCCAGACCAACCAAGCCTTCTGTCCCTCCGTGTTCGGTGAACTGGTGCCAGACTTGTCTGGTGGGGATAAAGCACCGACTTGTATGGCCAAATACGCATTTAAATGGCCCCCACGACATCCCGTAGAAGCAGAATGCGTGGCGCATCCCAAGGATTGAGTAACGCCGTGCTTTATCGTTTATCCTTATAATGGGGGGAATGTGGCTCTCTTTATGATTTCACAGGCGTGAAATAACGGATACTCCAAAAAAAATGGCCAAAGCCTTCATCAGCATATCCTGACTTCATACCTTTCGTCCTTCTTAAAAACATCAGTGGGTGTATAGAACCTCCACGGGAACATATTTTCAATCTAAGGTTCATGAATGCCGAATAGCCCGCTAAAAAGCTACAGGCCCATTAGTATTACCTCGGTCTTGGCTAAAGATTTCGAAAAAAACGTCAAAAGAATGTTATGGAACATTTTAAAGAGCAACATATCCCCCCTATTATTACATAATAATCAGTTTCGGTTTCTAGAGGGTAGGTCTGTTGAAACTGCGAGGTTTGCAGCTTTAAATGACTGGACCTGTGCCCTTGAAGATAAAGTGCTTACTGATGTGATTTATTTTGACTTTATGAAAGCATTCGATAAGGTTGCTATACCAAAACTACTTTTAAAGAAAAGTATGATAGGAACACTTCCAACGATCGTCAGGTGGGTGAGAGAATTTCTATCGAATGGACGTTCCAAGTTGGGATAAAAGACCAATTCTCGTCCGTTTCTTCTTATAGTGCTGTTACACAGGGTGGAGTTTTGTCACCATTATTGTGACATATTTACGAACTCCTTGACTTCGCAACTTGATGACTCTTGCAAGACTTTTTCTAACGATATAAAAATTCATATGGCTATTACAAGAAAGGAAGATTCAGACTCCCTAGGGCGGTAACTACGTGGATCCAAGGACTGAGTATGAGCACTTTGTGCACAAAATACCAAATATCTTGTGCTTGCGCTCCGAGGTAAAGATCTCACGATATTGTAGAACTTGCGGGGAACTGTTCTTATTCACGTTAAGGAAGTTTGCGGCTTTTTGGTATCACAGAAGCTTAAAATCTACTACAGCACAATCTTGAAGACAGCAAATTATACGACCTATTAGATGCTCAAACTTCTGCGTACGGATGACCGGAAATTACCTTTACACGCTTACAAATCCTACGTTTCTCCGGTGGCGAAATTTCGAATATCAGTACGTATTCAAGACATCGAGCTTCTAGAAGGTGCCCAAAAGTTTTACCCGGATGCTGTATGTATATGAAATGTTTTGAAAGAGATGACAATGCTGTGCCAAATGGCACTCCGCGGTGTGGGGCCGTGGCCTTCAAACCCTCTATAGCAGACGTAGGGTAGCGGATCTGCATATGAGGTTTAAGATGCTGACACAAAAAGTAACAACTGATCCAGTAGCTTTCTTTGGTGCGCTACCAACGATGTCAATCAAGAAGCGGAAAGCTCAGGCTTTATCTTGCTGTTGCAAAATCTCCGGCCAAATGCCTTCACGTATAGAAACTTCTGGGAGCTTAACAAGTTAGTAGGTGAAAATGAAGGCATCCTAGGAATATCCGTTCAAGCTTTTCAAAATATGGTTATTCGCAGTGTCTGGCATATAGGAGATCTAGCTATACAATGCGAGCTTACCAAATTCGCAATATTTCTACACGTTCAGACTTTTGCTACGTACGTACGACCCGCTTTGGAGTACCAGTACGGTCGTCTTCTAGCATTACGTATTATTGAAGGAAAATCCGAAAATCGAAAAGTGCTAGAAAGATTAGAATAGAATAGAATTTTTTCGTGTCACTTATAAACCCAGACTTGTAGCGCTTGGTCAAAACTCACCTAAACTGAGAAGAATTCTGTATAATCAAAATCTCATACTCAAGACATTTTCTTGTTGTTTAGATATTGACAGAAGAGAAATAATCAATGTCATGGATTTTGCTGAGAAAACAATTCATCAAAGGTCACAATTTACGACTTACGGCCCAAAATGTCGTAAATCGTAGCTACGTACACAGCTGATGAATAGTCGGACGTTTTCGGAGAAAACGCAGTAATTACTATTTGACTGACGGGTATTATTGTACTTTTGGTACCCCACTTAATCTTGTTCAAAACAGGTCTATTGGGGGTAATCTGCCATGGGAGGAAGGAATATCATAGTCGTTTTTTTGCGGAAATGTCTTATAAGCACGTTACATTAAGTTAAAATTGCCTAAAGTATTACGAAATAGCGCGCACTGGTAAGAGACGCAGAGACACCGCCTCCTACCAGCACGCACTCGCGACCGTCTACCCGGGGGGGGGGAGGGTCAGCGCGCAGGCGCGGCGACTAGCTACACACAGCGAATACAAGTGCAGCCTTACTTCCCCATTTTGATTACAGATCCGCGTCTTATTTGTTTCCATATTAGCAATGGAGGGACAACAGGATGAAGCCAATTTTAGCACGGGTGCGCTAGTGGGCCCACATTCCGGAGCCCCTTCCCCTGCCCAATTCTGTGCCCTGATCCGCGCGAGCGGAGAGCACACAACAGGGTTTTCAAGACTTTTCGAGATTTCAAAGCTTATGCTCTGGCTAACCTCTGCTGCAGACTAGAGACGGCAAAATAGTGGGCATCGATAGGAGGCGGTGTCTCTGCGTCTCCTACAAGCGCGCGCTATTTCGCAATGCCTTGGGCAATTCGAACTTAATATAACGGACTTATAAGACATTTCCGCAAGAAACGACTATGAACGTTCCTCCCATGGCAGATTACCCCCAGTAAACCTATTTTGAACAAGATTAAGCGGGGTACCAAAAGTACAATAGTACCGACTGACTAACTAACTATTTCGTTTGGGTTGCCTCCAGAGTCCGTACGGTCGTTCGCAAAACAAGTTTTGAAACCGTGTAGCAATGCTTTCAAGGACATGTAGCAGCATGTATAAGTGTCAAGTTTAGCATTTATAACCCTTCATTCGACGGATGATGGCCCAAGAAGTTTGCACGGGACGGCTCACCCAGGCTAGGAAGCAGATGACCATTCTCCTACTTCAGAATTTATCCAGCGCGACCATGCTGAATAACACAGCATGCCAGTTCGCCAAAAGATTCCTAATTGCGTGAATTAGGGCATTACAAAATGATCCCCTCCCGCCCCATAAGGTTTTGTAGGTCTTCATAAGGGGTGTGCGTTACATTTTTTCGGTAAATTTTTAACAACCATATTTTAACGAAAACATTCTGCGTTAGAATCGGTAAATTCGTGAAATAAGATTTTCTTCAGCCGTAGTCAGTTTGGTTGCATTTTAGTATGTAAAAGCCAGATCTTTTACTTTATTTTTTCGACTCCATATGCATGGCAGTATGGCCTGTCTACAACGAATTGTGGATCTACCCTATTCGGAGGAAGGGGGGGGGGGGCAACCCCAAAGTGCCAATTCCCTATGTCACCCCATGTACCCCACAAACGTATCCACTGAAAATGAATGAGAGCCCTCGTATTATGGGACAGCAGCTAAAGCTCTCGTAGAACCTCAAGGTGGGGAAAAGATACGCAAAAATTGTATATGCCCCACTCCGATTAGGATAGATTCCGAATTCTTTCGTACAGTTCGTCTTTCGGAGATATTTACGATCTGCCTATTTTACAGAATGGTCCTCTTGTCCCTAAAGGTCCAGTTCTTATTGCAGACGGCAGCAGAGAACCAAATAAGCGGCCAAGGACTGTTAACCGAATTTTAGTCGAATCGATTTTGATTGCATTGAGTATTTCTGCCTTTGCCACGCAAGTGACTAGATTTCAATTGTTAAGCTTTTTCTCCCCTGTCTTCTAATGTGAATGTATAGGGAACACGCGTATCTAATAGAGTTTCTAGACCTACATTGCCAGGGTTCTACCTTGTTCTTTCCCCCTTCTCCAAATAGAATTCGCCACTATCTGTCAAAGGTTCTTATAACTGATGTACTCCTCTAATTCACTTCATACTGAAGAAATTGTCTGCCTCTATTACTACTACATTATCCGGTGTTATCCAAACCTGATGTCCCATATTCGACCCGAAGAAAAATCGTTTATCTGAATCATACGAAAATCCGGGATTTTCAAAATCACATTTATCTGAGTCAGCTGAAAATCCGGGGTACGAAAAAGTGGTCTATCTGAATCATCCGATTATCCAAAAAATGTTTACTATGCACCTTAAAGCTTAAAGATATTAAGGCGAATGCACCTACTTCCAAGAACAAAAGGACTCCGTATTGGGCAATTTCCCTCCAATACGTCCTCTGGATTGCTTTCATAAGGCTTGCAGCTCTTCCAGCCTTAGCAGCCATTTCTTTTTCCATTTCCCAAGCACTAAAAAGCTTGAGACCATTGGTGATTAATCGACCACACCTTATTGAAACGTAACTCACCGTGACATTCGTTGCGTGGCTGCTTCTGACTCATGCTCCGGAAGAGGCTCGTACATGTCTTCCACTTCTAGAGTTTTACGACAACCCTTGTAGAACAGACCGGTCATGAACCTAAAAGCATACTAAATAGATTATCAAGACTTGCTTTTAAGGATGAGACACCTTACAGAAAAGTTATTCTGGAGAAAACACTAGCTTCAGCCTCTGGATTTGGCTTGAGAGTGCTCTCGAATTTTGGTTTATCAGCCTGGTCTAGCAATGGCTCGCATGGCTCGCCACCATTGCTAAGGTGGGCTTTACCCATAGTTCTGAAACAATCGGATGTATTGAAGAGAAAAAAAATTGTGCAGCCGGTGAGACTTCATCGTTGTATGGACACTGAGGTTTCCTAAAGTTCGGAGCAATTTGGGGATCTTCTGATTGGGGCGCGTGATTCTCATCGGGGCGCGTTATTGCCTGGTGAAACTAATATTGCCCGTCTGGACACAAAATGTGCTTGAAACTGGGGTAATGCAGTTAGAGTGCATGGTAAGTCTAGCACAGCCGCTTCAGCCACCTAGGAGGACCCACAAATTACATTTTTTCGTTGTCGTTGTGCTTTTCATCTCCTTTACAGTCACCTGGCAAGTGAATCAGGAATTATATAGTTAAAATGTGTGGTGAGTTTCGTGGCGTTAAAGAACGATTCTATTATATACATTTATTGGGTGTTATTACTGTATATTACATATTACATATAGTAAGCCTTGGAGTGTCTATTAGTGTAGCTGGTTATGGTGAACACATTGGAATAAGACTTGGTAGAAGGTACAAAGTGTAGGTTTTGAAGTACACTGAGAGATCACAATGGAAGTACAATGATTTAAACAGGCCTGTTGTATATATTAAACTTTGAAACTCCTCATAGTATATCTCTCTCGAGACTATGATGACAAGATAGGAAGGAAACTTGAGAGAAGGTAGAAAGTATAGGATTTGAAGTATACCGAGAGTTCACTATGAGAGAGTTTAAAAGGAGCATACACCGTATTCGTTCAAAATGGAATTAAATTGTTCAGGTAAGTCAACAGCTGCATAGATTCCCAATAAAATTTGACATCTATGCATGGTAGCAA
Organism: Heligmosomoides polygyrus polygyrus; assembly: GCA_947396885.1. NCBI lineage: Eukaryota > Metazoa > Nematoda > Chromadorea > Rhabditida > Heligmosomidae > Heligmosomoides > Heligmosomoides polygyrus. The sequence continues at coordinate 64,431,173 of OX377206.1, read as the reverse complement.
TATATAGATGTATATAGATGGTGACAACAGATGCAGGGTACATGGCAAGTCATTCGTCATCAAGAAACTCAAATTGCCAAACACCTTTCATAAAATGAGGCAGTAGGAGAGTCGACTTGAGATCACTCCAAAGCTAAATATCAAGTTTTATAGGCAAAATGGGTGGAGTTACCCATTCATTTGAAAGGGTCAACGACCATCTGGCCGGCGAACACGGCGTATCCACAGGTTAGATGAATGCCGGCTCCAAGAGTACCATTCTATGATGAGTTCATAGTACGTGCAACTTATTACTAGTGAGCGCATTCTGTTCCTAGATAAGCAATCATATGGGATTGTTGCTTATAAAATTGGGTAATATGGGCACGAAACTGCATAGGAAACTGACCTAATCTGAATTCTTCCTTCGCCCACAGTACAACAACATCTAAAATCTCTCTCTTGGTAATCTCTCGGTGTACTTCAAATACTATACTTGTTCGTTCTCCCAAGTTTCCTTCTGTTCTAAATACCACTTGCCAGGTGACCGTAAAGGAGATGAAAAGCACAACGACAACGAAAAAATGTAATTTGTGGGTCCTCCTAGGTGGCTGAAGCGGCTGTGCTAGACTTACCATACACTCTAACAGCATTACTCCAGTTTCAAGCACATTTTGTGACCAGACGGGCAATATTAGTTTCATCAGACAATAACGCGCCCCGATGAGAATCGCGCGCCCCAATCAGAAGATCCCCAAATTGCTCCGAACTTTAGGAAACCTCTATGGACACTTCATCGAATGCCGGCGCCACACGGACCCCTCGCTCATGAACCGATTCGTTCCCGACCTCTTTTTCGCACACGAAAATCGAACCAGAACTCATTTGAGTAAATGAGGCTTGGAGAGCTCGACTACTATTTTGCCTGAGACAGAGACGCAGACGCAAGGATGGGCACTATTCGGTATCGCCGGCTGCGACGCGGTCGCGCCGCGGTACAGCTTCGTCGGACTGATCTGTTCCGTGACTCGCTCAAGTATAGACATGCAGGTTCCTTATTAGGCAGTAGAAACAGGACATGGACCCTACAAGTAGGGCTGTTAGTCGGAATGACCGAAGAGAGTACTAAAACGTGATTACTGAATGTGAAAACCAAGAACGTGAATATTTTCACCTTTGACTTCCCGTGTGCTACGAGTATAATGGCTATATGTAAACATTTGTTACGATTGAATTTCAAATGAAGTGGTCAGTGGAGGTAAATATAATAGCGTACTCATGCAGCTATAAGGTCTTCTATCTGGGAAGTGACGTCAAGTAGACCTATGATCCTTTAGTTCCATCAAGGGAGAGATAGGGACTTATTAAAGAGGACTAGGAGCAAGACGACACTTTTGATGAATCCGCTTTCCGACCATTTCATATATACGTATATATATATATATACATATATATATGCACATATATACGTATATATATATATATATATATATATATATATATATGATATTTGGAGGTAAAGGAAGAAAAGGAAAGGGGCTGAAATTGTCAATACATGATTTGGTACTTATCGAATTCAACAGTTGTTCCTTGCAGTTGAAACGTTGTGGGTGGCGCCAGCAGAAGGAAAACCTACATGGAAGAATATAAAATCTTAACACAACAACAACATAAAACGTTAGCAACAAAAACTTCAAAACGATATTTTGAAGAGCAAAAGACGCAGTCTTGCACTGTTAGTTGGAGAACTGGACTATCTAATTTTCAGCTGATCAAGTAGGTTTGGAACTAACATAATTTGCAGGAACGAGTCAAGCAATCGAGATTGCTGCTTTAAAAAAATGGTTATTTGAAGCAGAATAAGAGAGTGTCTCAACTATCTACCGCATAATTCTACTTCTATGAGATTTCCGCCATTAACGAAACAATCTGGACAGGTGTATGGCAGATAGTTTCTCAAAACAGATACAACATATCGTCTGAGCCATAGACACTTCTCTAGTTCAAGCTACAAGAGAAGCTGATGACCATTCCAACAGTGTGAACAATTGATTAGTCGAACTTGTTGCCATCTTGATGGTGTTCTTAGAGAAATGGCGGTTTTCTTTTATTTTCGCCTCCATGTTGGTATTTTGGTTCCCGTTAATTCAGTGATGTTTCCGTTCCTGGCGCTTGCCCCTTTTCTCAATGAAATCTTTACAGATACCTGCTGAAGACGAAATCTCTACTCCTTGCAATTGCGCTCTCCAAAGCAGAGGGCTAAATCGCTGAGGGGCGCTGCGACGCCGCGCGCGGCAGCAGGCACGCCGCAACGCGGCAGCCGGTGATATCGAATAGTGCCCATCAGACGCAAGAAATTTGGACACCATAATAGTTCGGGAGGGTGCACCTTACAAAAAAACGTCAGTAACGTGGAAAGAGGGGTTAGTGAAGAAAACAAACAACGATATTGCTGTGTTCTGCGCTCCAGATATAGGCAGACGAAGGGACTCCGGGGTGTTGCTAGACAGTTGCCCGACACCAGCGTTACGATTTCCCAAAGGCCCTGGCATACCAACGCCGACAGTACGCCGACGAAATTGCCAACAGGTACGAAATGCGCCAGAGTTGCGCTCCAAAGCACAGGGATGGTCGATCCGGGGAACAGTTGTCCTGCCCCATCGCAACGACGCGTCGCATGTGGGTGCCACACCGACACAACCATCGCAGCGGGACTGCGACGCGCCATCGCAGTGCAAAGCACTGCGATGGCCTGCGATGGTATGATGATTTCTCTGTGGCCGTTGAACATTCCGCGCTAATAACGCGCTCCAGCGCCAACGATCGTCGACGGATCGCACCGTGCCGCCAATGCGACGTCGGCAGGGTCTCTCCCGTCGGCGTAGTGTCGGCGTTCGTCGGCGTTGGTATGCCAGGGGCCTAAGCGCAGGGCAGAGTCCGGCCTTTTCTGTGCTCTCCTCCGCGACAGCGGAGGAGAGCACAGATTGGGCTAGGGAAGGGACTCCGGGGTGTGGCGACCAGGGAGGCGTGGAGTGTGCGAGACGACACGACGAAAAACCGCGCGCCGCCTCGGCACACTGCCAGGCGGACCAGTTCACCGTTGCCGGAGAACTGGTCCATGGGCAAGGTGCCAACGCGGCGCGCGGGTTTTCTGCAGCCATGTCTCGCACCCTCTCGCGCCGCACATGCATCCCGCTCGTGTCTTTGGCGTCTGCCGCTTCTCACACCCAACATGCACCTCGACTTCTGGCTAATCGACAGGCCTCTCACTCATGAGCGCACTATCTACAACTCTCCCGTTGAGGCCACGTGCGTGCAAATTGGGTGCGAGAATACCAGTAGTAGAGATGATTCGAAGACGAAATGAGAATAGTCAAATATCAACAACAGCTGAGAGACCAGGGCGACCAATAATAGATCTTATAAGTGGTGGACCGATTGATCAAACCAGCATAAACACCTATAACAAACATTGAGGTCATCTAATGTGGCTGCAGATCTTCAGAGCCCAATGAAACGTGACAGGCACTTCAAGCCTTGCGGTTGCATGCTACAAAACGACCAAGAAGGGTGAAGTTGCTAATCCAAGTAGTGTTTTGGAATCAACCCTGCTACCTCACCACATCCCTGGGAGACGAATGCTGTGTGTGAGGTCAGCCAAGTCCAACTGATTGCTAAATCATAGCGCACACCATCCTACAGTATTAGGAATGGGTATAAAACTTCATCAAGGTGAAGTTGCACCACGGCACATCAGGACTGATGAGCAACAACGACAAGTGGATGTGCTCACCGAGCTCTGGAGGATCCACCAATTTCTGAGAACCGCAGGACGGCCACCTACTACAAGAGAATGCAAGGACTACCTCGATGTACTAGCCGCTAGATTAACACATTGGTAATATTTGTTTTGTTTTTCTTTTCCTGCTCATGGCATTATTGGTATTACCATGACGTTGAAGATAAACTTTATGTGATAAGCGGGTCACTGCATACTTGAAATTTGGAAAAACCAAGCGCAAACCGCATGCAAGCCTCGGACTAAATCACTTTAATTCCCTTTTTTCTTTCGCGTATCGATAAAACAGTTGTAACACAACCAATACTCGTTAAACTGTTGATTCTATGCGACACCACCAACTCTTCCTACGAATACACGTGGTTCTGCTGTTCGAGGAGGCGGCGGATGACGGGGCACTCGCAACGAGATAAGACGCAGAGGCTCACTCTTCTCATCTGACTCACGCCGCGCTCGCGTGGCGGAATGAGTCATGGACCAGTTCTCATGTAATCCCAGTTCACCGGCAACGGTGACCCAGCCCCACCGGGTGCGCCACCATTAGGCCTATGGTATAGTCCCGCGGAAGTGTCCGCGGGACGTCTGCGGACGGGAAATGCACCGCGGACGGCGGTCGCCGACCCGACACGGTCGGCGGGGTCGGTCGGCGGACGGGAAGTATACCAGCCCGTCCACCGACCGCCGCCGACAGTCCGCGGAAAATGGGTGTTGCGGACTGCGGCTGTTGGGCGCGCGCTGGGTCCCGGCTCGAATAATCCCGTTCCGCGGACACTTCCGCGGGACTATACCATAGGCCTTAAAATGATCCGTTCGCGACGACGCGGCGACGGGGGGAGCCCGGTTTTCACACCGGAGAGGTCTCCGCCCGCAGAGTCTCCGCCTCCGCCCCCTTTTGCCCCGCCCATTTGGATCAGTTAACGGCGCACACTGCCTGTATTAATTAGACGTCGCAAAGTGGAACATTTCTCTTCTCCCTGCAACTAATGCTGCCGCAAGATTAATGAGCTCTGCAGCTACTACTACGACTACTATCCTGCTGTTATATTAATTCGACTACTAATGCAACGCCATTGTGAGCGTATGAAAAACGGTAAGTTAGAAAACGCTTTCTAAAAGTAACATGTCCTGGTTATGAAGGCTTTCATAATCGCTTCTCCATATCCACTGCATTCGTTTGCTATTTCACTGAGGATTCTGTGCATATTTGACTGCACAGATCTTTTTTGATAAGCAAAACGATGCAGAAGTATTTGTCTTATGAAGAGATTCACTACCTTGGTACCCATTTATTATAGTTTCACCTTTTAATTTGAGCTGTGATATTTTTTAAAGCAGCAGTGCCAAGTTCAAACCTAGAGAGGAGATCCATACCGGATGTCTTACTAAACTCTAAGCCCTACCCTGAAAGCAGCGAACTATATTCCTCTGCATTTCTAATTTAGGTGTAAACGTGCTTAAAGTTCTTATTTTAGAAGTTTTTTGACTCTTGGCGTTCTGATCATTTGGCAGGGTGCCCCTCCCCTCCACTCTAGAGTTGCTCACAGTGCCATATTGGTCCCTCATTTAGACATTGGTCCCTGGATTGGAGTAATTGCTCGCTGGTCCTGTGCGTTCATCAGACCTGTGTCGTGACCTGTGCCGCTCCTCGCACCTTTTACGGTCCTTCGCACCTACCATTGGCTGCCCTCAAGAGATGCTGTAGGCGCCTCTTGGCAGACGTAAGAGGCGCCAAATGCTAGGAATCAAAGTACTGATCTTCGAAGAGGCCCACGGTTGGAAGAAGGCGTCGATGACCGCTTCAGTTTCGACGGGGGACGTTGGACGATATTGATAGAAAATACCGGTCCCTTTACAGGCCCTCCTTACGATTAGTGGTCTCGCCTTTACTGGTACCTTCATTGGCCTACTCTACTGGTCCTCTTTCAGTGGTTCTCCCTTCTTGGTTCTCCCTTCAATCTCATGTGTTTCAGAAGTAAAGGAGAGGGCTTATGTGTGTTCACATTTCCTGTAGTCCCGAAACGATTGCCAAAGTACAGTGGAAAAACTCGTCCAATTCTTGGCAGGCAACTCGTCGCTACCCTTGGCTATTTACTGGCGACTAAATAGCCAAAGGTAGCGACGAGTTGCCTGCCAAGAATTGGACGAGTTTTTACACAGTACTTCTCCAGTCGTTGCGGGACCACGTGAGCTCTTCTCTGTCTCACCTACCACAGCTGGTGAACGAGGTGGCCATAAGAATACAGCTCGCCCTGAATTTGTAGCGTAAGGCGCTTTTATACTGATGGAGAGTTCATTTACTCTTCAGGAGTCGGTTAAGGTATCGCTTAAGTTCCTGTCTCGGTGTCGTGGGGGTGGGTCTTGTTCGGAAAACTCTCAGTCGAAGCAAACTAATTATCGAGTCGCAGGAAACCGACCAAATAGTCCTCCAGAACACTGCGTCAGACCAAAGGACTGATGGAGTGTTCGTTTACTCTTCAGGAGTCGGTTAAGGTATCGCTTAAGTTTCCGTCTCGGTGTCGTGGGGGTGGGTCTTGTTCGGAAAACTCTCAGTCGAAGCAAACTAAATATCGAGTCGCAGGAAACCGACCAAATAGTCCTCCAGAACACTGCGTCAGATCAAAGGACTGGTAGAGGATTGGTTTACTCTTCGGAATCCTGACTATAATGCGCTCAGAAGCTATTATTTGGTAGTAGCACACTCCGTCAGCTTAGGATCCTACCGTTACCCCTAATATACCACTCGATAACTTTCCACTCAATACCATCTTCTCTGGCAAATACAGATGTGATAATCTAGCATCCGCCGTCAGCGCCGGTAATCCCGCCTCAGCCCTAGTTCCTGTGCACTCGGACAACTGGTCCTCAATAAGCGGTGGGCGCGCCCCTTGCCCCGCCCCTTCGTATGGGCGGTGTGAAGAACACTGTTCCGCCCGCGGCGACCGGTGCCGCACAGCGCAACATCGCGCTGGTCGACGTGTTGACCAGGTCGCGGCGCGATCGCGACCAATGCCGATTGTCGCTGAGGTGTGCTCCGCTGCATTTTATCCATTCTAGGGCGGGAGTTATACTCCCGCCCTAGAATGGATAAAATGTTTTCCGCCAGTTTTTTGGTCTATTATCACTGATACAACGGTTGGAAAGAGAAGATCTTGTTATGTGACGAACATTTCCGCAGAAAGGGTACTGTTTCTTGAAGGTCGCAGATATGGTTGAGGTTTACATACCGTGCTATTAGCAGTTTTTCGTCCATACTTCTTCTCTACTTAGACTTCATCTTGCAATCATTCGAAGATAGATGCCGGTCAGGAGTACTGCGGGTTCGTACGTTAGGTGTCTCCCTGAGTTACGGTAGCGCGCCGCCGCCCTCGATTACGGTAGCGTGTTGGGTTGTTGAATCCGCCACGGACGAGGTATAGCGGAGGACAGAGCAGACTCTGCGCCACGAAGCAGACTTTCTGTAGGTGTAGAGTGAAGACTTGTTCTTTGCCCTTCTTTTTTTGATCTTCTAGTTTTCACGTGCTTTGGGACGCTGAGTGATTCCTGGTGTGGGTTTGCCTTATAGTACACTTTAACGAAGGCAATAAAGATCAAACTCACCCCATCCACATGCTAGTAAAGCCTGCACTGAACTAACAAACTATAAAACAATCAAAGGAAAGCACATAGGAAAGCTGAAAAGTCAATATGGCACGAGCGAAACCTATGAAGCCGTCGAAGACTAAGGAAGCGCAGAAAATCAAGGAACTTGATGTGTTGCTTCTTTTATCATTTCGCCTTTGTAATCTTAGAGTACTGCCTGTGTGCTAGTGCTAACGCGGCGACCCAATCCAAGACCAAAGACACGTCGAGAACCGAAACGTTGCACCGCGCCACCATGAGGAGGTACCCCTGACCCTTTCATTTATACTGCCGCAATTCGAAGATGTATCTCCCGTGCTCAGTTGCGAGACGATGTTGTTCATGTCAACATCCCCAACGACAACATCAAGAAGCAACTGGTGCGGAATAGACTCTACGACAATCAGTGCGTGTCAGATGAGTGTACAATTTACCCAGATTATAAACTTGGAGACTGCGCAAAAAGTGGAGTGATCTATCAGATTGAATGTGTGGTATGTAACAGCACATATACAGGGGAGACCACTAGGTGTTCTAATTAAAGAACACCTAGTTGGTAACGGCGCGGTAACGTGTTAACACCTCTCGGTGAGCATAGAATCGAGGAGCATGACGGTAATGATAATGATGTTAGGAGCAAAATCTTGGCACACGAAACAGTGATTTCATCGAGAAGGGCGCTCGAACCATTTTGGATTTTGACCAGAAATCCAACAATGAATATTCGGAATGAAAGCTTATCAGTTACGAGCGATCTCGTCCAATTTGCACCGCACAGCGAGCTGTGAAAAAGCTCAAGAGCGGCGTGCTGTTCTCAATACCATAAATGTATGAAGAAGGCACGGTATGACTCATTCGCTACTGGTCCCTACTGACACCAAGCAGTAGCGCAATCGCTACAACTAAACGATGGAGCATCGCGTGAGCTTATCTTCGACATTCTATTTTTTCGCGCTGTGTTTCTGGCTTTAGGTCAGAATTGCTAGCGTGGTTGAGGCGCTTGGTCGGGTAAGGTGCAAAGATATATAAAACCTCGAACCGTCTTTAGGCCTCTGAAGCGACGAGACGGTCAAAGCGTCAGGCCAATAAACATTCCACCTAACAACCTCGTAGCATAGAAAAGCTGAAAAGAATCATACCTTTCTTCATACTCTCCGGATCCAGTCGAAATAAGCAACGTTGTCGGCCCCATGGCCCAAAAGGCGCGCGCATTAGGGTAGGATCGATAGGAGGTGGCGAGGGCGGAGCTTGTCACCAGTTGGCCGCGTACAAGGGCGCCTCGAGCCGTCAGAGTCAATCGCAGCTGGAGCGCGCGCAATGCGTCGCAATCGACCAGGGAGCCGCCAAGCAGCGCCATCGCCTCGGAAGGACTTTGCCCTCGGTTCGCAGGCCGCTTGTCTTCACCGTCTTCCTGTATCTACGTGTCCACCTATTTTTGTCTACAGATTGCCGGTCGTTATTGTAGTAATAAACCTTTCCTACTTGGAGTTGTGCTTCTGTTCGGCGTTTGGTCGCTAGTGTATTGGAGTAGAATCTCCGTGTACTACAACGTTCGGATCAGCACACTTTTTCCAACGCGACACTTGTTGACTATTTCCACCAGAGAAAAAAGCGGGTGCGATAAATTCTGGAAAGGCTGTTTTTGGGTGGTCCCGATTTGCGAAGGTTCTGTCAGAAAAGGAAGTTCTGAAAGTACCTAAAAAGGTGGTACTTGGTCGGCGCAAGGTCTGGTGAGCACGGTGAGTGAGGCTGAACTTCACCTCCTAGTTCGTTCAGTTTTCGTACAGTGATTTGCGAAACGTGTGGGCGGGCGTTGTGCAGGAGAACGGGACCTCGTCTGTTGAGCAGTGCCGGCTACAGCTCACGCAGTTTTCGGTGCATCTCGTCGATTTCGTCACAGTAAAACCCTGCTGTGGTGGTTCAGCGCCTGGTTCCAGAAAGTTGTAGTGAATCATGCTAGCCTCCGACCACTACACTGTTACAATAGTCTTTTTCTGGTGGGACTCGGCTTCGGGATGTGCCTAGGGAGTTCGTCGACATCAACCTAGTTTTCGTCACATGTGAAGACTCGAGTCAAAAACGGGTCGCTTTGATTCCTGAGAAGCAAAGAACAGCAGATTTCGAAACGCGACAATTTCTGGCGATCACTCATTCCTAGAGCTTCCGCAATCTCTCGGACTGTTTGGATTACCTTCCACGGAGGCTTTCAAACCGTCGTCCTGGATTGCTGTAGGTCTGCCGCTTCGCGGTGAATTCGTTGCAAGGCTCCTTCTCCAACACTATTCTCACACGTGGTTTATTTGTCAGCTGTTTCGATGGCGTACTGGCCCAGTTTGAAATCGAAATAAAAAATCGTTCGGAATTGCTCTTTCGACACATTCCAATAAGTCTTCGAAGAAACACAATTGTTAAGCATAGCTGGAACACAGCTTATTCTGTCAGATAGAGCGAAGACGTACCAAGAGAGTAGAATTACCCTTACATCTACCGTGCACAACAAACTACACCCATACCGGGTCTTAACGATTGCTATAGCTGCCGCGCTGGCCCACATCCATCGACGACGATAATCGTTTTAAAAATACTCCCCAGCCCCACCTACCATGGCGCCGCAAGAATTCGTCTGCGGGGAAGGGTCAATCGCGCTTCGAGAGCAGGCGGTGAAAGACAGTCCGGCTGAGGGCCTGTTTGTACTCCGCGACGGGAGCCACGGCAGTGACAGGAGCGACAAAGCAAAGCATACCTATCGATTTTTCCCAGGCAGCGGCCCGGCACTGATCAATACGTATCTTTCGCCTTGTCGCTCACGCCTCTGCCGTCGCGAAGTATGAACAAGCCCATAGGAAGGGTTTCCAGGTAACTCACCAACTCGGCTGTACGTCCTGACCCGCCTCCACCGCGATCGCAGCTTCACCCACGAGCCCCATTTTGCTTTGCGTCTGGTGCACTCGCCACACGCCAGAGTTCCCTTGCCTGATTCTGTGCTCTCCTACGCTGTTGTGGAGAAGAACGCGGAATCAGGGTAGCTGTTTCGTCTGGAATTTACCTACAACACTAGCGGCGTCCGCAGGTGGTGTTTTCTCTCTCGCTCAGTCCATTGACGTTGTACTTGACCTTCCTGGTTTGCTCCATCAGGTCTTGGAGCGATGCTTCACAAGCGCAGGCACAAACGTGCGGGCGCTATAAGTAGAAATGATCGTCCTAGTCCACATCAATTTGCGCAGCTTGATTAGAGCCTCTACAGAGTCTCGCGGCACCACCCGGAGAAGTCGTCCATATCGCTCTCGCCGTAGTGCGGGACCCACGCTGCCACTGTGGTGGAAGCCGCGGTGCGGACGAGTCGTCTCGGAGCCGCTGATCGCGAAGGTCGCCGAGAGCTGCCGTAGTTCACGGCAGCTCTCACGCGCAATGCCAGGCGCTACAGGTGAGACCCGACGGGGGAGTGGTCGGATTCGAAGCTTGGCGAGGGGTAGAATAGCCCATTTTTCATGGCCAAACCTTTCTCAGGAAAGTAGATATTCGACTTAGAGCATGGAAGGCGCTTACCCTTCATATTGAGATGGCCACAACCTTAAAATTTGGGCCTGGAATCTTCCGTTTTGAGCTGCTTCTCAACCTACTTCACGTTTTATGGGAATCAATACAATTTTCTCGTCAAATTGGACGCTTTTCAAGCCAAACTGCCAAGAACAGTGTCCAAGTCGGTTTGAAAAGTGTCCAAATGGACGCGAAAATGGTACAAATTTTCTTGTTCTTGTTTTTCCTTGTGTTATGAACTCTTTTGTCATATTCATGTTTACTTAATCGTTCTCACTGATTCGATGTTTCTATTCGTGTTTCCGTGCTAGTTTTCCTTGCTCCTTTGTCCTTATTTTTGTTAGCGTGCTGATTTTCATTGTTGCTTCGGGTAGTTGGTGTTTGCTTGATCGTTTTCATGGTTGCTTTGGTTGTGCTGTTCCCTCGTTTTCATTGGATATTCGGTTTTCTTTGTGTTTAGGCTTTTCGTTCCTGCCGGCAAAAGTACGCAGTATTGCGTACAGTAACCCTTGCAGCGCGCCACCACTGGCCATTGTCATGGCGGCTCCGCGGCACCCCTAGGACTTTGAGATATGACAGCCACTCTATCACTGATTCCTGTGATGCTCATACGGTAGGAAAGGGGCAGGGCCTCGCTGCACCCAAGCTATGTGCACCTGCCTCCCACAACCAGACGTTTACCTGTTCGCTTAACGGAACGACATGTCCTCAATAAAGATAATTTTCCCACTCCTTTGCTGTTGTCTTGTCATAGTGGCAAAATCCACTGAAACACCAATCACACTGAAAGGAGGACTATCGTCTTTCACGTCTCAAGCGCCCATACATTTTGGTGCATCTGTCTAATAAGCCAACTTACTCGTGCGTCAAAGAGTGACATCTTTGATCTCTGAAGAGAGGAAGTTCTATCAGAGCTTAAAGTCCGTCGAAACCAATGGCGCAACTCCTTTAATTTGGCAAGTTTCCGTGCTCTATACCTGAAGCTATCTGCGAGGCAGATAACAAAGTCTCCCGTACTCTGTACCTGGAGCAAATCTTCTGCGAGCCAGAAACAAAGTCTTCCGTACGTCAAAAATACTTGGGATAAACTTTTCTGTAGCCATATAAGGTCTCCTTTAAAAAGGGGACCATCTTTCACAAATTAGTGAGAAAAAAGCAGAGGTAGCAAATATAAATAATTTTCAAAAAATAGAGATAATGGGTAGATCCACAACTCCAAAAAATTTAGTCATGCGCTTTTAAGAGTATACAGTCGGCATAGAGTACACCACTGCAAACGAAGAGAACTGCAGAAAATTCCGAGCTAGTATAACGCTTCTAGAATGTGGCCTAAAGCAGCTGCAAGATGGAAGAGATTGTCTCCAAAAGTCATACGATGAGATAAAAGAAGAGTATACCAACTGCAAAACCAAGTCGGAGAAAAAAGACTTGATGGTAGAAATTGACCAGATCGAGGAAGAGTCTCAATCACAAAAATCTTTTCATGACGCCAGTGACCTCATTGATAAGTTAATGATGAGAGTGGTCGAATACAGGTGCCAACCGTTTACATTAGGCCCCGTTTATACTTCATCGCGGCGCGACGCGATGGCCACGCAATGAGGCCAAATTGATCGATCGCGTCGCACAATCAATATGGCCACTATACGTGGCGTCGCGTCGCGCCGCGACAAAGTATAAACGGGGCCTTACACTTATCTATACTTCACAGAAAACGTCGACAAACAACGTCGCCGTAGCTAGAGATCAGGTGGTCCAGGACGAGTCAGTCAGTCAATTCTGAATACAACACTGTTGGCAGCCTACTCGGAGCGGAAAGCGTTGAACAAAATCAGACAGTACGAAGACTCCTATGGCTGTTCAGTGGTTCCATTGACGCCCCATTTAGCTACTAGTACTCCCAGTGTCCCTTCGAAATGGAGATTTAGCCGATAACTATACCGCGGTAAGAGGCACACAATTTAGAGAGCAGGTTTATAGTGAACACAAATCGACACGTAGTGGTAGGAAAGGGTGTGCATAATTACGATTTACGATTTACGGCTATTTTTGCCGAATTTTTCACAATTTACGATTTACGACATTCCGGGTCGTAAATCGTAAATTTTCGTAAATGTGATCATCGATCAACAAACAACTGAGCCTAAATTTATGCGTACTGGGCTATAAGGATGTGCCCACTCCAGTGGTCTTATAGCGCATTCCCACTTCCTTTCAGAACTGTTTTTGATTTCTAATGTGTTGCTGTGGTAGAGGATACCATCCTTTGGACAGGTTTCTCGAATATGTCTTGTCTCTTTCCTTAACTAACTTTTCCATTTCTCTAACATAACGTAAGGATGATGTTGGAACCGGGACAAGCTCAAGAGGAGAAAAAAGTGCAATACATAATTAAAAATGATCTCTTTAGGAGACTGGGTTCGTCAGCTTCCGGCCGGGAGCTAGCAAGGCAGATCGCATTCCTTCAGTCGACGGTCGTTCAACTCCAGCCCTAGAAAGACATTGAAGGCAGTTTTCTTGAGAAAGAGAGACGAGAATTCTTTGACCCACGTCCTACAATACCCACCATAAGGATTAGAAAAAGGGCGCGGTAGGCGCATTATCCGCGTTCTTTTTGTTCTTTTGTCATAACTCTATTCATTTTCATCTTTTCCCAGAAAATTTTCCAGATATCAGATCAGATTGAGTAGGACTACCCAACGATCCGAATTAATTTTGCTCTATCCAAATTTTGAGCACTCATTTTTCCGAAGTACCAGAGGGCGCTCGTAAACGAGCGGCGTCTTCGCTAATTACACCCTATGGACATCTATGCACCCAAACCTGAGAATGAACCTGCTGTTCTGACAGTGAATGCTTCCTGCGCAGCTATAGGAAACTGCATTGTTGGATGAACGAAATTAATTTCCCTGTTGCAAACTTCGATAGATATGGTAGTGCAATACAAGCTGCTGTGCTCCACTTCAATAACAGACAAAGGCCTCTTAGGTTCATGAATAACTCGGTTTAGCTTTTCTTTTGTTTAGCCTTGTGTCTTTGCCTATTTGTGAAGTCGTGTTTCAACAACCAATCGGTACCTACTTTTCAAAGTATCTCGTCGCAAAATGCAGGCACCAAATTCTAGTCTAACCCTGACATATTGTGTTTACACTAAAGGCGTGACAATGCGGGAGTCGGGTTTTTTCTCACAGTAAATTGATGCCAACATGCAAAAATCGTTGGTGAGGGATCTTTTGTCTCTTGTTATTGTGACCTTTACCATACTGCACCAATGATTTTATCACTCTTTGCTACTTTGACGATAGTTCATGCTATTTTGCACCTACTGACAACGGGTATTGCTTACTGTTTCGCTTTCAAAGATAACTGCTTCTTTGAAAAAGCGAGCAATAAAAGTTGTCGTGAAGGGAAAATGAAATGTTCAGAACCCCCCCCCCCCCCTTTGACTGTAAGGAATAACTAAAGATCTAACAACTCTAGGCTTTGTGAGAACACTCACTCTTTTGCTTTAACTTCATCTTAAAACTATATAAAAGCATTGCTGTAAGGGGCATGCGTGGCTCTAAATTGTGAAGTTGTTTTCAGTGAGATTGTGTTATCAATGGAAAATCCACAAAATGCAAAGAAATTCCGAATTAATCACTTTAAATAAAGCGGAATTTCAAAGTAAAATTACTCTTCTGTGCAAAATTGGCTTCTTCCATTCAGTGTGTTAGTTTTCAGGGAAATTTCGATTGCCTGTCTCCACTTTGTAAAATAATCAAACAGCGCACTTATGTGGCTTGGTGAATGTTTGACATGTGATGACCTATTTAACATGTGATACCGATAAGCTGTCCTTTATCTGAAAAAACATTTTCTAAGGCTCTGAATAACATATTACTGCTTTGGATAAATAAGTAAATAAATAAATAATTAAGAATTCTCAACATATCCGATTTGTCAGCCCGTTCTTCTTCAAATATGGATAGCACGGTTTTTCTAGCACGAATCAGTTTATCTGTTTTAAATTAAACCAAAGCAACGTACGTTGGCAGCCACAGATGCAAAGAGCTCAGAAAAGAATGCAAGCGTCGGTCGGATTGTTTGTTTTCCAAAGGTTCGGGCGCTTCTAGGAGAAGAACTTCTGGAAGAAAATCTGGAGCGCAAAAAATAACCTTGCAGACTGCCGCGATTTTCTCAAATAGATGAGAAGTAATACGAAAGAGGTAGTATTAAGGAAATTAAATAAGGCGATACCGCAGTGTCAACTCTTCGCCGAACTACAATACCGCTCAAATTCTTTTAAAGAAAGACGCTTTGCCATACCCTCCTTTAAATGTACTCCAATGGATTCCAGCTAATACCATTCGAATCACCTCTTCACTGCGCATTCGATGCTCCCAAGATGTGTTGAGTTGGGAAACGTATGACCTAGTTATGGCGCATCTTCGTCTGGAGGGCACCTAATTTATTTACGATCTCTCCAAAACTGCCATTGGCGCCCACCTCGGTCACTCCACCAACCGACTTCAGCGAAATTGGGAATTCTTCATTTCTCGAAGAGATCTGAGTTCAGCTTGTTGAGACTATTATAGTGACCCTAAGCACTACTCAATTTGGCTGATCCTGATTTCACCGCATATTTAATCCAACGCAAAGTCCACTTTCAAGATGTCCTTTCTCACTAACCACCTCTCATCTACAAGCACTTATCTATGCTGATTTAGCTGAGAAAAGCTCCTTTCAGGTCTGGTAAAATAGCTTCAAGAGCTAAAAAGCGTCCGCTTTAATGTATCTCCAAAAACGCAGCTTTTCCTCCACTGCACAGTCTTTCCCCATGTTAAATTCGTTGTAGTGTGTACAAAAAAGCAGTGAAGCAGCTCCAACTTTTTTCAGTGGACGGCAGTATGGCCGGTATACCAAAACTAACAGCAAATAAGACTAACTTTTCCCGGAGTGATAATTTTATGGCCTCTACTACCACCCAAATTTGGCATCTTATCTCGTTTTCTTCAATTTAACCTTCTGGTTGTTCTTGAAAGAGAAAATTGTTTGGTTAGCCATTTTGCCCGCGTCAACAGTTTCTCGGCGATATAATCCGGTCTAAATCCGAGTTAGTCGATATTTCACCCTCTCCGCACACGCTCGCTTCTGAGAGTGGGACTTGGACTCGGCCCGAGCCCAGTGCTCGGCGGCCGAGTCGCGAGTGACCTTTGTTTGGTTCGCACCTCGGTTGGATACCCATTGGCAGTGCACTACCCCATTGGAGCAATAGAACCAACACAGATCGCTCTTGTGATCTGTCCCAGGAGTGTACAGTGAGATGTTAATGATTTGACGATTTTAAAAAGTTAACTACATTTTCCGCTAAAATCTGGCTTAACGAATTAAGGGAAATTTTAAGACATTTAGCAAAATTTTTAACGGATTTTTAAAAATTTGCATTGGATTGAGGATTCATCAACAAATTTGCTGTCCTAAATATAAAGGATAAAGGACGGAGTTACCCATTCCTTTTTGCGCATTCTACTTCTACGAGACTTCTATCATGGAGGCGGTTTGAATGCGAGTTTGGCAATTGGATGACTTGCGGTGGCCAGCCGATGAACAATTCAGTGCTTACCCCTCCCAACGATAAACTCGCATACGATAAAGTGAGCAACCAACTAGATTTTCTGAAATATTTATAACAACTCGACATTCTTTACGTAAGTAGGAAGTCATTTGCCTGCTGCATCTAATCTCCGGACCACGCACTTTCAGATCCCGTCTTATTACCTAACAAATGTCTTTGAAAGACAGCATACTATGAAAGAGGTAGTATTGCGGTCTCGAATCATGCACGGAACGGATAACCCAGGATCAATCTCGAAAGGCGAAGATCGTGCTGGTCAACTGGAAAGGCTCAAAAGGCCAGGGTGCAAACATTTCGTAAAGGATCGATTGCTGTCAGGGTAGTCCTGCTAATGCGAAGGCATGACCTCGTGCCTGACACCTAGGTGTGAAGAAGGCGAGACGGCGCGGAGACGTGGCCGACGAGCGCTGTGCTCAGGTCGAGCCTACAGAGCCGCCTACACGAGTGGGGTTAGTACGGAAATTTCAATTGTTTTAGATACCTTTTATATTATATCAGAGGAAAGCCTTCGAGCTGCATAGGAATGCCACATGAACCGTTATTCGAACGTCAAATAAATCGAGGAGTTATGGGAAGGAGCCAAAAGACCGTGGGTTCGAGCCGAAAGTAGTGACTTGCAGCATTTAAAATGTAGTGTTCCAAATGGCCCAAGATAATTCGACTGCAAATGCTGAAGGGTGAGCAGCCAAAGAAAGCGCTAATGAGGGCCCCACGCACTCACCCACCTTATAGGCAGCTGAGACCCTTCAAAAACGTGAAAATTCGTTATCTCTGGTGAATCTGAATGACTCTCGAAGATAACGTAGGCTCTCCTCAACCTACGATTCAATTAAAGAAGCTCACAGCGCTCGCAATGATGATTTAAAGGTATAGAAAAACAACCTGAAAGAAGTGCTTAAAGTATCCAAAATCATCGTGCTGGAAGTCTCCAAACGACGGTGTTCCCTGTACAAGCTAGATAGCAATGCATTTGAGCATTACTACCCAGCTTCTGGCAGGACGAACAGCCGTTCTTCCACTACTTATAGCATCCAACAATGCATTTTCTACCGCTGCGCAGGAAGTGGTCCCTGTCAGAACAGCCGGTTCATTCTCTCGTTTGGGTGCAGAGATGTCCATAGGGTGTAATTAGCGAAGACGTTTACGAGCGTCCCCTGGTACTTCGGAAAAATGAGTGCTCAAAATTTATGTAGAGCAAAATTAATTTAGACCTTTGGGTAGTCCTTCTCAATGTGATCTGAGATCTTGAAAATTTTCTGGGAAAGGATGAAAATGAATAGAGTTATGGCAAAAGAACAAAAAGAACGCGGATAACGCGCCTACCGCGCCCTTTTCCCAATCCTTATGGTGGGTATTGTATTTGGTGATAACACCCAGTGAGTTTGTTTATAATAGATTTATTTTAATGTTGTATAAATAGAATTGGCGGTAATCCACTATCGAGTATCATTCGTGATTGGAAGCAGGGTCTAGAATGTGGCTACACTCATGTGGAAAGCGTAAACCACTGGTGTTTTTATCGGTTTACATTGCATTTCATCGGGCGCTGCAAATTACTATGCAAAGTGCGGTCAAGGCGAATATTTCAAGAAAAGGTCTAACTGGTTCTGACACTTTTGTTCTTCCTTTTCAATGGTTTGTTTGAGGCTATTGCATTTGCCCTAACTGATACGCTTGCTGCTGCAAACTCTCGGATAGCATACGTTCGTTACAGAACTGAGAACTCGAGACGCAAACAGATTGCTCCGTGTGCGGTTGTGTTCTGATTTGTTCTCGTATTTTTGCTGTTAGCACTTATTTTCGTTGCACTTTCCATAGTCAATTGTTACTACTGATCCTCTTCAACATTTTGGTTCCTAACAGTTTGGTTCTTTCGTTATTGTTGCCGTTCATCTTAATTTTTGTTGTCACCCTTTACGCTAATCGATTTCTCCATAACAGGTCGATCGAAGGTCAAAATGGCACCGAAGTCTCAGACCACTGGTGTCAAAAGAATAACAAGGAGCGCCAGTCTATCTCAGACGAACCAGGCGGAATCCACGAGCCTTGAAGGAGTGGAACAGTTTGCCGGAAAATCGGCAGCTGAACTAATCCGTATGGCTATTGAAGTCAACACGGATCCCGCAGTGGGTCGCCTCCTTGCCGCCGCCGTTAGGAGAATTCCAGTGGATTTCTCCGAGGCGCTGGAGAGGGCGAAGCATTGTCATTAGTGGCTTGGAGGAGGCTTCGGATGATACACCGCCTTCTGGGAAACAAATGGCCCTTGAGGGAGAGGTGGGGCGCATTCTTGACGTACTCAACGTGGAATGTCGCCCCACCGAGGTGTATAGGATGAGCAGGCTGGACCCTAAACGACCTCGATTGGTAAAAGTGGTCCTCCCATCGGCAGCTCACTGACGCCGCGTTCTCGCCAACGCCCGTTTCCTCCGGGATCGGGGCTTTCCTCATGTGTATGTACGCCGGAGTATGACGGCGGAGGAAAGAAAGCGCGACTTCGAGCTTAGGCAGGAGGCTCGAGAGAGCAACAAAGGTGGCGCTCGTGAGTGGGTGGTGTATAGAGGTGAACTACGGCGTGCCTCGGACCTTCCCAGGAGCAGGGAAAACTTATAAAGCTGCACGGCAATAAGGATCTAAAGTGCTTTTTGATAAACGCACGTAGCCTAATGAATAAGTTAGAGCAATTTCAAGTTTTCATGTCCCATAACCAACCCGATTTTGTGTTTGTCTCGGAAACTTGGTTCAGTGAAAGAGTTTTTGACTCAGAAATTGTAGGCGGCCTCCCTTACCTGGTGTTCCGTTGCGATCGTAGTGGCCGCACAGGAGGTGGAGTTTGCTGTCTTGTAAAAGGAAACCTCATCATTGACCATAGCTACGTACCTCCTCCTGGGAAGGCTGATGTGCTCTGCGTTGACCTCTTCTATAGTATTAAGGCCTCTTTTACACGTTTTATTACCGTTTACCGCCCACCCAATACCTCTAAATATGATGATGAGACCCTCCTCGATCTGCTTCATACTCTCATCATTACCCACGCTGAAAATGTTTTAGTAGGGGATTTTAATTTAAAGATAGACTGGGTTAACCAGCATTCATTGAATTCGGTTGGCTCAACTTTCCTAGAATTTTTCCGAGAATGGGGCTTTATCCAGCACGTTAAAAAACCTACAATTGGCGCGAACATTCTTGATTTAGTGTTATCTTCCTCATCAAATATTTTTAACGCAACCACTCTCCCCCTGTTAGCCAATTCTGATCATTATATTGTTTCCTTTAAAGTGCTGATTTTTTGCTAACTCCCTATCCTGACTTTGTTAGTGTGGACTACAGAGCCCGGGACAATTATTTAAGCGCAGTCGATTGGTTAGGGGTGTTCAATCAATACACTTCTATGTCTGAAGTCTACCGCAGGTTTTGCAGAATACTCTATGATGCTTTTGCAATATTTGTACCGTTTAAATTTCCTCAGCATAGGGTGCTGAAATATCCTCCCCACATCTGTAATTTGCTAGCTCAAAAACAGCGTCTTTTCCTTGAGTCAAGGTGCCCCTTGGATAGACAGTTATACAAGAGTGTGTCAACTAGCCTGAACTATCACATTAAAAGATTCTTCGCTAATTATGAAAGGCGACTGGCTCTCACGCTTCAGACAAGAAACTGTATCAATATCTCCGCCATAAAATAAGGCCGCAATCCACTGTTCCAACTTTAGTTGATCAGTGTGGGGCCAGATTCCGTACTGACCAGGAGAAGGCCAATGCTTTAGCTAAGTTTTTCTCAAGCGTTTTTTCTTCAACCAGCTCGTCCACAAGCATAGATCTTGGTAGCTCGGCAATTATGCGACATACTTTTGGTGACATATACATTCATCCACACGAAGTTTCGTTGATTCTCAAGGGTCTAAACCCGTCTACCTCTGAGCCGTATGACGGGATCCCTCAGATAGTATTCAGAAAATGTCACAATTCTCTTTCCAAGCCCCTTGCACACCTATTCATCCTGTCCCTACTCTTAGGAGAGGTTCCACAGGTGTGGAAGGAAGCCGTTGTAAAGGCTATTCCAAAGGTACCCAACACCAGTGTGCTAAAAAATTTTCGCCCTATTAGTCTTA
This sequence comes from Heligmosomoides polygyrus polygyrus, assembly GCA_947396885.1. NCBI lineage: Eukaryota > Metazoa > Nematoda > Chromadorea > Rhabditida > Heligmosomidae > Heligmosomoides > Heligmosomoides polygyrus. Next base: position 64,410,515 of record OX377206.1, on the reverse strand, counting down.
CTTCTACCTCAGTAAAGGTGATGGAAAAAATCCTGTTCCAAAAGCTCCTAGCCTGGTTGAATAAATTCAGTGCTATTCCTCGCGAACAGCATGGTTTCTTGCCTGGGGCCTCAACAACAACAAATCTAGCTGACACGCTATGATATCTCTTATGCAATTAATAATGGAAAACTGGTTGATGTAATTTATCTTGATCTGTCAAAAGCGTTTGATAGGGTCTGCCATAAAGTACTGCTTGAGATCGTACTTGTTTAATAGAGGAATGACTGTAAGGGTGGGGCACTTCTCCACGAGATACGCCTGCGAAAGCGGCGTCCCTCAGGGAGGAGTTTTGTCGCCTTTGTTATTTATGATTTATACAATTGACCTTCCCCAACTTCTTACAACTTCCACTGAAATTAAAGTACAGCTGTATGCTGATGATATCAAAATATATGGAGTGTATGATAAACAAACTGAAAACGAGGTTCATTTGGCCCTTCAAAGACCTCTCGAAAGGATGCATCTTTGGGCTTCTCATTCTGGCATTCCAATAAACACAGAGAAAAGCCGTTATGCATCTTGGTGACGACAATGTGCCTGCCATATCATTAAAAACAAGACGCTTACACCTTGTTTCTCCAAAAAAGACCTTGGTGTAATGTTTGATAAGGACCTTAAGTTTTCGTCCCAAATGGATTCTCTAGTTCGAAAAGCGTACAGTACTCTATTTTTTATCATACGTAACATCAAGTGCTCTGATGAACAAATGTTGTTGAGACTGTATAAGACTTACGTTCTACCTCATCTTGAATACTGTTCTCCAATTTGGAGTCCTCACTTAAAGAAAGACATTCTCAAAATAGAAAAGGTACAACAGGTCTTCACACGACTTTTGTGGTTTAGAGTAAAGTCTCCTCCAAGTGGATTCAATGCTCCAAGCTATGCTGATAGGTTGAAAATATTTGGATTAAAGACACTCCAGGAGAGGCGTATTATCTCTGACTTGACACTTTGCTTTCGTCTCCTCCGCATAAGTCGAAGTTATCGTCTAGCAAGTATTGGGTGTTCGTTCCAACAAGCTTGAGGAATGGTAGGTTTAGCATTCGCTATTGCAGAATTGGGAGGAGGAAACATTATTTAATGTTCAACAATCTCTTTAATCGCTGCGCTAGATGAATAGAGTTGCTCCTTCCGGATGTATTTGAAGCTGAAAGTAGCTCTGCATTCAAGAGGCATTTGAAAAGGTTTGACCTTTTCCAGTTGTTGGGGAACTGTTAATTGTTTGGTCTTACCGCGTTTATTTCAGATGAGCTTTGTGGCTAGGTTCGCATGATGATGACCGTATGATGTTGAATGCTACTGATACAACAGTTCCAAAATTTCCATTTCAACACGGAGCTATGTGTGATAGATGCCCATAGAAATTCGATGGCTTTGCTGATGTTTATTGAGGATGTAACTGGTTATACTAGGCGATGGTTCTAAACTATGATTTTCCTTTCACGTTGCCTTGCTTTCATGAAACTACGCAGCTTATACCTCTTTAAATACTAGTCCAATGTCAAGGTTTGGTTCTTAAATGATACCACGCTTTTGCCGCAATATTGGTACAATCACCTTCTATCACACCACATGGCCCTAGACCATAGCCCTAGACTAGGTTGTTAGTTGGGTTAGTTGGTTGGCAAGAGAGGTCAACTTGAGTAAAAATCTTTTGAAAATTTTTGAAATTCTACAGGCTTATTCGCTTTTTATATCATCCAGTCGCGGCTATAGTAGCGACAACGGCTGTCACTGAAAGAACCATTGTCTCGCCTGAGCACGTAAGGCTACTACCTGACGCTTAGGTGTTGACCAGCCTATAATGTTGCTCGAGAGTGGTTTGATTGTAAAGAACCACGCTATAGCTGGGCTGCGTATACAAAACCGATTCATTCCACTTTCTGTCTGCTATTCTAATGCTTTGGCGAACTTGCCTTCCAACAATGCTTCCAACTATGTTCCGACACCTTAAATTTTCTTAAAGGGATTGCCTTGTAGTACATATAGACTTTGGACTATATAACCACACCATCTCATTGTGCTCCATATTTCACAGTCTTTAAGTGCAAAATGAAGGCACGGCAAGGTAAAAGGACAAGCGAATCTCTAGTGGTTTTGAACACGAGTATTTAGAGCACGCTTTTAGTATTTCATCTTGCCACATCGTTTGCGAGTGCTTTTGATTTTTTTCCTTCGTTATTTTTTAGTAAGTTGTTTGTGTTTTGTTTATCTTTTGCTGTTTTTTTGTTAGTACTGGATCTGGTTTTAGAATTAGTTAACGATGTGATTGAGGTTATGCGCACATTTGAGTGCAGTAAATAAATAAATAAATAAATAAACTGACTAAGGGTAGCCGGAGTGAGTGCAGAGAATTATTCCATATTTTAGTTTTCAAATTTGGAAAAATGCAGGCAAACTTGCAAAAAACCTGTGCTCTAAACAGGTTTTGGTTACCGCGATGATGTTGTCGATCGATGGTTCAGAACTGAGAGCACTTTTCAAGTTAAGAAACGTCTTGCAATCTCTCTACAATTAATAGAGCTTCTGAATTCGAGTATCGCGCTGTGGTTATTGCTTTGTACCTGGTATCTCATTGAGGATTGGATGTGTAACTACCTCCTGCAATCTATATACCGTTTTCACTTGCTGCTCGTCGATGTGATTGGATGGTGCTATACTTGCACTTTGCTCAACCGATCGTAACTCCTTCAATTTTGAGACTTATGCAAATGCGGGTGGCATTCAGAAAACTAGAAGAGATTCTCTTTCTGATGATCACAAAACCACCTTTCAAAAGTGGTATCTTCATGCGTGGCCAGGGGATATGAAAAAAAACTCGAAAAAATTAGAGTAATTTTACAAAAACTGACATAACTCGCTTACTTCTAACAATGCGCGGGAGGTGCGATTACTTTGCGATTTTTGCGGAAATACTTGCCGAAAATCCCAGGCCCGGGCCGCGCATAAAGATGCCTTTTTTGAAAAGCGGTTCTGTGATCAACAGAAAGGGCATTTTCTCTATTTCTCTGAATGCCGCCTGCATTTGAACATTTCTCAAAAATTAGTGAGTTACGATAGTTGGCATCGAGCTCTCACGCACTTCGGTTTTTAAGTACCTGGGATCAGCAGTCGCGTCTGACGGCAAACTGATGGTCGAAGTGAAATCACGCGTGAGTGCAGCTTGGTCCAAGTGGCGCTCGTTGACTGACGTGCTCTACGACAAGAAGATACCAGAGCGCTTTAAGTCGAAGATCTACAGAGCAGTGGTCCGGCTAGTAGCCAAGTACGGCGCTGAGTGTTGGGCAGCGACCAAGGAAGTTGAAACGCGCCTCAGCGTCATGGAGACGAAGATGCTGCGCTGGACGGCTGGAGTCACGCGCATGGACCGCGCCCAAAACGATGTCATTCGGCAGAAGTTCGGTGTCGCGCCGATAGCTGACAAGATGTGCGAAGCCCGCTTGCAATGGTACGGCCACGTTCTGCGTGGAAGGGAGGACAGCGTCCGCAAGATAGGCCTTAACATCGAGGTAGTTGGAAAGCGGCCTAGAGGGCGCCCGAAGCAGCGCTGGGCTGATACGTTACATACGGACTTGAAAGTGGCTGGTGTCCACCCCGATCTAGCGCTGGATCGGAAAAGGTGGTGTCATGACACCAGAATAGCGGACCTGCCACGAAGCGGGACAAACGCTGAAGAAGAAGAAGAAGAAGAAGATGGTGTGATATAGTGGTGGTGCAGATAAGCATAGTTGAAAAACTATAACCATATGAAAGCGCAAATATGTAGACAGCCTTGGTTTGCTGTAGGCATTGATGGTCTAAAATTGACTCCTGTGATCATGAGAAAGCGTAATAACAACAAACTAATATGTACAAGAATATTGGCAGTACGCGGACTCGAACTCAAAATTCCGCCGTTGTGTTTTAATGAAGCGGCACTTCTACCTAATGCGCCACCGCGGCACATCTCAGAGGGTGGCGCAGTGGTTGATTATTGTTGCGCACTCGTTTTCGCACCTCTCCAGGTTTTTAAAAAAGCGTTCAGCAAAAATTAACTGTAATTCAGGACTCCGGTCGCACGGCCCTCCATCCTGTCAAAATATAATAGCATCGCAAATGCTCACCATGAGTTGGGAACCTTTCCCTGTTAGCATTGAGGGGGGAAGGGGGCGACCAGCCGCCTGAGAATTTCAGAGAAGATAGACAGCCTGAGACCAACAGATGTACATAGATATTATAATATGTACCAAGCAACACTGATTTGTCTCAAAAAGGAGGCATTCTTATTCCTTAATCAGGATAGTCCGACATTTAAGACTTGATGTTTCTGTGAAGCGGAGAAGCTCCACTAGCTGTGTCGGAGCTCGAGATTCCTATGGCTGGGACCGCTGGATTTTTTAACGCTTACTGCAACATTTTCAAAATGTCGTGGTTTTATTCAGAACTTCAAAGTCTTGTATGCAACAAACCACAAAATATACAGCCATTGCGGAAAGTAGCGAAGAATGAACTCTTCTAGGGGTCAAGAAGAATCGAAGAATCCAACTAATCACGATAAAGGGGATTCTGTACAATGTAGGCACACGATCCGCCCAACGCACGTCGAGAGCTGGGAGAGAGTGAATTTGATGACATCACTGAGCGTCCGGAACGGCCTGATGCGCTGAAAATTAAATGTGTCTCATTTGTCTGGCTCTTATATCCCCATGAGTGATCAAGAAGCAATGGCAGGAGCACTGCAAAACTGACACGGCGAGTTTAAGTGCAAGCAGCCAGCTCAGCGCATCCTTGACAGTCTATGTTCTAACTAATCGGACATCTCTGCCTTGTGCCTGACAGCTCTGTCATCCTTTCATGCCTGATTTTAACGGTTTGCTGCTACGTACGCTGGTGTGGAATCTTGTGCTCGAGTTGCCGGCCGACGGCACAACCATCACCAAAGACTCCCCGAGGTGGTGACTTAAAGGCTCAAAGAAAACTAAACTCCCCATAAGGAGGTGTTTGACATTCAAAGTCCGCCGCTTGCAAGGAAAGGATCTTCATTAAAGATACGAGGGAGATTGTCAGTTTATATACTGTGCCAGGTGACCAGAAGAGGCGAAAGTTCGCCTCTACTGGTCAACTGACGTGGGCGAATCAGCCCCTGCGGTGGATCCAATTGGTCTCCGAAGACGACGTGAAGTCGAAACGCGTCGGGCCCTGCGAATAAAGATCCACCTTAAAACCTCGTGTGGCACAGTATATAAACTGACAACTCACAACAATGCCGAGGTTTTAAGAAGAGAGAAGTTTGAGATTACTGGAATACGAGGGAGACCCCAAAGAAACGGTAGGCTACTGTATTTGAGCATGCAAGTTAAAATATCTGGTGGCATCGTCAGGGTGATGTGGTACCGCAAAAAAGTTCTAAGAATATTTTAGTCCACGGTGCTCCTTTATACACTAGAGCTGCTTGACGCTCAGTTTTTTGGAACATGTTCAGAATTGCACGTGATGTGTGCACAGGCTCCAAAGAGCGACAAGAGTCATTAGGGTTAGCATCCAAAAAAGCTTTCCAAAGGGGCTATGTGGCACCACAACACCATCGAAGAGTCCGCCCAGTACAGCGCAACATACCATGCCGAGATACATTTCTCTCTGTCTTCCCTTGATTTCTGATGGGTGCGTTACGTTAGGTGTCTCCCATTACTGTAGGGGCGGAGCGACGCGGTCGATTACCGCAGGCAGACCTTGTGCCGCGCCCACCACGGACGAGGCTTCAGTACGAGATAAGGCGAGTTGAGCAGAGCGAGCATTGCTGCTGTGGACAAAATTTAATGCAGAAGCAGGCCGGAATTGATTCCTTCCTATTTTTTGCTCCGTATCCTTCTTTTCTGCAAATTTTGGGTCCGACTACTTGCCGCCTCTGAGATTACAAAGACGAAATGATACTAGTAGCAACACATCAACTTTCTTCCTTTTTCATTTTTTAAAGTGTGCGCCAGCTTTGTAGCGTTCGCTCAGGCCAGGCTCTATTTTCATCTTTTCCTATGTGTTTTCTTTAATTTGTTTTATAGTTCGCTGGTTGAGTTCGGTGCTTACTAACACGTGGCTAACTCAATCTTTATTGTCTTCGTTAAAATGTGTTATAAAGCGATCCCTCCCCAGCAGGAGTCACTCAGAGCCCAAAGCATATGAAAACTAAAAGAGCAAAAAACGAACAAAGTTTCAAGCATTACCCTACGACAGAAAGTTGCTCCACGGCGCATACCTACTCTGTTCGTCGGTTGCACCTCGTCCAAGGCGGGCTCAACAAGCCGCCACGCTACCGTAATTGGGTGCGGTGGCGGGCGGCGGTGGCGCACTACCGTAACTCAGGGAGACACCTAACGTACGAACCCATTTCTGATCGTGCCACTTCTGGGGCTGCATGCATAACTCGCCCCGGCGGGACGATCTTCCTCGCTCTTCCCCCAGCAGAAATTACCCGGCGGGAACGGGTGCCCTTCCTGCGATGCGTCTCGGGAAACGTACGATCGGGAAACTTCCTATCCGTACTGAAAATGTTTGGTACGCAGGCACAGAGGAAGCGTTGCAAATAACGGAGGAATTGTCAGCTGTTTTCTGCTGTGGGTGCGGAGGAAGGACGAAAGACGTGAGAGTATATTATCGTTTCGATGCTGTACTTGCTATGAAGCCTATTAAAACACTATTGCGCACTAGTTAAAAGTTCCGACTCCACCGGCAAGACTCCGGTCGAAAAGTTTTTTTTTGCTGAAACTTTGTCTAGGGGGTTATTTGGAGTGCTGATCACGAATCTGATATCCGTTTTTCACGATTCGGTCGGAGACCACCCATACCGTTAACATGGGTGGTCCAGGCAAGGTCACCAATTTCGCTGAAACTTCGTCTAGGGGGATTATTTGGGGTGCTGAGCACGAATCTGACATTTGTTTTTGAAATTGCGGCCGATTACGGTAAATTACGGTAGCTAAAGGTAGCTAAGGCTGCCGAGGTCATAATCATCGATTTTGCCCAAACTTCGCCTAGGGGGGGGGGTTACGAAACGAAAAACGGATGCCAGATTCGTGATCAGCACCCCAAATAACCTCCCTAGACGAAGTTTGGGCAAAATTGGTGACTATGACCTCGGCAGCCTTAGTTACCCTACCTACCGTAACCTACCGTACTCCAGCGTAAAACGAAAAACGAATGTCAGATTCGTGTTCAACACGCCAAATAACCCCCTAGACGAAGTTTCAGCGAAATCGGTGACCCTGCCTGGACCACCCACGTTATCGGTATGGGTGGTCTCCGACCGAATTGTGAAAAACGGATATCCGATTCGTGATCAGCACCCCAAGTAAATTCCCTAGACAAAGTTTCAGCGAAAAAAATTCTTTCGGCCGAAATCTTGTCGGTGGAGTCGGAACTCTTAACTAGTGCCCACTATTGCGTCACATTATATATACCTGCGTTTTGTTCACTCTCCTACTTATTAATGTTCTCCTTTGTTTCTGCGGGTTTTGGAAATCAACCTGCAACAATAAGCAAAAGAGATCTATAGTGGTACTGAGTTAAGCAAGTCGTTACCTATGCGTCGATGGCATAAGACAAAGTTGTGGTTGCTAGTTAGATAAGGGCTATAAACTAGTTGAACGGGATGGAGCTGGGAGACAAAGAGGCAATTGCGAGCATTTTTTCCTCGGCTCCATTCGACAATTAAGATATGCCGTTTATGCCTTCTTATTTGCTGGCAGCAGGTCAGATAAGCCTTTCAAACAATTTGACATGTGTCCTAGTTCTCAACAGCGATGAAGATAACATCGAAAAGCCGTAACTGTGCTGAGAGAATCCATATCTATACGGTAAAAATTCGAGGATAAAATGTCCAACCAACATTCAGCCCTAAAAGTATTCATTATTTAACCAAAGATTTCAGGAAATGTGTATTTCAATAACTGGAAGCACTAGCACAAAAACGACCTAGCTAAACTATGCTATCCCCACTTTGAGTACACACATACACACGGGTGGTCCAACGAATAGCTTCAGTAGGCGTTTCTTATACTCAAAAACTAACGAAGATATGAAAACATTCCCTACACTTGGATATTACTTGAAAATTAGCCTCAGTAAGTGCCTGTCCTACTTGATGAATGACGAAAAGGTCGAACTCCTCTTGTGCTAAACAATGCTGCTCAAAAATGACCTCACTAAGCATCACATATACCTAAACATCGACGAAGTCGCCCTCTTGCCCCTCCTCTGCTGCTCTTATGTGGAGGCACAGTTCAAAGCATCGTCTTGGCGGCAGCATTTCCGCTCCAATCAGCAACGTCACTGCTCCAGTCCGAATTCCCCCTACCGCTGAGTAGGGGACGCAACTTCCCGCTAGAGCCCCGGAGTACTGTTCTAAGCATGGTGTGCAACGCGGAAGTACGGCATTTCCTCCCATTTCCGCGGTGGCGCGCGTCGGGGCGAGGTATGCATACGAAACCTGCTGTACAGCGGAGTATAGCTCGGGCTCAGACAGAAAATGATGTCGTGCTTGTTAACATCCCGAATGCCAACATCAAGCGGCAGGTAGTCCGAAATAGACAGCATAATTGCACAAGAATAAATTGCACAAGAATAGGGAGTACATTTAAGAAAACTGTTGTATGCCAACACAGTAAGTCTAGAGATTGAGTCAAAGGCCACTGTTATACTCCCGCGGGAGCATCCGCGGAACGTCCGCGGACCAATGGTGCACGGCGGAGGCGGGCGTGGCGAGGCGCGGCGATTGGCCAGGTGAGGAGTCTCGGCGCGATTCCCGCCCTTCCGCGGATGCTCCCGCGGGAGTATAACTCAGGCCAAAGTTGGTGCAGCTTACCAGTTTGCATGTGGAGGTTGCAACCAAAAATACAGCAAGGAAGCAAGAGGGAACTGGCATCCCATTAAAGAACACTTGGCTAGTAATAGACCTGATGTTTTGATTGGTCCTCTGGGCAAGAACAAGGTTGAAGGGAATGGCTGAGCCGACTTTGACGTGAAGCGCACTATTCCGACCTAGGAAAACTACATTTCGTCTAGAAAAGCGCTGGAAGCGTTTTGAATTTTTGAATGAAATTCAGAAATGTATAGTTGAAATGAGTGTCCCTCGATCACTAGTGATTTCTTGCCATTCAATTCGCATTGTGAGCTGCAGACGGTGGTAACATGGTTGTCACTAAGAATGGCACTGGTATCCTACTATATATAATAGACAAGGGTTTTTGTCTGACCGTAAGTCAGGGGAACTTCGCAAACTTTGCGGGCTCGATGGTTTAATCACCCAAGTTTGAGGTCCAAACCCGATTTCTTTCTACGCAGGAGAGCGCCGGGAAGTGAGCAATCGCCGCTGCCGAGGAGGATACGTGAGGCATTGGTGAATAGGCCGGCGTCGCGCACGCGTTGGTTTTATTGCCTCGAAATGGTCCCCTTGAAGGCTCCTGTCTTTGCTACCGTTCAGTTAGTGGACCTAACCGGCTCTGCTGCCTGTGTGCCCGGCCGAAGTGACAGCTCATTCCTGTTGCTGCTACCTCCGTTGTGTTCGGGCATAACCTTTTGAGGTGTACGAGCTGCCGCCTTCACTTTTCTGAGAATAGCTCCTGCTATGTTCATCCATACTGTCGCGTGGCCTACCGTGTACCGCCAACTACCGTGTGAGTTTTCTCTTTGTTTATTTATTTTCGAGATCCCTTTATGTCGATGTCAGTGTTGTGATGAGTATTTGCGGCCCTATCCTAGTAGTCATCACTCTACATGTTAGAGTGTTCGCCCTGGTCGGAAGGCACAGGCATGCCAATTTACAGCAGAAGTGGCCTAGCTCAGTTCACCATAGGGCTAGAACGCACCAGTGCTGCTTAAAATTTTGAATTTCGTACAACACAAAACGTTGCATCGCCGTATTATTTATAATCGTACACACTGAAGCTCTCACCCGAGCCTATTTGCGCCCAAGTCAGTAGTGGTAGTACTTGTATCCACACTCGTGTGCTTCTTACCAAGGCTGACAACCTATTAACACGATGAGTCCTCCTCATTGGGTTGAGCGCATCAGTTTCTCCCGCCCATCCATGCTTCCTACTTATCGCTAGGTCTACCAGAGACAGCAAAGGAAAATTGTTGAAAAAGTGTGAAGCCCAATGGAAAGGGAATCTTCCCACAACCTTCCCCCTCTCCTCCGAGCCGCTTTGTCTTCCAAGACGTTGCGATTTCTATTCGATTGATAGCAGAAGTTAAACAACAAGTGCAGTAGTAACGAACACACATATTCCCACTTTGATGGTTCATGTAAGTGGCTCTTACACTATCAATCAAAAAAGCTGCGATCCCATCTCTTAATGCCCTAACTGCTTACTTCTTAGCTGTGGGCAGCTTTTATTTAAGCGACGTATTTTTCATTTTCCTGTCCAATTGGACACTTTTTAAATCAAACTGGAAACTGTTCTCAACTAGCCTACGACTTTTGAAACCAATGCGACCTCTCCTAAGTCGAAATGACCTTCGGGCAGATTTAACTAGAGACGCAACAAAATGTCTAACATAATATTTTGTTCAAGGAAAACTTCGTATGCAACACTCTTAATTTTTTTAGTTTATCTGTCCCAATAAGTGTAATAATTCTATAAAACTTTTATTTGTGGGAAAAAAGATAAGAAATTAAAAATTGTGTTAGACCACAGCCATGAAGCAAGCATTTAGAGCATTAAAAACTGAGATCGCGCCATGCCCCCAAAGGTTCTCTTCAGCTTTTATTTGATTGATTTGATTGATAGTGTAAACATCACCTACATGAACCACCAAAGTGGGATATGTGTGTTCCTTACAGGTGGGTTTGTTGTTGTTATCAATCGAATAATAACCGCAACGTCTCGGAGGAGTGTTCAATTCGACGTGAAAAGGTTTGCCGTAGCAAATGATGTTATTACCTTGATAGCAGACCGTAACAGCGTGTAAGTGAATCAATATTTAATGGGACTATGCATTGTTCGCGAACATATTTACAGTATTTCTACACGACTATGGGAGCAATTCGTAATACTGATGTGAGACGGAGCGGAAAGAATTGTTAGAAGATTGAACAGTGTCAAATGTTAAGATCAGATCGGGACCAGTTTTGTGGCCGAAGCATACGCAACTGGTTATGAATACAGATAGAGATCTAGAGCTCACGCGAATACACGCACCACAAAAATTACTCTTTTCACAAGGGGCATTTAATCGCCGTCTTAATAATTTACCCATATGCTTGTAGAGGTTACGGGACAAAACTTCTTTCAGACAGAATCTGCACTGTTCCGATGTTTCGTTCATGTCTGCAATAAACCTACATATTATCAGGAATAGATTTCTTTTTAGCTGAGTTAGTGTTAAAGCCTGTGCTGATACTTTCCGACCCCTATTTAATGTTCATCAGTCACGTCTCGCTCATGTTAAGCAAAATGTCCCTCCCCGGCGTTAAAGATCATTTCTCCTCCTTCTCCCCTTCGCCTTGCTATAATCTCATCTAACACCTGACTATACAACGTCTTCTCCGCCGTTTCGCTCCATCTGCATCCGCTGACTGACGCTGCCATTGAACCTTAACGGCGAACTGTGAGTTCCACTACCGCCGTGCGATCTCGTCCTCCTTTCTCCCACAATTCATACTTCTCCTAATTACCTCCTTTTGCGTCCACCCTCAGTTTTGCCCCTCCACATACCCTCACCCTCCACAGTCTCTCACAATGAACCACCCAGGCTGCCATCGGTGCCCACCCTTTCCATTATATTTGCCCACGCACCCGACGTCGGCTGGCCTGGCGTCGTCCGCACTATACTTCTGCTTTTTCAAAAGAATTTTTTCGAATGTACAAACAATCGAATAACCCCATTTTTCGGTTATTCGAATTTCCGAATATCGAATAACCCCATTTCTTGGTTATTCGAAATTCCGAATAATCGAGTAACCCCATTTTTCGGTTATTCGAATATTCGAATATTCGAATAAATAGAATAAACGAATAGACTTCATTATGACCTAATACCCCAGTGCAAAATTATAGGTTCACCCCACCCCCCCCCCCCCCCCCCCCCGATTTGTCCATTAGTACCGGAAGAACCCGCAGCCGAGGCTCAGCAATGTTACCATCGTACTCCTCATTATCGAAAACTATAAAGGAATTCTAAACAGTTTATCGTATCAGTGCAGAACTTCAAATGAAAATTTAACAAATGGAGACCAGTGCAAAATTCGCTTCATAGAAAACTTGATTAATCACAAAAGTACCTGCAGACAAGGTAAGATTAGTATTTTGTCACATCACCTCTGTTGTAAACAATATCGAAAATTCTATTTGGCATACTCCTGATAAGGTTATCAATAACAGTTTGCTCAACATTGGTCCACGCATGAAGTATGACGTTCTTCAGATCAGAAACCGAAGTCGTAGCGGTTCCATTTTTGTTAACTTTGTGTATAAGAATGCCCCACAAGTTTTCTAGTTTTTGGGTTGAGATCTGGAGAACAACTAGGTCACTCCAAATGTTGAATTTTGTTGGAGTCAAGCCAACCTGTAGTTGAGTCCTATACGTGTATGGATGCATTATTTTGTTGGAAAATAAGGTCGTGCCTACGAAGTCTTCCGAAATATGGCAGAAGGTAATCTCCAAGCAATTTCTGGTGGTCTTCACTGTTCATCCTACACAAGACGAACTCCAAGGCAACAAGTCCGTATCCAGAAAACGCAGCCCAAACTATGAGACTTTCACCGACAAAGTTGCGCCTGTAGAATACTCGCTCTCCTCTCCTCAGACCTCTCCAATAGTGTATGTACCCGTCGGACCCATTAAGATTCCACTTCTTTTACACTGATGGAGAGATCTGAGAATAGAGGCAGAGTATCCTGTAGGCGCAACTTTGGCGGTGGAAGTCTCATGATTGGGCTGCGTTTTCTGGAAGCGGACTCTTGTTTGTTCCGTCTTGGAGGTTCGTTTCGTGTAGGATGAACAGTGAAGACCACCAGAAATCGGAGATGACCTTTTGCCGTACTTCAAAAGATTTTGTAGGCACAACCTCATTTTACAACAAGATCATGCATCCATACGCGTATAAGAGTCAACTACAGGTTGGCTTAACTCCAATAAAATTTAATTTTTGGAGTGGCCTATTCGTCCTCCAGATCTCAGCCCAACAGTGTACTTGCGGCGCATTCTTGTACACAAAGTGTGCAAAAAATGGAACCACTTACACTTCAGTTTCTGATATGATGAACGCCATACTTCATGCATGGTCCAATGTTGAGAAAACTGTTGTTGATATATTGGTTGCCTAATCAGTAGTATGTCAATAGAATTTTCGATATTATTTACAACAAAGGTGATGTGACGAAGTACTAATCTCACTTTGTCTTACATAATTACTTTTGTGAATAATCAGGTTTTTTATGAAGTAAACCTATATTTTGCACAGTTCTCCATTCGTTAAATTTCCAATAAAAGTACGTGGCATCCTGCACTGATAAGATAAACTGCTTAGAATTTTTCTATACGTGTTTTCGATAGTGAGGAATACGACGGTAACATCGCTGAGCCTAGGCAGCGTATTTTTCGGGTACTAATGGACAAATCGGGAGTGAATCTACAATTTTGCCTAGGGGTATATTAATAAGGACGACCAGATTTTTGTGTTAGCCGATTTCATTTAATATCGTTTATTGACTTCAAAATCGCATTGTGTAGGTTCAAGTAAGTGTAGTAAAGTAAGTTCAACGACAAAATTTGCCGGAGACAAAATAAAATATTTGAATTCTTTTAAAAAATGCAAATAATGGAGATATTAAGTAACTTCTAAGAACCGTTTAAAATACTCGCTAAGATGGCAAAACACGAGAACTTTTTTCCTACAAAAAAAAAATCCTACAAAAATAATTCCTACAGAAATACATGTGCAAAACATCTACACACAAGTGCATAACTTGCGAAAAAACCGTTCACTCTATCTGCTCAGTTTTATTATCACACAGGAATCGTCAACCAATCAAATCGTGGAGTTATATACCATTTTCAGTCAAAATTAAATTTTTTCAAAACAAGTTCAACGTTTTTGAAATAATTTTCAACGTTCTTCTGGAATCTTCCCCGAATAAATACATTGAAATTGATTTGAAAAACGTTAAATTTCGACCGAAAATGGTATATAATTGTGTTATATATGCAAACTGTGAGCTTCAGCTCTAGAATAATCGAGGTTGCTGAACACGAATCTTAAGTTTGTTTTTGCAGTAACGATTGCCATCAAGAGGTATCAATCAAATCATCGATTTTTCGTGAATCTTGTTCTTCTTCAGCGTCTGTCCTGCTTCGTAGCGGGGTCCGCTTTTCTGGTATCATGACTTTCCCGATCCAGCGCTAGATCAGGGTAGACACCAGTGGACACCGGCTACTTTCAACTCAATATGTAGCGTATCAGCCCAGGGCTATTTCGGGCGCCCTCTGGGCCGCTTTCCAGACACGTCCAGCTTAAGACCTATCCTACGGATGCTATCTTCTTTTCCACGCAAAAACGTGGCCGTACCATTGCAAGCGAGCTTCGCGCACCTTCTCCGCTATCGGCACGACACCGAACTTCTGCCGAATAACATCGTTTCGGATGCGGTCCATAGGGTGACTCCATTCGCAGCGTCTTCATTTCCATGACGCTGAGGCGCATTTCAACTCCCTTAGTCGCAGGCCAACACTCAGCACCGTACATCGCCACCGGCCGGACGACGGTTCTATATATTTTTGACTTCAAGCGCTCTGGTATCTTCCTATCGCAGAGCACACCAGTCAACGAGCGCCACTTGGACCAAGCTGCACTCACACGTGAGTTCACTTCAACGATCACATTGCTGACCCCAGGTACTCAAAAACCGATGTGCGTGCAAGCTCAGTGCCGTCGATCTTAATGGAGCCGGACTCACTTACGTCAGTCGTTAGGTACTCGGTCTTCTTGACGTACAACTTGAGTCCGAACCTCGCCAAGCGGTCGCACCAAGCTTGCACCTGTCGCTCGAGTTCACCTTTATCTTCGCAAGCGAGCATTACGTCGTCAGCATGTCGTCGTCAGCGTCGTATAGGAACGTCAAAGGAACTGGCTTCTTAAGATCTCGCGTAATGGCATCCATGACGACAACAAAGAGAAGTGGGAAAAGCGCAGAACCCTGGTGCACCACGAAAGAGATGGGAAACTCCACTGAGCTTTCAGCTGCAGCTTGCACTCTACCCTTTGGGCAAGAGTAGAGTATCCACACCCACTCTATGAGTTGTTCAGGTACCTTGTGTTGTTGTAAGGCGTACCATATAACTTGACGCGATACGTGGTCGAAGGCCTTCTCCAAGTCGAGAAAGGCTATATGCACCGGCTTCTGTTTCTCGCGATGCTTCTCCCCCAGGAGTCGGGCGGCGCTCGAAGATCTTCATGCTGTGCGAAAGCAAGCGAATCGGACGGTAATTGGAGCAGTCTGCAGAACTGCCCTTCTTCTTCCAAATCGGAATCGTCTACTGTTGTGCCAACACTCCGGTACATTCTTCTGCTTCACTACCTGATTGAAGAACTTAGCCAACCACTCAGCAGGATACGAGAGCTTCGACTTCCAAACATCGGCTGCCAGATCATCCGGCCCTGTCGCCTTGCAGGGCTTCATCTTCTTTACAGAGCTTCTGTTTCCTCCAGGTGATCTTGTTAACGGGACCATGAACAGAACCCACAGAAGGGATGGCCGGATGAGGAAATTCCACAATGGAAATTTTCTCAAAATAATCAAGTCATCGCTTAAGCGCCTTCCTGCGGTCTGTCGGAAGATGGGCGCTCTCATCATTGATGCCAAAGAACTTTCCAATATCCTCGGTTTGGAGATGGCGGGTCTTAGCAAGTCGGTACAAATACCGCCCACCATCGTGCGACGCGAGCTTTTCGTTGACATCACTATGATGAGTGGCTTTTGCAAAAGCCACGGCCTTCTTTACAGCTTTCATCGCTTCTTGGTACTTCCGCCAGTTATCGGCTGCCTTTTCGCCGAGAAACACACGATAAAGCGATTTTTTGTCTCGAACCTTTGCTTTCTCATCTTCCGTCCACAGCCATGTCTGCTTTTTGACCTTGCGTCGTCCAGGCTTCGTAGTAGCGAGCACCGAACTTGCAGCTTGACGTATCGCGTCGACAGCTTATTCCAAGTTTTCAAGCGCTCGACCTGCTTCATCCTTGGAGGGGCGATCTTTAAAGTGCAGACCAGCAGTCGATGCTGTGGGGCGACCCATACGGCACGATCTTCGCATCTGTGACAAGACTTCTGTCGTGATCCTTCACAAGCATGAAGTTAATCTGCGTTTTGGAATTCCCACTGTAATACGAAATGAGGTGGGAGCCGGGAGCTGCGTTTCTGAAACACGATGTTCACAATGGTGAGGTTATGCGACTCCGCATATTCGAGGATACGCTCGTCATCGGCGTTACGCAACCCATAACGAAATCCACCATGGCAGCTGTAACGCCTTTCGTAGCGCCTACGTGTCCATTAAGGTCTCCAGCAACAACGATGACGTCTTTCGACGGTACCTCTGCTGTCTTTTCATCGCTCAAAACTCATCCTTGGCTTAATTGGAGCAGCCAGTCTGTGGAGCATACGCAGAGAAGAAATGATAGAGGCGCTCCTTAGCGGCGATAAAGCGTTCAAGGCTGAAAATCAAGTCTCGGAAACGTTCGGAGACGATGATTTCGACACCATTCGTGGTCCTGGGACTTCCACATAGAACGGCCTTAAAGCCTCGTCCTATGTCCGTAGACTTGCAGCAGGATCACCTCGTCTCCTGCAACGCGCAGAAATCAACTCTTCTTCGCTCCAGTGCGTCAACCAACTCCCACGCGCGGCCCAAAGGTAGCCAGGTTAAGGTTGGCCTTCCTCCCCGTAGAAGAAGGAATACCGTCATACAAGAAGCCTCAAAAACAGCTTTCTTGTGAATCCATTCTGAAGACTTTCCAGCAACTTAATTGTTTCACCTTTATAGGGGCTAAAAATAACAGTTCTGTATTCCAACAAGGGCCGAATGTAGGTTTTGTACGCTCTAAGCAGGATTATTGGCTCATCAGTAGCCAAGCATCGAGAAAGCTGATGAACCAGAGCAGTGGCTTTGGTGGAAATCTGTTTACAATGAGCGTCGAAATCAAGATCACGGGTTATAAAAAACCCAAGTCCCTAATTGCATCAGCCTTCTCAGTGAGGATATTGCCGATGTAGTAATTTTGTTGAGTGTTTTCCGACCCAATGTGCAACAGCCTAGTTTTCTCATTGGATAGGGAAAGACCACTCTCGCTAGCATACTGAGAAATGAGGCAAAATAAGAGGGGCATAGGAAAAGCCAGGCGATAACACAAAGAGGAAGGACACTGAATCCTTTCCTATCGAAATGCCTGCATTGCTTTTGAGTTACCATGCACTCACTAAAGGTTGTGTTTCTGATATTGAAATGCTCACCTGCTGTACCTCTCCGGATATGTTGGCTCATAGGTTACTGTTTCGACGTATGGGCTCACTGGTCGACCATCATGAACTGAGACCCAGCGGGATTTCTTGATTATCTAAATCAGTGAAGCTAAATACTCGGCATCTGGTTCCCCATTAGATCTTTATTTGCGTACTGGTGGTCCGCTATAGCAGTTTTGCCACCCGATGCTGTCGAAACGTTAAGCTTATAAGATGGTTATTCTATTCTATTCTACTCAACAAATAAGTTGGCGAATAACAAGTAAGTAGGCGCAACGTCCAAAAGTTGGTGATGCCGCGCCCCAACGCAATTTGCGTTCGGCGCGGCGCGTGGCGAGCGGAAAACGGCGCTTTCCGGTGCACTTTTGCACCGCTTTTGCTTGTTGGAGGAAGCGGCACTACTTGTACTTCCGTTGTTCTTCCGTATTCGTGTTCCGTGTTCCTCCTTGTAGTTTCGGTCTGCCTACAGCTCGTTTAGTTTGCTCTTTTAACTAATCTTTCATTCATTATTCAATTAGCTCAATTATTATAATTCAAGTGCTCTGGATGTTTACACCCAGCTGTTCTGTTTGTTGTGGTTGTCGTACTACATGTTCAAGCATACGTTGGTATGTGTCCATGATTAAATAGATGAATAAATAAATAAATAAATAAATAAATAAATAAGTAAATAAATAAATAAATCTGATGGTAAGTAGGACGACGTATTTCCGGCATGAGAGGGTTAAAACATGAGGGAATATTACCAAGGTACTTTTCGCCGACCATCGTTTTTAAACTATGAAAATCCGAATGGATTTTAAATGATTTGGAGAGAAAAAAGGTTTTGAGCACGATTTAGTAGAGAACTACACCTCCTTTGGCATTGAACCTTTACAAGCTCTAGCAAGCTGTCAGCGGTGTTTGGGAAATTTTCGGAAAAATGTTGACACACGCATATGAGCTCAACTTCATCGAAAACTCGCAAGTTTTATTCAGGGCGAGTTGAAAGCAACAGCGTTATTGCGCTTTGGAAACTCCCACGCCGCGCCAAGTTTAGTACTGAAGTAAATAGAACAAATGGAACTGCTGGACTCCCTATCAGTCAGGGTCAGGCAAAGGAAGGGTTTTAACATGCAGACAGATTCCATACTACTTCCGCTATACAGGGTGAACCATAAGGCCTGCAACAAAATTAAGCGACCTAACTACGACCCATTTCCAGTAGCAGAACCGCATGCCAATTGTTATGTAGCATATCCTTAGAGCTGTAGTTCTTGCTATTATCATGATTGTAGCTACTTCTATTAGAAAGTAGTGCGCTTCCACGAAAAGCTACTGAAAATCCTGCGTGCATAATCTACTATTAAGCAGTACGTAGTTTTTAGAAAACTACAAGGAAAGCTCTACAGCCCACACGTCAGACGAAGACTCAGCTATGAGGAGAAGAGAGTAGAAAGAAAAATTTGAAGGCGCAATTAGTGCGCGTCGCTCAGATTTGGTTTTCAGCCACCGCTTCATTTGATGAAAAATTTCTCAAAGCTGAGCGATCCCAGAAAGGTCGAAATAATGGACCGTTTAACACTACTTCTGCGAAACATGACGATGTGAAAACAATTACGCTTTGCAGATATTTGTCTTACACACTTTCCAAAATGTCTTCCCTCACACCCTACATAGGTTTTTATGTGAAAATAGTGAAAATGAGTAAAAATGCTTGTTCGATGGACACAGAAAGAAAAAGATGTCGTAGCGGTTCTCGTCCATCTGCCAAACAGCGCATCTGCAAAAGACTAGCTACCTGCGTCGTTAGATTTTTGATCTTCGTTAGTTACCATTTTAAAGAAAAAGTTCCGTTCGATATAGCATGGAGAAGTTATCACCCAATAATCTTCTTTGGAGCAATTGGGAGATAAAATTCCGTAAGAGGTACTTCGACGGAGCTGCAAAGCTACTCACTAGATCCCACGTCTCTTATCAATCCAGTAGTGCTTCCTTATGAATAATACCGCTCCAACATAATCTAACTAAGGGAAATTACTGTTTCAAATCGTACCAAATTTGGTGCATTCCTAGTCTTCCTATAAGCCTATGTTTTTGTTGGCAGGATTTATGGTTCACCCTGTAGGACTGCCTTTGCTTGAAACGGCGATGACTTCGTCGAATTCGAGCTCACTCGATTGATTCATATGGGTTCTACGCGCTCGCACATAGCGCTATTGCGTTGTATGACTGGCCTGTATACATTGAATCCGAATTAATCATCTTCGGCTATCCGATTCGGATATCCCTATCCGAATCATTCAATTATCCGGCCCCCACGAAAGTGCCCTTATCCGAATCATCCAATTATCCGAAGATTTTCGATCGATCCAATGTATCCTATGTACTGGCCTGTTGTTTTATTCCTGTAGGGTAGTTCCGCTCAAACCGCAGATGACGCCACCACGCTCGCCGCTATGCCGCAGCGGCAACTCCGAGTGACCGCACCGGGCATAAAAATGTCGGAAAATTCGTATCCTCTGTGAGAGTAGAACTGGTGCCGTTCGTTAGCTGACAAGGGAAGGATGCTAGGTGAACATGGGACTTTGAGATGAGGCGCATATCGCGGAATAGAAACGGAACAATATGTGTTCCGTTTCTGCTGTACGCATCTGTGAACGGAGTTATTGACCATTTTCAGCATGACTCCCAACTCGAGTAGTCTGAAAACTGCTGCTTGCCACGCTGTGGCGGCGCAGAGGGAAGAAAAGCGGCGTGGTGACACGGGGTGGTTTATGGTTCAAGATCTGCCACGACCAACCAAAGCTCTTTGTGTAAAATCTCAACAGAAAAGGTCACCAGAAAGGACTCGTCTTCATACTGATAACTTCATACTGGCACGAAGATACAATTTGTCATGAGTAGATGCTAAAGCAGAGACGAGAAGACAAACAATGCGTTATACGAGCAGCTGTGAAATAAACTACGAAAGTTCAAAATATAACAGCTGCTAGCAATGGCCGCAAGAGTATAGGAAGGACCGAACTCCTCCGAAAGGCACGCCAACACAGCATTTGGTGAGAGCATTGTTTGGAAAATAAGTCGGCAGTATTCTCCTTACCAACCCCGTGTCGAAAAAAAAGTGTGTCCAAAGGAGTTGTTTAAGGCACTGATCACCCATTTGCTAGTATGGGTGGTGGGATCATGGTAGTCGATTTCGCCCAAACTTCGCCATTTGACATTAAGAACTTTGCTTGATCGTGGTAGATCTTTTTTAGGAAATGCAAAAATCCTGCACCACAGGGGAATCATACCATAAACCACCCCGTCTCACCACGCCGCTATTCTACCCCCTGCGCCACCACTGCCCGGTCAGCGATGCAGTTTTCAGGCTATTTGAGCTGGGAGCCATGCTTAAAATGGCGCATAACTCCATACACAGATGCACACAGCAGAAGCGAAACACATTTGAAATCAGCGTTCGAAGCCGCATCCAGTGATATACGTCACATCTCAAAGTCCCATGTTCACCTAGTATCCTTCCCTTGTAAGTAAAAAGGTGTGGGCGACGAGTCGCAACAGTTGTGATCTGAGTGAGTACAAGCTAGATGCGCTGCTCTGTCAGCGATCGGCGCCCTAAAATACCGGCTGACGCTGGGGAGCAAGTTTTTGGAACAGCCTCACGAAGGGTTGCGTCTCTTTGTAAATGGAACGTTTTCAGGTTAGCCGCATCTCGACGCTGTCAATATTGTTTGCTTTCCCTAAATTTTCCACGATACGGTGAAAACGATGAGTTTCATCACGCTTTAATTTCCCAACTTTCCAAGTCACGCACACACGAGCTCAGTTCGTCAGAGCAGCCACCTTTCTCTGGAAAAGACAACCCTCAGCCAGGAAGGCTCTCACCTCATAGGGTGATTGTGCTGGGAAACGCAGAGGTAACAAATTTTTGTGCTAACGTGAAGCTCAAGTGGAAATGTGAACTCCTTTCCAGTCAACGTTAAGGTGCAGAGGTTTTTCAAGCAGAAACAAACAAATACAGGTCCGCTGATACTTACCAACGTACGTACCAAGCCTACTGTCACTCGAAGCGCAGGCGACACCAGCGAAAACGAATCGCTTACTAGACTAATTCTGCAGATTGTATATGCACTCTGCACGGCACGCGACATGATGGTGTAGGCTCCTCCGAAGTATGTAGGCCAGTGATGTTAGACAATATCGAATATTATTTGTTTTCTAATTCCTTCCACTTCTAATTACTCAAAACACATGTTTTTCTGCCCAGCAATTAAAACCCAATGTAGGGAAATTTGGTTTTTTTCTTCACCTCCACCTTTACAAAATACTGTCAAAGTTCCTGGTTTTATTGGAGCACTGAGAAGGCTTTTCAAAGTTACCAAAACAATATTTCGAAGATTTCATTTGTTCTAATTTCAATTCAGGAGCTCTTATAAGCGACACTAGGGGAACAATGCAAGTATGCGAAACTGTGAGTGCAAATACGAGTAGTCCTGTCGCTTCCAATGAGATGGTATAAAAGCCTTACTGAGATATTAAAAAGTCCTCAACTCTCCACTGTTGATCGGTACCCACGATCTAACACGCGGCAATCATTCTCGAAACTTCTTCGTGGTAATAAATAAATAAATAAATAAATAAATAAATAAATAAATAATATATACAAAACAATTCTAAGTCAAGTTGTATAAAGATAGATATCTCAAGGGCAACCCTATTTATTAACCTTCAATGCAAGTAAAAGAAACCGAAGAGCTCGAAAAATGATTCACGCTGCAACCTTAGAGGATACTGCGAGATGTTTCCTTTTCAGACCCTTCATTAAAGAGTCTTATTAGGTAATCCTTCCATGGCCCACTTGACGGTCTCAGGATGATAAAAACAGGACAAAGAAGAGCAAAAAACAAGCAAACCAAACGCATAGTCGGCTGGGTAGCGCAGAAACCTGCTCCCGTCTCGGAGTCAACTCTACTCGTCTGCGAAACCTCTTGCTAGGCGGGCCCAGTAGAAGCCGATCATCTTACCGTAATCGGAGCGGGAGATTGTGCTGTCGCACAGTGATAGGCGGAAATTCTGTTTCCTGATTTTCTGTTTATTTTTGGCGAATTTTTTCTGTATCCTGGAAAAATGGCCAAAAAATGGCCAGAAAACAGAAAATAGAGCTGCGAACAAATTTATACCATGGAAATCCAATAAAAAGAATCCAAAAAGCATCATAGAATTATGAGTTTCATTCCAATGTTTCTGGAGTGTTTTAATTTGCAAGCATGTGGCGTTCTTATATGTGCTCGTGTAAAAATTGACTCATGAACTGTGGCGGTTTGTTTGTTTGATTGATTGTGTAAGTGCTGCTGGCTTTCCTTCATAGGGTATTTCTCGAATTTCATAATCCGGCTTAAAAACACTTTGGACCGTCTACGATTACTCGCAGCTTTATATAATGGCTACAAATCAATTGTTCTGAGAGGCTTTTAGTTATCTATCAACTAACAGCTTCTTCAAGAGTTACTTTGGGTAGGATTATTCTCCACCTCCGGTTTAAATATTGAAAACTGTTGGCCGGTCATCGCCAACGATCACTTCCTGCAGAGCTTTTGGCGAAGCTGCTTTTCTAACTCTGAACCTTGCTCAGTTTTAGGTTGCCAAAAACTTTGATTGATAAATTTTGGTTACTTTTGATTTCGCTGAGGTGCAGATCAGTGGTTTGCGTAATTATGATTTACGATTTTACGATTTGCGGCAATTTTTGACTTTTTTTACGATTTACGGTACGATATTTTGGGTCGTAAATCGTAAACTTTCGTAAATGTTATCGATCGACGGGCAAATGACGTAACGCAGCCCTGGTACGGTAGACGTGCCCATTCTCCTTCCTCTAGTTTCCCACCTTCGTTTAACGTAGTTTTTCGATGTTCTGATGTAGCACCATGAGAGTGGTTTCGAGTTCAACTTAGCTTTACTGAAACTTGTCTATCGACATTTTGTAACATGTGGCCGAGTATCTATTGTCGTGCAGAAAGTAAAAATTCTTCCGTCGTGGTCGTTTCCGCTGTCTGTCCTCACTCAATTTTTTAAATTTATTTCTTCAAAGCGCGAATTTGGTTCACGCATAGAAGCACAACGCAAATGAAAACAAGAACAAAACGCTATCTCACGTTAGTCAACTAGAATCACATCCGAAAACTTCAACAAGTAATATGCCTACTTCAAACATGTGTAAACATTGCCATCATATTTTCATGTTTATCTACCAAGAAGCAGGTTTAATTCCGAAAGAGTTCTATAAGAAATCTGTTTAATTCTTCACCTTAAAACTGGTACACGCAGTTTGAGTTTTCCTCTGACGGATCTCTCATCTCAACGCCCAAAAAGTATTTTGTGTCGTTGCTCAGCTTTTTGGTGAGAGTTTTAAATATCATGATAAGATCTTTCCTCTTTCGCCTGCTCATTAGTAAAGGCAGACCAAATAGTTCAGATCTTTGACAATCGTTAGGAATCATGCCATAGCTCACCGTGAAGCATCTCATCATCAGTTTTCTGGTGAAGCTGCTCTGAATGTTTTCAAGAAGATCGATTCTTAATATTTGACTTCAAGACTCGGAACAGGTTATGTATGCGGTAGTTTGCTTTTTTCACCAGAAGGCTACAGTGTTTGCTGAAGGAAAGATTTCTCGCAATTATGAAACCCAGATCCCGAGCTTCTTCAACTCTGACTAAAACCTGAGCGCTGTTAGTATAAGTGGGATACAGAATGACCTCTTGATCCAATCGTGAGAAAACGAGTTTTTTCAGCTGAAATTCTGCAGTTGGACAGCGTAGATGTTGAAGTCACTGTGCTGCCGGCTTTAAGAAACTCTTGGTAAAGCGCGAGTCCCTCCAACAGCACAGCATTACCTTTTTGTGGAGGTCGAACTTTGATTGCTTCGGAGGTTGTTCTCATTGGGAGAGCCACTGGGTCTACGGGCATGGTTGTCGGCAAGTTCGGAAAGTTATTAATACGAAAGCGGAAAAAGAGAGCCTGAGCGATGCTCAACGGCAACGACCGGTCTGATTCACGGAGATCGTGAGCCACTCATGTCGAGACCACCTTACCATATTCTAAAACCAGACCTTCAGCGGCCTAGCGACGAAAAGTCTGGTTAGGGGCTTCGCCCCCCCCCCCCCCAACCCCCAGCATAGAACAACACCGATCGTGTTCTTTTCTTCTTAAGGCCTTCTTACCTTCACTACAGTAAAAAACTGGTTTCACTGTATAGAATAAAAGAGCGGGATAGCGCAGGACAGAATGTTCAGAACTGCTCCTATGAGACCTATCCACCCCCTATCGCACGTACGCGATTTATTATCCGAAGTACACGTTCTCTACTACGTCGTAAGGAACAGATTGTGAGAGTCTCGATCCAAAGTGCTTAATCTGCGGGAACTTAAATAAAATTAATCGGTATTGGTAGACCGCTCGATACCGTTAGCTGACTGACAGCAATAATAATCCTCCCATTTCCTTTAATCATTCACTAACCCACCCCTTCGATACCCCTTACCCTTGTGCCAAAAAAATATTTAAAAAAGGAGAGTCATGAACGAACACACTTGTCGAACAAAGGCCTTTAAAAAGTCTTCTTACGGATGCTGCGCAAAGTACGATCTGTGGGACTCTTCTGGATCTGGACGCGCGTTGTACGACGTCTGGGTCACGTGTTCTGAGTCCGGGCGCATGTTGCATAACGTCTGTGGCACATTTGCTGAGCACCGACGCACGCGTAACGACGTTGCAACGACGTCTATGACATGTCTTCTGCACTCCGACACACGTGCCATGACGCTACTGAGAAAAAATACTGGTTCGCCGTTACTGGTCCCCTTCACAGCCCCCCCCCGCGCCCCCTCCGTTCAGTGGTCATACCTTAGTGGTCCCACTTCACTGCTCCTCCCTTTACTGGCTCCCCCCCCCCTTACTGGTCCCCTCTTCACTGTTCACCCACCGTTGACACGTCTTCTGAACCCGGACACCCATCGCGTGACATCGGTGACACGTCGTCTGAGTCCCCTGACTTATACTATACTCGTATGCTGAATTCGATGCTGTTCGGACCAATCCTTCTCAGGTTAGATGGATTGATTTATTGGAGAGTCGAGAGGATGTCAATGCGGATTATGAACTCTTTCTATGTGTATTACAAGATGGCATTGTGAAATTCGTTCTTTTGAATAGAGTAACATCAGGTAGTGGTGCCCGTCTTCTCTCCCACCGGCGTAATATGATAGGCCATCGCTATTGCTTATTTCATGATTCGATGCGTACGGTTAACTGGGTTGAATTTGATAGGTATAATACTGAATTTGACAAAAACCTCCGTAAGTTTAATAGTTACTTAGAGGTAGAAGCTGTAGACTAGACTCTAGCAATCCTCGTAGGTTTTATGGGCTCCTCAATAATAGACTTCAGGATAGAAGAGGAATCGGTTGTCTTAGGGTTGGGAACAAGTAAGAGGTTTCGGACTCGGATAGGGTGGAAATGCCGACGAATGAATTTACCGGAGTTTTTAATGGAGGATGGCGGTCCCACACCGGTTCTTCGTCCCTGTGAGGGTGCCGTAATGGAAAGTTTTCTTTCGTTTGACAGCGCGGTGCTTCTGCGTCTTTTAAAGGGTTGGTCTTCATCCTCCTCGGTGACTCCTGATGGCATTTCACTGAGTTTTATTCAGAGGGTTGCTGATGTTATTTGTACTCCACTGGCGTATATTTTAATCAGTCTCTTATGCATTCTCAGACACCTGTGCGCTGGAAGTTCTTTTATTACACCGATATTCAACAGAGGTGGTACTTCGAGCCCCAAAAACTACAGGCCTGTCAGCGTTACCTCCATATTTTGCAGACTTTTTGAGAAGGTTCTGAAGGCACGCCTTATAGAGTTTGCTGATAGAGCCGGGATGTTCCCTTCCGGACAGCAAAGGTTTATGAAGGGACGGTCGGTTGAGAACTACGGATGGACAGACAGACGGACGGACAGACGGAAGGACGGGACTATCGCTTACTCTTTTATATATAGTAGGATAGGATATTCTATAATGCATGACATTATGTTCGAGAAGGTTCGGGCTGTAAGACTGTGGCACTAAGCCTAACCGTAGCAGGTTCTGTTAAAAAATTGAAAATGTTGTTACAGGACTTTTTGGACAACCTAGTAGAAAATCTAAGATCTTTTGGTGCGTCATATTGATGGAGTACTGCCATGCATTAGCTCAGTAGGCCATGCTGGTTGAAGTGCATGTGCAGATGTTGGTTTCCTCGAGTTAATGAGTAGTAAAATGATTTTATTTTTGTTCTGATAGTGACTTTTTGCTATCGCTTCAGCTAAATCCTAGATTTATACGCTTCTAAAGAACAGCTGGGAGTTTATAGATTTAATGGCCATCCAACGATGAAACCTTTTTGTTGAAACACCATGGATAGGTCAGTGCAAAGTTTTCGAATCAACAGCTTTTTTCGACTTCGTACTGGTGTCCTTTTGAAGTCCGCGGAATCCAGTCGACGACAGCTCTCGTAGCGGGGTGTTTGCGAACTGCATTGCGTGGCCGGTCCACCTAATTTTCGACGACATGGCCCATGCGACAGCGTCTCTTATGTTAGAACGCCGACGAAGCTCGGAACTCCAGAGGCCTTCTCTCACTTGCGTGAGTCGTTTCATCTCCGAGCATCGTCCTCTCGATTCCACGCTGATCGCGTGTTCACCCTGCTCTCGTATGGCTCAGGTCTCTGACAATGAGGCGTATGTTAGCGCAGGAAGAACAGCGGAGTCGAGTAGGTGGATGCTGAGTCGGACACTCTTCTTCGGGACTTCTTCGACGTTCTTGAAAGCTCCTCAAGCCGCTCGTTTCCTCCTGCCCCTCTGGCGCTAGGTCGTCGGCCACGTTGACTTCGACCACGATACACGCAGCTGGAGCATTCGGAGATGTTCCTTCCATTCAGCGAGAATAGGGCATCAAAAACTCGTCCGTTCCTCATGAACATGGTTTTCGTGACACTCAGTTGCAGTCCACGGCTCTCACATATACGGTCGAGATCGACTAGCATTCGCTCCGCCTGACCAACTCGATGTTATGAACACGATGCCGTCAGCGAAGCGAATATTAGGGGGGGGCCAAAAGTAATGAGACAAAATGAAAAAATTTTTTTATCTCCTTATAACTCAATTACAACTCAACGATGCTGAGGAATGTATTTGCCATTAAGGGCAATGACCTTGCTGCCATCGCTCAGTCAACTTCCTGATCCCATCCTTACAGAACTGCTTGAGCCTCGTGTTGATCAACTGCTCGATATGGTTGTCAAGGACTGCTTGGGTTCTTGTGTCCCTTCCGACTAGGAAGTCCTGTAGGCTCAAGTAGTAGTGGTAGTTGCATGGAGAGATGTTCAGCGAATACGGTGGGTGAGGCATGTGAACGTAGCCCAGCTGGCCAAGCTTATCCGTGGTTACTTGTTCCCGGTGGGGTGCGGCGTTGTCGAAGAGGAGAACCTTCTTGAAGCGCTGCGAATGAATAAGAGCGAGTCGCCGGCCCATCTCCTCTATTTCGTTCACCATGGCCTTGGAGTCCATCGCGGTGCTCTTGGGAGACAGCCTCCGGTAAACCGATCCATGGGCGCAGACCCAAAAGCTCCAAAGATGCTTCTCGCCGTGAACATTCCGCCGAACGAAGGTCGGTAACAGGTCACCAGGCCTCACCCAGACTCGCTGCTTGGCAGGGTTAAGGTAGAAGACGTACTTCTCATCTTGCGTGAATATTGAGCCCAGGCTGCTCGGGGTTGGGAATTGGGGGAGATTTGCGCGACACAGGTCGACTCGTCAGACTGGGGTTTCGGCATGAGACAGGCTGGGGTTTTTGGCATGCTTCTCGAAAGGGCGGAAGTGGTAACTTTTCAGATGGGCTTCAGTAAGTAGCATACAAACATACAAATACAACAAGTACGAATCCAGACTCCAGCCACGAGATATATGGACACGGCATGGGGTGTCTCATTACTTTTGGCCCCCCTAATATGGTGCGGCCCTCACTCCCGTCTTCTCACTCTACATGGTTCGCGCACGACGTTTCGAAAGTGGCACTAAAAAGCTCCTATTCAGCATGACCCGAGTGAACAGCTTGTAGACTACGGAAAGCAGGCAGATCGGGCGATAGTTGTCAACGTCTTGCACGTGTATATTTCGTGTATATTTGCACATGTACATTTCTACACATTCAAGAAAGCACTTTCACCCCAAATACTGGTGTGCTATCACCCCCTTCGGTCGCAATCAGGGATGGGCGGAAATTTTGAAAATTTTCCCAGAAAACAGAAAACAGAAAATCGCCTTCGTCAGAAAACAGAAATCAGAAAACAGAAAAGCCAAAAACGCCAGAAAATCAGAAAACGGAAAACAGAAAACAGAAAATTTCGAAGTTATCACACGACCTAATTATTTTACCTAAAGATCCATATTTCCAGTAGCAAATGCTTTTGTATGACCAGAAATGTAGTCGTAGCTCAGCGTTTTAATTCGCAAGCGTTTATAAAAATTTCTATTAAACTCCAGTGTACTGCAATCAGAATGTTGTAAATCTTGACTGATAAATCCTAGGAATCTCGACACTTGAAGTATACTACATTACTCATCAGCTCCGTTTCACCGCTAACGCCTCAATTAGAAAACGGTCCCACTAGTAAGAAACTGGCCTTTTAAAGTACCGAACACGATGAAGGCTTTGTTTGTATGTTTCAACACAATTGCTTGAGTTTGTAGACACACTCTTGCAACATACTCTAAAGCTGTGCAGAGGTTCTTTGAGTAATACTGACTGCGCCAAAATCTATTTTCCTAATTCGTCTTGTTCATCGAGAATACCTTTCCTTGTAAGTGGCCTAGTTTCCGTGCAGCTGAAAGTTTTCAGGCCAACTTACCACTGCAGTTTGCAGCACCTAGTTACTACTTAGCCGACTACAAATGTTGTGTATTGGCTTGATATTTCACAGAACAACACGAGATTGCGACTGAAGGGCTGTCAGCATAGCAGATCCTGGGTGAAGGTGCTTCCTTGAAAGCGAAGACACCATATAATAAAGACCGAGCATGTACACTCTCCATCACATTATTATTATTTCTCCTCAGGTCTACATATCATATAACATCTCAGTGGAAGGCCAGCAGAACACCCTGCTGTACAGGAGTGCACGACATTAGCAACTATCGCTCGATCTGCCTGCTGTCCGTAGTCTACAAGCTGTTCACTGGAGTGATCCTGAATAGGATTAGTAGAACGCTGGACGAAGGACAGCCATACGAGCAAGCAGGATTTCGGAGAGGATTCAGCACGATCGACCACATACACGAAGCTCATCAAAGTGTCGCAAGAGTTCAAGTTGCCGCTATGGCTTACCTTCATCGACCTGAAGAAAGAGTTTGACTCTGTCGAAACTGAAGCGGTCGTCTAAGCCCTGCTCGCTCAAGGCGTTCCTACTCTGTACATCAGAGTCCTTCGAGAGCTGTACAGTGGATTCATGACCAAGATCTCACCATTCTACAACGACGTCGTCATCGACGTGAAGAGAGAGGTTCGGGAGTGGAATACCATATCTTCGAAGCTCTTCAGCTCGAAAACGCCATGCGCGAACTAGAATGGGAAGACATGGAGTGAAGGTCGACGGCCGGCAACTGACCATCTTCGGTTTGCTGATGACATCGTGCTCATAACACCGAGCGCTAGCCAGGCGGAGCAGATGCCTGTTGGCTTCGACCGTGTATGTGGGAACGTTGGACTGCAGCTGAATCTTACGAAGACGATGTTCATGAGGAACGAATGGGTTTCTGATGCGTCATCCTCACTCAACGAACGAACATCTTCGAATGCTCCAGATACGTATATCTGGGTCGCGAAGTCAACATGGCCAACGGCCTAGCGCCAGAGATGAGCAGGAGGAAACGAGCGGCTTGCGGAGTTTTTAAGAGCGTCGAAAGAGTCGTAGAGAAGACGAAGAACGTCCGGCTCGTACGCACCTTTTCGACTTCACCATTCTTCCTGCCCTAGCATATTCCTCAGAGAACTGGGCCATACGAAAGCAGGATGAACACGCGATCAGCGTCGCGCAGCGTGGAATCGAAAGGACGATGCTCAGTGACACGACTCACGCAAGTGAGAGAAGGCCTCCGGAGTTCCGAGCTTCGCCTACGTTCGAAGATTAGAGACGCAGTCGCATGGGCCAAGTCGTCGAAAATTAGGTGGGCCACGTAATGCGCTTCGCAGACACCGAGTGGACGTCACCGACTGGATTCCGCGGGATGTCAAAAGAACAGCAGGAACTGCCCACCAACGCGTTGGTCGGGCTTCTTCGTCAAAGCCCTAAACAATGACGCTCTTCGTGTCCCTCGAGCGAAAAGGAACCATTGGAGCACCCTGGCACGCGGCACGGACGTATGGAGACACTGATAGTGCCCGCTTGAACATCAATGGGACGACAGATGATATACGTGATAAATGAGAAATTTCCTGCATCGCTACCCTATCACCAGAGAAATCAAAGGAAACTAAAAAACTTTTCTGTCTCTTACTAATTTGTGACACCAAAAGCTGAGCAATCTTCAGAGCTAGACAAGCAGCTTCGAAAAAGGCTCTGCAGAAAGCGATATTGAAGATGACCGGCCAACAATGTTCAATTTTTAAACCGGGGTGGAGAATAACCCTACCCACAGTAACTCTAAGACAAGCGGTTAGTTAATACATAATTTAGTACCCCTCAAATACTAGTTTTATAGTTTTAATATAAGACTTTTAGTGATCGTAGATGGTCCAAACTACTGTTAATATGGAAAAGAATACAAAGCCAAATTATGAAAGTCGAAAAATGTCCTATGAAGAAACTCCTTGCCAGCAGCACTTACACAATCAACCAAGCAAACATGTGGGATAGTTCATGAATATATGGCGCAATTGCTACATGAGCACATCCAAAAACGCTACATGCTTGCCATTTAAGATACTCTAGAAACACTATTTTGGAATGAAGCTCACTATTCTATGATATTTTTAATTTTTTTCATTGGATTTTTGTGATAAAATTTTGTTCGCGACTCTATTTTCTGTTTTCTGGCCAATTTTTGGCCATTTTCCCAGAAAACAGAAAACAGAAAAAATTTGCCCAAAATGGCCAGAAAATCAGAAAACAGAAAACAGAAAACAGAAATTCCGCCCATCCCTGGTCGCAATCTCGCGTTGTTCTGCGAAAAAACAAGCCAGTACACAGCATCTTTAGTCTGCTAAGGAGCAACTAAATGTTGTAAAGAGCATTGATAAGTTGCGCTGAAAACTTTCAGCTACGCTAAAACTAAGCTATTTACAGGGAAGGTGTTGTCGGATAAAAAGACGAAATAGGAATATAGGTACTGGCACAGCCAGTGAAACTCAAAGGACCTCTGCACAGCTTT
Organism: Heligmosomoides polygyrus polygyrus; assembly: GCA_947396885.1. Taxonomy (NCBI): domain Eukaryota; kingdom Metazoa; phylum Nematoda; class Chromadorea; order Rhabditida; family Heligmosomidae; genus Heligmosomoides; species Heligmosomoides polygyrus. Next base: position 64,378,550 of record OX377206.1, on the reverse strand, counting down.
AGAATATGTTGCGAGATTGTTTTTTATGTAAAGACTCAAGCAATGGAGATGAAACACAGTCAATAGGCCTTTATCGTGTTCGGTACTCTAAAAGGCGAGTTTCTTACTACTGGACCATTGATCTATCGAATTGTCAGTTTTGTGATTACACCTACATTTTGGGTTTTGGGCGGTCTTAAACTGCTATATTTTGATATGATTGTGATAGGTAGAATTCATCATTTATAAGTCACTCTTTTTTTTAGTTCTCCTCTCTAACTCCAACCTTTTAAGAACGAAAGCACTTATTTTTTGCAGAAACGCTCGTAGTATTGCGATTAGTGATGTAATCGTTAGGGCGTTAGCTTTGAAACGGAACTGATCAGCAAAGTTTTGCATACTTCAAATGTCGAGTTTCCTCGGGTCTATGAGTCGATATTTACAACTTGCGGTACAAATAGGATCCGGGGGAGTCGCCTTATAAAAAGTGTCACCAACACCAAGAAAACGAGACAAGGCACAGTGATAGTAAAGAAAACAAACAAATAATGGTGCAGCTGTGTTCTGTGCTCTCCTCCGCGTCAGCGGAGTTCCCTCCCTTGTCCAATTAGGAAGCACATAAGACGCTATAATCGAAACGAAGAGATAAGACTGCATTTACATTCACTGTATGTAGCTACTCGCCACGCCGGCCCGCCGCGCCATGCTGTGGTGACCCCTCCGGATTTGCGCCCAACTTGCTGATTGCATTGAATTTGATGTGTACTAGAAGATTTTATAAACGTTTGCAAGTTAAAACATTGGTCTACGACTATACCTCGTCGTTCAAAAGCATTTGCTATAATAAAAATAGATGTTTGGGTGGAATAATTATGTCATATGGTAATTTCAAAATTTTCTGTAACCTGATTTTTCTGCTTTCTGGCCCTTTGGCTTCTCTGTTTTCTAATGAAGGCGATTTTCTGTTTTCTGGGGAAATTTTCCAAACTTCCGCCCATCCCTGCTGTCGTAGTCGAGACAGACACCGAAAGTACTAACTCACAGCCTCTGTTTGTACCTGCCATACTTGTGCTCCAATAATCGAATTCGAATAATTATTCGATTAATTTATTCTAATTCGATTTTCGGTTATTTGATTATTTGAGTTTCGCAATTTCGAATAATTATTCGAATTCGATTATTCGAGGTTCGAAAATTCGGAGAATAATCGATTTTCGAAGACGTTATTGTTTCGAATGTGGCATAATGATGACCTTTTGTAAGCGACGTTGATTCCGATGAGAAATATTCTCGACAGCACACTGTCAAAGAGGTCACCATTACGAAAACGCATTCAATATTTACTTCTATTTATTTGTTTCTTTACGCGGACAGACAACATAAGACGAAACACAAGACAGCAGGTGGCTAAAACAAGTGACTTGTGGCTTGTACAACAACGCAATACCTCAAAACAACAGTAAACTACAGTTTTCAGGAGATACCCGTCAAGCGTGTGTAGCGCAAGGGCGTGTGTAGCGCAGTCGGAGGAGGCGCGACTGCAGCGTGCACCCGATACCAGGTTCCTGGTTCTTTATCCTTTTATCCTTATACCCGTCAAGCAGTCCTTAAAATTGCGTTTGTGTGTTTGGTATATTGTCTTCCTTTGAAGGCTTCAAAACTTGAACCCCTACTCCATGGGTGAAAAATGAGGATCTTACATTGCATTTTGTCTGGGAATTTTCCATTAAGAACCTCTTGTGTGAGAAGAGAGACCGAATAGAACTCGATAAGCATCATATCATTTATCAACTTACAGATTATAATTAGATCACATTTTCTTCTAGGATACGCAAGAGTACGTAAGTTAAAATCATCTTCCTGGCGATGCCGAAAGTGCCGTGGTATGATGTTGTAATTATATCCGTGAGCTCCTGTCCAAAATTTCCCAGTGAGGCAGTTCTGCACCAGTCCAAGCCTAGCTACTTCTCTTTTGCATTACCGTATTCTAAATAGTACAAGTGCTCACCATCAGTCACGCACTTGCGCGCAATGTTGCAGTATCCTGAGTTATATTCCCGCGGGAGCATCCGCGGAAGGGCGGGAATCGCGCCGAGACTCCTCACCTGGCCAATCGCCGCGCCTCGCCACGCCCGCCTCCGCCGTGCACCATTGGTCCGCGGACGTTCCGCGGATGCTCCCGCGGGAGTATAACAGAGGCCTAAGCTAAAGGCAACCACTTCAAGCTGGTTGCTCTACTAACGCAGCCTTCTTCACTCGCTAGCAGTACAGAAGACAATACTTGAGACCCTTATTATGTTCCAACCTTGCTCTACATTCCTTAAGATCAAGTGAGCAGTCTTGCAGTATGAAGCCATCCAGAGCTGTTCGGCTTTGGATGATGTCGGGGAGCTTCTTTTTGGTTCAGCCACAAGGCAGACGTCGGCTTTTATCATAAAGTATCCATTTCTCGGTGCAGGTTATAATCCCTTCGAGAAACGGATCGTTGGTATTGCGCAAAAGAGTGGCCTACAATGTCTCAGAACGACAATTTTTCTGACTTTTGGTATGCTTAGCTTCTTGGCCTTCCGAATTTGCTTCAAACTGCGAGCAACTGTATTGTGATCGACGTCGAGGTCTTCGGCAATATCTCGCGTGGTTTTGCGCTTTGCACGGATCAGCTTCGACTGACGCCTTCAGTAGATCATTATTAACGGCTACCATGTGGTTCGTCTTCAGGGCTGGTGTTGCCGGCACGAAACTTCTAGAACCAACGTTGTCTGCGCATTTGTTGAGAATTCCTTGGCCCCATACTTCGTTTATATTCTGAGCGGTCTACCAGGATGTTTTGTTGCGATCAAAACTCTTGCGCCAGGCGCTCCAGGCTTAAGCAAATGTGTTCAAGCATTGCTACTAGTAAGATCTTCAGCTTAACCGGTTCCATGCTGATATCAGCGGCCGGCCCATCCCGTATCACGGGTGGGTGCTGACAGACCTCGAGGATGTCGCGGATGTTACGTGCGGACAAACAGCGCAGGTGGTGTAATGCGAACATCGCTGCCCGGAAAGCAGAACATGCGGGTTCGATCCCGCCTGGCGCAAGAGTTTTGATCGCAACAAAACATCCTGTAACAGCATGTAACCTCTCTATCAGCCGCTCCAGGCTTAAGCAATTGTGTTCAAGTATTGTTACCAGGAGACTATCTCAGCGGTAGGTCGGAACGGCCCAAGTGCTGTATATGGGTAGAACCGTCTCTCTCTGAAAAGTAACTAATTGCAGTTATCTCGACCCCAATAACAATACCCCAATTGGGGTCGAGATACCCGCATTGTGTTACTTTCCAAGGAGAGACGGTTCTGTCCGTATAGAACACTTGGGCCATTCCGACCTACCGCTGAAGTAGTCTCTCGGTGCGTGGAGGTCCGGCCCAGTTTCAACTCGTAGAAGTAAATTTGACGAAAATTACGTTCGGACGTCTGAAAATAAGAACCAAATTAATTTTTAGAGATTAAGCGATTTGAGTTATATTCCATATACATATCGCATACAATTACCTTTCCAAAATAGTATAATACCTTATAAAAAACCTTAGTTTATTTTAAAAAAATAGCATTGAAACCAATAAGACAAAAAACTTGCATTTCTTTTGCACCAATCTAATAATACAAAGTTGAGCAGAATATTTTTCCACACGGGACTGCTACAGCAGGGACTGACTGCCTAATTGTCATCGATATACAAACAAAGAAAGTCACTTGCAAGCTACAATCAGCAATATCGATCGGAAGTCACTTTCAAGCTACAATCAATAGCGATCGATATTGGCCTCCCGATCAAAACCTTTCACCCGCTGCAAAGCACTCCGTCGGCACAAAACACTTGCGTGTTTCCAGTCCCGATCGTTAAATCTTACAAGGAAAGGCAGGCTCCCAACTCATGGCGAGCTTTTGCGATGCTAACCATATTTTGACAGGATGTAGGGCCCTGTGAGCGAAGTCCAGAACCACAGATAGTTTTTGCTGAACGCTTTTTTAAATGCTGTAAAAAGAGGTGTGGAAGCGTGTGCGCAACACTCATCAATCGCTACGACACCCACAATGTATACCTCGGCGGCGCAGTTGGCAGGAGGGACGCCTCATAGGAGCATACCGGAGGGGTCTTAGGTTCGAGTCCGCAAACTGTCAAAATTTTAGCATATTTGTTTGCTTACGCTTTCTCATGCTGACAGGAGTCAATTTTAGACCATCAGTGCTTACAGCAAGCCAAGGCTGTCTATTTGCGCCATCATAAGGGCTCTTTTTCAACAATGCCTATCTGCACCACCACCTATCATACCATATCACCAATAATACCGTAACTGCGCACAAAATACGCGTACTTTATGGTTGAATATTATAGACCCGGGCCATAACGGTACGTAAGTGTGCTAAAAATATCGTTCTCACCTGAACGTGTTGTCGTGTTACGACGGCATCTTTCCCGATCCTGCGCTTGATCAGGGTGGACACCAGCTATTTTCATGTCCGTGTGTAACGTATCGGACCATCGCTGCTTCGGGCGCCTCCTAGGCCGCTTTCCAGATACTTCCAACTCAAGGCCTATCTTGCGGACGCTGTCTTCTTTCCCACGCAGAACGTGGCCGTACCATCGCAAGCGAGCTTCGCGCATCTTCTCGGCTATCGGCGCGATACCGAACTTCTGCCGAATGGCATCATTTCTGATGCGGTCCATGCGGGTGACTCCAGCCGTCCAGCGCAGCATCTTCGTCTCCATAACGCTGAGGCGCGTTTCAACTTCCTTAGTCGCAGGATAAACAATCCTCGACTTCAGGTGTTCTGGTATCTTCCTATCGCACAGCACGCCAGTCAGCGAACGCCACTTGGACCAAGATGCACTCACGCGTGAGTTCACTTCAACCATCAGACCGTCGTCAGACGCTATTGCTGAGCCAAGGTATTTGAACACCGAAGTGCGTGCAAGTTCAGTGCCGTTAATTTTAATGGAGCCGGACGCGTTCACGTCAGTCGTTAGGTACCCGGTCTTCTTGACGTTCAATTTGAGTCTGAACCTCGCCAGACGGTCGCACCAAGCTTGCACCTGCCGCTCGAGATCATCTTTATCTTCGCAAGCGAGCATCACGTCATCATCATAAAGCAGCGCCCATGGAACAGGCTTATGAAGGTCTCTCGTGATGGCTTCCATGACGAGAACAAAGAGGAGTGGAGAAAGCGCAGAACCCTGGTGCACACCAACAGAGATGAGAAACTCCACTGAGGTTCCATCTGCAGATTGCATTTTACCCTTTGGGCAAGAGTAGGTATCCACACCCACTCTATGAGTTGTTCAGGTACGTTGTGTTGTTGTAAGGCGTACCATATAACTTCACGCGATACGCGGTCGAAGGCCTTCTCCAAGTCGAGAGAGGCTATATGCACCGGTTTCTGTTTCTCGCAATGCTTCTCCCCCAGGAGTCCGCTCGAAGATCTTCATGCTGTGCGAAAGCAAGCGAATCGGACGGTAATTGGAGCAGTCTGCAGGAGCTTCGACTTCCAGACATCGACTGCCAGATCATCCGGCCCTGTCGCCTTACCGGGTTTTATCTTCTTCAGAGCCGCTTGTTTCCACCACGGTGATCTTGTGAACGGGACCGTGAACAGAAGCCACAGAAGGGATGGCCGGATGAGGAAATTCCATAGTGGAAATTTCCTCAAAGTAATCACGCCATCGCTTCAGCGCCTTTTTGCGGTCTGTTGGAAGATGGCCGCTCTCATCAATGATGCCAGAGAACTTTTCAAGATTCTCGGTTTGGAGATGGCGGGTTTTAGCAAGTCGGTACAGGTACCGCTCATCTCCCCCGACTGGAGCTTTCGGCAGACATCTCCATAATGAGTGGCTTTCGCAACAGCCACGGTTTTCTTTGCAGCCTTCTTCGCCTTCTGATACTCCTGCCAGTTGTCGGCTGTTCTGTCGCCGATAAAACATGATATTGCGACTTCTTCTCTCGAACCTTCGCTTTCACATCGTCTGTCCACAGGCATGTCTGCTTGTCGACTTTGCGTCGTCCAGGCTTCGTAGTGCCAAGTTCCAATCTTGCAGCTTCGCGTATCGCGTCGGTTCCTCTCTTCCAAGTTTCATCGACAGTCGTAACTTTCGGTAACCGCACGCGAGAAATCACAGCTGCTTCCTTCTCTTTCATTCGCCACCACTTGATTCTTGCAGCACCGCATCGCTCGACCTGCTTCTGCCTCGGAGGAGCGATCTTCAAAGTACAGATCAGCGGTCGATGCTGTGGGGCGACCGTCTCATACGGCACGACCTTCGCGGCTGTGACAAGACTCCGGTCACGATCCTTCACAAGCACAAATTCTATCTGAGACTTGGAGCTCCCACTATAATATGAGATGAGGTGGGAGTCGCGTTTTCGGAAGACGGTGTTCACAATGGTGAGGCTATGCGATTCCGCATACTCAAGAATACGCTCACTATCGGGGTTACGGGACCCGTATCCGAAACCACCATGACAGTCGTACCCGTCCTTCGCAGCACTTACGTGCCCATTAAGGTCACCAGCGACTATGATGACATCTTTCGACGGTACCTCTGCTGTCTTCTCATCAAGCAGGTTCCAAAACTCATCCTTGGCTTCATCGGAGCAGTCACTTTGCGGAGCATACACAGAGAAGAAGTGATAGAGTCGCTCCTTAGCGGCGACAACGATCTTCATCAATCGATCGTCAAAGCGCTCGACGCTTACAAGATCACGAAATCGTTCGGAGACGATGACTCCAACTCCACTGATGGTGCTGGGACTTCCACATAGAACGGCCTTGAAGCCTCATCCTATGTCCCTTGACTTGCGGCAGGACCACCTCGTCTCCTGCACCGCACAGGGATCAACTCTTTTACGCTCCAGTGCTTCAACCAACTCGCACGAGCGGCCCGTCAACGTACCCACATTCAGCGTAGCCACGCGGGTCCTGCTTACGTTACGGGACTTTCGGACTAGCTCAGTTGCCCCCCGATGCCGTCCTCGCATCGGGGACCCTCGCATATTTTCCACACTCGGCGGGCTCTGCGAGTGCGCGTCGGCTCCCGCGGACGCCGTAGCACTATCTCAAGAAACTTGAGCTGTCATACACCATGCGATGTGACATGGGTCTTCGTAGGCCGGCCTGTCACAAGGGCCTGTCGCCTGCATTCGAATGTCCGTGATTAGCTTAGCTCGCAGAGCGAGCAGTTTCCAGTAGCACCACGTGGAGGAACGGACATCGCCACCTAAGGTTTCGGCAGCACGCGGACTCGAAATCAAAACCCTGCCGGTGTGTTCCTACGAGGCGGCGCTCCTGCAGACTACGCCGCCAAGGCACACCTCGTGAGGTGTTGTAGGGGTGATGATAGTTGCGCGCACGTTTCTAGACCTCCTTTTCAGGTCTTTAAAAAGACGTTCAGCAAGAACTAACTGTACTCCGCTCACAGGGCTCAACATCCTGTCAAAATAGCATCGCAAAAGCTCACTTTCAGTTGGGAACCTTTCATTGTTAGAGAAAACCGAAATCACCGGTCAAGAGCTCAATGATATCAATCGATATTGATTGCCTTCCTCCTGCTGTGAAATCTTCCGTCGACAATCATAATTGCGCAAATCCCACCCATGGCAACAAATGCCACTTACGCTTATCGAGCTCTTTGTAAGTGTAAAGGTGAGAATTTTTATTTTCATGTCAAGCAAGTCAAAAGCTGATACCAGATTCTCGATCAGCACCCCAAATAACCCCACCCATCCCACCCACAAAGTTGGGGTGAAATTGGTGCTTCTGAACTCAACATCTTCACTCGAGCATGGGCCTGGAGCAGATTTTGCATCTCCGTCATCATTGTCAATCAAGGGTGGTCATTGAAGTGCGAAGCCATTCAAGGCGGAAACCATTTGAATACGTTAGGCGATGGAGGACTACACAGAATATAGATGCTATTACGCCTTTTTTGAAATGGTGGCAGAAAGAAGCGTATACGTTCAGTTTGTGAGCACTATATTTCACTTACATGTTTTTTCCATTCCTCCGTCATTGTTGAAGAAGGTTGTTGGATCTATACTTAGCTATACCTACCTGTTGGTTTGTACGCTTATGATCCCATTCGTGTAAAAAATTAATTTGTCAACAACATTTGTCCATCTCGAAACAATTTGGCTGTTCGAAAACCAAAAGAGGCCCTTACACTGTGCTACCGAGGACAAAAAATAGTTATGCTTCGCTACGAGTTGGGGTGCTGATCACGAAGCTGGCATCAGTTCAATCAACAATCAGCAACTCGTAGCGAAGCAGCAATTTCGATTCCTCGGTTAAGCAATTGCTTAACCGAGGAATCGAAATTGCTCACCTTTCCACTCACAAGGAGCTCGATGGACGTAAATGACATTTGTTGCCATGCTTTTCTTCAAAATTATGTTGGAAATGGCGATAAAGAATCTCACTGACAATAAATCGCAAAATGCAATGACACTGGCGTGTGCAGGAATTGAACCCACGACCACACTTCTGTGAAGCGACAACAATACCACTGCGACACCGCCGAAGTTGTCGAGATCGCTAACGGCTATGCTGATTACGTAACACTGCGTCCACGCTGCATCAACGCACGCGGCACAGTGTCGGCATATTTTAGTCAACCAGAACTTGCTCATGAGATCCATTTAGCAACTTTGTTCTACATGTTAGTGATCAGCGTTTCAAGCTCTTTCACATGACGTAGGTCTCTGTCCGAAGTTTCATGGGAAGCTGAAAGCATTACGTGGTTAGCGGTTTATTATAATGGAAGGGTAGACCTAACGTATGACATGTAAGCTAGAACCAAATGTACAACTGAGTTCGTTTTTAATGAAAATAAATAAATATTCAAATAAGCTGTTGAAATATTATTTAAATAAGTTGTAAACCAATCGATCAGCTTTCTTATCTGCAACTTTACAGTGTTCTTTGAGTGAAAGACTTGTATCTAATATTAATCCCAAGTCACACAAATTAGCAGCATCGTTAAGTTGATGTTCTTAAAGAGCAGTTGTTCCTGTTGGAAGGTGGTTTCGGCACTACTCACAAACAATCTTCATGTGACACCATATTCGGTGGCCTAGGGAAACGAATGCGAAATTTCACCGGCCAGCCCAAGCTTAGGAGATCCATTTAGCAAAGTTGGTCTGCACCTTCGTAATCAGTGTTTCAAGCTCTTTCAAAAGGTCCTCGTACAGTTTCACGGAAAGCTGAAGGCATGTGGTTGGTGGTTGGTTAGTGGTTCCTCTTTTACTGGTCTCCCTTACTTTTCCAAATAGCCAAGCGCGTTGGATGACGCCTTCGGCACGCCTGCTGAACCCCGACCCACATTGGACGACGTCATGGTTGAAGGAAAAATCTCACAGCCCTTATTAAGTACGCAGTTTATTCGATTATTCGATTTGTTCGAATATTCGATTATTCGGAAATTTGAATATCCGAAAAATGGGGTTATTCGATTATTCGGAAATTCGAACAACCAAAAAATAGGGTTATTCGATTATTCGTTCCTTCGAAAAATTTTGAAAAGCACAAGTATGGTACCTGCGATATTGGGACGTATGTATCATGGACGAATCTCCCTTGTCACGGTACAGCGAAGACATTTAATGGTGAAACGTCTATGACGTTCTGTACGGCCAGCACAAATTTTGGGAAAAGTGTTATTACGCCCGAATACATGTTTGAGTACGCAAAGTAACAGCAGAGCTTTGTGTCTAGCGAACATATACATGAGGCATTGCTCAAATGTCCAGAGTTCATTAAATATTACCTGCTGTCTCTAAAGAATTTCTGCAATATACCCAGTCAGTATGTACGTTTTTACTTATACTAAAAAAGTAAAGAGGAGGCAAGCCTTTTTCATAGAGTTGCTGTTGGAACCAGAACTCGAGTTGCTGCGCGGTGAGAAGCTGACACTCCTTGGAGAGGTACTGATGCTGTGTGAAGGCGATGCAGCGTAGTGAGATCGAGGTGATGAACGCCCTGAAGCATATACGGTGTAACTGAAAAAGGCAGTTCATAGCAAACAAAGTGTGACTTCTTTTAGACAACAAATATGTAGGACTAGAACGTGTTGTTTCTGAAGCAAGCACAGCTGATCGAATTTGAGCGACAGCGTCTGAGTGAAGTTCACCTCAGCAAGCATACTAACCAGACGCGTGGTAAGACGCGTGTGTGGTAGACAGGAAATGGTGGGGGGGGGGGGGAGCGACAGCGACCAGAACAGGAAAGGACCGACCTCCAGACTGGTCATAATTCTGATGTTAAGGCTACATGCTTCAAACGTGTTTTTTGCTGATTAATCCTCAAGTTGTAGGCAATCTGTAAGCTGTTGGACTGTCGGAATGGGTCCATATTTTATTTTTCCTTATTTTATCGGTCCATATTATGCTACACTGTGACCCATAAGTCCTGCAACAAAGACTAAGGCGTATAAAAAACGAGGGATGCACCAAATTTGGCTTTAAAACACTACTTGCCCAGAGGCCACTACTGGATTACTAAGAGACTTCGGATTCAGGAATCGCAGCCCTTATTCAGATCGCAGCTACTCTTTTGCAAGTACGATGCTTGGCAGATGGACGGAGAACCGCTACCATGTCCTTTTATTTTTTTCTGTTAGATTTCTGCCTCGCCAGAATGTGCATTTCGTCTTTGAACAGCGCGATTGAGTCGTCCCAAAAATATGGTGTTCTATTTTTGTGTCCATCGAACAAACATTTTTTTTTACTGATTTTCACTTTTTTTACACAAAAACCTGGGGTGTGAGGGAAGACATTTTGGAATATGTGTAAGGCGAAGATCTGCAAAGCGTAGCCATTGTCATGTTCCCCAGAGGTAGTGTTAAACGCACTATTATTTTGACATTTCTGGGATGGCTCAGCTTTGAGAATTTTTTCATCGAATGAAGCGGTGGCTGAGTACCCAGTCTGAACGACGCGCGCTAAATGCGCCTTCAAATTTTTCTTTCTACTCTCTTCTCCTCATAGCTGAGTCTTCGCCTCACGTGTGGGCTTTCCTTGTAGTTTTCTAAAAACTACGTACTGCTTATTAGTAGAGTACGCACACGGCTGAATATTGCGTTGGTTCCAGCTCGATACCGCATCGTGTATGATCAGCAAATGAATAGCGTTCTTCTGTTGTAGTTCAGATCCGTTCATCTAATGTACACTCCTAAGAAGGATCTGCGTTGCGCTACGCGATACCGTAATAGAGAATGTTCCACCACCTTCTCTAAAGATTTAGCCATGTCGGAATAGGAGTGCTCCACCGCAGATCAGAGGAGGATTTTCGGTAGTTTTGCGTGGGAGCACACTTCTTCTTCTTCTTCTTCTTTCTTCTTCAGCGTCTGTCCTGCTCCGTAGCGTTTTCTGGTATACTGACGCCACCTTTCCCGATCCAGCGCTAGATCAGGGTGGACACCATGAAAATCCAATAAAAAGTATCCCAAAAGTGTCATAGAATTATGAGTTTCATTCCAAAATATGTTTCTAGAATATTTTAAATTACAAGCATGTCGCATTTTTGGATGTGGTCGTGTAGGTAGTATTTGCGCCATACACTCGTGAACTATGTCGCTTTGTTTGATTATCTGTATAAGTGCTGCTGGCATGGAGTCCCTTCATAGGACATTTCTCGTCTTTCATAATTTGGCTTCGTATTCTTTTCAATTTCAACAATAGCTTGGACCGCCTACGACTACTTACAACTTTATATCAAGGCTACAATACTAGTGTTCTGAGGGGTATTTAATTACCCATTAACTAACCGCTTGTCCTATAGTAACTATGGGTGGATTTATTCTCCACCTCCGGTTTAAAAATCGAAAATTATTGGCTGGTCATCGCGAATGATCGCTTCCTGCAGAGCCTTGGGGAGCCTTTTCGTTTCTCACTCCGAATCTTGCTCAGCTCTTCGCTATAAAAAATTTGTAAGAGGCAGAAAAGTTATGGTTACCTTTGATTTCGCTGATGTGTGGAAATGACACACGAAATTCTTCATGTATCACCAGTATAATCTTTCGTTCCGTAGACATTGAATTGTTCGAGCGTGCGCCAGCAGCGTCTCCATTCGCCCCTATCTCGTGCATGAGTGCTCCAATGGATCCTTCTCGCTCGATAGAAGCGAACAGCGTCCAGGGCTTTCACGAAGAAGTCCGACCAACACGTTGGTGGGCGTCCTGGTATTCTCTTGACATCCCGCGGAATCCAGTTGGTGTCGGCTTTCGTCCAGCGGGTATTTGCGAAGCGCATTATGTAGCCGGCCCACTTAATTTTAAACGAAATGGTACATGCGGCAGCGTCTCTGATAATCGAACTTTGATGAAGCTCGGAACTCCGGAGGCCTTGTCTCACTTACGTGAGTCGTGGCACTCCGAGCATCACCTTCTCGGTTCCCCCGCTGCGTGACGCTGCTCGCGTGTTCATCTGCTTTCATATGGCTCAGATCTCTGAGTCGTACTAATGTGCAGCCGAATAGGTGGACACGGGGTCGGACGTACTTCGTCTTTTTCACCACTTCTTCGACGTTCTTGAGAGCTCACAAAGCAGCTCATTTCCTGCAGTCCAGGTCGGACACTAGGTCGTTATCTATGTTGACTTCGCGACCCAGGTACACTACAGTACCGGACATGCCACTGCGTCCAACAAGCACAAGCGCCGCCAAAGATGAGAAGCGGCGCAAAAGGGCGCCGGAGAGCGCCGTTTCCGCTCGTCACGCGTCGCGCCGAATGCAAATCGTTTAGGGCACGGCGTCCTCAACTTCTGGACATTAGGCTGATGGAAGGAGCCTGCCCATGAGCTTGGGCGAGCATGGCCTACTGTTTGGAGCTAACTGCCGGCATGGCGTGCTGCGAACAATGCATATAGGCCCGATAGAATCAATCGGGTGGGCGCGACAACCTTTAGAGCGAGCGACAGCTTGTAGAGTGAGCGTTTAGGGAGTTTTATCAGAAATTACAAGCCGCTCTACCCAGGAGTTGCTCTAGGGTTGTCCAACCTGCATTTGGAGTGCACAGGGAACAATGCATGTAGAATCAAACCTATCAATCGAGTGGGCACGACAGCTTGTAGAGTGAGCGCTTGGGGAGTTTTATCAGAAATTTCCAGCCGCCGTACCCAGAAGTTGGTCTAGGGTTGTCCAACCTGCATTTGGAGTGCACAGTGAACAATGCATATAGAATCGAACCTATCAATCGAATGGGCGCGACAGCTTGTAGAATGAGCGTTTAGGGAGTTTTATCAGAAATTCCCAGCCGCCCTACCCAGAAGTTGCTCTAAGACTGTCCATCTTGTATCTAGAGAGCACTGAGAACAATGCATATACAATCGAGATTACCAGTCGAGGTGCCGCTCGCAAATTGCACGAGCGGGCGTGTTTGGAGCGCGATAACTCTGTCAAATGTGAACCCTTCCGGCAGCAGCTTATGGATTTTGTAGTCAGTAAGAAGTTCAAGCAGTGTGCCATAGCCCAGCGATTTAGCCCAAGAACGGACAGAGTTACGGTGGTGCAAAAATGCAGGTCAGGCTTGTGCAACCCATTTTTTCGAATTCAGTCGATCACTGCGGGAAGAAGCGATGAGCTGACGGCCTACAAATACATAGGGTAACAAACCACTTAAGGTACTTTACGAGAAAGCTTTCACAGCTCTCCAGCTGCCTAGCCTGCCTTAGTTACAGCTGCCGTTTTAGAGCGGCGGATGACAACAGTGAAGATTCTTCCGCCCTTACTCTTCCGTCATGGAGTTTTTGGCACCCGCAATGAAACCGTTCTGTTCAGCTCGATGAGCTCTATCGAACGGTGTTAATCTCGATCAATTTTGGAGATATCGATTTTTTGATAATTTCGCATCGACGACAAGGCCGCAGCGGAGGGGCAATGACGTCACCGAAAAACATTGTTTTCGAAGTTGGCCAACTAGGGTACCATTCGATAGCGTTTTTGATGGAGAATTGAACGGTGTTACTCAGAGTGGCGAGAACTGTAACCTGAGCGAGTAAGGGCGCGGAGAACATCGATCGTTGATGTGCCAAATTGCACGCGCGGTCGTGTTTGGAGCGCGATATCTCTGTCAAGTGTGAACCCTTTCGACCGCAGTTTGTGGATTTTATAGTAGGTAAGAGGTTCTAGCAATTTGCTAAAGCATAGCGATGCAGGTTAAGAACAGACAAACTTAGAGTGGTGCGAA
>OX377206.1:64190152-64364156 GCA_947396885.1 Heligmosomoides polygyrus polygyrus | reverse complement strand
ACCCCTGCTTACCCTCTGCGGCTTCCTTTGGTCCTTCAGTGGACTGTGGTGAGGTACGATACTCGGATTCTCTTCTTTGTTCAGGCTTCCAAAAATTTGACATTGAATTTTGTAAGGTTGAAGAGATGTTTGGTGGGGTAACTACTAATTGACTTGACCCTTTCAGGCTCTGTAGAAGGCGATCCAGCCGAAACGTTAGCCACCAATAAAGCCGTTTGCCAACCTCGTGAAGAGCTCAGCAACTCTACAGACAAAAGTAAAACCTTTCTGCGGGCGTATATCACGACAAGCTCAATTTTCTAGGACACCATGGATAACTTTGGTTTCGGTAGCTGGAGTCGATGAAACTTTAAATTTCTTCGATAGATAGTCTCTTTGATGAACTAGCCCAATGTACCTCTATATCCTGATCTTATTACGTGGCATAATATACCATCCTCGCGTCAAACTGGACACTTTTCATATCGAATTGGAGAATTGAAGAATCTGGCCTAAGAATTTTGAAATCAAACCGAACGTCTTCCAAATCGAAACAAGCTCCTTACAGGTAAAACTAGATACTCTCCAAAATGGTTAGAAAAACTTTTTATTCAAGAAAAACTTAGAATAACCTCTTTTGATTTTTTTTTTACTTCAGCGGTCGAACGAGTGAAATACTTTCATAGAATCCAGCGAAGGGGGGGGGGGGACCGGAAAAGAGTTGACGAATAAAAGGGGGACCAGTGAAAACCAGCAATGGGGGCCGGTGAAGGATAGGGGGACCAGTGAAGAGGGGACCAGTAAGGGGAGGTCCAGTAAGGTGGAAGCAGTAGTAGGGGGGGGGGGGGTGGGAATAGTCCAGTAAAGGGTGAACCGGAACAGGGCTGACAATAAAGGGGAACCAGTGAAGAGTGACTAGTAATGGGTGGACCAGTGAGGGTGGGACCGATGAAGGAGGGGGGGGGGGTTCCAGTGAAAGGGGACCTGTAAAGGGTTGACCAGTAAAGGGGAGAGCTCTGAAGGTGGGACCAGTAATGGGAAGCGGTGAGGGGGAGACCATTTATGGGGTTTATTAAAGGGTCCAGTAATAGAACCATTAAATAGGGGGGGGACTAGTAAAGGGGAGTAGTGAAGGGGATCAGTGGAAGGGACCAATAAGGGTACCAGTATTTTCTCTCAGTGTCGTCCAACGTGGCGCCAGAAGACATGCTACGCGCCACGTGTGTCGGGATACAAGAGACGTGTCGTAGACGTCGTGACATATGCGTCCGGACTCAGCAAATGTGTCACAAACGTTATCCAATATGCATCCGGATCCAGAAGACGTGCCACAGATAAGACTTTGCACAGCATCCATGAGATTTTCAGATGGCTCTTTAAAGGCTTCGTGCAACAACGAGTGTGCGCGTACTTGATTCTTACTTCCGTTTTCTGCCGGCACGTAGGTAAGGGGTATTGGTGAAGTGGGTGGGAGAGGGGTGGTAGGGAGAATGAGTAAAGGAATCGGAGTATTGTTATTTCAGTCGGACTGTGAACTGCATCGAGCGGTCTACCAATACCAATTGATTTCATTTGTGTTTCCGCAGAATAAGCATTTCGGATTGACGCTCTCTATCTGTTCCTTGGCATGCATAGAACGAGTACTTCAGAGAATGGATCGTTTTCGTGCGACAGAAGGTGGGTAGGCCCCATAAAAGCAGTTATGAAGATTCTGTCTCCCTGTATCCCGGTATAATACTATTCTATATAACAAACCAGTTTTTTTACTCTAATGAATGAGAAAAGGCCTAAAAAGGACAAGAAAACGGTCGGGATGATCTATTCTCCGGGTTTGGGGGTGAAGCCCCAACCAGACGTTTGACGGCCAGTAGGCCGCTGAACGTCTGGTTTATTATAATGTAGAAGAAACTCACCTCGTTCGCTTTGATTTCAAAAGTTTTGAGCTAGCTTAGAAGACTGACTAATTTGACTGGAAAAGGGTCTAATTTGATTTGAAAAGTGTCCAGTTCGATGTGAAAATGGTATATAACCAAGCGGGTTGCTCGTCTAGTACTGCACGGTAGAGGAGGTAGCAGAACATCATTTGCTCACCCACTATATACGACAGTGACTGGTCACTCTTAGCGATAGTGTTGATTGACGCTGACAGGTGTATCTCACTGTTGCTGTGGTTGTGAAGCAGCTCTTTCTCCTCATCTGTAATTACATTCCATGCTCACCGCTGGTTAAGCTGTCCAGCAGCTGTAGGTTGATTTCTTAAATGTTGACGACTACATAGCAATTGAAATCTTTACGTCGTTCGGGCAAGATTGCTTCGAAGTGTAAATTATAAAGAGAGGAGGTAACTTGAAACAAATTTTCGATCGTAGACTGGTTTTCACAACTTTTTAAAAGGTTTAATTGGTTTATTGTCATGTACACGATAACAATTGATAATTACTCAGCGTTTCTACATATCCTCTCGCACTGGTGAATGATTTTTGTTGTCATACAGATTTATTGAAAACAACACTTGTAGAATCAATGCATATGCTTTAAATAGATAGTACGCGTGAATGTCATGTTGACAATTGTTTTCTTCACGAAAACTCTAGAATTTCTAAAACATTAGAAATGGAGCGTAATATCTCAGCAGCCTCAGTAGTCAACGCATAGCAAAGCCTATACATAATCATAGCAATACTGTAATGGCAGTTCGGCGATGATCTTTGGTTCAGTAGTGCATTTCACTGGGAGGTCGTTGAACACCCATGTTTGTTGCCCTGAATCAAGGAATGGCTAAAAACGTTACAAATGTTGGGACATGCTTGCTTTAGAGTTAAGCATAATATACATACATACATACATATATACATATATACATACATACATACATACAGACATACAGACATACATACATACATACATACATACAGACATACAGACATACATACATACATACATACAATATCAATATCCTGAGCAATCACCCACCTTGACAGCGTGTTATCGTAGCCAATCAGGATACCCTGTGATCTCGGCATGTGATCCTAGAACAATTACTTGTCTAAAAAGGCATATTTGAACGACTTTGCATAATACTAGCTGCATTTCAGCCACTACACAATGCTTGGGTATATCAAGCGTTACTAAAGCGAACACTAGAACACTAGCATCACAGCAGATTTGGTTGTGAATAACACATATGTTGGGGAACAAATAAGAGTTACGAATAATTAAATATTAGCTTCCTCTAATGAGTTCTGGTTCTGCGTCATTTCACAGATGCATGTCGTTTCGTATTCCATTGGCTATAAAGAGCAACACCCCACAGGAGTCTAAGGCGTTGATAACGTAATAATACTGTTCCCTCTCGTTATAACGCATTTGAAGGGACCGCAGAAAATCCGCGTTGTAACGGGAGTCGCGTCCTAACCGGAGCTGGCTTTTTTTACACCATTTTGCGCATAATTTTATCTATATAGTGACTAAATATGGTCATACCAATAAAGTATGTGATAACGAAGAGTGTGAAGGCATAGAACAACTTTACATTATTAATGAAGCCTGCCCTCAGGGCTTCATTAATAATGTAAAGTCTGCTATACGCATAAGTATGACAGATATGCGTCAGGAAAAACGAGTACAAGAGGAAAGCTAGTAATCAACATTTAAAAAAACTTGATGTCACAATATCTTCTGTTGCCTCAAAACTCTCGGAGGACGGTCAGGATGTACGAAGTAGGCCACGCCCCTCGTAGGGGGGGGGGGAGGAAACCGATCTCCCCTCGTCTCCCTGGCTCACCCACCCCAACCACCTAGGCTTCCTTGAGAGTCCAATGGATTACGCTGTCAGCGTAGGTAAATCGCTCGCTGCATCTGCCATATCCTCATTGCAGCGACCTCCCAGTACTCCCTCACGATATCGGGATGTTGCATACGATGAAACAGCGCTGTTGCTGTGATCTTGCCCAGAAAGCAGAGGGTGCAGGTACAATCCTGCATGGCGCAAGAGTTCTGCTCGCAATAAAACGTTATGTGACAGCATTTAACCCCTACACAGGTGCTCTTGGTTTACGTGTAGGATATTGTTTTGAATAATCCGAGCTTCAATCCACACTTTCTGTCATTTCTGATAGAGGAAACCCTTCAATATACGAAAGCTTCTAACGACTACCGAGAGTCCTATTCTGTGCTCGGTATATTGTTGACTATGAACATTTTGTGGGTCGCGCACGCATGAAAAACATCCATATGCATCTAATTTATTGTCGCACAGATGCTAGTCGCGACTACGAACGAGGCAATAGAATGGTGGGTCTGATCACAGACGCGGTCAGCATCTTGCTCCTCTTCATTTTCCGTGTGGGAGAAGAACTGAGCACGGGTCACGTTATAACGGGAGTCATTTTGAACGCAGAGTTCCTCCCAAAACCGCGCTATAACGGAAGTAGCGTTGTATCCGACGCGTCTTAAACGGAGTTGATTTGTATTGGCGTAAAGGTAAGCTAGCCGAGGCCGGAGAAAGCCTACGTTATATCGAGAGTTGCGTCTTATCAGGAGGAGTTATAACGGTAGGGGACTGTTCGCTTTTCACAAGATCAGCACCAATTTTTATTTCATGCGTGGCACCGCCACGGTCTCCCCTCCAAAGAGAGTCTTCGAACTGCCTTCCTTTCTTTACCCAAAGAAGTGCATGATCTGCGTTGGTGGGACGGGGAGGGCATGGTGCACTGGGAAAGGTTTTGATGCAGAGGCGCTCCTGTCCACACAATATATACACCGCTTGCACCGT
The DNA here is from genome assembly GCA_947396885.1 of Heligmosomoides polygyrus polygyrus. NCBI lineage: Eukaryota > Metazoa > Nematoda > Chromadorea > Rhabditida > Heligmosomidae > Heligmosomoides > Heligmosomoides polygyrus. The sequence continues at coordinate 64,359,403 of OX377206.1, read as the reverse complement.
TTAGAGATACCGTTGGGATAGTCTTCTAAATATTATAGTTTGACATAAGCATTGTAACCGGGGCAGCCACTGCTGGCGTAGGTTCACCTTCAGAAAAAACTTTTTTAATGTTCTATGGGTCGATTGCTTCTGGCTAGACTATGCCTCCTTCTTGGACCAGGTGTCAAGGCGATAATATTCCTCCTAAAAACTTCACAGCTGGTCTGGAGAACGTCAAGGATAACGGCTACCTTATTAAGGGCGAGATGGTCGGGAACTCCTCTTTCCGAAAATATATATTCTAATAACAAAAAAGCATCATCGAGATGGAAGTAATGTTAAACGAGCTCAAGGTAGCCAGATCAAGGAAGGATCGGTTCTGACATGGATATAAACGAAATGAAAGTCATAGGTAACCTGCACTGTGAGCAGGAATAATGAAACTGGGCACAATGAAGGCATTCTTCAATGAACGGGTTCCTACGCCTGCCTGAGAAGAGAATTGAACATGATAAACTACATAGCTTCTAAAGCACCACACTGAATGGTAGTAGCATGTGCAGCTTCCGATTTCATTGGCGATGTTACTAACAGAAGAAGAGATCCTGAATTCAAGACCGCGGTCACCGCGCATCGATTCAGCAATGTTCAACGTATAGGAGTAGAAACCAATTGCTTGAACATAGATGCTAGATTTATCAAGTCACTGAGTCGAAATTTTCAAATATATTGGTCGTCATTAGTAGCTTGATTAATAAATAAACATGACTTATGTACCATGAATAACTGAATTAGAGAATCGCAAGATAAGCTTCAGCTGTATATTAGTACTGTGCCAAACACGAGGCTGTAGGTGGACTTAATTTCGGCCTAACGTTTCAACTGAACCGTCGTCATCAGAGGACTAAAAGTGACGCAATGTTTCTGACGTGGAATCTACGCGACCAAACGTCTTAACCGCTTTAGCAATTCCAAGGTTAGTTTAAGACCTCTCACACAGAACCTGGTTGGCAAAGATAAACTCACTCGTGAATTCACCACAGCTGGGGCGTAGTCGCCCTGTCGTTAGTAGGCCAGCAAGGCGATTGAGCCGAACTCTGCAGTCACCGTATGAGAAATTATTCTATGACATGCATACCGCCTATTGGTCACTCTGGAGGTCGCAATGAGGAACACACGGAAGAAATTCACTTGTGATGGACAGGCACTTATTCAAGTTGTTCATTGCTAGATTCTTGGTAAGAAACCAGAATGACTATTGTTTCCTTGCAGACACTTCCTCTTCAATGGCTAGAATTGTGCATTTGACGCTGTAGTTGTTAATATCATGCGCCTGCAATCTATGCCTACCCAGTGGACTTGGCTAAAGAGCCACGCCTTTTACTAGTTAGGTGTCCTTTTACGCGCACTGCTAGCGAGCTACCAGTTTACCCTAAGTACTTAGCGTTACCCAAGAGGACTGAGTAAAGAGCTAGAGCTCTTGGTAGGCATAGATTGCACGCGCATGATCGTAATGACTACGGCGTCAAATGCACAATTATAGGCATTGAAGAAGAAGTGTCTGCAAGGAGAGCAACAGGCGTTCTGGATTCTTGCCAAGAATCCAGAAATGGACAACCGGAATGAGTGTCTGTCCATCACAAGTGAATTTCTTCCCTTTGTTCCTCATTACGACCTCTAGAACGACCAGTAGGCGGCGTGCACGTCATAGAATGATTCCTTATACGGTGACTGCACAGTACGAGTCAATCGCCTTGCTGGCCTACTAACGACAGGGCGACTACGCCCCAGATATGGTGGATTCACGAGTGAGTTTATCTTTGCCATCCAGGTTCTGTGTGAGAGGTCTTAAACTAACGTTGGAATCGCTAGAGCGATTAAGACGTTTGGTCGCGTAGATTTCACGTCAGAAACCATGCGCCACTTTTAGGCCTCTGATGACGACGGTTCAGTAGAAGCGTTAGGCCGAAATAAAGTCCACCTACAGCCTCGTGTTTGGCACAGTACTAATATACAGCTAAACTTACCATGCCGAGGTTCCAAAAGGAGAGAAGTTGGAAAATCGCAAGAGTTCGAGCACCAAAAACAAAGCCAAATAAACGCAGTATGATCATACCCTTCATAGAACTGAGGGACTAGACGTGAGCCGATTGGAAGGCAACATGTAAATCTTCTGGCGTTTAAGCCACGTGTAGATTAGCCGATACGCGCTGTACCACTCAATTCGCCACTGTTGTACACAGGCAAACTCACGTTGTACCCCTTTGAAGCAACCTCGAGGTCTTCGTTGAGTCCGTGAAGTCCAACAAACAGCTTGTATAACCAGGCGCCAATAACAGCTCCGATCAGCGGCCCAACGATTGGAATCCAGAAGTAGAATCCGGAAGAGCTTAAAAAGGCTTTGATGATGAAGTGCAAAATGCCCGACTTATCTGGCGCAGACTACCTCAACCATTACGTGTGAGTATGAGCTGAACTGTGTCATGTGCGCGCTTTCTCATCCTGGCCCTTTTTAACACAGCCTCATACAATGGATAACAAAAGCGTTTGCATTTTCATCAAACTTAAGGCATACTTCGACGGAGCGTTTAGTTCGATCTAATAGCGCTGTTTCTAAGGCAATATATTGAAACTACCGAATTTTCCTTTGCATGAGGGTTTTATGGCACCTTCAAAAAGGCACTCTTTCAAAAAGATGTATGCATAGGCGTTAACTACTAGGGACATAAAAACTCTGTAAATAATCATTCTTGTCTAAAATCTTCTCTGGTATTCTTTATGTGTTTCAGTAAACCTTAACTTTCGAAAAACATGCCGCACATGATCAGTTTTTTTCGAGCTTTCCAAAACTCGAACAAAACTGATCATGTGCGGCATGTTTTTTAGAAAGTCAAGGTTTACTGAAACACATATAGAATACCAGAAAATGTTGTAAACAAGATTGATTATCTACAACGTTTTTATCATTCAAATCACCTAACCTCGTGTTTATTACCGAGACATGGCTGAATGCAAAAATTCTTGACTCCGAAATCGTGGCCAGCCTTCCCTACCATGTTCTGCGTAGCGATCGTGGTAGTGGGAGTGGGGTATGCTGTATTGCAAAGGAGAGTTCGCTCGTGCAGCAACTTCCGATTTGGTGTAGTACAAAATCCGACAATTTGTGCCTTGAGCTTTTTCCGCCAGGAGAAGGTACCTGTACTCGAATCACTGTAGTATACTGTCCACCTAATTCCACTAAAGCTGACGACGAAGCTCTGATTGTACGCTTGCATGAACTGGTCTCGGTGCACTGTGATTTTGGGTGATTCTAATTTGCAAATTGATTGGGAAAATTAGAAGGTATTGAAGTCGGCGAGCTCCACTTTCCTTGAGTTCTTTCAAACGAGTAGTTTTCGCCAATATTTTTTAACCCACTCTTGTATTTCACAAACTAGATCTTGCTCTTTCCAATTGTTCTAATATAGCTGATGTTAGTATTCGTCCTCCACTTTCTACGTCTGATCACGCTATTGTGTGTTTCAATATGGCTGGTGCATCTTTCTCGCCACGTAACTTTCCATTTCCAAACTAAATAAACACAGATTACAAGGAGTTCTATAAATATTTCAATAGAATCGACTTGCTGAAATTGTAAGCAATGTGCACGAGATGCTAAGCGTTGATACCGGGGCGCGGTACACTCGACGATAAAAGCCATGGGCCTGGCCGAAGAAGCAAGACGATCTCCACCGCCTTCCTCTCCTCTCCTGCGTCGAGCCCTCACCGATCGACCACGAGACGGCGAAGCTCTCCTAGTCGGCGCGACTGTCTCACCTATGTCAGATCTCTGCCTAACACGTGCCTTGATGTGTTATTCTTCAGTAATAAACCTAATAGGGTCACGTGCATAAAGCAGAAGTAGGAAGAGCAGCTTCCGCCGGGCTACGTTGTTTACTGGTAGCAGCGAGTGGTAGCACCCCTTGCTGAGGATGAATGGAAGGTACGGAGTAGTGCCGGGACCGGTACTGACATTAGCCGTCCGGTGGAAGGACGAATGCGAACTAGTGAGTTTATAGGTAGTTTTTTTCTGTCAGAGGGACCAGCTGGGTCGGTTCCAAAGCCCTGATCAGGTGGAGTAGCATCAGCAAGTGAAGAGAGACGTACGCACCAAATTGAGGAGGAAGGAACGAATTCGCATGGTGCGAGGTAAGTGAAGTGGCCGTCTAGACTAAGATAAAGATGCCTCGAAGGTAATTACTCAGTGATGCGACTTGTTCGATTAATTTTTTTGGCGTGCGACGCACGGCTTTGGGAGCCGTGGAATGCCTTCAGTTATCACCAAAACTTCCTTCGTACCTGTGCTGCTGTGCCAGACAGTGCCCCTTGGTTTCGGGATACTGGATGGCCCGCTCCCTCCGCACAAATCGGGAGTGATGTGGGTGTCAAAGAATACACTTGGGTGCTCACCGGGATGGACACAGAACACCTCCGGGGCGCTGCGCACCTTGCGGTGGGGGATCCGAATCTGGACTCTTCACTCACGGGTACCGCTCGGTAGCGGCGAGCACTCGCCCTGCGCCATCCGGCGGCATCCGGCAGAGGCTCATCGATGGCTTATGTGCCAGTCTCGGCAGCCGCGTCACATATGCCGCGACCAGGGCGCGCAGTCTCACACGACGTCGCGCGGGGCTTGCGCGGCGCGGCGCTCTCGCGGGCTCGGTTGCTGCTGCGATATACTTATGCTCGAATGACCCATTCGAATAGGTATTCGAATGATTTTCATTCGAATTTGAATATTCGAATTCGAATATTCGAAAAATCGCGTTTTTCGAATGTATTCGAATTCGAATATTCAAAAAATCCTGTTTTTCGAATGTATTCGAATTCGAATATTCAAAAAATTGCGTTTTTTGAATGCATTCGAATTCGAATATTCAGGAAAATCGCGTTTTTCGAATATATTCGATTTCGAATGCTCGAAAATTTTCGGCATTCGAAACCATTCGAATATTCAAACTTTCCCAGAAAGCCAAAATTATTCGAGTATTTGAAAAGTGTCACTCGAATGCCCAACGAGAATTTGTGAAGCGGCGTATTTTGAAAAGACTTATTAAATCGCTTTTTGGGTAATTAGGATCTCGAAAACGATTCTGTCGGTGAATCAAAGCTCTGGTGCGATAGTGGCTCGGTGCCGGGATACTGAGCTGCTCATCGACTCTGGTCACTTCCCGAAAAGAATTTCTGTCAAAAGGGAGAACTTACACAACGTCTCATAACGTTGAACGGCATAAATTTTTCCATGCAGAATCGCTGCAGTGGTGAATGACCGATCGGGGACGCCTAATCGTCATCGACAGAAAACTATCAAATGATTGCCTGATCGACCTGTGACACATCTTCTGATTTATACCTAGCTTCTGAATCCAAACGCGCGTTGGACAAGATCTGTAGCACGATTTCTGAATCAAGACGCGAGCTGGATAAGTTCAAAACATCGATAAGTAGTGATGGCCTGATCGAAAATTCCCCCTGTTGTGGTACCTTTCCGTTGACCGTCATAATCACGTGACTCCCACCCCGACTGGTTAACTCTGAGAAGAAACCGATATAATATCGATCGATATTGATTGACCTGATCGATCTGTAGCACTGTCTTCTGAATTCCGGCGCTCGCTGGAGATGTCTGGATATTTTCCCTAATATGTGTTCCTATTTTACGCTAATTTCATGCAGTGCGTTCTCCCAGTATTTTCTGACACAGCAACGATCGACAGCTCTTAGCACGTCTCTATATCGTATAGGCCACAAGCCTCTGCAGGATGGAAGTGAGGGTCAACAGGGTACGCTTCGGTCTTGTTCCACGTACGGTGTCTCCTGGTGCAGAACAGTGCGTCACGGATTCGGCCATGTCATTATCATCACGCTACTCGTTATGCTCTTCTGCTCCTTCGTGGTCGTTGAATGCTCTGCTTCTGGTTTTCGTTTCTACAATAACTGCGGTTCAGCAAAGCTACATTGTAAGGGAAACGACGGTGTCAGTCAGTCGTTTTTGAGATTCGGCACGCATTCTACTTCTAGCTGGAGACGATTCTGAATGCGTATTTGACCCAAAGAGTTACGTGCGGTGGCCAGCCGATAGACAAGTCACTCTGAAGAGTACCATTAAAAGGTTGACCTGCCGCTATCGACCGATTTATCGATTTTTTCTCTGAGTTGGCCATTGGAAGTGGGAGTCGCGTGGATATGAAGGCTTCACAAAAGGAAATCGGTGTAGATCGACCGGCTGTTATATATCGATCGATTTTTGGTGAATCACCAGAAAGAAATGAGACCTGCTCTCATGTCTGACCTATTCCTAGCTACCTGTAATGAATTGTGGCCGCAAAATTGACAGAGTAATATTTCAAGTTATTAGATGAGCAGGACGGATTTTCTACAGAGTTACATACATATAATACTTCGTCGTCAGTCCGTCATTAGCTTCCGTTAGGCGAGAGTATTGTTTCATGAATGTTCTTGAACAGTCAGTCAGCCACCAATTCCAAAAATGATCGTTTTAAAGTGACCTAGAAGCTTGGCTAGAAGCCTGTCGAAATCCTCTTGCTTAACTAGGAAGGGATCTGTTATGTATTGCTACCACTTTTTCTTCTGGGTTGTCTTCTATCATGTCTACGTGCAGACTGATTTTTCATTCGGATTCGAATATTCGAATCGAATATTCAAATTCGAATATTCGAAAAACCGCGTTTTTCGAATGTATTCGAATTCGATTGTTCAAAAAATCGCCTTTTTCGAATGCATTCGAATTCGGATATTCAAAAAATCGCGTTTTTCGAATGTATTCGAATTCGAATATTCAGGAAAATCGCGTTTTTCGAATATATTCGATTTCGAATGCTCGAAAATTTTCGGCATTCGAAACCATTCGAATATTCGAAATTTTTGCGAGAGCATGAGTATATGCTGCGATAACTCAAGGAAAGTGCAATAACTCAAGGAAAATCAGAGTTGCATTGGTAAGCGATGTCCCTAGGCCTATATGAACGGGTGCTGAAATTCCAGCCATATGATTTAGGCGCTTAGCGTCATTCTTTCGGCCGCAATACCAATCGCCGTCAAATTGTGCGTTGAAGTGAAGAGTGGCTTAACTTCAAAGACAGGTCGTGCTGCAGAAGGCTTTGGCTATCAAGAGCCTAAGTGAGTCCTTTTAGCAGCCATTAGAAAGACAATTAGAGTGAGCGGCATCCGAGTGTTACTGGTATTTGAGGCGGCTCCGTCTGCGGTCTTTTGTATCATCTACTGTTTTCCAATTTTTCCGTCGAACTTTACAATCGCGAAGGGTTTCAGATGCGCGGCATTATCGCACAGACAACTCCCAAGATCTTCACTGAAGATATCCCAATTTACAAGCATTAAACATTGTAACAAATGTCTGCTTCTCTCACCAGAAAGTACTGCTCCGGTACCATAGGGCCCCGCCCATTACCCCACCCCAGTGCAGGGCCTCTACTTAAGCCAAGGCCACTCCACATCCGTTAACCTCGTGTTACTTGTCAGAGGTCCTCCTGTGACGCGTTCTCGTGCTAGCACTCTCAACTCTCGGGCTGCAGACCAATCTTCTAAGCTTAATTCCGAATCAGGTGTCACCGACAACCTGGCGCAAACGCTCTCCTCTAGGAGACGACACCACTGACCATGGCAGGGATGCGAAGTGTCTTCGAGACTCTACGGTCCAAGCCATAACGGACGTCTGGAATGATAGCCGTTCGACTACAACGTGGCTGACGCAGAAGATTAACGAAGGTACAATTCCGGATCAACGAAGCCACATGGAGAATTGCAGAGGATCGTCGTTGCTGCCCGAAAAGGAAACTACCCGAGGGAGTGACCGTCAGGGCTAAGCGAAGCGACCACTGCGACGGCTGGAATGCCGTCAACACGTTTCTCAACCGCGGCCAATGAATGGTTCAGATCGGCAAGCAGGGTCGAGTTACAATACCGGCCTTAACTTTTCGTCTTAGGACGGAAAAAGCTAGAAAAAACCCCTTTTCCGCCGCTTTTCTGCAGCGCACTTCAGATTGAGCAAGTTTTAAATTGGAACACATATTAGTGATCCGCATCGAGCCCTCTACCCGATGAGCTGCAAGGCGCCTAGCGAGCGCCTGAAAAATAGTTCGGTGACCTAATTTCTGCCTGGCGCGGCTGACCCCTTCCTTCGCGAGAGATAATTACTTACACCCACAGCTCCTAAGTAGCTGAGCAGCGAAGAGATTCAGCCTATAAAAGCTTATTTTTTACCTTATATTTAGTAACAAATAGTTCTCTGGATTCCCTAGTTTCTTGCGGTCACAATGATGTGATTTTTTAAAGGATCCGATAATTTAATTGGCATCAGGTTCAGAAAATGTGTCCACTTTGGAGGACTCTAATTTTGGAATATCAAGTTTAGTTTTCGTCTTTGGAGGACTCTAATTTTGGAATATCAAGTGCTCATACTCATTTGTCCCGCCAAGCGTTATACTTGAAATCAAGCTGCGAAAGTGGAACCTTTGGGGTTGATATCGTTAGTAATTATACGCTGGCAAAGTTGCCCACACGATACTTTTCTGCAGTTGCCCGCTCAGTTTTCCCAAGATTCATGTGGACACAAAATCGTTTCTTCGAAGAAAAAAACATAGACATTTGGAGGCTTATGAAAACACCTTATACTCTTACATAGGTGTGATTTCGACAAGACTGCCGCGCAGTTACGCAGCAAACTCAGCCCGAATGCTAACTGAGTGTCATTTAAAAAATTATTCAAAAACGGAAAAATAGCCCACTAGTGCACCAGCTAAGTCTGAGCTGAACGGTGTTTCGATTTAAATTTTTCGTTTGTTTGTACCGGTTTATTACGAATGAAATGCCCAGAAGCCCTGGTCGGGACCCAGATTCGTTCTGGAGCCAGTCGACTCTCCTGCCTCGGTGACCACTCGCGCCATCTTAGGACGCCATAAATCGCCTAACAACAGTCTTCACATTTTCAGTGCCGCGGCGCCATAATGATCCTTCCAAACGACGGAGAAGTGGTGTTGTTCATTATCTAGTTTTGTCCATATCTTAAAATTCTTTTCCTTTTTATTCATTATGTTTCACATTTTTACGAATACCTTGTGCATTATTACTTGCTTTATTTCTGTTTTCAACTCAATTTTTCACATAAACTGGAAATTCTACTTTTGTCTTTTTAAATTGTATTTTTGAGGTGGTGCGCATTGGGGAGTTAAGTAGCGCAGGGCAGAGTGCATGGCGCATCCAAGAAAGCTTTAAGTTCCTACGTCGACCGCCTACCTTCTCGACTAAAATTTTGTCTCGATATAGATGAGATTTTGACGCACTTTTCATCCAGTTTGGATAACATGAAGCATTCCCTAGCTCAGAATCTAGAATTTTGGTTCTACAACAACTTACCATGTAATCTACTAATCGGCAAACTGACTGCGTATTTGGCCTACACAATGACTTTCATACAAGCCTGGTACCAATTCATAAACCTCGTAAGGATGGAACACTTAAATGGTCTGGGCAGAAAATTCGACACTTGGATTGAAACGCAGCGACAGCCGCTACCCCCTCCAAACGCTCTGCTACTCCCAAAGACTCTCTAAGAACTTCACAAAGTATTAAAGCAAAGCAAAAGATAAAAGAAACCACAACGCATTCCTATTTTCCGCATTGCATCAGCAGCGTTTCTGAGATAGTCGTCGGGCATGATTTGAAACAAGAAATACCCATACCACGCTTTCCATGCCTTAACCAGATCAGTCATGCATGATTCTTACATTGATTGTATACTGCGAAGTTGCAATGAACGTCTGCAGTTCTCGTCTGCTGTCCGTCTGCTAGAGTCGATCCATGGTTCGGGAAACGTCCACTCCAAAAAGGCCTTCCATCCATGCAAGTTCTGTGAATTGGTGCAACAGACTTGTTTGGGATGAGCAAAGCACCGCTATTCCTATCGAACGATCGAACTTCACAAGCCATTATATAGATCAAAGGCTCATTCAGGCTGCTTCTACGACATCTTCGAAGAGAAGAATACGTGGCGCATACTGAACAGGGGTTATTTTCCTTTCTTTTCCCTTTTTCGTTCTTTTTACCGGGTGTTACCGCGTAGATTTTGTCACTCTCCCTTTCTCTCTGCTGGCCGAAGAGTCCTGGCGGTTTCAATTGGTTTTCTTCAAACGATCAAAACTTTCTTTACGCTCACCGGATCCAGTCGAAAGAAACTTCTTCTACAGTATTTCGGTAAGACGATTTGACTGCGTATTTGGCCTACACAATGGCTTGGAGTGGCCATCCGATAGACAAGTCGGCGTTATGTCTTTCCTAGACAAGTCTAATAGCAATTCGACCTCGAAGGGATGTAAGACCTGGTCGGCCTGGGCGGGAAACAGCTATATAAAATCCTGTCAGCTACTACTGTCCCGAGACAACGCGTTTTCTACAGTACAATCCTGTGGACCAAGCCAATGGGCTGCTACCGCTATCTGGTGTTTGCTGTTACACGATGTTTGTTTGTTATGAGAACTCCGGCGCCAGTCTTGAGGGCGCGTAGGGTATGCCATGCACTCCAATTCAGGATTCTTGAATCGGTTTCCTCAAGCCAACCAAACTTCCCATTTCTCCGTGGGCAAAAATTACCCGTAGTTGTTCAGGAAGGATAAAACATGACGGCTGTCCACGGCACGTTATTGTAGAAAGAGTTCAATCTATCCGCCCACCTTATTTCGTAGAAGCAGATTGCGTAGCTTATCCCCCAAAGGGATTGACGTTTACCTTCTACGTTTAGAAGTACAGCAGGTTTACAGATTGGGCAGTGAAATGCTGAGACTTATATAGTAAAGGAAAAAGTTTAAAGAATAGCGTGACTCAGTCTCTTCTGTTATGTGCCACGCATTCCACGGGATGCAATGAAAGCGATTCGATTGCATAACTGGCCTATAACAATGGCTTTTGGTGGCCAACCGATGAACAAGTCAGCGTTTCGTTCCTCACAGACAAGACTGGTGCCGATTTTCCGTACAGGAAAAAATAAAAAATGAAGTAAAAGCAAGTAAAAATTGAGTAAAAATTTAAAGGGAGTCGACGGTCAAAGAGAAATGAAGGCCTAAGGATGTAACGTAGGTGAAGAATAATAAAAGAATGATTGTGAAAACAAAGGTGTGACTTTGGAAGGCGTTGTGGAAGTGAGGCGCGTTGGAACAGTTTTTCACACACATCCGCCATTGTAACAACGTAAATACGAATTGAAAAATACAACAATATTAAGCAAAAGGGAGAGGTCGTAGATATCCAAACCTTGATAGGTGTACGCCGCGTATTCTACTCCACCCTGGAAGGATCAATATTGCGCCGCGGCACTGGAAATGAGAAGACTCTTGTTAGGCGATTTATGGCGTCCTAAGATGGCGCGAGGAGTCACCGAGGCAGGAGAGTCGACTGGCTCCCGAACTGATCTGCGTCCCGACCAGGGCTACTGGGCATTTCACTCGTAACAAACCGGTACAAACAAGCAAAAATTTTAAATCGAAACACCGTTCAGCTCAGATTTAGCTCTTGCATTCACTTGTAGGCTATTTTTCCGTTTTTGCATAATTTTTTAAATGACACTCAGTTAGCATTCGAGGTGAGTTTGCTGCGTAACTGCGCGGCCAAAATATCTTCCAGTCTTGTCGAAATCACACCTATAAGAGTATAAGGTGTTTTCATAAGCCTCCAAATGTCTATGTTTTTTCTTCGAAGAAACGATTTTGTGTCCACATGAATCTTGGGAAAACTGAGCGGGCAACCGCAGAAAATATCATGTAGGCAACTTTGCCAGCGTATAATTACTAATGATTTCAACCCCAAAGGTTCCACTTTCGCAGCTTGATTTCAAGTATAACGTTTGGCGGGACAAATGAGTATGAGCACACATAAACTTGATATTCCAAAATTAGAGTCCTCCAAAGTGGACACATTTTCTGAACCTGATGCCAATTAAATTATCGGATCCCTTAAAAAATCACATCATTGTGACCGCAAGAAACTAGGAAATCCAGAGAACTATTTCTTACTATATATAAGGTAAAAAATAGGCTTTTATAGGCTGAATCTCTTCGCTGCTCAGCTACTTAGGAGCTGTGGGTGTAATTATCTCTCGCGAAGGAAGGGGTCAGCCGCGCCAGGCAGAAGTTAGGTCACCGAACTATTTTTCAGGCGCTAGATAGGCGCTTTGCAGCTCATTGGGTAGAGGGCTCGGTGCTGATCACTAATATGTGTTCCAATTTAAAAATTGCTCAATCTGAAGTGCGCTGCAGAAAAGCGGCGGAAAAGGGGTTTTTTCTAGCTTTTTCCGTCCAAAGACGAAAAGTTAAGGCCGGTATTGTAACTCGACCCTGCTTGCCGATCTGAACCATTCATTGGCCGCGGTTGAGGAACGTATTGACGGCATTCCAGTTGTCGCAGAAGTCGCTTCGCTTAACCCTTACGGTCACTCCCTCGGGTAGTTTCCTTTTCGGGTAGCAACGACGAACCTCTGCAATTCTCCATGTGGCTTCGTCGCTTGGGAGACGTAATGCGCAAGCAATCTACCGCATGGACGTCGCAGCAGAAGGCATGCTTCCTGACTGGTCATCTCGTTGGGGTCGCTAGAGAGAAGGTTGAAGAACTTTCGGCGGAGCAACGTGACGACTTCGACGCTGTGGTCGCCCACTTAAAGAAATCCTTTGAGGGACCTCAACATCGCTACATGAGTCGTCAAGCACTGTCTTCTTGTCAACAGCAGACCGGAGAGTCTGCTTCGGCTTTCACCAACCGATTGCTGACGCTGGTCCGCGCGGTCACTACGGGCCAGGATCCTGTGAGTCAGAGAGAAAGAGTGCTAGAAGAGTTCATAGCGAGGCTTCTCCCGGACGCACGGTATTATGTCAAGTTAGATAATCCCATCACTTTCAAACAAGTAGTCTCAAAGACGCAGATGATGGAGCAGTTGCTTGCGGAAGCGGTAGCCGATCGGCTCATTCATCTGGCCAGTTCCCCACATCCCTTGGAGGTGAAGACCACCGCTTCGCCTCAGTACCAAACGCCTCGCAACGTTTGCGACAATACCTCATTTCGACTTAATACTTCTCGTTCGTTTCGGAATGCGGGAAGCAGCCATTAACGACCGGACGAACCGACATAACCAGCATACTTGTTTTGCATGTGACGGTAGAGGACATTTTGCACGACAGTGTCCGACACCATTAAATCCACGAAGAGGGTCAGGTACGTCGCAGTACGTAGATCGTGATGGTCAACCTCTGCGAAATAATTCCTCTTGGTACCCTTCTCCTTGGACACGAGCTTCCCGACACGTCGAGAGCCGCGAACTTTCAGAATCACGCGAGCAGACAAAGACATTGACTTTGTCACTTCGGGAGAATAAGTCCGCTTCTAAGTCTGCTTCGGCCCAAGCCTATGCGCTAGTCAGCGCGCTGCTGAAACGCAACGAATAGTTGGCTGCGCAATCTTTGGGGCGTCAGTCTCCTTGCCCTAGTCCCTCGCTTCCTCATGTCAAGGCTCTCCTCGCTTCTACCGTCTTGATAATTTGTCAAGTTACCAAAGCTTTGCCATCTTCCACCTGGATCTGTCCACACGACAACTCACATGTTGCTGTCAGCATCCCGACTTCTTACGATTGTTCTCTCATAATGCCGAAGTTGGACTCCTTGCCCATCCCCCAAGGTCTCCACGTATATCGAGCGTTATGACACCCGGCGTCCCTATGCAAGATAGTTACGTCTTATTCTTCAACGTTTGTCCCGCTTATTTGCGGGGTTTGCTTTCCTGGAATGTTGGCGCCACTACTCCCGATCAAATGTCTGATCAGGGTGCAACCTAGCCACCTTCAAGTCCTGATGCAGTGTATCAAGCCACTCCTGTTTTGGTCGCCCTCGTGGCTGCCTAGCGGGCACATCAAGGTTGAGACCATTCTTTCGGATAGTGTCATTATTTGCGCGAAGGACGTGGCCGTACCATCGCAGACGAGCTTCGCGCATCTTCTCAAATATGGGGTGACACCGAACCTCTGCAGTATGGAGTCGTTGCATACTCGATCCAAACGCGCAACTCCTGCCGTCCACCGCAGCATCTTCGTTTCCATTACGCTGAGGCGCCTTTCGATTTCTTTAGTAACGGGCCAGTACTCAGCTCCGTAAATAGCTACAGGTCGGACGACTGCTCTGTAGATCTTCGACTTTAGACGCTCTGGTATCTTCTTGTCGCAGAGCGCTCCCGTCAGTGAGCGCCATTTGGACCACGCTGCATTCACGCGTGTGTTGGCTTCAACGAGTAAACCGCCATCTCCCAAGTACTTGAATACCGAAGTACGTGGCAGCTCAATGCCATTTACCTTAATGGAGCTGGACTCATCTTCGTCAGTCGTCATATACTCGGTCTTCTTGACATTAAGTTTGAGTCCAAATCTCTCTAAGCGATCGCACCAAGCTTGTACCTGCCGCTGGAGTTCAATTTTATCTTCGCTAACGAGCATTACATCACCAGCATAAAGCAGCGTCCAAGGGACTGGCTGCTGAGGATCACGCGGTATGGCATCCATAACGACGACGAAGAGTAGAGGGGAGAGCGCAGACCCTTGATGTACTCCGACAAAGATGCAAGATAGTTACTGTTTCAAATAATTATTCGGTCAACTTCTTTGGAGCTCGCTACGAAGACAGAACAGAGTCGCATCAGGTGGTTTCCTTGGAAGCACGTAAGCTCATGATCGAACACCATAAATGCGAGTTCGGTACGATGACAGGTTCAGGTAACGTATGGTCCAAGCAACTTGATAACTGTCGACTGGCCATCCGCTCCGTTTCCGATTTTCCAGACTCGCCAGTCGGCAATCTTCAGAAGTGCTGCTACGAGACAGGAAGCTACACTCTACAAGACGGTTACGTTCTTCTATGGACACCGAGTAAGAGAGAGCTTTGTCGCTACATTTACATCACAAAGATGGAAGGCCACATGATAGGTGACGTTTGGATCAGTGATTCCAAGGAGTTCGCACTGTCATGGCGCGACTCTAGTCGCCGTATCCAAGATTGCGACAAGGATCTCATTCGGAACAGGGATACGCTCTTGCCCCGGTTGCTCCCTCGAGTCTCTTCCAATCAGCTGGCAGCGCAGCTTTTAGCTGTCGAGGGTACCGCTCAAAACCCTTCTCCGCGCTTTTCCGTCACGCACTCGCAGCACTATGCGATGGAACCAATCTCCTGGCTCTCGGCTTTCACAGTGCACTGTAGAACAACCATTCGTTTACCGTCCGCCAATTACTAGGCAGAAATGACATTGCCGGTTCTTATATGGGCAACAGTATAATTCAAATTCATCGTTGTATGGCTCCCGTCCCAAAATCTTCGCCTCATCCCATTCAGTGGCACTTGCTTCTCTAAACCTTTGGTAAACGTAGCCTTTCCTAGCAGACCTACATTGCGCTCGTTCCTCGAGCCTACCATTTTGATAGTTTACCCGGACTCGGCGCTTGCTCCATGTGCTTCGGTTCGCTGCTTCTTCTTTTATAAACCGGATGGGATTCACATCTTTGACCCTTTCTCTGAAAGTTTCGAAACTTATTCTCAATCGCGTTTTCATGAGCTTGTGTTGACAGTTGACATCAACGTCTCTTCAATTGCGCTTCCGTTGACAATCTTCCATAACCTTGTTTTGACGAACTTAAGCGAGTTAGTTCAGGACCATCAGTGGCAAGAACTATGGTCCACCGTCGATCATACGCATTTTTTTCAAAGTACCTTGGCCGACACAACATCGCGTTCAGCCATTTCTTCTGAGGCATCTCGAGTTTCTTCCTTTTGGTGTCTCATTTTCGGCTCTTGATCCCTGTTTGACGTTTGAATAACTGCCTTCTGCGTAGTGCTTTAACCGCACGTATGGCATACCCAATCCCTCCGTAACACGATCAACTCACGTGCTTCCTCCAACTCAGTCACGACTTGTCAAGGATGACATCGACGCAACCCACGTCTAGCCACCACGTGCTACTATGACACCAGTAAGGTCCTAGATCTTCCAAATGCCGAACGATTCTCTATTGCTCAGATTCCATTGAGAGTTAACGGAGTTCATGTTCTCGCGTTGATTGACACCGGTGCTTTAATCACTGTTATCACAGCAGCCTCTGCGGCCTTGCTTGGCGTTTTTCACTTTTCCGACAAGAAGATGGTTTCAGCGGCAGCAATGGCAAGGATCTCGATTCGTCCACTTGGGTGGGCCAATTTACATTTCGACGATGGCTCGCTATCCTCTGGCCATCTCGTTTATTTTACAGAGGCCGCTCGCGTAACGTCAGCGGCGGATTCGTACAATATTATAATGGGTAACGATCTGCTACTCGAATTGCCTCCTTGGACAATTATATATGCGAACAACACCTTCACTATGGCCGATGAGCAGGTTAAAATCCTGCTCATGTCTTTCCCGCAGAAGACAAGGCAACCGATCCCCGGCTTCCGGTGCGAGTTGCGGAAACAATTGTGCTCCCTTCTTCGTCGGAAACGCTAGTTCCATGTGTAACCGATGGCGCTAGTGGCTATTCGCTTATGCTGGTATCACAAAGTGAGCGGCTGGCAGAAAGATCTATTATTTTGTCTCCAGCAGTAATTACGGCGGGTGCTACTAAAGTACCAACTTTTCTTTACATCCAGAAGTACTGTACAAAGGTCACAGTATTTCGTTTTCAGAACAATCATACGAGATGGGCACTGGTTCTCTAGCCATGTCTCAGCCGCACATCGGGACACTTCCTTTTGTTAGAAACATGACGGACGGGGCGGCCAGCCCCAGACAGGGGCTTTGTTTGACGCGATTCCCGTGGACCTCTCACAAGGCGAGGTCTCAGGCGACGAACGCGTCCTCCTAGCGAACTTATTTTACGAATTTCGGGATTGCACATCGTCTAGTTCGTACGACCTGGGCTCGTACGACGACTCTGAGATCGCCATAAAAACGACAACAAATGTTCCTACTTACGGTTTCCGGCCACCGCGCATTCCGGTTAAATTTCAAAAGGAACTCGATGAACACATTAATAAACTATTGAAAGCCGGAAGGATTGTCGAGAGTGATACTGCTTGGGTTCACAATACCGTAGTGGCTAAGAAGAAAGACGGTTCACTACGCATCTGTCTGGACTTTCGACCGGTTAACGAGGTCCCAGATCCACTGCCACGAATCCCTGAACCATTCCAGACCCACTGCCACGAATAGAGGATTTGTTGTACAAAATCGCAGGTCATCGGTATGAACATACACCACACTCGACCTTGCCTCTGTTACATGCAACTTCTTTTATCTCCAGAAAGCCAGGAAAAATGCGGTTGGGTCACATACCGTAGAATGTACCAATTCGTTTACTTTGGTTTAGAAAATGCGGGAGCATATTTCTGTCAAGCTATGTCTCGAATTTTAGCTGGGTTAGAAGGAAATTGCCTTGCTTATCTAGATGGTATCGTAGTTTTTGACAGAGATTTCCCTTCACATCTTCAGTCTCTACGCAAGGTATGCCATCGGTTCCGTAGTTACAACATTAAGGCATCAAGCAAAAAACTCGAAAGCAAAGCAAAAAAGGTCGACAATCCATTTCCTCGGTAATAAAATCTCCGGCGCCCTCAGCTCCCCTCTGGAGCGTAGCGTTCGTGCAATTCAAGAGTTTCCAACACCGATATCGACTAAAGAAATCAAGGCGTTCATAGGAATGGCCAATTTTTCCGTAAATTTATCGCCAATGTCGCGCTCATAGAATATACCCCTATACGCCCTCTTGAAGGATAAAGCAAGGTTTGTTTGAGGTCTAGAGCAAGCCTTCCAGCGATTGAAAACGCTCCTCCTCAGCAAACTTTGCCTGGCCTTTCCAAAGGACGCAAAATTTTTCTTGCACACGGATGGAAGTCAAGTCGCCGTCGGCGCAGCACTATTTCAGCATCAGTCGGACAGCGACAAACAACTAGTTGCGACAGGATATTTTAGTAACGCTTTGTCCGAATCAAAGCAAAAGTGGAATCCAACCCATATTGAGCTCATTGCAATAATCAGGGCCTTACTCTTCTCCCGCGCTACTATTTACGGCAACCACACCACCATTAATTCGGATCACCGTCCGCTGACTTTCCCGCTAATGTACAACAAGACCCACGGTAACCTAACACGATTGAACTCCAAAACTGCGATTGAAAAGTTCGTCCAATGTCGTCGCCGACGCGCTCTCTCGCGCTGTCACCAAGGAGGATCGGTTCAAAGACGATACCGCGGAATCCACAGACATCGTTGAGCTTCCCGTAAGCATCAACTGTGTGCGATCACCTAATAATCGGTTCGGCCGCGCATCCTCTGCATAAGCTCACTTCGACCGATTCCACCTTCCGACGCCTTAGTCGAACAGAAGCAAGGCCCCTTTTGCTCCACTATTATGACCTTTATAGAGACTAAGCGTTTCCCACCGACGTAGACGATCGGCAGAAGACGGAGATGTTGGCTATCGCCGAAATTGTTCCATACAAAATAATGGGTGTCTTTACTTCACCGGCAAGACAGGTTCAGGCCGCAGTATGCGATTCGAGCTTCTTGTGATGCCCGAGAAGCTTCGAGAACCAATATTTCTAGTTTTTCACTGCAGTACATCTGCTGGGGTCCACTTCAACTGGCGTAAAACATTAGCCAAAAGTACCCGCAAATTTCTCCAGCCTCGCAAGCACGAAGATATTTTTGCGTTGGTTCGCTCTAGCGAGATCTGCCAGTGTAAACGGACACAACAGATAAATCGTGAACTCCTGATTCCAGTGGCAAGTGGCGCCATCTTCGGCAAAGTCTACGTAGACCTCACCGGGCCCCTACGTCTTTCACAATTCGGCAACAAATATATTTTAGCTATCATTGACCGCGATCACGGTAGCCTAGGGGCTCATCTCGGAGTGCATTCTGAAATTCGGAGTAATGACTCAACTTGTCTCGGATAATGCCTCATATTTCAAGGGTCAGTTCATGACGGAGATTGGTTGCTTTCTGCATATAAACCGGTACTTTACCACCCCCCCCCCATCACCATGAAGGAAACGGTGCTTGCGGGCGAATTATTGCAACTTTTCAGCGGGGGTCGAGCGTTCTATCCCCGCATCCCCCTGGCCCGCCCACCCCCAACCCCCTGCGATTGCTCGAGAGTCTAGTGGCTGCCTTACGAGATAGTGGAGACGCAGACATTTGCCACGCCTTTGTTTAAAGGGCGGGGGATAGAACGCCACTCCGCCCTTTTCAGCCCATGTAATGAGCCTAATAGAGTCACGTGCATAAAGCAGAAGTAGGAAGAGCAACTTCCGAGGGCGACGTTGTTCACTAAATTATTCACTGATTGCACGTCAGTTACTGAAATATACTTGATTTTGCAGAGTAGTTTACTGTCCTCATTCCATCTTTGTACCGTTTAAAACTCAGATCGTATCTACCTTCAAGTATCCTAATCAAATAGCCAAATTAATCGAACAGAAGAAGCGCCTTTTCCATTAGCTTGAAAATCCGTCGTCGAATAGCCTTTATAAGCAAGTTAGCGCTGATCTTGAAGCCCATCTTCACGAATTCCGTGCTAACCGTGAGCGCCGTCTGGCGAAGAAAACATCCTTGAACAGGCTTCACCAACATATTCGTCATACAGTGCGTTTCAAAAGTATGTATCCACTACAAAACTTGTCCATATCACGTTTCGCGATTATTTCTGCAGGTCCGCACTGGCTCTACAAGATTCCACGTAGTGGAAAATAGGTTTCCACTTGCCTTCAGGATTTGTTTCGTCTCATACGAGAATAAGACATTTTTGAAAAGAATTGGCTGAAAATTGGCGTTTCAAAAATATGTACCCACTTGTGACAAACAAACTTTTTACTAAATTCAAAAGTCTATCGGACCACCGCTATTTCTTATTACATCATGCATCGTATTATTTATGTTAATGACAATGTTCTGGGTGATTTTGTCTTCGCTGGTGTCCCATGTAATCAAAATTGCCAACACGGCATTGAACCGTCGGTCATTCGCGTAGACTCGTCGAACCATGATCTCCCACATGTTCTCCATTGGGTTACTGTCAGAAAAACAGAACAACCAGTCCGTTACCTGAATGCTATGACGGTGGAGCCAATCTTAGGTCGAGCTAGACGCATGGACTGCAGCGCTGCCCTTCTGCATAGCATGTGTTTGATGTCTTCTGCCTCTCAAGAAAGGCAGAAGGATAGACTCCAGAACACCTTGACACTCCAGACTATCCATGCGACACGACGGAATCTTTAGCTTCAGCACTACGCTGCTGAAGAAGCCGACCACTGTCACTAATGAACCGGCCCAACCCCCTCCAAGGTTGCGACGGCGGTGGCTTCTCGTAAGTCTCTTCAATAATGTCTGCATCCATCGGAGACCATCCAGACTAAATTTCTTTCGCTCTACCAACATAAAAAATCTAATCTGGATGGCTCCGATGGATAACAACATTGCTGGAGAGACCTGTGAGAAACCCCCGGCGCCGCAACTTTGGAGGCCGTTCATCAGTACTTTGCATTTACAAGTGTTTCTCTGACCTATGCTTCGTCGGAGCACGAGGGCAGGTCAATGAAGGAAGTGCGAGGCGACGTGACATAGCTGAAATTTATTTTCACCCGGAGGAGAGTTCTTCACTTTTTAAAAAGCATAATCCCTCTTCACGTGAACCGTACGATGGGATACCTCAAATTGTATATCAAGGGTGACACAAGTCACTAGCAACCCACTTTCCTTCATATTCAATATTTCCTCCTTCTTAGGCAATGTTCCACAGGTCTGGAAAGAGGCATTGTTTACTCCGATTCCTAAAGTCTCTGGAAACAATTTTCAGAGCAACTTTCGCTCACTTAGTCTTACCCCCACTTTTGTTTAAGTTATGGAAAAGATAATCAGTGAAAGAGTATTCAATTTCTTGAGCAAAAATGGAATGATTCCCGCTGAGCAGCACTGCTTTTTACTCGGAGCTTCGACCCAGACTAACTTGCTGTACTCCTACTATGACTGGACCTGCGCCCTTAATGAGGGAAAGCTTTTGAACATCTTTTACTTTGATCTTCCAAGAGCTTTCGACAGAGTCCCTCACAGTAAACTGTTGATCTGTCTTCAGTCTTTGGGAGTCCATGGTAATCTCTTGAAATGGCTTGAATCCTACCTGCAGGAAGACATACAGTTAGAGTTAAAAACTGCTACCCTGCTAGGTATCTATGTAAGAAAACGGTCCTTCAGAAAGGTGTACTAGCTCCCTCACTGTTTTATAATAGGATGGCCTCTTAGGCTTCTGATCATGGGATTCCACTTAACCTGAACAAGTCCATGGTTCTGCATTTAGGTGGAGGTAGTGTAATTGAAATGTCAAATTTTAATGGTGTCAAACTCAAATCATGTTCTATTGCCAGGGATCTTGATGCTACAATCGACACAGGGCTTAAATACTTAGTGCACGTAGACAATGTAGTGAAGAAGGCTCTAACAACGGTTTTCGCTTTGTTTTGTAACATCCGCTGCACAGATGCGGCAACACTAGTACGTCTTTACAAGGCTTATGTGTTGCCACATCTAGAGTATAGTTCTTAACCTTGGTGCTCTATACTAAAGAAAGATGTACTTAAAATCGAAAGGGTCCAGCAAATGTTCACGCGTCTGCTTTGGAATAGGACGTCTGGTGAAAAGAGAGGATCTACCCTTTCCAACTACAGTGAGAGGTTAAGCCTGTTTTGATTAGACTGCAGTACAGGCGGATTTTGGCTGACTTGGTGTTTTGCTTCCGGCTTCTCAGAGGTGATGTAAACCCTAAAGCCAGCCAATATTGGAGTTTTATACCCACTAGTTTAATACGGAATCGCTTCATCCTTTACTACCGTGAAATCCATAAAAAGACTTCCAGAATGTTTAACACAGTCTTCTATAGATGCGCGCGATGGGTCCGTCGCTTACCGCCTGAACTTTTCGTCGTGGATTGTAACTAAGCTTTCAAAGGGAGGTATAAAAAGCCTGATTTATTCTACCTACTACAACGAACAGCGTGCGTACCTGTAATGAGTTTCAGACATCAGCCGTTTCGCATTTCATCTGCTACAAACCAAAGTTCTCCGTTTCACTACCATGATAGAGTCGCTGGATAGAGACATCCTCGTCTGGCACTTGCTATTGAGAACTCTAGCTCTGTTGATTTATTTCATCTATGGTGTTGTTTAGCTCAAGACTTTTGTTATTTCTCGCAGTGGGTTTCAACAAAGCGGATGTTTTACTCTTCTCTCACTTAATTTTACCAAGCTTGGCTGGGATCGAATCATGATTAGCTGTCTTTATGTCGCGACCTTTTGTCTATAATTATTTTTCCTTCCATTATCAAATTCTGGTTATACCTCTTGTACATGGTTTACGATTGCGGAGGTTATTACGTAAATTACTGTCCCCGGCTTCTCTTTTTCTATTCTCAATACGGGCTATTAAGCAGCACTCGGACTAATCTTTTTTGTAATAAGCCGATTTTTTTTCTTTTCTTTCCTGCCCCCCGCCGAGGTACGCCCCAGAAAGCCATGGACTGGAGCATATAACGCCGTGTTCAACCTAATATATTAGCTTAGCTGGTTCTCACCCTGATGCCGTCCATGTGGGTTCTACTATAGATATCCAAAATTATCATTTTATTATTATCAAACAATTACTTTAAATACTGATATTCTACTACTGTTATTTCTCCGATGAAAAAATGCCATTTGAATCAAGCCCCCTCAGGCGGTTTCAGGTTTTTGCTGGGCAGTGAAACATCTGTTATGAAACCTGCTTTTCTTATTGTTCAGTTGGTTATGAAAGATTCTGTTATTCCGTTCTTTCAGCTATCTAGGCGATTCAATGGTTCCCATCTAACCGCGTTCACCTCCTTTTCTGTTGTTATTTTTTGTTTCTTATTTCTCTTTTTCTTCCTGATGCTGTTTTTATTCACCACTATTGGCTTTTTGTATTTGGTGTCGTAGAGAATTTCTCCTATAGTTGACTATCTAGTGGCGTACGCCGTCAAGCAGCTCAGTAAATACAGTACCGGACGCGTCTTTTGAATCGGCGCAGAAAAAACCGCACTTTTGTGGTTTTTTCGTCTTTGTGCTGTAACTCGCCCAAAGGTCATCCTTTTGAAAAACCAAGGGTACATATGAGCTTAGGAGATAGAGCTCTATCGTTTGGTATATACAGTACCGGACGCGTCTTTTGAATAGACGCCGAAAAAACCGCACTTTTGCCGTTTCTGCGTCGTTTTGTTATAACTCGCCAAAATGACATCCTTTTGAAAAAGCAAGAGTATATTTGAGCTCAGGAGAACGAGCTCTTGGTATATAAATTTCATATGAAAGATCAAAAACGGCCAAAATTGAAAACTTGCGCTCCATTGAGAAGGGCGGCAGCGGACGAGTTGTCGGCCGCAAGACGTCGAAAACCGTTGCATGCTCACAATTCCACTGGTATGAGGTTTTTTGGGAAACTGTTGGTACCGTTCGATTTGTCTCCTCGAGATCTACACAACCATATATAAAACCTCGCCTAGACATTTTTGACCACCCATTTTCGCAGTGGGTGGTCAAAAATGTCTAGAGCTGACTTTTTGCTGTTGGAGAAGCTTATATTCCAGGGCTTGCATGTTCTCGGAGCATCTCAAGCATGGCGTCAAGTGTTTTGTCATGCCAGTAATCCCCTCAGTGTGCGCCGTGAGCAAGGCATATAGGATCGAACCTATCAAACGAGGGGGTGGGGGACAGTTTGCAGAGTGAGCATTTAGTGAGTTTTATGAGAAATTCTGGGCCGCCCTACTCAGGAATTGCTGTACTCTGTTCCGGCGAGACCTTGGAGTGCGCTGTGCACAATGTATATAGGATCGAACCTATCAATCGACTGGGCGCGACAGCTCGTAGAGTGGGCGTTTGGAAAGTTTTTTTTTTCAGAAATTTGCAGCCCCCTTCATGTGCCACCTCATCGCGGTGAAGGGGTGAACATCACTTTGTGATGGCTAACGGCACAAACGGTCACGCATGCGACGCTTTTTCGTGTATGGATGGCTCTCCTGTATCCCTGGCCAGGAACGTGAGTAACCAGACCACCGCTATGGCTCAAACAACTAAACCCGTGCCCCAGTTCTCCGCGCGCCGGAGGTGGACTTCTACGACGTCGGTTGCATCCACCTCCGGCGAGGGGCCATCTAATCTCGGAGTTAAACTATCAGGACGTCATTGGAATCGGAATACCGGAAACTCCCTCCCACCACAACACGGAAACTGCCTATTCGTCTGCACTTATAACTGTCGTTCGATCGCATCTGAGCAGGATCTTCGGACACTGCTTTAAAGAAGCCGCAACATCAAATACGACGTTATTGCTCTGCAGGAAACGAAAGGCAGAACGGAAACCATAAGAAAGACCGACCACAACGAGCTTCTCATTATCGGAGCAAAGGTGGACAGAAAGAATATTGGCGGAGTTGGATTTCTCGTCAATTCGACAGTGCACCACCTAGTAGGGTCTTACAAGATCATCATTCCGCAAGTAGCTGTTCTTCGTCTGGATACCAAAGATCAAGGAACCATCTCCATCATAAATGGATATGCTGCAACATCTGCGGCCACAGACGAAGAAAAGGTGGAATTTTACAAGCCATTCGAAAGGACTGTCAACGACGAGTAGAGCTATTCAAACTTGTCGTTGGGGACTTTAACGCTATCGTCGGTACGAATGATCACGAGGAATGAAGGCTAGGACCACATGGAACTTCCTCAAGGAACGAAAACGGAGAGCGCCTGATGGACCTCCTATCCGCGTGCCGTCTCTACCATGGAAATTCTATGTTTAAAAAGTCCTCAAACCGACGATGGACCTGGGAAAGCCCAAATGGAGAAACACGTTCGGAGATCGACCACGTTCTTACAAACAGAAGCTAGAGTCTGTTCGACGTCTCCGTGCTGCCTTCATTTGACACCGGCTCGGATCACGGTCTTGTCCGTGAGAAGCTGACTCTCAAAAAGAGGACGTTCAAGCGTGACACTCATAAACCGGTACCGGTGAGGATCCCTACATTCAAGTCTGAGGAGTTGAAATATGCAATAAAGCCGTACGATTGGAATCTTCTTGAAGATCCATCGGAAGATTACGACCTTCTCTCCAAAGGACTGTTGAAATGTGCTAGCAGCTCTTGCGGAGCCACATCACCGTCTGCTTCAAGACTCAACGCACATGCGATTAAACTCTTGGAGCAAAGAAGAGCTGTTACACTGGATCCTAATGCTTCCCATCTGGAAAAAGTCACCATCTCGAAGGCCTGTTGAATTGCAGTGAAGGAGTCCATTCAAGCCTACAGAAGATTGAAGCTGTTAGATGCCGCTGGGAAAGGTTCAAGCATAAAGCGCTGCAAACGAGATCTCTGCAATAGAAGGCAATAATGTCAGCCCTTGTGGATAAGGATGGAACAACGCAAACGTCTCAAAGAGCGATGGAGGCCATCGTCCAAAAATTCTACACAGATCTGTTCCGTTCTTCCATCACTGTCCCGAAATGCTTGATGCCACCAGCTGAGGAAGTACCTCCCATTCTGGAATCAGAAGTTGCTCATGCCATCAGAAGGATGAAGCCGGGCACTGCTCACGGACCGGACGGCATTTCTGCTGATCTCCTTCGTGCGGGTGGCACTGCCCTCTGCTCACTTTTTGCCAAGCACTTCAACCACTACCCTCGACTTGGTAGGATTCCGGACTCATGGAAGGAGTCGAAAACAGTTTTAATCTTCAAAAAAGGTCAGCAGGAAGATATCAACAACTGTCGACCCATCAGTCTTCTCTCGGTTGTGTGCAAGATCTTCACCAAGATACTGCTTAACCGCATGGAGAGTTGCTTGGATGAATATCAGCCAGTGGAGCAAGCAGGGTTTCGCAAGGATTTCTCCTGCATGGACCATATCCAGACTGTCTCACAGCTCATCGAGAGGAGCCGCGAATACCACCTCCCACTTGTCCTTGTCTTCGTGGATTACCGGAAAGCGTTCGACTCTGTGGAAATCAACGCCGTTTTGAACGCACTTGTGCACGCCGGTATACCATCGCCTTACATCCGACTTCTCGACGAATGCTTCTCGAACATATCGACTACCATCCACCTGTTCGATCGAAAGCTTAAAATTCCTATCGGGAAAGGAGTACGGCAGGGAGACACGATTTCTCCCAAGCTATTCACAGCGGCACTCCAGGATGCCATGAAAGACTTGAACTGTGATGATAAAGGCTACCTTGTCGACGGTAAACATATGAGCAACCTTCGCTTCGCCGACGATATTGTTCTCATCTCTAGCAGCACGGCAGAAGTCGAGGAAATCCTGAACGAGCTTAATGTGGCAGGTATGAAGATTGGATCGGACATGAATATGTCCAAAGCACAATTTATGGTCAACCAGTGGTGTGACACGGGACTCGTAAGGTTAAATGGAGTCGCTCTACAACAGGTCGACTCCTACTCCTATCTGGGAAGAGAGCTGAACATGGATAACAACCTCGCTCCTGAAATCGCCCGCAGGAGCCGCGCAGCATGGGCAGCCGCCTTCAGTTCGATTCGCGAAGTCACCCATCAGGTCAAGGATCCCGGCCTCAGGGCCTCGATACTCAACGCCTCTGTACTGCCTGCGATGTGTTACGCGACGGAAACCTGGCCCGACAACAAGACAATCGCCAGAGCGATGCAAACTACGCATCGTGCACTGGAGAGATGTTTTCTAAGGACAAGCCTTCGTCAGCAATGGCAAGAAGGCCTACGAAGCTCGGAGCTACGGGAGAAGTCGCAATTAGCAGACCCGTTGCAGTACATGAAGAAGTCCAAATATCGCTGGGCCGGACACCTGCTTCGACGAAAGGACGATAGATGGAGTCTCCGTGTCACAGAATGGCTCCCGAGAGACCATAAGAGACCACTGTGACGACCGCCAACGCGAT
The DNA here is from genome assembly GCA_947396885.1 of Heligmosomoides polygyrus polygyrus. Classification (NCBI taxonomy): domain Eukaryota; kingdom Metazoa; phylum Nematoda; class Chromadorea; order Rhabditida; family Heligmosomidae; genus Heligmosomoides; species Heligmosomoides polygyrus. The sequence continues at coordinate 64,332,377 of OX377206.1, read as the reverse complement.
GGGCAGACTCATTCTCAAGATCGTTCAGAGAGCGGAGTCTGCCTCACTGGATGCAAGCAGCCAGAGATCGAGCGGTCTGGAAGAGTTGTGGTTCCCGCTGAGAAGACCTCCAGCCGACAAAAGGACCATCAAAGTATCAAAGTAAGTAGGTAAGTAAGTAATTCGCAGCCGCCATTACTCAGGATTTGCTGCACTCTTTCCGGCGAGACTTAGGAGTGCGCCGGGAGCAATCCATATAGAATCGAACCTATCAATCGAGTAGGGCAACCGCTCGCAGGTTGCACGTTTCGTTTTTCGGTCGTTTTCAGAGCGGAGTAACTCTGTCAAATTCGGATCGTTTCGGCTGCTACTCCTGGGTCTTGTAGTCAGTAGAACGGTCTAGTAGTACGCTAAAGTAGAGCGGGGTAGCTTAGCCTCAGAACAGGCCGTTTAGGGTACTTTACGATTACATGCTCAGAACCCCTCAGCTGCCTAAACTGCCTTAGGTTGAACTGTTTGAAGCGGCAGAAGATAGCAGTTAGAGTTTCTTGCGCTCTTACTCGGCCAGAATTGAGTTTTCGACGACACTCGCAATGGTACCACTCTGTTCACCATGAAAAGTGCTATCGAATAGTATCAATTTCGACCGATTTCGGGAACATCGATTTTTTGACGGTTTCCCATTGAGGACGAGGCCGCTCGAGACCGCGGCCCCTGGCAGGCGGACGGTGACGTCATCGAAAATCGATATCTTCAATTTGTGCCATGCCTGATACCATTCGATAGAGCTTCTCATGCGGAATTGAATGGTGTTATGAAGAGCAGACAAAACTGTAATCTGGGCGAGTAAGAGCGAGAAGAACATCGACCGTTGTTGTGCTAAATTGCACGCGCGGGCATGTTCGGAGCGCGATAACTCTGTCAGCTTCAAACCTTTCTGGATAGAACGTGTGAATTCCGTAGGCAGTAATATGCTCTATCAGCGCGCTGAAACACAGCAATGTAGCTTATGATTGGACTATGTTACAGCTCTGCGAAGATGCAGGTTGGGCATGTGTGACACGACTTTTTCAGATTTCGGTCGACGGCTGCCGGTACACGAGGCGAGCTAATGGCCTACGAATGTGTAGGCTATCAAAGCAGTTAAGCTGCTTTACGATGAAGTACCCATAGCTCCTCATCTGCCTAACCTGCCTTAGCCCCATCTGCCATTTTAGAGCGGCGTACGGCAGCGGTGAAGCTTCGTCCGCCCTTAGTCGCCCGTGTTCGAGTTTGCGAGCCTTAGCCAGGGTACCATTCTGCTCACCTCGAAAAACCCTATCGAGCGGTATCAATTCCGACCAATTTTGAAAACATCGATTTTTTGACAATTTCCCTCAGAGATGAGCGCGCTCTTCGTAGAGCCTGCCCGGACGATGACGTCATCGAAAGTCGGCGATTTCGAAATTTGCCAAATTTTCTTGTCCAAACTTCGTCCAAAATCGTCTAGGGAGTTGTTTGGGGCGCTGATTACGAATACAACGTACGTTTTTTAAAATTCTGCCGATTTTGGCATGTTACAACCATTTGACCTTGGTAGGGTCTGGATCACTGACCACCCTCAGTTATCGGTATGGGTGGTCTCCTGCCATAATCGGCCAAATGAACTTCGGCATCGTATTTGGCACCCTGAATAATCCTGCCCTTAGATGAAGTTTGAGCAAAATCGGTGTTCCTGACCCGGCCACCCTCAATTATCAAAAGAAAATCCAAAACCTATCGAAATCGGCGGAATTTTCAAAGACGGACGTCGAATTCGTAATCAGCGGCCCAAATAACACCTAAACGGTTTTGGACGAAGTTTGGTCAAGAAAATTTGGCCAATTTCGAAATCGTCGACCTTCGATGACGTCATCGTCCGGGCAGGCTTGGGAAGAGCGCCCTCGTCCCCGAGCGAAACTGTGAAAAAATCAATTTTCCCGGAATTGGCCGAGATTAATACCGTTCGATAGAGCTTTTCGAGCTGAGCAGAACGGTGCCATCTGATTCGTCAAAAACTCAAATTTGGGCGAGTAAGGGCGGAAGAAACTTCGCCGCTGCCCTCCACATGTCCAAAATGGCAGCTGGGACTAATGCAGGTTAGGCAGATGAGGAGCTACGGGCACTTCATCGTAAAGCAGCTTAACTGCTTTGATAGCCTACGCATTCGTAGGCCATTAGCTGATCGCGCCTCCCCACAGTGGTCGACTGAAATCGGAAAAAATCGTGTCACACAAGGTTTACCTGCATTTTGGCACCGCTGTAACTTTATACAATCAGAAGCTACGTTGCTATGTTTCAGCGCACTTCTTTAACATTATACTGCTTGCAAAATCCACAAGTCGCAGCCGGAAAGATTCAAACGTGACAGAGTTATTGCGCTCAGAACACGCCCGTGCGCCCAATTTAGCACAACAACGGTCTATGTTCTCCGTGCTCTTACTCGCCCAGATAACAGTTCTCACGACTCAAAAACACCGTTCAATTCAGCACGAAAAGCTCTAGGAAACGGTATCAAACTCGACCCATTTCGGAAAAATCGATTTTCGATGACGTCATCGTCCGTCTGGCGCGGCCGTCAGACGGCAGATGAAGTCATCGGCTGGAGTTAGGAGTTAGGAGCAGATCATCGTAAAGCGCCTTCAGCGCTTTGCTCATCCGCGAGTTTGCATGCCGTTAGCTCGCCTCATGTACCCGCAGCGGTCAACCGAATTCTGAAAAGATCGTGTCACACATGCCCAACCTGCATTTTCACACCGCCGTAACCTTGCCAATTCGTAAGATAACTTGCTATGCTTTGGCGCTTTACTAACGTATATTACTGCCTGCAGAATCCACGCTTTCCAGCCATAAAGATTGGAAGCTGACAGAGTTATCGCGCTCCGAACACGCCCGCGCAATTTGCGAGCTGTCGCGCCCAGTCGATTGATAGGTTCGTCCTATATACATTGTGCACAGTGCACTCCAAAGTCTCACCGGAGCAGAGTACAGCAATTTCTGAGTAGGGCTCCTGAGAATTTCTCATAACTACAAACTGTACCCCCCCCCCTTCGATTGATAGGTTCGGTCCTATATGCATTGTGCACGGCGCACTCTCAGACGATTCCTGGCATGACAAAACACTTCACGCCATGCTTGAAATGCTCCGAGAACATGCAAGTCCTTGAACATAAGCTTCTCCAATAGCAAAAAGTCTGCTCCCGTCATCTTTGACCACCCACTGCGAAAGTGCGGTGGTTTGGCGAAGATGTATATATGGTTGTGTAGACCTCGAGGAGACGAATCGAACAGTACCAACCGTTTCTCAAAAAACCTCATACCAGTGGAATTGTGAGCATGCAACGGTTTTGGCGCCTTGCGGCCGACAACTTCTCCGCGGCCGGCCTTCTCAATGGAGCGCAAGTTTTCAATTTTGACCATTTTTGATCTTTCATATGAAATGTATATACCAAACGATAGAGCTCGATCTCCTAAGTTCAGACGTACCCTTGGTTTTTCAAAAGGATGACCTTTGGGCGAGTTATAGCAAAAAAGTTCGGCTTTTTCGGGGTCTATTCAAAAGACGCGTCCAGTACTGTACGTCAACCATACAGGGAAGGCCCAGTGGCTCCTCCAAGGAAAACCATCTCTATAGCAATCAAAGTCCGATCTTCACTAGAAGAATGTAATGCTATGATGTTGCTGGGACTACCAAGGAACAACGCGCTCCTTGAAGACTGCACCACAGTGGCTGCAAGCATATATGCTGTCCAACCGCAAAAGCTGAGTGAGGCCATGCAGCGAAACCACCAGGGTCCGGATTCACCAACGACTTACAGAAATTTGACTGAGAAATTACAGCGGAAACTCCTGAAAAAGCGCGAATTAAGGCAACTTATCAAAAAGCGATATGGTGAAATGTTGGCGTTTTCCGCTGTAATTTCTCTGTCAAATCTCTGAAAGTCGTTGATGAATCCGGCCCAGAACTGAGGAACGTTTACTTTTTTCACGGCAATTCTCGACCACCACGTTGCAAAGATGTCTCGCCAGAAGTTTTAGAAAAGATCAGTTGAACTCGAAACGACTGCGCACGACACGTTGTCAGCTGCCATGGTGGCACATCAGTACATTAAAGAACTAAGTTAAAACCAACTGGAAATAAGCTTTAAGTATAAGGAGAGTTAGCACATCTTTCTACGACGGACCGCGTCACGTCATTTGGACGTCAGGTGCCCGTAGATCGATAACATTTACGAAAATTTACGATTTACGAACCAAGATGTCGTAAAATCGTAATCGAAATTACGCACACCCGTGAATATGGAGAACATCCTGTGGACAAGGCGGCCTTTTCCGTCTCCGAAATTAGGTTCTGCTGTAGTTGGATTGTGCGCTAGTGCTCCCTTTCGACTGCGTTACGTTTGCCGTCCTAGGCAAAACGCGAAACAGAACTGTTTTCATAAAGTCTTCGTCATGCCACGAGGAAATCCGGTGGTGTGGAGCATTTCGGGGAGACTGGCTAACGTCGACCCATACTTCAAGTTCTCGGTTGGTCGTGATAGTCTCTGAAAAATTCAGGAACATGTGATTTAAATTCACAGATTAATTTGGTGCTGATGCAGAGGCACTTTTTTGCGTGATGTCTCATTTGTTTGCAACATCGCTAAATAAAGGCAACACGTTTCTCCTTGTATTCGTTAAGATTAAATTAGGCGTATAACCAACACAATAAATTATTTCAATCTCTACTTGACTCGTAATTGAATTCAACGCCAGATAGACGTTTTCCGACGAAATGTCCGACATTTCGACATTGTGTGGTGCTTGCTATAGAATATGATTAGCAGGCTATCTCATGACTTTCGTAAACGAATACGTTCTTCAGTAAGGGTTCCTTGAGCATTCGGAATCGTTGCCATGGAAAAACCGTCTGTCGCTGAGTGATTTGTTCTCTTGTATCTTCTTCTTCTACTACTTCTCCCTATTCTCCTCCTTCTCTTCTTCTTCATTCCTTTCTTTTTCTTTCCTTCTTCGTCGTTTGTCTCGCTTCAACGCTGGGCCCGCTCCTCTCGTTCCGTGTCGCCATCTCTCCCAAGCCCGTGCTGAGTCAACTCTCCGCTACCACATACATCAGGGTGCTTGTGCAATGTAGCCGCCTAGCATTGCACGGGACGCTCTCGAGCACCTGTAAAGTAAAACCTATCTTGCGGACCAGGAGTGTGCGTTTAATGATTAACGATTTACCCATTTACCGGTTTTACAGGCATTTTCGTTAAAAATTTTTACGAAATTTAACGACGAAAATTTCCGTAAAATTGCATTAACGACATTTTACGCGCCATCTTTGAAATTTTACTTTTTGTTCATGTAAATGCATTTCGGACGAATTTTTGAATGAGCTTTCGCGGTACGGAGGATAGCCTTTACTAACTTAAATAGGAGGAAGGAGGCAGTCGATATCGTTCTCAGATTTCGGGAATTGTTGGCATTTTCCTGCTCCTTGACCAGATTATTGTTTAAGAGTTCCTATGCCGTTTTTAGCGCTTGATTACTACAAATTAGATTTTCATGCTCTTCAACAGTCAGTTTCTTCACAGTTCTTTCTGATATGCTCCCGTGGGAGTATGTTGCTCCCGTGGGAGTATGACTGAGGCCTTATGGCAATTTTGAGCCCCGCCTACGTGATAGAGCGTGGCTATTGGTAGCGTCATTGCTTCGCTTTCATTGAATTTCATGCCGTGCATGTCAACGATTTTGCTTAACCTTTTCGACAGTTCTCTTGCAGTTTTCTTGTGAAGAAGCACAGTCAGTAAACGTGAAGCAGTGAACATATCTACGTGAAAGCAATAAAATTAAATAACATGAGAAGAAGCCGATGACCACTCAGTTCTTATTATATACATGAGGTTACCAAAAAATGTAGTCTATAGAATGACGATTTTTTAAGTTACCGAAAAAATGTATATCTTTAAAGGTGCAGGTCCGGCTCTAAAAAGAAAGGTCCTTTATGTCTCTGGATTTTTTTGTCCAACTTGCGAATTTACTAGAACACCTTTCATCAATCTAAAATGTGGCCCTCAAAAACTGGAATGAAATTTGAAGTCCAGAACACATTCGAACCCCAAGCAAATGTGCTCCACAGTATACAGTACCAAGAAGAAAATCAGAATGGTCAATTGCCGAATCGTCGCAGAATAGTGATAGACAGGGGCGAATTCTACTTGGAGGAATAAGGAAGGATAAAGACAAGATGAACTACTGCTAATGTAGGGCGAGAAGCGGCCTATTAAATACGTACTTCCTTATACATTTCATTTAAAAGGCAGAAAAAGCTCAACAATTGAAATCCACGTTACTTGGGTGGCAATGCGGAAATACTCAATGCAGTAGAATTCGATTCGATTAAAATTCGGTCGACGGTCCGTTGCTGTTCATTTGATTTTCTACCGTCGTCTGCAATAAAAATAAGACCTTGTGCGGAAATGGAGCGTAAGCTTTCAATATTGGCCATTTTTGATCTTTCATATGAAATTATACTTTACTTTATATATTAGGTTGTCCCACGAGTCTTCGCCGTTTTATTCAACGATTCACTGCAGATTTCGCCGGCGGTCTCCTGCATAGCGCTGCACAGCTTTCAAAAGAAAATGATTTGCTCTATCAGAACATGTATTGCATTTCTTTTTTCATCATGAATTTTGTCAATTTTTAGGTCGTTGAAGTGAAAAGTGAAAAAGTGAAAAAGTAGCCATTTGCGCACTTGTTCTCTCCGCTTAGTTTTGTATTTTTTTGCGCAGTTTTTTATAGCATTTGGAAGACAATGTTCCGTACTACAAGAGTGTGTGTTAGTGCTATTTGCTCATTTGTCCTTTATTGATTTTTAGGCCATCAAATTGGGACGTCTGAAGGAGGATGGTTATTTTTGTCGACAGCTCCTGCTCTGAGGTTGGACTTTTTGGGTTGGTTTAAATGTGATTCGAAAGAGAATTTCTCGCTCTATAAGAATATGTGTTGCGTTTATTGATTTCCATTGAATGTCAACAAAATGCCAAAAAGAGAAAAATCGTCTTCACCAACAATTTCATCTCCTTCTTCAGTTGTTGATATTCGACAGAAATCAGCGTGAGCCAATAAACGCGACACAAATTCTTACTGAGCAAGACATCCTCTTCCAAACGACATATGACACCAAGCAAAAAAGTCCAACCACAGAACCGGAGTTTTGGTAAAAATTCGGACGGAAAAGTCGGAATTCCCAATTTGATGGCCTAAAAATCAGTAACGGGCAAGTGAGAAAATAGGACCAACACATATTCTTGTAGCACAGAACATTGTCTTCCAAATGCTATAAAAAACTGCGCAAAAAATTACAAACCTAAGCGGAGAGAACAAGTGCGTAAATGGCTACTTTTTAGCTTTTTCACTTTTCACTTCAACGACCTAAAATTGACAAAATTCATGATGAAAAACGAAATGCAATAAATGTCCCGATAGAGCAAATCATTCTCTTTCGAATGCTGTGCAGCGCTATGCAAGAGACCGCCGGCGAATCTGCAGTGAATCGTTGAAAAAAACGGCGAAGACTTATTGGACAACCTAATACTTTAAATACTTTTGATCTTTCACATGAAATATATGGTATATATACCAAACGATAGAGCTCGATCTCCTGAGCTCAGATGTACCCTTGGTTTTTCAAATGGATGACCTTTGGCGAGTTGCAGCAAAAAGACGAAAAAGCCGCAAAAGTGCGGCTTTTTCGGCGTCTATTCAAAAGACGCGTCCGGTACTGTAAATAGATAAATAAATGTTTTTGATTGTTTCTGACTAACAAAATGCGGATTCAATGCGGATTGCGTGACTATTTTCTTTAATCTTCCAATATATACTGTTAGATGTTCAGGAGCGGATCCATAAACTCAAAATCGATTCGAGCGGTTCGCCTCTTGCAACGAAGCAGGGCAGTTGGTACCAGAGAACTTGGTAGAGAAGATCTTAAATGACAGAATTCTCATAAGGGAGTGGCAGACGTTAACGACACCCGTATACACAGGAAAGTTAACCCGGAGACATCTTTTCGCCAAACATAAGATATGGGCTCTTGAATGCAGTGTTCCCACACATTTACCTGGAACTGGTGGGGTGCAAAGCTTAGCAACTATGCCTTCTTCTATCATTTCACTCGCAAGCAGAACAGCATTTGGTAAGAAAAGAAACTGGCACCCAATTATAGCCAAACCAAGCTTGTGCACGAACGACATATTCCTCACTACAACAGAATTCATTTGAGAAAACCTATCGCCCTTACGAGCCTTTTCCAAACACTTGCTCGCACCCAGAAATGGTAGTGCTTAGTGAGCAAGGAGATTTTGCATGTAGAATCGTTTGGAGCCTAAGGTAATGAGCGAGGTTGCGTACTTCCGCAAAGTGTAAACGCAACTGCAAGTCCAGCGAAAGTATTGGATAAAGGACGTGAAAACCACCAACAATTTGGAGCGAAGAAACTAACAGGAAGCTGGTACAACAAGAGCAGGGCAGCCTATGCTTGACCGCAAGCAAAAAACCATTTCCCCGTTGCTTGCTGGCACTCTAACCGGGAGCCTTCAATGACTATTCTTAGTTTCTCAGCAATATGGTAAGCATTCTAATTTTATTGTAGAATCAGGGAGGCGCTATTTCTTTGGACAAGGAAAACAAGCAGCAAATGTTGATATCCCCTTGGCACAGTGCGTTTCACAGCCCAAACTTCTATGCAATCTTGTAACGGATGCTCTCACGTAGAAATTGTTCAGAAACTGTAGCAAACTTTCTCCCTTCTGTTTTTCAGCGCATGCGCTACTCTCACAGAATATAGCACAGCTCGGAGAATCCCCACCACGGGGCGAGCCAAGGACTGCTTAAAATCGTTGCACAGCGCACGACCCATAATGCTAGTGTCTCTCCCGTTAACGAGAGGCAAGCGCTTCATCCGAAATCGGTACCAGCGCTACTGAACAACGACCACAGGGGGAGGCGCCTCGCCAGCGCAGCGTTCGTCGAGACGGCTGTCCCCGGTTCAGTGTTATTAACTGAAAATAGAAATTGAGGGCTTAACAGGCAGCGCAGACGAACCTGAACACCTCCCAGCCGTAACCGGCGCACAGGGTGAATAGTCGAGGTCCAAGATCACGAGCCGGATTGATTGCGAAACCGCCATTGGCACCGAAAGTCATCGCCACCTGCGTAACCAAGACGGCCGGATCGATTTGATTGAATTTATAGTGCAGCGTCACTTTACCATGGACATAATGGCTCCGGCCAAAGGGGGCACGAATCCGACTGGAATTCTGTGTCGCTTGTCGGTAATCAGACAAATAAGGCCGGCGAGAATAGCAGTGCCGATAATCTGCAACGTTTCTATAGAGCAGGATCATTCTCTGTTCATAGGCGAAAATCACCGAATTGCCGAAAAATAATTCTACACTGACTATGCGTGCAGTTTTTTTAAAATTCTTTATTCTGCCAACAGCAACTGCTAGTTGATTTTACTGTTTTCGAAAGATTGTTGGATTCCTCTAAGCGGATAAAAAATGAAAGTGAAGAAAACAGCTTAAATTTGAATTAAAGTTAAAACCTGATCAAGAAGACTTCCCCAAGTACTCATGTATGGCGCAGGGAACGTCGTGAATAGACCGGCTGTACCTTGCCTACCGGTAACTTGTCGGTTACCGCCGTCCAACTTCCAGAGATCATCTAAACAAGCAGATAAAAGTTCTACTATCAGAAACATTGGAGCTTTGAGCTCCAACGGCAACCCCTTCCAAGTCGTTCTGATTTTCTCCATTAGTGCCTAATACCTCTCAAAAGTTCTTTTTACATACTGGTGGTTACGCATTCTTCCTCCACTTGCGCCCCCTTTCTTTCATTCTTTCCAAGAACTTACATATATCTGCCTCTTTGCGGCACATTACAGAAACATTCAATTACAGCTACTTGAAACATATTTCCAGCTGACAATAAGAACATTTACTAAAGATTGCTAAAGATAACAATGCAACAAGGCACACGCACGTGGGCGGCTGCAAAATGGCTAGCCTTTTACACAGAAGACCTACAACCTAACAGGATATAACCCATACCAGAAAAAAAATATAACCCCCTAAACTACGTGTGCAGTCAATTGAAGGCAAAAACGAGGGTACACAGAGTTCGCCGACTATTTCATTCAAGGCCGACAGAGCTGCCATTGCTTCTCTCGAACATAAATGTGCAGCGCCTCAGCCTCCGTCACTCACAGGGAAGTTATAGCACGAAAAGGGGTACCGTGGTGTCCAAAGTAGCTGACGGCGGTTCCAAGGTAGGCGCCGATCAGTTGTGCAATAGAATATATAATAACCTTCCACATTGATATATTACCGAGTATACACTGAGCAACAGAAATCGCAGGATTCAGATGAGCACCTGAAATCAAGAATAAGGGGTAAAGATAAAGGACGGCGTTTTTCAACTCTCTTTGGGACGCGCCACGCATTCTACTTTTGCGGGATGTCTTGTAGGCAATTTGTATGCGTATATTGATTATACAATAACTTGAGGTGGTCAGCCGATGAACAAGTTAGTGCTTTATCTTTTACAGACAAATGTGGTACCAATTCACCGGCCATGGAAAGATTTAAGACTAGGGCTGGGCTGAGTGGGAAATCCGAACCAGAAACACGGAATGGGATGCTTGTGACAATCGGTGCCCCCTTTGATCGCGCTACCACGCGCCTACAAAGAAAATTCCACTGAACTTCGCACCAACTGCATCCGTACATACAATGGCAAAAGCGCAGTGGTGCTTTAAAAATTATCTAAAAGTATAAGATGCTTCTCTTGAGAACGCGACTTATATTCAAATCCTTTAAAGTGTCATCGAACTTGCAAGCCTTCCCAGGATACCCACCGCAACCTTCTCCCAAACATTTCAGCAAACCAGCAATGAATTTTAAGGCTAAATATTTATCTACGGCTTCTCTCGTCTAAGATTCTTGGCATCATGAGATTCTGTTGTACTTGTCAGTGTTGTCCCAAGCGCGAAGTTCAAGTGGTTACTTTATCTCCAACTAGCGGTTCGAGTGAATCATCATTTTGAAATGCCCCATGTTATCTTGCCATTCAGAACATATGTGGACACATACACATCACCTGTATCAACTGCAGTCCCGTTGATCATCGAGTTGCTCGGGCGCACGTCTCCATTCGTCCTCATCGCGTGCAAGTGTGGTCCAATGGATGCTCCTCGCTCGAAGGACACGAAGGGCGTCATGTCGTTCGTTCATGGTTGTCACGATGAATTCCAATCAAGGCGTTGGTGGGCGTTCTGGTGTTCGCTTAACGCTTAACTCAACATCCCGCGGAATCCAGTCAGTGACGGCCCTTGTCCAGCGGGTGCCTTCGAAGCACTTCACGTGGCCGGCCCACCTAATTTTCGACGACTTATCCCGGCGACAGCGTCTCTGATCTTTGAACGTCGACGAAGCTCGGAACTCCGAAGGTCTTCTCTCACTTGCATGAGTCGTGTCACTCCGAGCATCGTTTTCTCTCTCTCTCTCTCTCTCTCTCTCTCTCTCTCTCTCTCTCTCTCTCTCGATTCCACGCTGCCCGACATTGATCGCGTGTACATCGCGGCAGATTGTACTCTCGTGAAACTTCGATGAGCTTAGTTAGCAGTGTTGTGCATGTGGCCGTGCTGAATCCTCTCCGAATTCCTTGTTCGCATGGGCGTCCCTCGTTCAGCGTTCTGCTGATCCTATTCAGAATGACTCGAGTGAACAGCTAGTAGATGGTGACAACAGGGAGATCGAGCAATATTTGCCAACGTCGTCCACGTCTCTTTCTTGTAGAGCGGGACGGTCCTGCTGGTCTTCCACTATGGTGGAACCTGGCACTCCGACAGGTAGCGTGTGAAGAGCCGCGTCATGAGTGCAGGCGGGAGGTTCTTCAGGTGCTCGGGGCTGATCCTGGTGGGACGGGAGCTGTACGTTTCTTCACCTACGAAATGGCGTGTCGAATCTCGGAAGGGAGAACAGAGGGGACGATGCATCCATCCTGCGGAAGATGGCTTGGGGCTGGTGGACGTAGTTATCGAAGAGATCGGAGTAGAAGTCATGGATGATCCTCTCCATTGTCCTTCTGGAAAAGGGACGGTTCTATCAGGGCTCCGCAGGGCTCCGGAGTCATCTCGGTTTTGAAGTTGGCGAAGTTCCGGCGGGCAATGCGGATGCTCAACCCTGCTTCTGCAGGTGAAGCGTTCAGCGACATACGTTGTATATTTTGCAGCCAAATGTGTATAAAAATATTGAAACTAACGAAACCATATTGAGGATGATTCCTTTCCTTACATAACCTGAGAGTCCTAAGCACGAGATACTGCTATGCCTCATCTGTGACACGTTAGAGGAAGAATTTCGTCCAAAGGATCCACTAGTACTCCAAGGGCTACGACTGCAACTACGTAATGTTTAACAATTGCAAATATCTGAATGGATAAAGAAATTATTCGTCCAACGGCAGATGATGTGGACAATTGTCTCAAAGCCTTACGAAACTTTTTCGAATTAATGATTTCTTGCAGGCTTGGACCGGTAACAGATTCAGATGTGAAGAATTTCAAAAATTTTTCGTCAAAACACCCATGATAGTTTTCTACGAATAATATTAAAACAAAATAAGATGTCCAATCTGATTGGAGTAGCTCTCTGTAAGACTAGACAAAGTCTAGGCGTTATGAACTTCGATAGTTTTTGACCAAGGCTTCTTCCTCCTGCCTCTCGAATAGGAATTTTCACCGTCAGTTAATATGCTAAAATCTTCTCCTAACCATGTTCACTCTAACTTACTCCAACTTCCTTCAGTTCAAGATATAGCTTTGATTTGTAATTTCTTGCAAGCAGGATTCAGAGAACGCGAAAAACTCGATAACGTTAATTTTTTTCCAAACATGCGTCTTATCATCATCCTCTAATTCTAGTGGCGTACTCTCACCCAAACATAACCTGCAGGCATACATTTCCCTTCCTAAAACTTCTTGTCGGTAAATTATAACTCAGTTCTTGCCCCGTTATTTCCTATCTCTATCACTCCTCCGCTCATTTGATATAGTTCAAGAACGTTCCAGGATATACTGGGACGTTCGCTCACGCACAAGCACCGCCTAACTCGTACGCGTCCCTGCTCCTGATCTAGAGGAGAGACGGCACTGGCTGTAGCGCCGCACCGCGGCCGCGCGCGTGGCTTCGGTTGAGTATCGTTGCCGGCAGCTCTTTTCATGTGGGTACATACGTTGCCCATGATGGAATATAAAATCAATAATAATATTTTATGTATAGACAGAAATCCGTCGACATATAGCTATGGACTATGAATAGATTTATGGGCCGTGCATGCCTGAAAAACGTCTATACACATCAAATCCATTGTCGTGTGCGTGTGCTGGTCGTGACAGTGAACGTGACAATAAAAGCTTAGGTCTGCCACAAACGCAGTCAGGATCTTGCTCCTCCTCATTTTCTGTGTGGGACCGGAATTGTGCTCTGGCCGCGTTATAACGGGTGTCATTTTGAACACAGAGTTCCTCCCGAAACCGCGCTATAACGAGAGTGCGTTGTATCCGACGCATCTTAAGCGGAGTTGACTTGTATAGGCGTAAAAGTAAGCTGGCCGAGACCAGAAAAAAATCTACGTTATATCGAGAGTCGCGTCTTAACCGGAGGCGTTATAATGGGAATAAATAAATATAATGAAAATATATATTTTTATTTTCTATATATAGTAGGTTGTCGGGTTATAAATGTCGCCTGCTTTCGATTTGTCATTTCTCTTCTCTGCTGTTGTTATTTATTGAATAACGTAACTCTATGTGTTTAACAAGCGTTTCCGAAGGCATCTCTCGCCAAAGTTTCGTTCCGATTCGTTGACCATTTAAAGGAAATTTTTAGATTAGCGATGATCGAGCAAAAGTACCGAGTGCGAATTTGCTTGCTGTACGACATCAAGCAAGGAAGAACTGCTGCAGAACCCCCTCGCATCTTGTCTGAAATATTTGGTAACGAAGTTCCATTATTACGTCGATGCCAGATGGTTTCAACATTTCTGAGAAGGTGATGAGAACCTTGAAGACGAAGAACATCAACGGTGTCCTAAAGTTGTGGATAGCCAGGAATCAAAATAAGCTGTGAAGTCTGATCCAACACAAACTATACGTGAGCTCGCGCAGATGTTCGGTTGTCACCATTCTACCATTGCTGATCGTCTGCACGCAATCGGGAAGTCAAATCGGTGTGGAAAGTGGGTGCCGCATCAGCTCAGTGAGGACACAAACAAGGCAGTACGAGTCGCCATCGCTGGAATTATCATCCGCAAAACCAAGAACAGCGGTTTCTATGACTCCATCGTGATGTCGGATGAGAATTGGATCTATTACGACAACACCACACGAAAGCAGCAATGGTTGAGCCCCGGTGAGGTTCCGAAGACAAAGACGAAGCCTTATATTCACGGGAGGAAGTCATGCTCTGTGCTTGGTGGAACAGTAGAGGTCTGGTGGAATTTGAGGTGCTGGGTCCAGGCCAAGCAGTTGGGACAGACCTTCACAAAGCACAGCTGAGCCGCGTGGACCAAGCACTGCGCCAACAAGGAGTGAACGGCTGCGTTACGTTAGGTGTCTCGTATTACTGTAGAAGGGGAGCGATGTGCTTACCGTAGGCAGACCGGGTGCCGCGACCACCACGGACGAGGTTTCACTACGAGATAAGGCGCGTTGAGTAGAGCGCTTATTGGCGCTGTAGAGAAGATTCCGTGCGGAAGCAGACTAGGCCTGATTCTTTTCTATTTTTGCCCTGTATCATTTTTTCTGCAAGTTTTGAGTCTCACCACATGCCGGCTCTGAGATTACGAAGTCGAAATAATAAGGGGAGCAACCCATCAAGTTTCTCCCTTTTTTACACTTCTTTAGTGCACAGTAGCTCCGTAGCTTTTGCTCAGCCTATGTTCTATTTCCAACTTTCCCTATGTGCTTTCTTTCGCTTGTTTTACAGTTCGTTAGATGAATGCAGTCTTTACTAGCATGTAGCTATTCCGATCTTTGTTGCCTTCCTTAAAGTGTGTTATAAGGCTAACCCCTCAGCAGAGCCCGAAAGCATATGAAAACTAGAAGAAAAAAGAGAAAAAAGAGGAAAAAAGTAATAAGGTCATCAATCACTACCCTGCGACAGAAGGTCCGCTCCTCGGCACATAGTCTGCTCTGTTCATGCTTTACAGCTCGTTCGAGGTGGGCTCAACAACCAACCGCGCTACCGTAATTGGGGCGGGCGACGGTGGCGCGCTGCCGTAACTCAGGTAAGCACCTAACGTACGAACCCGGAGTGAACACAGCAATTGTGAAATTCTTCCATGACAATGCTCGACGGCACGCCGCAAGTATCACGCTGCAAAAAATTGAGTAGTTGAGCTGGGAACTTCTGCCTCATCCGCCTTACAGCCATCAGACTACCATCTTTTCCGGTCAATGCAGCACGCCTTGGCGAAGAAAAAATTGAAGAACCGTGACAAAGTCGACATTTGGGTGTCCAACTTCTTCGAGTCCCAGCCATCGGAGTTCTTCGAGAAAGGCATCCATTCTTCGCGAGGACGTTGGCGACATGCCGCGCCGACGCGATTTGACTTTGCTAAGGCGTTTGATAGGGTATCTCACAAAAAGTTGCTGTTCAAATTAGAAGAACCTAGGATACATCCAATGCTAACGAAGTGGATCGCTGATTTTTTAAATGAGAGAACGTTTCAAGTTAAAATTGGACATGTATTCTCCGAAGTTAAACATATAACAAGTGGAGTACTTCAAGGTGGGGTATTATCGCCTATACTATTTAACATTTTTACTTCGGAAATACCAGAATATTTGCGTGTTTGTGATTGTGCCATGTATGAAGATGATGTAAAAAATATACAGGGTTATTGATAGTGTTGATGATGAATTATGTCTTCAAAGAGGAATCAACTTATTGGTTTCCTG
The DNA here is from genome assembly GCA_947396885.1 of Heligmosomoides polygyrus polygyrus. NCBI lineage: Eukaryota > Metazoa > Nematoda > Chromadorea > Rhabditida > Heligmosomidae > Heligmosomoides > Heligmosomoides polygyrus. The sequence continues at coordinate 64,316,371 of OX377206.1, read as the reverse complement.
GTCTAAACAATGGCAACTCCCCTTGGCTCCGCACAAAACGAGTTTCATGCGTATTAGCAGCACTCTGTCAACTGCATAGCATACATATGAAGTGGATGGTCTCCACATCATACCGGTGGATTTCGTTAGAGACCTTGGTTTCACATACAGCAGCAAACTAGACTTTTCTGAACATGTGAAAAACCGTTGTAGTATAGCGCTTCTGCGTACATTCCACATAATTAAAGCCCTTTCTACAAAGAACAGAGCTCTTTTAATAAGGGCTTACAAGACTTATATACGCCCATTTGTTGAAACGAGCAATACAGTGTTCAACCCACAGGTAGTATAATGAAAATAGTCTCGTCTTGTCCGAGATCATCAGTTCGTGCCTGCTTCTTTACGCATAGAGCAGGTAGCGCTTACTTAAGAATCACGAAAAACTTGTGAAATGCTTACTCCATACCCCAGTTCAAGCGGTACGCATCAAAAATGTTGCTTAAGTTTGACGGACTCTAGTCATGGAGATCGACCACAGCCAATTCTTGCTTGATTGTGCATTTTTCTGATATTTGTTTGCTTGTTTGTACTATCCTACTGCTATCTCGCGTCTGCCTTTCGTGACGTAATAAATATTAACATTAACATTAACAAAAGCCTTACACAAAGGTTTGTCTGGAGATAGTAGCGAAACGAACCTTTTCATATTTTCTATATTGTGAAATATTTGTTTTATAATTAAGAAATTAACACTTTACACGTTTCTTTACTCCTAAGAATTTCTATATTTTCTTATGTTTTGTACTGATAATAACGGAGATTAGTATTAAGGTATGATTATTCTTGCCTTGTGGCGAAATTTTATTTTGAGGAGAAGCTATATATATATATATATATATATATATATATATATATATATATATATATATACACATATATACAGGGTGGCTGAAAAGTTCGGGCAATTTTTTGCGGCGTTTCTCGTTTTCAGTTGTGCTTGCGTTATGTCTCGTGAAAGTGAGCGTATCACCGTCGTCGAGCTGCACAAGACGGGAATGAGGACCGCGGACATAGTTCGAACAACCGGCTTCAAACAAAGGACCGTCTACAAGATTGTAAGACGCTACAAGGAGACTGGCGGGACCTCGGACCGTCCCCGCAGCGGCCGTCCCACCACTGCGACAACACCGGAGAACATCAACAAGGTTCGTTGTCGCATTAGCCGGAATTCTGAGGTATCGATGAACAAGATGGCTACGGATCTCGGATCAGTAGGGAACGAGTCCAGCATATTGCCAGGAGGAAGCTGGGATTACGCAGCTACAAAGTAGCTCGTATTCACTTCCTCAACGACGCGATGAAAGCTGAGAGGTTGAGGAAATGCAGGCGAATGCGTCAGCTGGTCGGCGATGGTCGCTTGTCGAAGGTGCTGTTCACCGACGAGAAGATCTTCACGGTCCAGCCGGTTCACAACCATCAGAATCGCCGGCAGCTGCTTAAGAAGGGTCAGCAGAAGACGTCGGCCGCAAGGACCATCAGCCGCCGCCATTTTCCAGCCTCGGTGATGGTGTGGGCTGGAATATGCGCTACCGGAAAGACGCCGCTGGTCTTCATGGAGCAGAACGTCAAAATTAACGCTGCCAGCTACCAGCAATATGTCCTCCGCGACGTACTGGAGCCGTGGGCGACGAGCCATTTTGGCGAAACCGGATTTTCTCTTCAGCAGGACTGGGCACCAGCGCATTCCGCCAAATCCACGATCGCCGTTTGCGAGGAGCTCTTCCCAGGGTTTTGGAGCAGGGACATCTGGCCATCCAACTCGCCTGATCTCAACCCGATGGATTATTCTGTGTGGTCGATCATGGAGCAGAAGATCTCCACTACAAGATACGCCACCGTTGAGCAGCTGAAATCGGCGTTGTTGAGATCCTGGGATGAGATTACAGCGGAGCAGTGTGCGACCATCATCAGCGACTTCCCAAAACGACTGCGAAAATGTATTGAAGCCAAAGGAGGAAATTTTGAGCACTTGTTGTGAATTTTCCTGTTGTATTATGTTGTTGTTGATCTAATGAAGTTTCTGTTATTTTTGTTTGTAAATCTTTGGCGTTTATGTAGCTTTTTCGTACTGCTGAAATACTTTGAAAAATTGCCCGAACTTTTCAGCCACCCTGAGTATATATATATATAAGGTTGTCCCATAAGTCTTCGCCGTTTTTTTCAACGATTCACTGCAGATTTCGCCGGCGGTCTCTTGCATAGCGCTGCACAGCTTTCAAAAGAAAATGATTTGCTCTATCAGAACATGTATTGCATTTCTTTTTTCATCATGAATTTTGTCAATTTTTAGGTCGTTGAAGTGAAAAGTGAAAAAGTGAAAAAGTAGCCATTTGCGCACTTGTTCTCTCCGCTTAGTTTTGTAATTTTTTGCGCAGTTTTTTATAGCATTTGGAAGACAATGTTCCGTACTACAAGAGTGTGTGTTAGGCTATTTGCTCATTTGTCCTTTATTGATTTTTAGGCCATCAAATTGGGACGTCTGAAGGAGGATGGTTATTTTTGTCGACAGCTCCTGCTCTGAGGTTGGACTTTTTGGGTTGGTTTAAATGTGATTCGAAAGAGAATTTCTCGCTCTATAAGAATATGTGTTGCGTTTATTGATTTCTATTGAATGTCAACAAAATGCCAAAAAGAGAAAAATCGTCTTCACCAACAATTTCATCTCCTTCTTCAGTTGTTGACATTCGACAGAAATCAGCGTGAGCCAATAAACGCGACACAAATTCTTACTGAGCAAGACATCTTCTTTCAAACGACATATAACACCAAGCAAAAAAAGTCCAACCACAGAACCGGAGTTTTGGTAAAAATTCGGACGGAAAAGTCGGAATTCCCAATTTGATGGCCTAAAAATCAGTAACGGGCAAGTGAGAAAATAGGACCAACACATATTCTTGTAGCACAGAACACTGTCTTTCAAATGCTTTAAAAACTGCGCAAAAAATTACAAATTTTCACTTTTCACTTCAACGACCTAAAAATTGACAAAGTCCATGATGAAAAAAGAAATGCAATACATACTCTGATAGAGCAAATCATTTTGAAAGCTATGCAGCGCTATGCAAGAGACCGCCGGCGAAATCTGCAGTGAATCGTTGAAAAAAACGGCGAGGACTTATGGGACAACCTTATATGTATATATATATATATATATATATATATATATATATATATATATATATATATATACCATTTTCAACGTCTAATTGGACACTTTTCAGGTCAAATTGGACACTCTTCTAAGCTCGCCTAAAACTTCTGAAATCTTTTCTTTAGTATAACTTTCTTCGAAGGTTTAGTTTGTCTACATAATAAGTGAACACATAGCTTGAAATCTTATAGGTGGCGATGTCCGTTCCTCCACGTGGTGCCACTGAAAACTGCTCGCTGTGGGAGCTAAGCTAATCACGGACATTCGAATGCAGGCGACAGGCCCTTGTGACAGGCCGGCCTACGAAGACCCATGTCACATCACATGGTTCATGATAGTTCAAGTTTCTCGACACAGTGCTACGACGTCCGCGGGAGCCGACGCGCACTCGCAAAGCCCGGCGAGTGTGAGAAGTATGCGAGGGTCCCTGACGCGAGGACGGCATCGGGGGGGGGGATAACTGAGCTCGTCCGAAAGTCCCGTAACGTAAGCAGAAACCGCGTAGCAACGCTGAATGTGGGTACGTTGACGGGCCGCTCGTGCGAGTTGGTTTGAGCGCTGGAGCGTAGAAGACTTGATTTCTGTGCATGAGACAGGGTGGTCCTGCAGCAAGTCAAGGGACATAGGACTTGGCCTTAAAGCCGTTCTATGTGGAAGTTCCAGGACCGCCAGCGGTGTCGGAATAATCGTCTTCGAACGATTTCGTGACTCGATTGTGTCGTGCGCTTTAACGATCGATTGATTGGTAATCGTTGTCGCCGCTAAGGAGCGACTCTATCACTTCTTCTCTGCGTATGCTCCGCAAAGTGGCTGCTATGATCAAGCCAAGGAATAGTTTTGAAGCCAGCTTGATGAGAAGACAGTAGAGGTACCACCGAAAGGTCTTATCATAGTCGCTAGTGACCTTAACGGGCACGTAGGTGCTGCCAAAGACGGGAACAGCTGTCATGGTGGATTCGGTTACGGATCGCGTAACGCATATGGTGAGCGTATCCTTGAGTGTGCGGAATCGCATAGCCTCACCATTGTGAACACCGTCTTCCGAAAACGCGACTCACACCTCATCTCATATAACAGTGGGAGCTCCGGGGGACGGTCAGGAGGTACACCCGCCTCCTGCTGCGGGCGTGCGATCTTCCTCTCATCCCCCTTCCTCACCCACCCCCAGCCCCCTAGGCTTCGCCGAGAGTCTAACGGCTGCCTTACGAAACCTTTTGACACGAAAACAAAAGTTTCGGGTCCGCAGAAGAACGGCTGTAGGTCCGGGGTCGAAGGTCCTCCCGTATGAGGCGGTCGTCCCACAGCATCGGCCGCTGATCTGCACCTTTAAGATCACCCCTTCGAGGCTGAAGCAGGTCGAGCGATGCGGTGCTGCAAGAATCAAGTGGTGGCAAATGGGAGAGAAGATGTGATTTCTTGCGCACGGATACCGGCAGTCACGACTGTCGATGAAAATTGGAAGAGAATAACCGACGCGAAAGGCCAGGCTGCAAGGTTGGAACTCGCTACTTCGAAGCCTGGACGAGGCAAAGTCGACAAGCAGACATGGCTATGGACGGACGATGTGAAAGCGAAGGTTCGAGAGAAGAAGTCGCTGTATCATGTTTTTCTCGGCGACAGAACAGCCGACAACTGGCAAAGTATAAGAATGCGAAGTAGGCAGAAAGCCGTGGCTGTTGCGAAAGCCACTCACTATGGCGATGTCTACCGAAAGCTCGAGTCGCGCGATGGTGAGCGGTATTTGTACCGACTTGCTAACAAGGGAGGTCAATGAGCGTCCCGCGGCAATTTTGAAAGTGACCTCTCGGGGTTGTAGGGGGCTGTATGTGAAGCACCGTGGTGGTTTCCAATTTTCCTTCGGACATCTGGATAGGTCAAAAATTGCAAAAAACTGCTGCACTTCAGTGCGGGCCGATAAAGCCAAACTGACTTCTGGAACAGCCATGTAGTGGTTAGAATCCAGATTTGGAGCTGGAACGGTAGCGGAATTACGGCGATCTCTCAATTTGGTTGTTAGCGGTACAGTAGCCGATTTGGAGCACTGAGGTGCGCCGCTCACGACGAGGCAGTCAGCGACTGGATGGCCGAGTTGATAAGGTAGCGGGCATCCAGGGAAAGGCCAGGGGGTAGGGGTTCTGGACTGCTAGGCTTACCGGGTCCCTTTTTGTCGATGTAAAGTGTAACTTGGCCCCGGTAGCGTACCATACTGACATTATAACCTTATTTCAACCTGGATGATACGATATAAACACAAAAATAAATGCGCAAAGCAACAGCGTTCCTAATACATTCGATTGGTCATTGAGAAGAACAGGTGATTCTCGTTTGCATACAAAATAGAAAGTAGATAAGTTATTAGATTATTTTTATTTTTATTTATTTATTTCCCTATTATTTTAATTTCGTGTTTTATTTAGTGTACTTCATTATTAATTATTTATTATTTATATTTACATTTTTAATTTATTAATTAATTAATGTATTTATGTTTAATTTTTTTCGACCCCCATTCGAAATCTGGAGAGAAAGCATAACAGTATCGATCGGTCTTTTTCATCCTCAACCAACCATATTGCTATTGATCTCACGGCCGTCACATACAGCAATCTCCTCACTGTACAAGACGACGCAATACTACCCCGTCGTCGTCATTCTCCGGCGACCATACGCGCTTCGTTCAAGTTAAGCTAACATCTTCAACGAGAGAACAGGCGACTTTTCTTCGCAGTTAGTCGATAGCATTCGATAAATCTTTATCTTGACCGTCTTCGTTAGGTATTGACGGTGGGTTTGTCAGCACTACTGCACTTCATGCCCGAAAGTAGAGGAGAGATTGAAAAAAGGGTAAGAGATTAATCCTTATTTTTCACTTACTATTGCTTTTTTATTGTTTTATTTATTATTATTAAGTGGCGTTCGCTGATTGGCGTGCTCTACGATAGGAAGATACCAGAGCACCTGAAGTCGAAGATCAACAGAGTCGTCGTGCGGCTGGTAGCGCTGCACAGCGCTGAGTGTTGGCCTGCGACCATGGAGTCTGAAACGCGTGTCATGGAGACGAAGATGCTGCGCTGGGCGGCTGGAGTCACGCACATGGACCGCCCCCAAAACGATGTCATTCGGCAGAAGTTCGGTGTCGCGCCGATAGCTGACAAGATGTGCGAAGCCCGCTTGCGATGGTACGGCCACGTTCTGCGTGGGAAAGAAGACAGCGACCGCAAGATAGGCCTTGAGTTGGAAGTATCTGGAAAGCAGCCGAGAGGACGCCCGAAGCAGCGTTGATCGGATACGTTACTCATAGACATGAAAGTAACCGGCGCCCACCCTGATCAAGCGCAGGATCGGAAAAAGTGGCGTCGTGACACCAGAAGAGCGACGAAGCGGGATAAACGCTGAAGAATAATAATAAGAAGAAGATAGTTTGAAATTTTATAAAAATTTTATTTTTCGAGGAAAAATAACGATTTAAAGCTTGTTTTTTAAAAGCAGGAAGGCGGCTAATTTACGTTGTCAAGACGGAGATTGCGCCATGCCCGGTCCGAAACTTCGCGATTTTTAGTCGATTGATAGCAAAATTTCTGTTTGCATGCAGTTTCACACTTGCAAGTGATGCAACACAAACAATTGTGAAAAACACACATATCCTAACTTTAGTGCTGCATGTAAGCATTATTTACTCTATCAATCAACTAAACGTTGCGTTGAACTTTTTGAGTGCATAGCGCGATCCAGTCTTTTGATGCACGACATGATTGCTGCTTTGCTGCACCTTAACACAAAATTTAATTTATTTATTTTTCTCAAAAAAATAACAATTTTATAAAATCATTTCGCTTGTTCGGCAGCTGGAGTAAAAAAATTTCAAAAGAAGATATAATAATAATAATAATAATAATAATAATAATAATAATGATATACTTTCGCCGCTGACCCCATATACATATATATTATATATATGTATGTATATAAACTAAAGACTCTACAAAATGGTTAGGTTAATTTTTTGTTCAAGGAGAACTTAGAATAAATTTTGATTTTTTTTGAACTTAAGCTGCCGAATCAGTGAAAATTTTTTATGACATTGTTATTTTTTTAGAAAACAGAATAAATTAAATTTTGTGTTATGGCGCAGCAAAGCAGCAACCATGTCGTGCATTAAAAGACTGGATCGCACCATGCACTAAAAAGTTCAACGCAATGTTTATTTGATTGATAGTGTAAATACTGCTTGCATACAGCAAGAAAGTCAGGATATGTGTGTTTTTTACAATTGTTTGTGTTGCATCACCTGCAGGTATGAAGCTGCATGTAAACAGAAATTTCGCTATCAATCGAATAAAAATCGCGAATAAGTTTCGGACGGGCATGGCGCAATCTCTGTTTTGACATGTAAAATAGCCGCCTTCCTGCTCTTTAAAACAAGCTTTAAATCGTTGTTCTTCCTCAAAAAATAAAATTTTCATAAAATTTCGAACTATGTGTTATCTCATTGGGATGTAAATTAAAACTTCAAAGAAAGTTACACAAAAACTTTCCTCGAACAAAAAGTTATTCTTACATTTTGGGAAGTCTGTTTTTAGAGAGAGTTTAATGTGGAAAAACATCATTTCTATTTGGAAGAGTTCGCTTTGATTTGAAAAATCTTAGGTTAGCTTAGAAGATCACAGTGAAAGTAGATCTGTAGGGTGGGGGGAGGGATCACTTGCATCACTTCCACATCCGGTGGCTTTAATGGGCTTTACTCAAGCAAAAGTAACCTTAGACATGTCTTCAACAGCAAAAGTGCATATGTATTCGTTTTTGATCCTTTCATTTCTAAGCTTTTGAACAAAACTTTGGGACTTTACGGAGCAAAATGAAGTTGGACCCTCTTCCTTTGTAGTCTTGCACCCATACCATCAAAGCTTGGGGGACAGTCAGGAGGTACACGCGCCCTGCTGGGGACGTGCGATCTTCCTCTTATCCCCCTTGCTCGCCCACCTCCAACCCCTAGGCTTCACGAGGAGTCTAACGGCTGCCTTACGAAACCTTTGACACGCAAAACAAAAGTTTGCGGTCCGCAGAGCTGCGGTGTACCTCCTGACGCCACGCCCCCCAGCAGGGGCGGGTGCACCTCCTGTTGCGCTGCCTCAAAGCTTAACTGAAAGAAAAAAATCAGGCACACGAAGACATGAAACCGGGAAGGAAGGTTTGTGAAAGTTCGTGCATCAAGCGAAGGAAATTCCATCAGATTCAGGACGTTGAAGAGACTTTAAGGTTTTTGAACAACACTGTCGGCTATTAGGAAGGAAAATGAAAGTGAACCCCCAACCTTCTTTGACCTTGCCAGTCCTACAATTGAATACAGCTTTCCTATTTTCCTAGTTGCTGTCTGTGATTGATTTTCCTTTATTCAATGGAGAGATAGCCCTTAGCGCGTTATTATATAGTATGATGCAGTGAGGCTCTGCCACCCATCATAATTCCACCTTGATCGGTTAATTCTGACAGAAAGCCTATATCACGCACGAAAGATCGATAATATCTATCGATATTGATTGCCTGATGAACTTTTCCTCTACTGTGAAGTCCTTCCGTCGGCCATCATAATCAAGTAGCTCCCACACCGATCGGGTCTAGGCATTTTTCTGTACCTTTTTCACTAATTTACTAGATTTCCGTTGACTTCCTAGAGCACCCTGGCACGCGACAGGGACGAATAGAGAGACGCTGCTGGCGCCATCTAGAGCAACTCTTCAGACACTCGCGCACCACTAAAGCTTACCCAATAGCACCACTAACGACCCGAAAGAGGCCTCGCTGCACAACAGCACCACGTGCTGCAGCGTGCAGCAGTGGTGCTATTGTGCTGCAAAGCGCGGAGCAGTGGTGTAATAGTGATGCACTCTGTAGAACCACTGCTGCAGAGTGTGCAGCAATTATGCTATTATGCTGCAAAGCGTATCGATCGATTCGTGAGCGCCTTGCAGCACGGTGCGCTATTATGCTGCAAAGCCACTTTCGGCTTGTAGGTGGTGCTAGCGCGCACCGGTAGTAGTGTTGGCCGAATTAGTGATGCAGTAGTGGTGCAATTTCCGCTCCTCGTGGAGCGCCAACTGTGCCCCAATGCGTGCGCGTGCGCAGTCGGGCGCTGGCGCATTCGCGGCCGGAATACGAATCGTCATTTGAAATTCCCGGCCGGTTAGCGCGGTCCTTTGTTGCGTTTCGTTATTCTTCTTGTGTCGTGCTCGGGTATTAGTGTACGTGTCAATTGAGGACGGGGGAAGTTTGCTTGGGGAGATCAGTTTGAATGAATGATGGGGACGTAGTCCGCATCACATTTTTGCGCAGTATTGCGCTGCTCTCGACGGAGTTGAGCTGAAGCCGTGTCTCGTTGAAACCGTCTTTCCAAATTCTTGTCAATTGAGGACGGGAGAAGTTTGCCAGGAGAGATCAGTTTGAGGAATGCTGGGGAAGCATTCGAGATCCCAGTTTTGTGAAGCGTCGTGCTGTTGTCGGACGGTTCAAACCGTCTTTCAAAATGCTTGTCAATTGAGGGCTGGAAGAAGTTTACTTGGTGAGATGAGTTCGAAAAATGCTAGGGAAATAGTCTGGATCCCATTTTTGTGCAGTGTTGTGCTGTTCTCGATCGGATGAAACCGTCTTTCCACATGGCTTTGTAAAAGTTTCTTCATTTCAAAACTTTGACAACGTGAGGTAACGTAGAAACGTACTTCTCTATCACTTCCCTGAAGAATAGAGTGAGCTGCAATTTGACATCACGTAACAAGAAATAAAATAATAAGCGAAAAGTTAAGAAAAATCTCTAATGTGCTGTTATCGTTTCTGCTGTTTTACTCCGGAGCCCATAAATAACAAAGGCCGAAGGTTCGCGTGCCGAGAAAGGCAGGCAAGTCATTGTTGGCACCCGAACATTGAATCGATTCGGGGTGCATCGGAGAGACCCATCCTTCGACTGTGCTACATCCAAAAGCTAGCCGATTAACAATTTTCCTTCCATCACTCCATGGTCTGTGAATTGGTTTGGTATTGGTACCAGAATTGTCTGGAAAGGATAAAGTATTGACGTGCTCATTGACTTGCCACCACGTGTCGACCCGTTGAATATTTTATATTCCAAATATGCACTCAAAAGTGCCTTAGTAGAAGTGAAATGCGTGGCCCATCCGAGAAAGGGGTTAACTATTCGCCGATCCTATCCATCTTTGTTTTTGGACCCATTCTGAATAAGGCGCGCTTTTCCTTATCTAAGATATCTCAACGGTACGAAGGCATGGTTCGGGTTTCGCTAAGGCAAATAGCCCTCCATCCCTGTATCAGAGCGGCAAAACGCTGAATTGCTCATCGGATCACCTCGTTTCACCAAGATAATATCTCAGCGGTAGGTCGGAACGGCCCAAGGGTTGTATAGTGTGGGCAGAATCGCCTCTCTGGGAAACAACGAAATGCAAATATCTCGACCCCAATACAACTCTGTGCAGAGTTAGGGACGACGGAAGCTGGACCGTTGGCGGCGTTAGCTCTCTGCCTGCGCGCAAGGGCTGGCTCAAGTTGGCTGGAAACAGCGAAGACGAGCGAACGGTGGTGGTGCAGTTGGTAGAGGGGCGGCGTAATCCCCATGATCGCTGTTTCCAGCCAACTTGAGCCCGACCTTCGAACGCAGGCAGAGGTTTAACACCATCAACGGCCCTGCTTCCGTTGTCCCTAACTCTACGCAGAGTTGTATTGGGGTCGATATATTTGCATTCCATTGTTTCCCAGAGAGAAGCCATTCTGCCCGTATACAACATTTGGGGTGTTCCGACCTACCGTTGATAGTTTACTGGTCAGACCATTTAAAGCACAGACAAAACCATAATCCTGTTGGGGTTTATTTTTTTGTCACGTGATATCAAACTACCACCCACTCCATTCTTTAGAGGAGTGAGTTTCCTAAGGATCAAGGCTTGGGCTGTTTTAATAGCCTAAGCCTTGTTCCTCAGGAAACTCCTCTGAAGAGTCTGTCTCGAAGTGGAGGCATTATCCGGTGATCATCTGTACGCCGGTGATCATCAACGCAGGAGATTTCGCGCTGCAGTCGCACTGGGCTGACGATCAGCGACCTTTCTACGATTCTTCGATTCCAATCCTTCATTTACAAATCGCTTTCGTATCACGTCTTCATTTTAACTAGGCTAGGCGAGCAGTTTTTATTGGGGCGCGCTATTTTCAGGGAGCCTAGCACTAGCTACGCCTACCACTCCAAATTGGATACTTTTCACTTCAAATTGGACACTCTTCTAAGCTCGCCTAAGACTTTTCAAATCAAAGCAAACTCCTCCAAATCGAAATGAGCCCTTCTACGTTAAATTAGATGGAGACTCCCAAAAAGGTTAGAATAATTTTTTGTTCAAGGAAAATTAGGATGTCCTTCTTGGAAGTTTTAATACGCTTATCCAATAAGTGAACACATTAATGAATTGATTGTAATTTTATAGAATTGCTCATATATCATCATACTCTATAATAGTCCGCTAAGCGATGAGTCACACTATCGATCGCGATGAGTCATAAAATATGGAAAATTACGGGAGTTACGGGGCACAAATTAAGGCAAGAAAATAGCGGAAAATACCAAGACGCCTTCTACGTGCCTGGCGACTCAGTAGACGAGCTGAACACGTCGCCAAACGTGCCTGGCGACCCGGTAGACGTGCCGAATACGTCGGCAACCGTGCCAGGCGATGCAGTAGACGTGCTGAACACGTCGGCGACCGTGCATGGCGAGCTGTAGACGTACCGAACACGTCGGCGACCGTGCATGGCGAGCCGTAGACGTGCCGAACACGTCGCCAACTTCAGCCCGGGGGGGGTAATCGAGGTCGCTGAACACGATTATGAAGTTCGTTTTTAAAGTGTTGTTTACCATCGATCGATATCGATCAAATTATCGATTTTTTTATGGATGTCGTCCAAGCGGCCCGAAATTTCAGCCCTGGGGGTAATCGAGGTCGCTGAACATGACTGTGAAGTTTCAAAAAGTGTCAAGTTTTATTCAGTGAATGCAAATTCTCCTTCCCGTCTCGCGGGCTACTTAGCACCCCAGAATCTTTCGGAAATTTCTACCCACAGCACGAAAGACAAAGGTATATGGTATGTCGCCTATGCTACTTCCGCAGCAACCTGCAAGGAAGCGATCTACGAGCGCGCTTACAGGTATTTTGAAGTAGTTACTTTCGGTGCTGGTGTTGGTATTCTGAACTTAGTTTCAGCTATGCTACTGTTTGCCTCCTCTTCCAAAACTGCCTTTCCTGGACGTATCGACAGCTTCAAGAGTGAGCAGAGAAGGAAACTATTCGCCTGCGAGACATTCGCCCGAAAGGACTGATTTCGTCAATGACAAGGGCAAGGATCCAGTACGTTTAGAACGGCTGTCACTGTTTCGTCCTGATCTTTTAGCCGAAAAATGGACCGTTAAGGTGGTTCATTAGTCGGCTAGAAGACCTACTTCTGTCACCCTGTCTGCTCTTTGTTCTAGGACCAAGCTACATTTTGAAGTCCCATCAGATGTGGAGCATTATTTTACTGATTTTTGCGCGATTCAAAGTTGCATATCTACAGGACGAACAGTCTGCCGTTTTTTCATAAAAATATCAACTAGTGTCCTGAATTATTAATGTCCTGAATGAAATATAAATTAGTGTCTGTTTGAGTCCTCTCCCTCTGAAAGCGTAAAGAATAAGATACGTGAGCGTATATATGTATTTAGCCCACAATGCTATTCCTGAAATTACCATGTAGGGATAGGAATGTAAACATTCGATAAAACAACTTGAGGCTCGAAAAAACTTAACATCAACTTGAAAATAAAACAAAAATTTATATCTAATTAATTATAGCTTTATAGCCATGTGCGTGGAAGGCGGATTACTCTTGTAATCCTTTTCCACTCCGACTTTGAGATCGTCGAAATTGTCGAAGTTTCCAAGGCAGCTCCAAAATTTTTGAATTGTGACTTCGGCCACATGAGGCTTTTAGTAGAGTCGTGAAAAAAGATTCTCGAAGGCTACTACCTAATATTTTGGCCCAACAGTTACCAAAAAGTCATGTTAGGAATTAACAAAAACAAAGCAAAAATGTTAACAAAAACAAATGAGCACGAACAGTTAACAACTAGGATAATACAATAATATAACGAGGCACCATTGCCAACTTGTGGGGTACTTGCTGGTCTGCACTGCAGGTGTGGTTGGGTAACAGCACGGTTGTTTTGCGATAAAATCCTTTTGATGCATTATCTTAAAGCTAGCTTTGACCTATAGCTTCCAGGAACCGTCGACACTATTCTATTCTTTGTGCCTGTTTTCGAATGGATTTGTCATCAGCTTTCTTCCCCATGATTCTTGAGCGCACTATTTTGGTGCATGAAGTAATTAAACTAAAAACAGAAAAGTTAACGAAAAGAAATGAGCACAACAGGCTGTCTCATGCTTGTCTCGTCTGTATCAAAACATCCGAGACAACGTAGTGAAGAGGCCGGACTTAGAATATGCTTCGAAAATTGCGTCGTAACGTCGTTTTCCATAGAAGTTCCCCGAAATGGTTCGTTTGACATTCGATTGGTACATCACTACCAACTCGAGAATAAGAGAAGACCAGAGCTCACAACAGCAGTTATTTCCATGAGGTGACTGGAAACCTATGCGGTTATTTAACGCGTATACTATTGTTTACACAGCACTACTAATATATTTCGAATATGAAGTTTAAATTTCACGACTACGAGTTGAATAAACGGCTGAACTTGAGCGGCGGTTTTAATTGTGGTTGGAATCTTGCGCTATGGCATCAATGATGGAGTTCTTTTGTACTCCGTGGAGGTCGATTTTGTTTCAGAAGCAATCTAGTTTATAAAATGTCCGCTTATGGTGATCCATATTTGCCAGATGTCGACAGTTTAGACGAGTGCTCACTAGATTCTGAGATGCATCGTAGTCGTTCAGCACGTTCATCACTGGACACTGGTAACTTCATGGAGCAAATGTGTAGTCTAATTCGCGCATGAGCAAAATGACTTTAACGTGTCATTCCGAGGGCAGTCGTCGCAAGAGCGGTTGGTCGAAGAAAGTTCGGCAACTGTCGGGGAAAGTTTTGCAAGTGGTATTATTCTTTGGTTCCTGATTTCAACTTCCAGCTCACGACAGCGAAGCTGTTAGACGATACATTTCTCTCTCATTTAAATTTGGCGAAAAGATGGGCTATTCCAGCAAGTCCTCCGTTTTAGCGAGTCATCCGTTTTTCTTGTGTGTTCCGCCTCGTGAGAGCAAAGTCCAGAGATTAGGCAAATTGTAGAAAATGGACTTGAAATCGTTGATATCTGACTGGATGCAAAACACCCGATGAAGATTGATGTGCCTGAACACATCACAGACACGCTAGTAACTAAGATTATTGTGTTCGTAGAAAAGAAACCAGCCGTTTTCAACAGATAATATTATCAGTTTCATGGAATAAAATGGGACAGCCTGAGCTTGATCGAATGCCAGAAGAGTTGGCGGGCGAACTTACTCAGTAAGTACAATTTGACTAATTGCTGTGTCTTCGCCACGAAAAACCAGAAAAATACAGATTCTGGATGGGTCTAGGCCGTACAAATGAGGATAGCTGTGCCACGCTCAGTGAAAGGCAGGCTTCATGTGATGCATGAAAAAGTGCACTGAAATCAGTGCCAGGAAGAGCTTTGTAGGTCTCACGTTTTCTTATCAAAAGTTCGCATTCAAATCCCTACATACGCAAACTACTGATAATCACTATAATTTTCAAATAACATACGCCAATAAAAAGGGCCATGCGCTTGTCCTCGTAAATGATCTTTCCACGCTTTGTAAAGAGCTAAATATATACAATTTTCAAGTCGAATTGGACACTTAAACCACAGACTCTTCAAGATGGTTGGAAAAAAATTTTGTTCAAGGGAAATCTTGTAAAACTTTTTTGAATTTTCTTTACTTCAACTGCCCGGATGAGTGTAATATTTTTATAACATTTTTATTTGTCGAGAAAAAATAGTAAATTAAATGTTGTTTTAAAGTGCAGCAAGGCGGCAATCATATAGTGCATTAAAAGATCGGATAGCGCCACGCACTCGAAAACCTCGGCGCGATTTTTATTTGATTTATCGTGTAAATTCTGCTTACAAGAAGCATCAAAGCGAGGATATGTTCGATCTTAATGTTTGTTTTTGCTGTATCGTTTACATGTGTGAAACTCTATGTAAACTGGAATTTCGCCATCAATCGAATAAAAATCGCGACATCTTGGACGAGGGCATTGTGCATTCTCCTGTCTTGGCATCAAAAAATAACCGCCTTCTTGCTCTTTAAAACAAGCATTGAACCACAATTCTATCTTGAAGAATGAAATTTTTACAAAATTTCAAACAAAGTGTTCACTTATTGTGTAGATGAATTCAAACTTCAAAGAAAGTCATACCAAACATTTTCTTGAACACTCATTTGAAAAGTCTTGGGCTAGTTTAGAAGAGTGTCCAGTTTGGTTTGAAAAGTGTTTTGATTTGAATTCTACTTGAAAACGGTATATTTGCATATTATACCCACACGCATCTTGTTCTTTACTCTTTCAGAGGAGTGAAGAATAAGTAAAGAATAAGAAGTCTCAATTGCCAGAAGCCAATAATTGATATTTCTATAAAAATGTTGTATTATTTTTGTGAAGTTTTGTCGATTTGTGAACTTTTGGTTGTGAAGTTAGAACTTTTGGTTGTGAAGTTAATGAACTGTTATTGTTGCTGTCGATTTCATTCAATAAACTGCTCTTTCTAAATGTTCAATGAAAACAGAAGTAAATGTTTATTGATTTTTTTCAGAAGAGGGGGATAAGTCCCTTGCAGAGAGGGCTGTGGCGGGCGGCAGGCAATGCCTTAGGGCCTCTACAGAGTCTCTTGGCAGCACCCCGATAACTCGTCCATATCGCTCCCGCCGCGGTGGGACCCACGCTGCCACTGTGGTGGAAGCCGCGGCGCGGACGAGTTATCGACAACCAACAATATAAGCACCGTTAGTGTCGACAAATGGAGGCGTATGGAATCCTGCACTGAAAACGTAACGTAAAAAACCTTAGCACCATATTAGGTAACCTTTACTGCCCTGAAAATCTTCGTAGCCTTACAGCCACAAGTTGGCCGTGTGAGGATTAGGGAAAACCCTTACACAGAAATGCAACAACAAAGCAACCCGTTCTTTTTAGTATGAGCTATAACTGCATCGGACAGACCTCCCGGACTCAACAAGGCATCCAAGGGAATGCTGTCACAAGGGATACCACATTATCTTCGAGCTGCTTGTCAACCGAGGAACTTTTAGTGGAGGTAGAACGAAGAAAGTGAGAGCAAGCGCAAAATGATGCAGAATGTTGAGTTATACGAAGTGTTCTATTAAATAGATTTCGGTGCGTTATAGTTATACGAAGTGTTCTATTAAATAGATTTCATTCAAGAACTCCTAACTTGGCTTAGAAAATGCCTTTTCACAAAACAAAGGGCGTTTTGCTTATTACTTTCTAAAAGGCCGCAACTGCCGGCAAAAGTACGCAGTGTTGCGTGCAGTAACGCTCGCGGCGTCGCACCACCCGCCGTTGTCATGGCGGGTCCGCGGCGCCCGCAAGACTCTGCTGCCGGCCTTAGGGATAAGAGGGTCCTGCGCAGAAGGTGAAGCGGTCTTATCAGGATAGGGCCGCGTTTCCTTATGCGCGGGACCCTCCTACGTCGCCACAGATGGGCTAGCGTCGCCGAGAGCTCAGCAGGGGGCGTTATACTTCCGCCGCCGACGTCGGCGACGCTAGCCCATCTGTGGCGACGTCACCGCGTCGTCGACGTCGGTGACGTCGCCACAGATGGGCTCATCCAAGGGTAGGAGAACATGCACTCCGAGGGAGTATATTGTTTGTGGGTGGGTTCTTCGTCCCCGGCACTGTCAACATCCTCGGCGGACCTCGAATTACGAAATCGAAAGTGCAAAAACGCCCATCTTGCTGGCACAAATGGTGCCTTTTTTCACACTTCACGCTCATTTAAGGTTAGTAAGATGTGGGCTTCACAGGATTCTTGTGGTCTTTAATATGTAGCAGTTCTATGCCAACAAAAAAGTGAAATGTTTTGTTTAAGGCTTGCAGAAAAATATGTAAAAAGTTTCTTTGGCGTGTTCTTCAACAAACAACGAAATTGAGACAGATAACAGAGTTTCAACAGAAAAAAGCCTACAAATATACGTATCTCTACCTAATAGATGGCGTGAATCCTTTTTTTATACTGCCTAATTCTAATAATACATGGTGTCTCAAGAAATGTAAACACTGTTAGAAAGGTGATAACTTTGGTCACAAAAAGTACTGAAAAGTTAAAGGCTCATATGAAAGGAATTTTTTGACATATGATCGGAATAGACTGCGTCATGCACTCGTCTGTTATTTTGCATTTTACAATCTATTGATAGTGTTTCGCCTGAATACTTGTTATAATCTCTTTACAAGGTGACCGTATCGATTGATTGGTGCTTCTTTTAAGTTTAAAACCTAAAAACACACTATGCCTTGCGAAAAATATAGGGTATCTTAAAAAATACAGGTACTTTTTGAATGGTTCTAACATTGCTGCTAGTGAAACCTTTTAAGACGTTTGAGACTCATATGAAAGCACAGGTAACGAGATTTATGTGACGTGTAAATAGCCCCGTCTGAAACCTTGCATTTCAGACTTGTTTGATTGTGCATGTTCTGAATGCTTACAATCTTGTTGCTACTTGGCCACATTAACCTATGATGTGCTTTTTTGATGTTTAGAACTTGACAGTGACGTGAAAGACAAGTGGCGTGCGAGTTTAGTGACTGCACAATTTAAATGTGAGCAGCAGCACCATTTTCCAAGACGGATTCTAGGGAGTGATGAAGCAGCATCAAAGCTGAATGGAGAGGTTAATCAGCATAATTGCAGCTACTGGGCGGCGGAAAAGGCCGTTGGCCAATGGCGCATACCCCGCGGCGTATACCGGGCAGTGACTTCAGGGTATGCCTGTAGGTCGTGGGTCAAATAGCCTGCTATAGGCAAATTATAGCAGCTATGCCACGGCTACGCCCTGCTCATGACGGACATAAATACCGAGCGTACCTACCTTTTGAAAACCTGCTTGTAATCACACGTATCCATCCTTCTAAAAGCCAAATTTGGTTATTAAGAGAAAATTCGGCAGATTAACAATGGTTGAGCAGACTAGTGTACATACAGAACAAAAAATCATCATCAAGTTTTGAAGCATTAAGAAGAATTAAGAATTGAAATTTCTTTTGAAGACTAAGAAAAGCACAAAATATATGCAAATTCGAGGCAGATGTGATCACCTAGCCTTTCTATGGGCAGACTGGTTACCAAATGATGACATTGAGAATGCGCTCCGATGCTCTCCTGTCAACGACGTTCCCGACGCCGCCACAGAATCTGTTGACGACGTAGTCGACGTCGACCACGCGTCTGTGGCGACGTCGGTGGTGACGTCAGCGTCGGCGACGTCGGTGACGGGCTGTCGGTGACGGGTCGCCGAAGTATAAAGGTCCCCACACACTTTTGCGGCAACGCCGCTCGCCGCTATGATTAAGGATAGGGCAAGGACGCCGCTGGCGGCGAGTTCTGCGTCCCTGCCCTATGGTTAAGGACAGGGCAGCGGGAGCGACACAGAAGTGTGCGGGGGCCTCAACATAGGCCTAAGGCATTGCCCGCCGTCCGCCACAGCCCTTTCTGCAAGAGCTCGGCTTGCAGCACAATAGCAGCACCGCTGCAAGAGTGGCCCACGAGCGTGGTGCCACCGCTAGCGCAGTTCACTTTGCAGCACGATACCTTTTATACCGCAATTGTGCTGCGTTCTGACTCCTTGCTGCCGCACAACAACAGCACAGTAGGGTTTATATTCCAGTTGTAACTCGATCATTGGCAAGTTCGTGCGCCGGTTATTGGTGCGCGAATGTCTGAGTCGATGAACAACGGGAGATGATGCAGATATGGGTCCAAATTGCCACCACGATATCACCCAGAGGTAGAATGTGAGCGAATCCCATAGAAAAATGGAGTCTACCTTTATCCTTCACTGTTTTTTAGTGGGTAAAATTTCTACGCAAGCATTTTCTCAGAAGCCCACCTGAAACATTCGCAGCCAGATATACGGCAAACATGAAGCCAATCCCCCAAGCGATGTGACAGGATGTCATATTACCATTTGCAGCAGCAGCAGCTTGAACATTAGCAGCGGTACCGATTAGCTGAAAACAAATGTAAGTTTTGGCGGTTCATGTTTCCATAATGAGAGATCTCAGCTCACCAAAAGGAAGAATGTCCCTATGCATTCGGCAAGCAACTCTCGAACGAGTTTATTTTCTTCGATTCGAAGTGCACTGCTTATTCCATCCCGAAACTGATCCATTTCTGAGTGAAATGTGCGTCATAGAGGAGCTTTATAGGAAACAAGATCAGATGCTTAAGCCGAATTTTGGATTTTCAAGGCGCCAACCTGAATCACACGTGGGAACGCAAAGAAAACATTAGAAAAGGTAGAATAGTCACATGCAGGTTACTTCGCTGTCACCAATCACCTATCGTTCTGATGATCAACGAATTGCTCGATGGACGCAAGCAACACCCCCCCCCCCCATTCTTTCTTGGCACGTGTCATTGTGCAGATCTATCCTAGTCCGGGGGGGGGGCACATAACTAAAAGGTAGGGAACAAAACGAGTTGGGACTATTTGAGCGGTGCCTAGAGAACGAGTTGGAACATAAAAGAAACCAAAAACGAACAACCAAAAATAAATAAACAATCGCCGCCGTTTACAACCGTCTCGGCGGGCAAAGAACGAAGGAATGGAGGCATGCCCCATGCTGATCGCCGGCTGACATGTTATAATCTGGATCTAACATGGTGAATAGGGCGCATGAAGCCGCATGCCGCGTGCTGACCGCTGCCTGACATGTTATGACCAGAATCCAACATGGTTAGGAGGGCAGACAACTTTGCCGGCTAACAATGGCAACAAATGTAATTTTTCGTCTTTTCCTTTGTGACTTTTTCTTGTTTAGGATCTTATATTGTTCTGTAGGAGCCGCTCGGTAAGTCTCAAGTGGCTTTGTTAAATATAATACTTTTTAGTTACTTTTTAGTTATGTGGCCCCCGGACTAGGATAGATCCCATTGTGCTCCTAGGGATCTTCCTCGCTCAAGGGACACGAACAGCGTCGTGCGTTCAGGGCTTTCACGAAGAAATCCGACTAACGCGTTAGTGGGTGTGCTGGTGTTGCTTGACATCCAGCAGAACTCATGTCGGTGACCGGTCTCGTCCAGCGGGTTTCTCTTCCAACGTCGACGAAGCTCGAAACTCCGGAGGTCTTCTCCGACTTGTATGAGTCGTGTCACTGCGAGCATCGTCCTCTCGATTCCAACTGCACGGCATTGATCGCGTGTACATCGTGCCTTCGGATAGTCCAGGTCTCTGACGCGTACGTTAGCGCAGGAAGAACAGAGGAGTCGAATGGGAGTCGGACGTCCTTCGTCATCTTCACGACCTCTTCGACGCTCTTGAAAGCTCCACAAGCAGCTCGTTTCCTTGTGCCGAGCTTCGGCGCTAGGTAATTGGCCATGTTGACTTCGCCACGCAGATACACGTAGCTGGAGCATTGTGAGACGTTTGTTCCGTTGAGCGAGAATGGGCCATCAGAAACTTTTCCGTTCCTCATGAACATCGTATTTGTAAGCTGCAGTCCAACGTTCCCACATACACGATCGAAGTCGGCAAGCATTTGCTCCGCCTGGCTAATGTTCGGTGTTATGAGCACGGTACCGTTAGCGAAGCGAAGATGGTGCAGCTGGTGGTCGTCGACCTTCACTCCCATGTCTTCCCTTTCTAGTTCGCGCATGACGTTTTCGAGGGTGGCGCTGAGGAGCTCCTGGGTATGGTATATCCTTGCAGGACCCCTCTTTTCACACTGACGATGAAGTCGTTGTAGAATGGCGACATCTTGGTCGTGAACAGCTACAACTCACGAAGCACACTGATATAGTGAATAGGGACGCACTGAGTGAGCAGAGGCCCCTACTCACCGCTTCAGTTTCGACAGAGTCGAATGCCTTCTTCAGGTCGATGAACGTAAGGCACGGCGGCAGTTTGTACTCTCGTGAAACGTCAATGAGCGTTGTAACGGCACATATGTTGTCGATCGTGCTGATTCCTCTCCGAAATCCTGCTTGTTCGCATGGGCGTCCCTCGTTCAGCGTTCTGCTGATCCTATTCAGAATGACTCGAGTGAACAGCTAGTAGATGATGACAGCAGGGAGATCGAGCGATATTTGCCAACGTCGTGCACGTGTCCCTTCTTGTAGCGCGAGACGGTCCTGCTTGTCTTCCACTATGACGGAACCTGGCACTCAGACAGGTAGCGTGTGAAAAGCCGCGTCATGGTGTTGATGAGCGCTGGCGGAAGAATCTTCAGGTGCTCGGGGCTGATCCTGGTGGGCCAGGTGCTGCATGACCCTTCACCGATGAGATTCATTT
Source organism: Heligmosomoides polygyrus polygyrus (assembly GCA_947396885.1). Lineage (NCBI taxonomy): Eukaryota > Metazoa > Nematoda > Chromadorea > Rhabditida > Heligmosomidae > Heligmosomoides > Heligmosomoides polygyrus. Next base: position 64,294,597 of record OX377206.1, on the reverse strand, counting down.
CGGATCACGGAAGTGAGAACAGAGGAACAACGCATCCATCCTGCGGTAGATGGACGTAGCTATCGAACAAATCGGAGTAGAAGTCAAGTCATGGATGATCTTCTCCATTGTCCTTCTGAAAGAGGGACGGTTCGATCAGGGGGCGGAGAGCGGTCACATCAGTCTTGAAGTTGGTGAAGTTCCGGCGGGGAATGCGCATGTTCAACACTGCCTCTGCAGCCTCAGCCAACACTTCTGCCCTTCTCTCCTTAAAATCCTTCTACATCGCCACTCTGCTCTGCATACATAGCTTGGCAAGCTCGGACGTCCGGTGGTGGTTGCCTTACGCTCATGGTGCTCCATGATAGTATCAGCTGAGGAGGTCCCGGAAGCAGACGTCTCTTCGTGGCCTTTAGGCTCTCGGATCCCTTAGCACTGTCGTGGATATGGCATACAAATGGTCGTATTCTTCTTTTGTGTTTTCACGACGGTATCCTCCCAAAAGCCTGTAAGAGAGGTGTAAAGGTCCCAATGTTGATGGTGGTTTTGGGATTCCTCTTCTCGAATTTCGCGCCCTTCTCTCCTTGATGCGAAAAACGGAACCTCGTGCGAAGGAAGCGTGAGGAAGGAATTTGGGGACTACAGAGACGTCGGTCAGGCAATATGTACTTATGCCGAAGATGATCTAGTTGATCTCGTTGTGGAACTGACCACCGGGGATTCCCAAATCCATCGTAGATCGGGAGGCTTCTTGAACAGCGAGCTTCCATGTATGGTCTTGCTCGACATAATGAAATCCGGAAGCCCTTTACCACGGTCGTTCCACTCCAAACCATGGGTACCGCCGTGGGTACGATGTGAGTTCTTCCGGTGACCTTTGTGCCCGATCTTGGCATTGAAATCGCCGGCGATCTTTATAGAGAGCGATGTTCCTTATAGAACTTCTCCAGATCCATGTGAAACGCTTCGACCTCTTCGTCGTCGTAGTTGGATGTTGTGGCGAACACAGTCAAAGCTGGCGCGGAGTCAACGCAATCAAGCCACATCGGTTCGGTCGCAGACGTCGGTTCCGGCTTCTCGGGAAGTCGTACGAATCGATGTTCATGGCCAAGTGCGTGTTGACAAGGTTCAGAAAGCGTTTAAAAAATAAGATGAGAAAAACTGAATTTAAAAAATGCGGATTCTACACCTTAAAAATAATTACCAAAAGTGACAGCTTCTATGAACTGGGGGAGGGTAGGAAAGCTTTTTTTCGGCAAAATCAAGAACTCTGATCATGTAGAAGATCGTTTTAGAAAAACATGATCTTATCACTTGTGTCAAGCAGAGCTTTAAATTTTACGCGGCACCCTTACAGGTAGTCTTCTTCAGGTAGAAAATAATATTGTTTTTGATGTTGCTCCCTTCAGATGAAAAAAAAAATATTCCCGTGAAAAGTCAACCCTCCGGTTTCGTCTGCGTCATTGTTTCGAATAGCGCTTTAAAAAAATGGTAGTGAAATCACTTCTTCTTCTTCAGCGTCTGTCCCGCTTCGTAGCGGGGTCCGCTATTCCGGTGTCACGACGCCACCTTTCCCGATCCTGTGCTAGATCAGGGTGGACACCAGCAACCGTCAAGTCCATATGTAGCGTATCAGACCAGCGCTGCTTCGGGCGCCCTCTAGGCCGATTTCCAATTACCTCGAGGTTAAGGCCTATCTTGTGGACGCTGTCTCCTTCTCCACACAGAACGTGGCCGTGCCATCGTAAGCTAGCTTCTCGCATCTATTCAGCTATCGGCGCGACACCGAACTTCTGCCGAATGACATCGTTTCGGATGCGGTCCATGCGCGTGACTCCGGCGGTCCTGCGCATAATCTTCGTCTCAATGACGCTGAGGCGCTTTTCAACTTCCATGGTCGCAGGCCGACACTCCGCAACGTACATCGCTACCGGCCGGACGAATGTTCTGTAGATCTTCGACTTCAGGTGCTCTGGTATCTTCCTACCGTAGAGCACGGCAATCAGCGAACGCCACTTGGACCAAGCTGCACTCAAGCGTGAGTTCATCAGATTGCCGTCAAATGCTACTGCTGATCCTAGGAACTTAAAGAATGAAGCGCGTGGAAGCTCGATATCGTTAACCTTGATGGAGCTGGACTCGGTAACGTCCATCGTAATGTACTCGGTTTTCTTAACGTTCAATTTGAGTCCAAACCGCTGCAAGCGATCATACCAAGCTTGCACCTCTCACACGAGTTCACCTTTATCTTCGCAAGCGAGCATTACATCATTATCATAAAGCAACGTCCAAGGGACGGGCTTCTGAAGATCTCGTGTGATGGCATCCATGACGGCAACAAACAGGAGTGGTAAAGGCGCAGAACCTTGGTGCACCGCGAAAGAGATGGGAAACTCCATTGAGTTTCCAGCTGCAGCTTGCACTCTACTCTTTGGGCAAGAGTAGAGCATCCGTACCCACTCCATGAGCCTTCAGAAACATCATGTTGACGCAAGGCGTACCATATCACTTCACGCGGTACGCGGTCAAAGGCCTTCTCCAAGTCGAGAAAGGCAGTATGCACCGGCCTCTGTTTCTTGCGATGCTTCTCTATCAGGAGGCGGGCGGCATGTATGACATCAATGGTGCCACAGCCAGCCACGAAGCCGCACAGATTGCTGGAAAGCTGGACGATGTCACGAATTCGTCCGTCGACAATTCGCTCAAAGATCTTCATGCTGTGCGAAAGCAAGCGAATCGGACGGTAATTGGAGCAGTCTGCAGGACTGCCCTTCCTTCTTCCAAATCGGAATAGTCGTACATTGACGCCTACACTCAGGCACTTTCTTCTCCGCCACAACCTGATTAAAGAACTTCGCCAACCACTCAGCAGAGTGCCAAAACGTTGACTTCCATAAATCAGCGGCCAATTCGTCGGGCCCAGTTGCTTTGCCTGGCCTCATCTTCTTCAAAACCGCTTCAGTCTTCTCCACGGTGATCTTCTGCGGGACCGTGGAGCCGTTGAAGGGATGGCTGGATGAGGAAATTCTGCCGTTGAGATTTCCTCGAAGTAATCGCACCATCGCTTCAACACCTTCTTGCGGTCCATAAGAAGATGGCCATCCTCATCTTTGATGCCGAAAAACGTCTCGATGTCCTCGGTCTGGCGATGGCGATTCCTAACTAATCGGTACAGATACCGGTCGCCAACGATCCGGTACAGATACCGGTCGCCACTCGAGCTTCTAGTTGACATTTCCATGATGAGTGGCTTTTGCAACAGCCAAGGCCTTCTTTACAGGTTTCTTCGCTTCTTGATACTTCCTCCAGTTACCGGCTGTCTTTTTGCCGAGAAACACGTGATAGAGAGTCTTTTCCTCTCGCACTTTTGCTTTCACGTCATCTGTCCACAGCCAGGCCTGCTTATCGACCTTTCGTCGCCAGGCACCGTGATGCCGAGCTGCAACCTTGCAGCTTCACGTATCGCGTCGGTCGCCTTATTCCAAGTTTCGTCGACAGTTGTCACTGTCGGTAACCGCACGCGAGAAATCACAGCTACCTCCTTCTCTCTTATTCGCCACCACTTGATTCTTGGTGCACCGCACTGCTCGACCTGCTCCAGCCTCGAAGGGGCGATCTTCAGAGTGCAAATCAACGGTCGATGCTGTGGGGCGACTGTCTCATACGGCACGACCTTCGCATTTGTGCGAGACATCGATAGCGATCCTTTACAAGGACAAAGTCTATCTGAATTCTGGTATTCTCACTATAGAACGATATGAAGTGAGAGTCACGTTTGCGAAACATGGTATTCACTATGGTGAGGTTATGCGATTCCGCATACTCAAGGGTACCACCACCATCTGCGTTACGCGACCCGAACCGAATCCACCATGGCAACTGTACCCGTCTTCGTCGCGCCCACGTGCCCATTAAGGTCACCAGCGGCTACGATGACATCTTTCGACGGCACTTCTGCTGTCTTCTCATCAAGCAGGGTCTAAAACGCATGCTTGGCTTGATCGGAGCAGCCATTCTGCGGAGCATACGCAGGGAAGAAATCGATTCATCAATCGATCGTCAAAGCGCTCGACGCTTACAATCGAGTCACGAAATCGCTCGGAGACGATTATTCCGACAACACTGGTGGTCCTGGGACGTCCACATAGAACGGTCTTAAGCCTCGTCCTATGGCCCTTGACTTGCAGCAGGACCACCCTGTCTCATGCATGGCACAGAAGTCAACTGTTTTTCGCTTCAGCGCCGCTTAAACCAACTCGCACGAGCGGCCCATCAACGTACTTACATTCAGCGTTGCTACGCGGGTTCTACTTACGCTGCGGGACTTTCGGACTAGCTCAGTTGCCCCCCCCCCCCCCGATGCCGTCCTCGCGTCATTTGTGATGTGATGTGACATGGGTCTTCGTAGGCGGGCCTGTCACAACGGCCTGTCGCCTGCAATCGAGTGCCCGTACTTAGCCTAGCTCGCAGAGCGAGCAGTTTTCAGGGGCACCACGTGGAGGAACGGACATCGCCACCTACTGAAATCACTTAATTCGTATTAATTAATACTTGCAATTTTGACGAGTGCAATTTTGACGCAAATGTCTCGTATGTCTGGTAGAAAAATGTGTCACATCTACGACATCCTCAAGAATTTGCCAAAATTGAACTCGTTTCGAAATTTATTCGAAATCAGCCCGCAGAAAATCTTTATTTCTAATTGTAGAGCAGTCAGTATACAAAATATTTAAAACTTTAAAGGAATCAGTTCTGTGCGGGTGCGTTACGTTAGGTGTCTTCCACTACTGTATAAGGCGGAGCGAAGCGCTCAATTACCGTAGGCTGACCGGGAGCCGCGCCCACCTTGGACCAGATTTCACGACGAGATGATGCGACCGCGTACTGCTGCCGTGTAGCGGATGCCTACGATGATGTTTCTAAGATTAAAAGATCCAAACGGAAAAAGCGACAAGACATCAAGTTTCTTCCTTTTCCATACTTCCTTGGTTTACATCAGCCTCAGTGGTGTCGCTCAGGTCATGTCGTCTTTTCAACTTTTCCTGTATGCTTCGTTTTGCTTGTTTTATAGTTTGTTAGTTTACAGGCGTGTGGATATGACTTTACTGTCTTTGTGAAAAAGTATTGCGTTTTTCTAATGTATTCGAATTCAAATGTTCAAAAAAATATCCCATTTCTCAAATATTTCGAGTTCGAATGTTCGAAAATTGTAAGCACTGGAAATCATCAGGATATTCGAAATTCTTCAGAAACGCGCAGTTGCTCTATTATTCGAGGGAAATCAAAAGAACTATCAATATGTCATTATATCACATGATATTTGCCATTATATTATATTTTCAATATTGTGTCAATATGCTATTTCAGCTGAGCAGTTGTATTGCACTTCAAGGCACCTTTCACAAAACATGGATGTTTCATGTGAGCAATCCAGGAATTGTGAGTTCTGTCGCTTTCATACCATATATGTCGCAGTCTCTTAGTTGCCCTCTAATCGTTCACCGCCAAAACACTGAGGAAAAGAAGAACACGCATGAGTGTACATTACCGTCGGTAAACATTCGCCAAAACGCGGCCGGCGGCGGATTAATCCGCCGTTTCCGCCGCTTCGCCATAATTTCCTTTATGGTCGATTATATCCAATGAAATGCACATTGTTATAATCAGAACAACATGATCTACCCAATGGCGCAAAGTTCTTGACAAGGTTTTAAAGTTTTTGAGCCGAGATGACCTAAATTAGGCGAGCTCGTAATTATCTTGACCTGACCCATACTCGCTCCTGAGTCTCGCCTAATTATACCCTGTGGCAGGAGTAGACCTGCCCAGTAGAATTTTTTAAATTTTAAAGAGGTATCAAAAATGTATTTTATGCCAATCTTAGGTTTTGCCTCATGGCGATCTATTTGATATCAAATTTGCCTTCTCTGGCTCCATGTACATCATTCGAGGCATTCTCAACTGCCGGTTTTTTCTTCATTTTCGCTGATTAGTTGCGAGCGTATCACTTTTGTTCTTCGACAAATTTTTGCTGAAATTCTCGATTATGAGGCTTGGATTACAAATGTGGGTTTTAGGCTTACTTTGATCAAAAGTAAGACTGTTACCAGCCGCCAAGTCGGCAGTGCATCTGGTTACGACGGAGCTCGCAACTCACGTCTCGGAGTTTCACTCCCTCAAAAATCCAGTTTTCTTCAAATCCAACTTTGAGATTTGACACTGACATCTGACCACACCCTGTAGAAGAGTTCCTACCATTTAGCAAAGCCTATATTTGCAATATCTTTTTAAAAATTTTTTCATTCGACCTTAAACTAATTTATTACTTGAGACAAGCCCGATACTGGAGCTGAGACTGTTGCCGTAATTGCAGTGACCTGACCTGCCCCACCTAGCATGTCCTTTGGAAATACCATCTCTCCTCTCACAATTCACACTAACCCAATGCAGGGTCAGGTTTGAGGTTTGAGAATCGACGGTGTCGTACCGTGACGTCTTTTTCCGGGGGGGGGGGGCGTCGTACTCTCTCCCGTTGGACAGAGGAGTTCGTCGTATTTTTTCGTAGCTTCCTGTTTACCTTAAAGATTTCTTTTATTATCCGCAGTCCTCAAATCAGTGCAATCCACTTCAATTTTCGCAGATTCAATCATGATGTTATGGACACAACACATTTTTCTACCTGAAGGAGCGACATGTGCGAAATTGTACTCTATAAGATATCGAGTGTCAATTAATAGTGATCGCTCACGTGCTTTCCTTACAAATATTATTTGATTTTCTGTCTTGTTTTTCTCTTCACACAGTAAAGAAACAAGCTTCGAGCTTTGACAAAATTTGGGGAACCATCTACAAAATTGTTGTGGTTTATGAAAATAAAATTATTTTCTACCTAAACCAGACAATATATGCAACTGAAATTCTGGCTTGAATAGACTCAAGTTTTGCACGATATACAGCGAAAAATCATGGATTTTTGAAGCGACCTTCAATGTGATCTGGGGTCTCGATTTTTCCTATTCTAAAAAAGTGTCCGAATAAAAGAACCCCACTGATCACACAGAATATCACTGCATAACAACTCGATCTTTTAATGCTCATCGCTTTAAACTTCTCCTTCGAACAGGAGAAAACTCTTTCCGTCCTTCGAATAGGACCTTCAAAGTCAGAGATGGCTGCTGTTTACACTTAAACTGTCGTAAGTCGGAGAGCTTTTGGAAAGGCTCGATTTTTGATCGATTTATGTCGAAAATCGACCAAAAGTCGAACCGAAGGTCGTAGCGGAAGAGCTTTTTTTTTATTTATTAGGGCTTGAATTTTTATGAGGTACAATCTCGTTTTCTGGTGTTGTTTCCTACGGATGGAAGACAATTTTTCCCGTGGCAAGTCAACCCTTTGTCGGTTCAGTAAAATTTTTGTAAGCAAAACACTTAAGTCATTAATCGATATTTTAAAGAGTACAAATGGTTAGTGGAAGTTGTGAGAGGAGAGATTGTATTTCCAAAGGACATGCTAGGTGGGGCAGGTCAGGTCACTCAATTACGGCAACAGTCTCAGCTCCAGATCGGGCTTGTCTCAAGTAATAAATTAGTTTAAGGTCGAGTGAAAAAATTTTCAAAAGATATTGCAAATATGGGGTTTGCTAAATGGTAGGAACTCTTCTACAGGGTGTGGACAGATGTCAGTGTCAAATCTCAAAGTTGGATTTGAAGGAAACTGGATTTTTGAGGGAGTGAAACTCCGAGACGTGAGTTGCGAGCTCCGTCGTTTTTGTGAGACAGCATCTCTGCATTGTGTCTGACCATCCAGCTCTCATACTGATCCGCCGCGTGAAGACACAGTCTACACGAGTGAAGTAGCCTTTGCAGGACCTGTCTCCTTGTAACCCTAATGCACTGCCGACTTGGCGGCTGGTAACTGTCTTACTTTTGATCAATGTAAGCCTAAAACCCACGTTTGGAATCCACGCCTCATCATCGAGAATTTCAGCAAAAATTGGCCCCAGAACAAAAGTGATGCGCTCGCAACTAATCAGTGAAAATGAAAAAACGGCAGTTGAGAATGCATGGAATTATGTACATGGAGCCAGAGTAGGCAAATTTGATATCAAATAAATCTCCATGATGAGGCAAAACCTAAAATTGGCATAAAATACATTTTTGATACCTCTTTAAAATTTAAAAAATTCTACTGGTCAGGTCTACTCCTGCCAGAGGGTATAATTAAGCGAGACTCAGAAGCGAGTGTGGGTCAGGTCAAGATAATTACGGGCTCGCCTAATTTAGGTCATCTCGGACTCAAACCTTTTAAAACCTTGTCAAGATCTTTACGCCGTTGGGTAGATCATGTTGTCTGATTCTAAAAGTGTGCATTTCATTGGATATAATCGACTTTAAGGGAAATTATGGCAAGGCGGCGGAAACGGCGGATTAATCCGCCGCCGGCCGCGTTTAGGCGAATGTTTACCGACGGTACTGTATAAAAGACTTGAAACATCAGGCTAAGGAGGCAATTGTGAGCTCCGACAGAATAGGTAGAGTGGGAAGGAATTAGTTGACGACTTGACGTGTCGTTTGTTTGCAAATTATGTACAAGAGAACTGTTCGAATTGCCATTATATTATATTCATACCAAAAGTGGGGTATGAATATTCCATTTCATGCTCCGCAAAAATGGGATATTTTAAAAAAGAAATTCGGCCACTGGTAGAGGTAAGACCGATTTTAGAAGAAACGATTTTCGAGTGAGTGAATATAATCCTTTTCTAATACATCGAATGTCGATAGCGAATACCATACGCCTTCCAAGATTTTTCCCGATAGGCGAATTCGAACTGCCAAATATTACACTTATCTTCCTATCCGCGTGCCGTCTCTACCATGGAAATTCTATGTTTAAAAAGTCCTCAAACCGACGATGGACCTGGGAAAGCCCAAATGGAGAAACACGTTCGGAGATCGACCACGTTCTTACAAACAGAAGCTAGAGTCTGTTCGACGTCTCCGTGCTGCCTTCATTTGACACCGGCTCGGATCACCGTCTTGTCCGTGAGAAGCTGACTCTCAAAAAGAGGACGTTCAAGCGTGACACTCATAAACCGGTACCGGTGAGGATCCCCACATTCAAGTCTGAGGAGTTGAAATATGCAATAAAGCCGTACGATTGGAATCTTCTTGAAGATCCATCGGAAGATTACGACCTTCTCTCCAAAGGACTGTTGAAATGTGCTAGCAGCTCTTGCGGAGCCACATCACCGTCTGCTTCAAGACTCAACGCACATGCGATTAAACTCTTGGAGCAAAGAAGAGCTGTTACACTGGATCCTAATGCTTCCCATCTGGAAAAAGTCACCATCTCGAAGGCCTGTTGAATTGCAGTGAAGGAGTCCATTCAAGCCTACAGAAGATTGAAGCTGTTAGATGCCGCTGGGAAAGGTTCAAGCATAAAGCGCTGCAAACGAGATCTCTGCATTAGAAGGCAATAATGTCAGCCCTTGTGGATAAGGATGGAACAACGCAAACGTCTCAAAGAGCGATGGAGGCCATCGTTCAAAAATTCTACACAGATCTGTTCCGTTCTTCCATCACTGTCCCGAAATGCTTGATGCCACCAGCTGAGGAAGTACCTCCCATTCTGGAATCAGAAGTTGCTCATGCCATCAGAAGGATGAAGCCGGGCACTGCTCACGGACCGGACGGCATTTCTGCTGATCTCCTTCGTGCGGGTGGCACTGCCCTCTGCTCACTTTTTGCCAAGCACTTCAACCACTACCCTCGACTTGGTAGGATTCCGGACTCATGGAAGGAGTCGAAAACAGTTTTAATCTTCAAAAAAGGTCAGCAGGAAGATATCAACAACTGTCGACCCATCAGTCTTCTCTCGGTTGTGTGCAAGATCTTCACCAAGATACTGCTTAACCGCATGGAGAGTTGCTTGGATGAATATCAGCCAGTGGAGCAAGCAGGGTTTCGCAAGGATTTCTCCTGCATGGACCATATCCAGACTGTCTCACAGCTCATCGAGAGGAGCCGCGAATACCACCTCCCACTTGTCCTTGTCTTCGTGGATTACCGGAAAGCGTTCGACTCTGTGGAAATCAACGCCGTTTTGAACGCACTTGTGCACGCCGGTATACCATCGCCTTACATCCGACTTCTCGACGAATGCTTCTCGAACATATCGACTACCATCCAGCTGTTCGATCGAAAGCTTAAAATTCCTATCGGGAAAGGAGTACGGCAGGGAGACACGATTTCTCCCAAGCTATTCACAGCGGCACTCCAGGATGCCATGAAAGACTTGAACTGTGATGATAAAGGCTACCTTGTCGACGGTAAACATATGAGCAACCTTCGCTTCGCCGACGATATTGTTCTCATCTCTACCAGCACGGCAGAAGTCGAGGAAATCCTGAACGAGCTTAATGTGGCAGGTATGAAGATTGGATCGGACATGAATATGTCCAAAGCACAATTTATGGTCAACCAGTGGTGTGACACAGGACTCGTAAGGTTAAATGGAGTCGCTCTACAACAGGTCGACTCCTACGTCTATCTGGGAAGAGAGCTGAACATGGATAACAACCTCGCTCCTGAAATCGCCCGCAGGAGCCGCGCAGCATGGGCAGCCGCCTTCAGTTCGATTCGCGAAGTCACCCATCAGGTCAAGGATCCCGGCCTCAGGGCCTCGATATTCAACGCCTCTGTACTGCCTGCGATGTGTTACGCGACGGAAACCTGGCCCGGCAAAAAGACATTCGCCAGAGCGATGCAAACTACGCATCGTGCACTGGAGAGATGTTTTCTAAGGACAAGCCTTCGTCAGCAATGGCAAGAAGGCCTACGAAGCTCGGAGCTACGGGAGAAGTCGCAATTAGCAGACCCGCTGCAGTACATGAAGAAGTCCAAATATCGCTGGGCCGGACACCTGCTTCGACGAAAGGACGATAGATGGAGTCTCCGTGTCACAGAATGGCTCCCGAGAGACCATAAGAGACCACTGGGACGACCGCCAACGCGATGGGCAGACTCATTCTCAAGATCTTTCAGAGAGCGGAGTCTGCCTCACTGGATGCAAGCAGCCAGAGATCGAGCGGTCTGGAAGAGTTGTGGTCCCCGCTGAGAAGACCTCCAGCCGACAAAAGGACCATCAAAGTATCAAAGTAAGTATTATTACACGGTTTTCAAAGCAGAGAATATTTGAATAATGGAGCGGTCGATTATTCGGATGATAATTTAAGCACTCGGCGCGACAAACTCTCCGGCTACTATGATCTCTAAGAAGGTTAGCAAAAGCTGACCATTTTCAATTGGATAACAATTTTGAACATATGGCTGCCAAGTTGCAGTTCTTCTATAACAGTTCCTTCATACTTACGATTGGTGAGAGTATGCCGTTGGTGAGAGTATGAGTATGCCGTTGGTGAGAGTATGAGTTCTACAGCCTCTTTAAAGCCTGATCTACGGCCGCCACTTTATCGGGATTCCCATATCAAATGGGGATACGCGATCAAAGGTCGATAGTTATTGATTGGTGCTGTTGATCAATTTTGTGCGTTCGTTGTAGAGTCCGACCTGCGTTCGGCAGGTTTTCTTCGACCTTGTAGAAGCCAGCCGATTCATCTATTTGAGATCGTTAATTTTGTACAAAGACCATGCGCTTAGCTATAGGACACGCGAAGTACCGAGGATATTGTTCCGTTCAATTAGAGCCGGAGGTATAATGTCTTGGCGTCGTTTCCGTAGAGCAAGTCGTACGAGTCGGAGATCCGCCGGTGTTTGGAGCTTAAATCGAAACGTAACAGCCTGTTCTCACATCGTTTCCAAACCGCCAGGATTGTTCCGTGGGTGGTACGAAAACGACGACAGCCAAGCTCATCACATCCATAATATGCATCCATTGGCGCGATAAAGTTATCTCGAGCGCTGTGCAGGAAGCATGTAGGACTTGCAGAACCGGCCAATCGGTAGTACCGGTTTCGGATTTCTGGGAGCATACATGTCTTCCGCTTCTTGCGAAAGTAATCTAGCTTGGGAACGCCCCATGTCGTTAACTCGCGCAGCGCACACAAAGCACCTAGGACCAGCTGAATCAATCAAGTGTTAGGATAGGGATCAATAGCGTCATTTTCGTTACATAAGAACAATAGCCCTGTTTCCTAGGCAACAGAAGTATGTATCTGCATTTTTTAAAACCTTAACCGGCCTGACAGTAGCTGATACGCCGCTGTACAGGTTCTACAGTACCGCCGCTAAACATTCAACCAAACGACGTTTGCGACTCAAAAACGCGTTTTTTGCGTCGCATCACGATAACTTTGCTCAAAATAAAGGTTTTCTCACCGAAGTTTACAATGGTTCCTAACATCATCCTAACTACCAATGGGCATGCGACCGCCATGAAAAAGTGGATGGAAGCCTGAAAACCAGTGCCGCAATTAAGGAGGGTTCTAATTACTGTGACCCGACCCAACACCGTCGCCGAGTCTCGCTTAATTATGTCTCCAGGCACAAATAGTGCTGCCCAGTTGAATTTTAAAATTCTTAAAACTTAATAAATTTTTGAACACATTAGTTTAAGCCTGGAGCGGCTGATATAGAGGCTATAAGTTGTTACAGGATGTTTTGTTACGATCAAAACTCTTGCGTCGAACCCGCATCTTCTGCTTTCCGGGCAGCGATGTTCGCCTTACACCACCGGCGCTGTTTGACCGCACGTAACATCCGCGATATCCTCGAGGTCCGTCAGCACCCACCCGTGGTACGGGGTTGGGCCGGCCGCTGATATCAGCATGGAACCGGTTAAGCTGAGGATCTTACTAGTAACAATGCTTGAACACATTAGTTTAAGCCTGGAGCGGCTGATATAGAGGCTATATCAGCCGCTCCAGGCCAACCCCGTACCACGGGTGGGTGCTGACGGACCTCGAGGATATCGCGGATGTTACGTGCGGTCAAACAGCGCCGGTGGTGTAAGGCGAACATCGCTGCCCGGAAAGCAGAAGATGCGGGTTCGAGTCCCGCCTGGCGCAAGAGTTTTGATCGTAACAAAACATCCTGTAACAACTTAAATAAATTTTAATTTCCTTCCATTTATGACCTTCCTCTGACTGCGGACATTCATTTGGTACCAAATTTGGCAGGAAGATATGCACTGAGTCTGCAGCTGCTTCAACCGATTTCATTTATTCCAACGGAAGGCTCAGTCTAAAGCCTGTTATTGTAGTTTGCAATCTACTCACCTTGAAGGAGGGAAAATGACACAGCAAATTTACATTTCGCGTTCATTTTGGGCATTTGCGTACTGGTTACCATTCGTCAATACTGCAAGTGAGTCTTGGTAAACGACATTCTCTGTAGCCGAGTTTGGCTGCGAATATCTATGTCCTAAGGATTGAGTTAATTCAAAAATAAGTCTACTCTAACCATACACAATGTATAGAACCCATCTGTCAAATATCGAGAAGCCAGGTGATAAGATGGCAGAATTTCAACTGCCTAAAGTGAAGAACTCTTTCAAAGGTGCGACTGAGTTTCTGCAGCGTTTCATGCTCAGTCTTCACAGAATGAGTGCTGGAAAGCCCAGTATTGTAATTATGAAATTTTTCGTTTAAAATTTTCAACCAGTTCGGACGCCAATATTTGGACGCAGCAGATCGAGCGCTGGTATAGAGGCCTTCTTCGATCATAATTGCGCTGACCTGACATGCCCTACAGAGACATTGCAATCGGCTGTATGACCAACGAGTTCCTCATTTCTCTTTCTTGTAATTACGGTATCGACTTATTCTCCATCCATGCTGCCAAATCTCGATCAAATTTTAGGCTTTCTGCTTTGCGTAGGTCAACTTAGGTTATCCGAGAAGTTTTCAGCGCTTTGAGTGCTTCAGTTTGAACTACCATAAGTTTCTGAAGTCTTATCGTATTTGGTCGAAATAGGCACCGTTCGAATCAGTACACCTTCGTCAACAGGTCACCAGTCTACTTGTTCCATCAGCAAAGAAATTAGGTGGTAGAGATTCGACAATATCCACGAAAGCTGTTTTGGGTGGATCCGACTGGTGAAGGTTTTATCAGTGAGAAAGTTTTGAAAATGTTTGAAAAGTTGTAGTGGTTGATGAGAGGTCTGAAGAATATGGTGGCCTAAGCCTTTAATTCGTTCAATTTTCGACTAGTGATTTAAGAAACGTGTGGGCGGGCATAATCGTACCAAAGAATCGGGCCTCTTCTGTTGGCCGATGCTGGCTGATGTTGCCGCAATTTTCGGTGCACTTCGCCGATTTCCTTACAGTGGAACTCTGCTGTGATCGTTTGGCCCGGTGCCAAAAAGTTGTAATGGATCACACCAGCTGCCGAACACCACTCAGTGACCATTATCTTTTTCGTGAAAGCAATTAGAACTTCCCGTACAACCTAACAGCATGAATTTTTCGCTAGTATTTAATTTTCACACAATAGAAATTTCATCAGCTGTTGTTAAGCCCATTCAACTTTATTTTATTTCTCCATTCAGAATTATTTGTGGTGAAATAGCTTTACTACGAGTGGTAGAGCTAATTAGCACAGAAGCTGACCTTAATATACCATTTCACCCAATGTCACTCGAATTTGAAAAGGCAGTTTTCAATTCAAATTGGATACTGTTCTAAGTTAGCTAATAATTTTTGGTACCAAAGCGAACTCTTCCAAATTAAAAAGAGCTTTTTCTACACTAAACTAACACTAAACTAGACACCCTCCAAAAATATTAAAATAATTTTTTGTTTAAGGAAATTTCAGTGCGCTTTCTTTCAAGTTTTAATTCACTTACACAAAAACTGATCACTTTGTTTGAAGTTTTATAAAATCCTTATTTTTTGTGGACAATAATGGCTTATATGTTGTTTTAAACAGCAGAAAAGTAGCAGTTTTTAGTTCTAAAAGGGTATCGCGCCATGCACACGTCCATCAGTCGCGATTTTTATTCGATTGATGGCAAAATTGATGTTTGCACGGAGTTTTACGCCTGTAAACCATATAACAAAGAAAGTTGGTGAAAACACACATAATCTCACTTTGATACTTCATGTAAGCAGCGTTCACACTATCTACCAAACAAAAATCGCGACGAGCTTTTCAAGTGTTTTGTTGCGCTCTAGGACAAAATTTAGTTTATTGTTTTTTCTAAAAAAACAAAACTTGTTTAAAATTATTACACTCGTTTGGGAAGCCAAATTAAATATAAAGCGAAAAAGGTACAGCAAGTTTTTCTTGAACAAAAAATTATTCTACCCTTCTTAAAGTGTTCGCAGTTTAACTTGTAAGCATTTCCTTTCAATTTCGAAGACGTTTAATTTGATTTCAAAATTCTGAGGCTAGCTTACAATTAGATGAGTGTTCAGTTTGATTTGAAAAGAACTCGACGTGAAAATGATATATACATATTTTGCCTAGCGACGAGGGATACAATTTTAAGAATTATGGAGTCTGTGTGATCTACGCAAAGCAGAAAGCCTAAAAACTGATCGAGATTTGGCAGCATGGATGGATAATGGCGGGCTGCATGAAGTCGATACCGTAATTACAAGAAAGAGAAATGAGGAACTCGTTGGTCATACAGCCGAATGCAATGTCTCTGTAGGGCATGTCAGGTCAGCGCAATTATGATCGAAGAAGGCCTCTATACTATACTTGTGTCCTTCCAAAATTTTTTCGAATAAACGAATAATCGAATATATTCGGTTTCACGAAAAACCGAATATTCGAATAATGAAAATATTCGAATTTTGGACCTTGTCGAATATTCGAATAATGAATATTTTCGAATTTTGGGCCTCATCGAATATTCGAATAATGAATATATTCGAATTTTGGACCTTGTCGAATATTCGAATAATGAATATATTCGAATTTTGGACCTTGTCGAATATTCGAATAATGAATATTTTCGAATTTTGGGCCTCATCGAATAATCGAATAATGAGTATTTTCGAATTTTGGGCCTCACCGAATATTCGAATAATGAATATTCGAATACTCGAATTTATTCGAATATTTGTTCGAAATTATTCGATTCGGTCCGAAGTATACGACAGATGTATTTGAATTGAAAGTCAAATTGAGCCCTAGGCTAAATGCCTTTTCTAATTTCTTCTGGAAGATCATGTCTTCAATTTTCAAATCCAAACTTTTCTAATCTTAATGAATTCCGACCGTAACGCACAACTGACATAGTGCAACAAAATTTATCAATAGCGAATACTTTGGTTGAAATTGTAGATATTCTACGGCTTTTAATGACCCTCGTAAAGCAAGTACAGAAATAAACGAATCTCAAACACGACATGTTATTTAAAGGAATTCACATGAAAACAGAACAATGGAAAAGCAGATGTGGGCCTGCAAAAACACATTTTCCAAAAATAACAGATACACTGAAAAGCTGTAAATCATAATTGGCGACAAATCCACGCCTTCATTACGATTTCATGATGACGATTCTGATGAATTTTCTTCTTCATCGGGAGAAAGAACACTTTCCCAGCATGCCTTACCTTGATCTGAAGACTGACAGAATAGGAATCGTTTCCTTCCAACATTTATTTATTTATTTATTTATTTATGACGTGAGCTAAGGCCACACGTAAAAATACAATGTTAGAATAAAAACGCATAAACTCAATCAAAAACAAACGAATACAACTGAAGGCACTCATTGCATACGCAAAAGCAGCTTCTTTAAACCGGGCAAGGATAGACCTAAGACTTCCTCATTTGTGCTCAGAATGTGGTTAAACTCCTTTAAATTTCTGTAGGTGAAAAAGCTTGCTCGGGCTCGTGATTTCGCCACCGAAACGTAAAGTCTGAGCTTCCCTCTTATGTTTCTTGTCAGCCTAGTGCCAAAAAAGTTGAGTGGGTTTATAGAAACCCTACCAGTGAGTATCTTAAACATCATGAGGAGGTCAGCTCTTTTCCTTCTTATGAAAAGGCTTGGTAATCCTAACATCTCCGCTCTTTCGGCACCATTTTTCATCTGATAATAGTTATTCCCGTAGCACCTCATCATCAGCTTACGAGTGAAACTATTCTGAACATTTTCTAGAAGAAGAATGTTTTTTCTCTTCGAAGGATTGAAAACTGTTGTTCCACACTCTACCATGGGTCTCACATATGTCTTATACGCCCGCAGAAGGATTTGAGGATCTCTGCTCTTCAGTGCTTTAAAAAGGTTGTAGATGCGGTAGTTAGCTTTCTTGGCCAATGCTTTATGATGCAAGTCAAAACTGAGGTCCTTAGATATTAGGAAGGCAAGATCACGAATGTCAGCAGTTGTTTCTAATGTGACACCTCTTAGCTTGTAAGATGGGGTTACGACAGTGCGATTGGTCCCAATGACAAAACATTTAGATTTTTCTGCTGCTAGAGGTAATTCCCATTTCTCAGCCCAGGAATCTATGTAGTTCACTGCTTCTTGAACTGCATATAAATCATCTGTATTTTCAATGGTTTTATAGATCTTGATATCGTCAGCATACATTTTACAAATAACTCCAAATCGTGAAAGAGACTCTGGCAGTTCGTGGGTATAGAGCAGGAAGAGCAGAGGGGAAAGAACTCCCCCCTGCGGTACTCCGCTGAAAGCCTTAAAGATCTCGGAAAGCTGCCCATTTATCTTAACTTGGTAAGTTCTTTCTGAGAGGAACTCACGTATCCAGTTCACTATCATGTGATGAACCCCGACCAATCTTAATTTTAGTAGCAGCTTTGATAATGGAACTCTATCAAAAGCCTTAGAGAA
Source organism: Heligmosomoides polygyrus polygyrus (assembly GCA_947396885.1). Classification (NCBI taxonomy): domain Eukaryota; kingdom Metazoa; phylum Nematoda; class Chromadorea; order Rhabditida; family Heligmosomidae; genus Heligmosomoides; species Heligmosomoides polygyrus. Next base: position 64,276,846 of record OX377206.1, on the reverse strand, counting down.
ATCAAAATAGATCACATCTATACGCTTCCTTTCCTCAACAGCTTTCGTCCAATCATTTAATGCTGTAAGTGTAGCTGTCTCAATCGACCTTCCCTTCAAAAAGCCAAACTGATTATTAGAAATAACATTAATGCGCTATGGTGTAATTACGTACTCCACGCTCCGTATGCCGCTCCGGTAGTTCCCGTCGTATGAACAGGCGGCTGCAGGGATGAGAGCGACAGCGACAGCGCTCGACTACGATCAGATTTTGGCGGCGATCACCCTTTTTTAATCAATTCGTCTATTCTGCACGGGCGACGAGTCACTCACGTCGCCAAGTATGAAAAGGCCCAAAGGGTGTCGAGCGCACGCTAAAAACGGTTAGACACATACACCTGCCTTCACACCAAGGTGTACAACCACTTAGTAGGGGTGATCCATACCCCGGCCCTATTTTCGCCTACTTACACTCTAGAATCAGCAAAAATCGGCAGCACAGGAACAAACAAGAAAAGCATAATAGAACACAACCGACCGCTGATCGATGATGTCTGCGTCCTCTCAGCTTAGAGATCGTACGTGGAAATTTTCGGGCGCCCTCTTAGCTCCTCACGCTTCATCACATGCCGAGTTAGTTAGGAGTGATCCTAAATGAATTGAAATGAAGTATCATACATCATTTATCTCCAGAATTCGACTTGCTAGGTGGATCGAGCTGATACTCGAAACAATCATCTAGGGTCACTTCCTAACCAAAAACCGCCTACCAAGTCCAATTCTTGAGACATATGATGTGTGATACTCCATTTCAATTCGCCCAGGCTCACTTCCTAAGTAACTCGACAAGTGGTGAAGCGTGAGGATCCCACTATACACCGAATCACGTCGCTCGACGACCCAGTATAAACAGAACCTAGGAGGGTTACCCCTTTCACCCAGAGGCACTAAGAGACGCTCACGTTTATTCGTTTCGCGGACGACCGAATAGACACGGAATGAATAGACACGAAAAAATCAAAAATAAAAAAAGATGACGGACGCATACCCGGCAAGGATCAGTGGCGGGCACGAAATGTGGCGCCTCGCACGCGCTCGCACGCGCTTGCGATGGACAACTCGTCCGCGGCCGCCCTTCAAAATGGAGCGCATGGACACCGAAATGACAGCTTCAACAATAAGAAAGCTGCATCATTATGTTAATATGTATATGATGTTTTATGTTACAAACCCGCAAAAGAGAAAACAACAATTGAGTGAGGAAACACCTCGTCGTTAAGCTGAGAAATAAGGTCTCCTACAAGTGAATCACAAAAAAGGACTTTGAGAAAGATGAATGATGCTGTGGCAATTTGGGGTGAGATCGCAGCCAGTCTATACCCTTCCGACTGAGAAGATGAATATCAAATAGTCCGCCCATGCGACACCTTTCGAACGGTACGACTGGAAGATGGTCTCCCAGACACATATTACTATTAACCAGAAGATCGCTCATATGGCACTCAGCGTGACATACTTCCGATTGGTATTGGTGGCCGGTGATTGCGGTCGAAGAAAGCCTCAACCAAAGAACCAGATTGTGTTCCAAAGCCACAAAAACGGTAGACCAAGCAAACCGACGATGGAGTACTTTCGACAGAGGTCGACCTTGGCAGCATCGTTCATGTTTCTCAAGTCCATTGGTCGGCCTTCAAGCTTGAGTAATTAAACATGTTTCCAATTTCGAATAATTTCATGGCTCCATATGAAATATGTATACCGAACGATAGAGCTCGAGCTGTTGAGCTCAAATATATCCTTGGTTTTTCATATACTTGACTTTAGGCGAGTTACATCTAGAAGGCGCAAAAACTGACTCCCAGTAGTCTACCTCAGTAGCGTCGAATATATTCGAATATATTCGAATTTTGGGGCACATCGAATAGTCGAATAACGAATATATTCGAATTTTGGACCTTGTCGAATATTCGAATAACGAATATATTCGAATTTTGGGCCTCAGCGAATATTCGAATAATGAATATTTTCGAATTTTTGGCCTCATCGAATATTCGAATAATGAATATTTTCGAATTTTTGGCCTCATCGAATATTCGAATAATGAATATTTTCGAATTTTGGACCTCACCGAATATTCGAATAATGAATATTCGAATATTCGAATTTATTCGAATATTCATTCGAAATTATTCGATTCGGTCCGAAGTATACTCTATACCAGCGCTCGATCTGCTGCGTCCAAATATTGGTGTCCGAACTGGTTGAAAATTTTAAACGAAAATTTTCATAATTACAATACTGGGCTTTTCAGCACTCATTCTGTGAAGACTGAGCATGAAACGCTGCAGAAACTCAGTCGCACTTTTGAAAGGGGTCTTCACTTTAGGCAGTTAAAATTCTGCCATCTTATCACCTGGCTTCTCGATATTTGACACATGGGGTCGCTACATTTTGTATGGTTAGAGTAGACTTATTTTTGGATTACCTCAATCCTTAGGACATAGATATTAACAGCCAAACTCGGCGACAGAGAATGTTGTTTACCAAGACTCACTTGCAGTATTGACGAATCGTAACCAGTACGCAAATGCCCAAAATGAACTCGAAATGTAAATTTTCTGTGTCATTTTCCCTCCTTGAAGGTGAGTAGATTGCAAACTACAAGAACAAGCTTTAGACTGAGCCTTCCGTTGGAATAAACGAAATCGGTTGAAGCAGCAGCAGACTGAGTGCATATCTTCCTGCCAAATTTGGTACCAAATGAATGTCCGCAGCCAGAGGGAGGTCAAAAATGGAAGGAAATTAAAATTTATTTAGTTTTAAGAATTTTAAAATTCAACTGGGCAGCACTATTTGTGCCTGGAGACATAATTAAGCGAGACTCGGCGACGGCGTTGGGTCGGGTCACAGTAATTAGGACCCTCCTTAATTGCGGCACTGGTTTTCAGGCTTCCATCCACTTTTTAATGGCGGTCGCATGCCCATTAGTAGTTAGGATGATGTTAGGAACCATTGTAAATTTCGATGAGAAAACCTTTATTTTGAGCAAAGTTATTATGATGCGACGCAAAAAACGCGTTTTTGCGTCGCAAACGTCGTTTGGTTGAATGTTTAGCGGCGGTACTGTACACCTAGAGTCCAGTTAAGTACAATGGCCCGTTTCCCTGTAAGAACCCTTTCTGATAAACCCTTGGAAACATCATCTGGATAAAGCAAATAATGGAACTCAAACGGAGACCATCAAGGGAGGTTGTCGATAGTTCCTCTTGTTGGCATCTCCTACTTTGCTCGTCCGTATCATTTAAGATGGATACACGTAGGGTGGTGGTGTCTGTGGTTGCATAGATGACTCTAGCGAAATGTTATTTAAGCGTAAACCCTGAAACGTAACACTCTACTCATGTGCAAAGTCTGTGAAGAAGAAAGAAGACGGCGTGTTAAAGGCAGCATTACTACTCTATGTTGTGGCGCTCATGAAACACGGCCGAAACGAGCACATTGGAGCAGAGCGGCAGAAAAATAGGGCGAGAATATCAGCGCGTGCTTTACATAAGTAGCATTTCGAAAGCGCACTCGGGACGATTTGCATGCACACTGCGTATGCGGTACGTAACGAATTACTCGTCCACAGCCGCGCAGATCTGTACAAAAAAGAACGAACAACATTTGCAGTGCTGGGATCAGCATGTGAGCAGGGCAGTCGCACCTCTAAATGGTGATGATTCATGTTAGGCTGTTGCAAAATTAATCGCCGAAACGGACCGCCTACTTGAAGCTACAATACCGCTCAAATTCTTTGCAGAAAAGACGCTTTGCGACGGATTAATCCGTCACAAAGCGTCGCATTGTCATAACTCGTTTCAAATTTAATTGTTTAATATCTAATTAGCACCATTAGAAGCCCCTCCTTCTCATTTGCTATCCAGCGATCAAAACATAATCTAAAACGATTGCACAGTGACCTAGTTATGAAGCTTTTGCTTCCTCAGCTCCGTTAATTGATCTACGACCCCTCCGAGAACCCCAGTGGGATGCTCTTAAGGCTTTTCGTCGACGAGGTTCATCGAAACTCAGAAATCCTCTATTGTTTTAGCAGATCTGTATTTGTTACGCATCAAGTGTCTTTGTGGTACTAAATAGTGCCAAGTTTGAATACCATCGGCCTGATTTCAGATAGGCGCAAACGCGCGGAAACCTATGATTCAGTTAAGAATTACACAACTAGTAGCATGCTACAGAAGGCAGTATTCTAATATCAAATTGTGGGAAAGATGGTCTTTATAGAACGTGTAAAATGGCTTTGAGAAATGGACAGAAATGACTAGATTTTCTTTTTCCAACAAGGGATTGGGCCAATCTCAATATGCGGCGTAGGATTTCTCCTATCTTTGAACTTCGGTTGCTCTCTTTGCTCTGTACAGGATAAGTACGAAAGCCGTGTTTTTTGTGGTCTACTGTAGACCACAAAAAACACGGCTTTCATACTTATTCTGTACAGTAGCAACCGAAGTTCAAAGACAGGAGAAATCCTACGCCGCATATTGAGATTGGACCAATCCCTTGTTGGAAAAAGGAAAATCTAGTCATTTCTGTCCATTTCTCAAAACCATTTTACACGATTTATAAAGACCATCGTTCCCACAATAGAATAGTAGAATACTGTCTTCTGTAGCAGGCTACTAGTTGGGCAATTCTTAACTGAATCTTAGGTTTCCGCGCGTTTGCGCCTATCTGAAATCGGGCCGATGATATTCAAACTTGGCACTATTTGGTACCACAAAGACACTTGATGCGTAACAAATACAGATCTGCTGAAACAATAGAGGATTTCTGAGTTTCGATGAACCTCGTCGACGAAAAGCCTTAAGGACATGACACTGGGGATCTTGGAGGGGTCATAAATCAATTAACGGAGCCGAGGAAGCAAAAGCTTCATAACTAGGTCACTGTGCAATCGTTTTAGATTATGTTTTGATTGCTGGGTAGCAAATGAGACGGGGCTTCTAATGGTGTTAATTAGATTTTAAACAAATAAATTTGAAAAGAGTTATGGCAATGCGACGCTTTGTGACGGAATAATCCGTCGCAAAGAGTCTTTTTTGCAAAGAATTTGAGCGGTATTATATTATAACTCAGCGTAACCACAACTTTATCAATCGCTGTAAAAACCACCAGAATCTACACTTTTTGCCAACGAAAAGGTAGTGAATCTAATCCTTTACAATAAAAACTGAGATCACATGAATTAACGAAATCAAGGAGGGCGCATTCAACATCAGCCAAATTAGTGAATTGTTTCTGACGCAAATGAGAACCAATAGCTCGGAAAAGTGATATCAGGGGAAAGCTCGGGAGAATAAGGTGGGTGCGGGAGAACTTCAATACTTAGTTTGTTCAATGCAACAGGACAACGCAAGGCAATACTTCCTCCACTCACCACTGCCGGCCATAATTTTTGCAACTTCACATACATTTGGTCTGAATCACAGCAGTAAGACTCTGTAGCTGCCTGACCAAATTGCAAAAAGCTGCAGTGTATCACACCTTTACAACACCACCACAAAGTAAGCATAACTTTTTAGGGTGAAGGTCGGGTAGGAAAGGATGTTGGAGGGCAGCCTTATCTACCCAGACAAATACTCGCTTCCTGTTATCTTGAAGGGCCCATTTCTCATCTACAGTTATAACACGGCTTAAAAAAGGCTCATTTCTGAAGCGAGCTAGCAGGTTGGAGCAAGTGTCGAAACGTGTCAGGGGCTGCTCATCGGTCAGCTCATGAGGTACCCACTTCGACGTCTTCTTCAACTTGCCGATCCTCTTAAAATGTCCTGCTACTGTACTATGATGTGCTCCAAAGTCCTCTGCTAACGTACAAGTATTCGTCTCCGGATTAGCTTCGACGGCTCTCCTCAAAACTTCATCGTCAATTGACGACCTGCGCCTGCGACTCGGTTTTGCTTCGAGATCAAAATCGCCAGCAGCGAATTCTTCGAAGCAGAGCCTCACCGTTCTTTCGTAAGGACATTCCGTCCCGAAAACGCTGCTAAGGTTGCGGAATGGCTCTGCCGCAAAATGTCCCAATTTAAATTCGTAAAGCATGATGAATCCATAGTCGCGTCGGTTCACAATTTTACGGAGCCCTGGAGAAGGTCGTCCAGAAAAATTAGACGACCTCCACATGTTTTTTGAAAGAGCAGAAAAAAACCTACCGAACGGTGTATGTGGCTTTCTCTGAGACGGAATGATTTAGGGAAAAAACTTATTTCTACATACCAAACGGAGACTAAATTTGCGACGACCTTATAACATAGCATTTGGGAAACCTTATTCTATGTCAGTCGTGACGCTCGCATTCTCTTTTTCTAGTCGAGAACAGAAGAATTCAGAAGCAAACTCCTTTAGATAGAAATTGTAGGAAGCAATGTGGAGCTAGCCAGTTGCCCTTGGTACGATGAGGTTAACGACTACAGGATTAATCTTATATATATATATATATATATATATATATATATATATATATATATATATAAGAGGAGAGGGGAGGGGTAGAGAGAGTGACCACGGGATTCGGAGGAGTATTATTGCCGTCGGACAGTAAGCGGTGTCGACCAATACCGATTAATTTTAATTATGATTTTGCTGATTGAGCATCGGATTGGGACTCTCATTACCTGTTTCTCGACACGTAAAGAACGAGCGCTTCGGAGAATAAAACGAGTGCATGTGATGGAGGGTGGATGAGCTTCATATGCGCAGTAAAAATTCTGCCCTACCATATCCCATCGCACTAACCTGCATAGCAAAACCAGTTTTTTTTTTGCTATAAGAAGGCCTAAATAAGAAGGGAGGAATATTTGGATGTTCTATTCTCGGGGTTTGGCGGCGAAGCCCACAACAAGATGGGATGGAGTTGTTCTATTCTCGGGGTTTGGGGGAAAAGCCAGACGTTTATATATAATCGGCTAATGTCACGTGTCCCTCACGAGAGGGGGACCGAAGCCAAGAGGTGCCTACGACAGTGCGGCGTACGCCAGCCGGTTTTCTATCAGATTAACCATGGGCGATTGTCTGCGAACTTATAATCTTGGCTGCGGATTACCCAAGTTTACGATTTATTCAGCGCGCAACGCGTCAGGTTATGAATGTGGACCAAGTGCGGAGCGTAAGGATTCAGAAGACATGGTCTAGACGTCGTCCAACGTACTTAGGGATGCAGAACACGTGCCAAAGACGTCCAGCTTGCGTAGGGATTCCAAGTAAGGGGGACCAATAGGGGGGGGGGGGGGGGGCGTAAGTGAACATCAGCAAGACCTCTAGAGGGGGGAGGGATAAGTGGACCAGTAAATTCCCTCAATATCGTCCAACGTGCGTAGGGATTCAGAATGTGTGCAGAAGAGTCGTCCGACGGGCGTATGGATTCGGAGGACGAGCGGAAGACGTCGTGCAACGTGCGTAGGGATTCCGAGTACGGGGGACTAGTAGGACGGCATCAGCGAAGGAGGACCACTAGAGGGGGGGGGGGGGAGCGGGAGGAAAGTTAGCCCTAGTTTATACTTGCGCCGCTGCGCGGCGCAGCACGATGGTCGCAATAGATATCGACGGGGGCAACGCGAAAAATCGATATCTATGGCGAATGTAATGCCGCGCCGCGTGGCGGCGCAAGTGTAAACTAGGTCTAAGGGGACCAGTATTTTACTTCAATGTCTTCTTTTATGGTTTCATAGGAGCAGTGAAGATTGTGCCCTATTATATCCCGCTGTACTAATCTATACACCTCTATCGTGTGATCCCTTTACATGTATCGAAAAGGAGGTTTTGGAGTATGAAAAGCAGCCTCGGTTTTTCGAAAGTGATTATTTTAGCTAATTTATTGTTTGAAGAATGTGTCATATGTAAATATGCTAACGTGCTATAGTACCACTAGCTGGACCATATACATACAAATACGGCGCGAAGACAGTTATCGTCCACGTGAAACAACCATTCCACTGCACATGCTCCGCTGGTGAAAATCCGTGCAATCTCTTTATTTTACGGACGTTGGGGGCATCGCAGTGTAGTCCCCGTACCCACGTAACTTCCTTAAGAAGAGGAAAGACGCGAGACGCTAGATTATGAGCGGTGCTTCAAATTACCGGCGGCAGTGAAGGAGCAAATTTTAATTCGTATGAATCCAGGAAGAACGCTATCAATTAGGGTGACGGGTTGTCTAGATGGATTGTAGGTGTTAGAACCAGATTTATTTCATGTCTTCAAATTGTTGTACAGGTTTTACAGTTCCATGCCACTTCTTTCGCCGCCTCACCCAGTCACTTTTGCTAGTAATATGAGGCTACTCCTTATAGCTAGGTTCTATTAGTGACGAATTTTTTGGCGCAATGTGGCGGTCACCTTGTAGTTACTGGTTGTTCGCCCTAATAAAAAGGCACAAATGCCCTTTTACATCAGAACTGGCCTATCTCAGTCCACCACACTAGTAGAACACACAAGCGCTGCGTAAAATTTTTCAACACAAAACGTCGTGTGTGGCGAAGGAAGTTATACCATGACCTGTGGCTGCCGCTTGAATTCGCGACAGGGCGCGAAATCTACGCACGCTATCGCGGAGTGACGTCATGGCTATTCAATAGCTGAAACTATGAGTGCACTGCACTATGAGAAAGCGGGACGGTTGACAGTACTGTTGGAGTTCAGCTTGATGCCAAATACATGTATAGGATTGGCAAATTTGAGCGATGGAAACAGATTTGATTGACAGGATGTCCATCTTTAGTCCAACAACAATGATTCAATAACTTCCCCAAGATGCCATGTAAAAGTCACCACCACCTGGCTTTGTAGTGGAATGATGTAACAAAATCAATATCACACACAAACTAGAAGTGACAACACATTATTCGTCACATTTCAAACAGTGAAGGGGAACTGGAACATTAAATTTATTACGTTTTATACAGAAGGGTCTCCTTACATTTGTGGCAAGAGTACAGGCAGGATCAGTCTTTTTTTCTCGAGAATGCCTTAGAAAGATCAGCTCGTTAGTAGTACCAAAGGATGCTTTACCTCTATATGAACAGTCTTCAAAACGCCCCTGAATCACTGCGGGATCTAGTAATATCAAGTTGCCTTTGAAGGCAGCTATGATGTGAAACTGAACTGTAAGCGAGACTATTGAGGTGCAGCTCCAATACGCAATGGTTTTATTCATCCTTTCTATTACGCTGTGAGCCGCTCGCCCTTATTTGGCACTCATCCGCTGTAAATATTGCGCGGCATTTGTACAAGGCACTGCAGGTAGTAGAGAACCCTTCCATAAACTCAGTTTCGGTCGTTCAAGTCCGCTGCTTCTATTTCTATTTTCGGCACCAAAGAGCGCACCGTACACTTTACCACTTTATTTGAATGCAGTTCGCTTCTTGCTAGATTGATTGGATAGTGATGGTGACGCTCCCCGACTGTGCGTGTAGATTACGCGCCCTGCTGCTAATTCAAACAGCCACAGGTCAAGGACCCAGTTAGAGCCGGCTTTTCTTGTTAGGGTTATCATCGGACACTCAACTCGGGGATGAAAAACAAATATGTAGAATGGACACACGCCGACTGATCGGAACGGTTCAGCAACTAAACTCCAAGAAAGAAACGTATGATGCCCCCCATTGCTAGGTGTAAGCGGTCGGGTGTTCGACCAAGTTCACTTTTGTCGAGCTGAGAGCTAAGCCTATTGCAACCATAAAGACTCTTTCTAGGACCCAATGAAGGAGGGCATGGGTAAAACTTCGCCAAAAGATCTCTCTAAATAGCAAGCAGTAAGTGTGACAAATCAAGAAGACGTCCTTTTCGCTTCGGCCGCTCTAGGGGGTATCGTTTTAAAGGACGAACAATTCGTGTGGGCGTTGTGAGTCCCGCAACTCTTGGATAGTCACGGATACGGTACAAGCGTCGAGAAGCTTCGCCGCAGGCGCGAGTGAGCGTCAGTCGAATTCGTGTACCTCCACAGGGTGGCGGCTATTCTCATTTTTGCTATCGAGATCATTTGCCGGCGTTTTCTTTCCTCTTCCTCACTCTTCCCTCATTCGTTGTCACTAATTCAGTCAAACCTCCTAAGGTCAGCTTCTCAGGTAATGGCAAGTCTTCGTGATTTTTCCACCTTTGCCACCCAGATTGCACATCAGGACGTGAGCACCAAAACAGTAAGTATTTGAAAACATTTCGCTGTCCAAAACTGTGCTCAAGGCCGCTTCGCATCTTTAAACATTCCTAAACACGGTAAAACAACATTGCTCAGTGGTCGCGGACGACCACCGTTTACGAAGAGTTAGGAGCCTGGCGCTGATGATGCAACAGTGCGTAACTCTACAGCAAAATCTTAGAAACATAGCATCCAAGGGATAGATCAATGCACTTTATCTATTTTCAATGGAAACGTTCCATCACCTTTGAACAGTAGTGACAGTGGTAACATTTTAATCAAACCTTGAGCAGCTCACATGACTTACGTGAATGAAATATGTGCGGCGCAAATAGGGTCGGCGGCGCTGAGAAAGGGGGGGGGGGTCACCCCCTACTCAGTGGTTATACGCCTTGGTAGGGAGTACATGTATGTCCAGTTATTTTTTTGTTGTTAATTATCAGAAATGTCCTACCTCAGTTCACTGTAGGGGTAGAACACACCATCTCTGCAACAAAAAATCCGGTTTCGAAAAGCACATAGGGTTGTACTAAATGGTGCCCCCCCCCCGATATTATTTGCGCTATATGCGCATATGCCATTCCCATATGTGATATGTATATATGCATGTGCTCCGTCACGGCTGCCTCGTGTCAGCCGTGCCTCGCACTTGCGCGCTTCGCGCGATGTTGCAGTATCACTAAATGTAAGTTCATTCGCTTCCAGCTCTGCTATATCTGCTCTGCTTGTGCAGCTTTCTTCCCTTCATAGCAGTACAAAAAGCAATATTGGAGACAGCTTATTACGTCTCAACCTTGTCCTACCTTCCGTAGGATCAGGTGGGTGGTTTTACATATGAAGCCATCCAGACCCCCTCACCCCCCTCCCCCCGTTCACCACTACGCTTAACCTCGGCATCATCTCCAGACGCTTCAATGACGTCTTTGCTTGTGCAACTGAGTGTCTTCGTCCCTCAGCTTGTTCGACAACCCTCTTGATGTCCCACAACACGATCCTTCACATCGCTCTAGCGACAAATTGACTGTAGGCACCTTCACTCCTCGTCCTCAAACAGTACAAAAGCCTTATTGTCACAGAATTACCCAGTACTAGGTGGAAGGGAAATTTTTTCACACGGAACCGGCACGGCAGTGACGAATTGCCTAACCGCCATCGAAAGATAAATAGAGGAACGTCACTTTCAAGCTACAGTCAACAATATCGATCAATATTGTTGACTGTAGCTGGTGTGCCCCCCTGGGCATACACAGGCCGTGCAGATAAACAGAAGAGCTCCAGGACATTACTCCAACGCGACATCGCTCGCTAGCCGCATGCAACGCCGCGGCGCTGAAACGCGGACGTAGACTCGGTGGCACATGATTCGCCGCGCAGCACGAAGTTCTACCAATGTTCACGCTTGATAACAGGGCCAACCGCTTAAAGGAAATCTGAAAAGATTTTCGGAAACCACCTTCCAGCGCCTATAAAATTGCGTAAATAGTGTCTGGTAACAGTAACAGCTTACCTATCACATTGGGAACAGTGCAATAGAGTGGCTAGGAACACTTGAACAACAGTGCCGAAGGGATATAGCACGATTTAGAACCTGAAAAAGACGCCGTAAACATTAGAGGCTCTCTTGTCCCTATGTTATACTTCGCCGTCGCGTCGCCCAAGTATAGCATAGGCCTTAGGCCCGGTTTATACTTGCGCCGCCACGCGGCGCGGCGCGATGGTCGCCATAGGTATCGATTTTTCGCGCCGCTCGGTCGATATCTATCCCGACTATGGTGCCGCGCCGCGCAGCGGCGCAACTATAAACCAGGGCTAAGGCCGGGGGCATACTTCCATCGCCGCAATGCCATTGCGGCGTTCAGTTCATGGCGATTCCACCGCAGAGCGACGAGCACTGAGAAGTTCAAATTCTTCCGCGTCGCTCTGCAAAACTCATCGATTCCATCGCGGCGACGAGAAGTATGCACGACGCCTTACAAGGGAAGCCCATGAACTTCCCCTAAAGATTCTCAACGAGATCTATATGGTCTTGTGTGGCATCGGACGAGGATCACAGAACTCTGCTTCGTTTTTGCTACGGCCCACTGGGTGGTCCGGAAATGGCAAAAATGGTATCACTTCAGAGCGGGTTGATAAGACAAAAGTGATACCTGGAATGGCCCTGTCGGTTACTATTTAAGCTGCTGACCACGAATCTGTCACTCTTTTTATAAATTATTACTTTGCTTGTACTACTTTTCATCAAAGTTGAAGTCGAAGGTCGGAAAAGAAGTCTGACAACATTGGAGAAGGAAGCGATCCCACTAACATGCCCAGCTTTAGTCACCCATGTCTACTGTAACCGACCGAAATTTTAAAAATAGATGTCATATCCGTGATCAGCACTCCAAGTAACTCCCTGAGCGATGTTTGAGCGAAAATTTTTCTTTCGACCTCTCCTCGACATTTGGAGTCGTGAAAGGCAGCAGAGCCGGTTATTTTGCGTACACCCCGTTACTTACACATACCCATCGTAACTTTCTGCCATACATCGTTTCAACGAAAATGGTTGACAGATTGGTGATCTGCATCACAGATGACCCTATAGATGTATTTGGAACGCAAAAACATTTTCGATCTCCAGAGTTGAGAGAGTGAGTACAAGTGCTACTATCTGTAACGCCTCGACCCGTCTCCTGTAAGTGTATAGGAGAATGGTCAGGAAAAATACACAGCTAGATAAATACCATGAGGTGAATGAAATATGCTGTATTTGGTAACAGTTAGTAGAACTGTCAAAGTTGAGAAGAATAAAAAAGCAGTCTGCAACGAAATCCGAAAAGCAATTAACATGTCTTGATGATGGGTCAAATCAATGCTTGTCGATCGCGTTCACGAATGAGGTGACAGTGAGAAACACTTCCAAAAGTAATTGAGAACATACCAAAGAGGTCATATGGGAACAGCATCTAACGGAACCTTCCTTAGCGAGACAAGCATCGTTTAATGGACACGCGATATCGCTCCACACGACAAAACCAGCTTCTTCCACATCTGACATCAGGTTGAAAGCGGGGTTGGACGCGAAAAAGGTACGCCAAAAAGCCAAAACACCGAAGCCAAAATGTAATCTTCATTTGCAAAAACGCCAACAGTCCACCTAGGAACGCAGAAAGCCAACCCTCGGAATCGAACCCTCGACCCCCCCCCCCCGCAACTCCGCCTTGCTATCCACTCGGCCATGCAGTCGCTACCGACACCGTTGCGAATGAATCACTTGAATGCACGCTGCAGCTTCGCCTAGGAAGCATAGGAAATTATCGTATTACTATAATCTAACGGTACCCTACTAAAGCCAAAAAGTAGACCTCTTTTGTAAAACTGAGAATAGACCACCTAGCAAATCCCCTATACCGCTCCGGAATCGCACCTTCGACCCTCTTCCGTAAGTCCGCGTCGCTATCCACTCGGCCATCCAATCGCTGTCGACGCAGCTACGAATGACTCGCTTGAATGTACCATGCAGTTTCGTCCAGGAAACGTAAATTATCATATTACTATAATCAAACTTTAATTTGAGCTCTAAACGTTTTGTAGATTAAATTCAAAGCACGACAGGGCCATTCCAGGCGTCACTTTTGCCTCATCAGCCACAAGAATCTAGATTACGGAAAATGCAGTGCCGACTTACCGTAATCCAAAATTGCGTAAGCGGTGTGTTGTGCAATCACGACACGCACTGTTTCAAGGTGAATGCTAAGGGAAAGCACTCTACAACAGCTGCTACTAAACCGGGAGACAATGAATGCGAAGGGAATGTGCTTTGGAACTGCTACTGCTCCTACGAACCGGGGTTGGTGCAGTACATATCGGGGGGGGGGGGGGGGGAGCAGTCTATTTCAATTTTTAAAGTAATGCAACATGCTCCAGCCTCTTCATAGCCGGTGCCCTAATATCTTTTTTTATTTCAGGGCGCTATGGTAGTTTGGAGGGGGTCACCATGGCCTGCCGCGGCGAGCAGCTACATAGCGAATATGAATGCAGTCTTATCTCCACTTTTCGATTACAGATCCGTGTTTTACCTGCTTCCGAATTTGGCAAGGGAGGGAACTCCAGGATGTAGGCAATTTTAGCACGGGTGCCTCCCTCGAGCCACACCCTAGAGTCCCTTCCCCTGCCTAAATCTGTGCTCTCCTCCGCTGACGCGGAAACAGAACAGAGCTATAGCATTGTTTGGTTGTTTTCTTTACTATCAGTGTGTTACCTTTTTTTTTCGTGTCTGTGACACTTTTTGCAAGGTGACCGCCCCCAACTACCATAGCGCCATTTTCAGGAATTTCCAAGGGAGGGTAACAGGTAAGTTGAGGTATCAATATGTTGCATTGCATTTTGTATGTACAGATCCGCAGCTATCGTTAACAATTCATAATGGACTGCCCCATCCCCCGACGCGACGCCACGTATGGCGGCCACATTGATCGGGCGACGCGATCGATCAATTTGGCCACTATACATGCCGTCGCGTCGTTCGGCGTCGGAAGTGTAAACGGGGCCGCGTAGGCGCGTTTTATGCTTGCGCCGTCGGGCGGCGCGACGTGGCGGTCGCCATAAGGCCCATGCACACTTCTGCGACAGCGCGGCGCGGAAATGATGAAGCATAGGGCCGCGACGGCAGCGGCGCGACACTGCGACACGTGCCGCAGGGAGGGGGCATGCACACTCTTGCAACTGTCGCGGCGGCTATCGCAGGCGACGCCGCGCTGAGTGCCGCAGGCCCGAATGGTTCAAACGATTACTGGCGACGAGGCATCCACGGGACCGTCGGTCCCGTTGACTAAAACGGTGCTCTAACGCGCCCGCGCCGCGACCGCCGGATTTCGCGGATGTAGCCGTCGCCCCACTTGCCTCGTCGCGGTGTCGCAGAAATGTGCATGGGCCTATAGCTATCGATTTTTCTCGCCGCCCGGTGGCGCTGCATCGGTTTTATACTTCGCTGCCTCAAAACATCAGATTTGACGGAATTTTGAGTTGCGGTATTGGGCGAATCGCGCCGCTGAAGGGAAGGGCACGGCGCGGCTCGATCAGCCGCAGCAGACTCGGTGTGGAGTCGGAGATTTCACCATCGGGGTGAATAATTTTGCCGTGCCCCTTTGTCTTGGTTCCCATTGTCTCCACAAACGAACCAAGCGCTACATGCGTGATTACTGAATCCATTCAATTGTCGCGTGTCGTCGTGCTGCTCATAGTCTTATTCGATCAGGGACTAGCCAAGGCTCAATTCGTCCTCTTTGTGTGCCATACCGCTCCAGTGGACTCGCTTTTTCACTCATTCATAATACACGAGGTGAAAGCGAATAGTAATTGACTCTTGTTGCCTCCTACAGGATAGACCATGCATTCTTCTTCCAAATGATGTTTCGAAGATGCTTTGGGTGCTAAGCGGACAAGCCTGAGGGAGGGGGACGTTCTGCCTGGAAGCGGCGCGGGCAAAGACGCGGGACAGTGCCTGCGGAGCCAATTAGCGTCGACTCGCGCAGTGACACCCGCCGCTTCGCGCTCAGCCAGGCAGCCCTCACCGCGGAGACGATGCTGACCCAGCCAACCACGGGAGCCTGTAGGTCGACCAGATTTGGTGCGATTACAGTCGACAGAGGGATAGGAAGCCCAGACGGCTTGAATTGACAGTCCGAAAATTGGGATTGATCTCAACCCTACCATCTCCTATATTAGAATTTCGAGCTCTATCGAATGAGCCAGGAAAGAATCTTGCCTCAATAATCCCTTAAACAAATATTTTCAGGCGCGTTAAATAACTTTCGTTAAATATCAACTTTTATTTGTATCAGAATTAACCACGAGGCATGCTTCCAGGCACTGATGTGAACTTTACCATCTCCTGTATTAGAATTTCGATCCTTATCGAATGAGCTAGAAATTACCTTGTCTAAATAACCCTTAAGGCGACTTCATAGGCGTTGTTTGTTTTCGTTAAATATCAGTTTTTATTTATATCAGAATTAATTGGCTGGCATGTTTCCAGGCTGAAATTGTGCGAGGAATATAACTAGATAGACGAAAGATTTTCTAAGAGCACCACAAGTGCTCAACCTTTTTGGAAACGACATTATGATCCTTCAGTGCGTAGAGCATGTTCACAGTCTGAAATTGCCCAACGAGCTCAATTTGATAGTCAGTGGATCTCCTAAGAACACCGAAGTACCCAGTCTTTTTTTAAAGCATTTCATCAGTGTTTCCTAACTCGTTAATTGGGGAGGAGACATTGGCTATGCAGATACACTGCCTGTGGAACGCGAGGTCAAAAAACTGTTAGAAGCTAGAACGACTGGACGGGCAATTTTAAGTATTGTGTGATGAATCTCGGTGAACTTTAGATTTGAAGAACCACCTATTCAATGTTTTTTTTTTCGAAATATATGATGTGTGTATTATAAAGTTCCATGGAAAAATCAGTTACGAAATGCTAAAGAGATGCTATGTTGAAACTAACGTTTTAAACTTCTGTTAAAAGATCTCTCGTCTATCTAATAGGAATCCTTGTGCAATTTTCGCCTCGAAGCAAGTGTCGCATTTATTCATGATATATGTGAATAAAAACCGATATTTAGCGAAAATTAAACAACGCCTAAAAAATGCGCTTCAAGGGTTATTTAGACAGGATAATTTCTAGTTCATTCGATAGAGATCGAAATTCTAATAAAGGAGATGATATAGTTCACATCAGTAGGTTGGAAGCATGCCTCGTAGTTAATTCTGGTATAAATAAAAACTGATATTTAACGAAAGTTAAAAGCGCGAAAAAAATGGTTGTAAGGGTTATTCAGGCAAGATTCTTTCCTGTCTCATTCAATAGAGCTCGAAATTTTGATATAGGAGATGGTAGGGTTCAGATCAATCCACATTTCTGGACTGCCAATGCAAGCCGTCTGAGCCTCCTATCCCTCTTTGTAATCACACAAAATCTGGTCTACCTGCGGACTCCCGTGGTTGCCTGGGTCGCAATCGCCTCCGCGGCGAGGGCTGTCTGGCTGAGCGCGAAGCGGCGGGTGTCACTGCGCGAGTCGACGCTAATTGGCTCTGCAGGCACTGTCCCCCGTCTTTGCCCGCGCCGCTATCAGGCAGAACGTCCCTCACCCCAAGCCTGATGCAGCTTCTCCGAACAGCATTCACGGGAATGTCAACGGATAGTTCTTACTAGGGAAGGGCTTCGACCTCCCATGTAACTTTAAGTTGAGACCAGGATCATTAGAAAGAGCCCGGAATGCTGATTACGAATATGGGTGTCAAAATTGCAAAATGAAACTCCTGAGCGAGTTATGGCCTGTCGCGGGCCTCACTACAGGCTGACTGTGCGCCACACCTGACGCGAGAGTCGTGAGTCATCAGGGCTCCGTAAGGCCTATGTTATACTTCGGCGACGCGTCGCCGACGTCGACGGCGCTGTGCTGTAGGGGCTGCTATGCACTGCGTAGCAGCCCGCACATCACAGCGTCGCCGGCGACGACGTCGCCGGGAGCTCCGCAGGGGGTGTTATACTTCCCCGACGTCGCCACAGACGGGCCGACCACGTCAGCGTCGCCGACGTCGGTGACAGCGCGTCGCCGTGCTGTGCACAGCGACGGTCCGTCACCGACGTCATCCAGGGGTGGCGTAAAATGCGCTCCGATGGAGTGTTATGATTGTGGTTGGTTCTTCGTTCCCGGAACTGCCATAATCACCACCGTACTTTGAATTACGAAATCGAGAAGTGCAAAAGACGCCTCTTGCGAACACAAAAAGTGCAATTCACTAGAACACTGAGTGCTTGGGAGGGAGTGGGACCCTAAACCTTAGCTCCCCTTCACTTGGTCACTTTTCTTCCTTTTTGTGTCCTTCTCAGCCGTTCTGTTCGCATTTTTTAGGCCTATTTGCTTCCTTGTAGAGCAAGTAGTACTAAATAGAACTGTGTAGAAAATAAGTAGTGTTTCCTCGCTTTCTCAAATGGTAATGCAAACCTCTGCGAGAGCTTTTTCGAGATAGAATTCTTACTAATTAAGAGTTAAATTTTCCTTTGAACTTCGAGAATTCCGCGTAAATTTAATTTGAACACGATTTAACGAAAAAGGTCTTTGCTAAACCGAAAATGCTGGTAAAATCGTTAAATTGGTAAATCAATAGTCGTTAAATGCCCAACACTATCCCTACTTCTATTATTATTATGTCTATAATATATAATTTGTCCATAATCAAGTAGTAGTCAGGTCGAGGCTGTTGGCCAATGGCGCATACCCTGCGGCGTACCGCGGACGGTGACTTCAGGATATGCCTGCTAATCTCGAAACATGTTTTAAAAAAAGCACGCAATGTAAGCAAATTCGAGGCAGATGTGATCATCTAGCGTTTCTATCCGCAGTCTGGTTACCAAATGATGACATTGAAAACGCGCTGCGATGCTAAAAATGTGCACCGATGCTCTCTTGTTGACGACGTCGCCGACATCGGTGACGAGCTGTCGGTGACGTGTCCCAGCGTCGGCGACGCGTCGCCGAACTATAACATAGGCCCACGAGCAACGTGCCAACTGCGGCGGTGGCGCGGGGGTAGTGCATCCGCTCGTCAGGCGCGATGTCATAGGTTCGGTTCCCGTTGCAGCCGATTTATTTGCAAATCATATTTATGTTCGAAATGATCTTTTATTCTAAATTCTGACAAGTGTTTGATAAAATAGCCGGTAAAACTACCATACACGTTTGTAAAAATGCTTGAAGGCAAAACACTGCTATAGTGACATTTTCACCTTCAGTAGGTTATCTCTCTGGGTCATGTTGAACTCAATGCTATTTGCCATGGCAAACAATCTGACCCTTTTCGTAACATTTTTCACGGGACAGAAGAAAAAAAAAGGTCTAGAGGTTGAATCCGCGAAGTAGCCCCGGCAGGAATATTGGTGTCAAAGTGAGTAACATGCTTATGGGTGATGCTCGAGTTTTCTTCGCTCTCGTCATCACAATGGTCTCTTCGAGCTCGTCACCAGTACACACATCTGATGCCAAATTTTTATCCGTTTCGACGTCAACTGAAGCTGCAGCACGTAAAATAGCTGCGAACCTTCTAGCGGTCTTCTTCTCCTCACGAGTTGGTGCATCATTGTCGTCTGGCACCCCAAATTCAGCGAGAACAATGGACACCACCCTTGCTGGTGAAAAGGACATAGTGAGTGAATAAAAAGCAGTAGATCTCCATTTGTGCAAAAAAAAATAGTTAAAAATGTCACCATAGCAGTTTTTTGCCTTCAAGCGTTTTTACAAACGTGTATGGTAGTTTTCCCGTCTACTCAATCAGACACGTGCCATAATTCTGAACAAAAGGTCATTTCGAAGATAAATTATGTTTTGCAAAAAATCAAACAACGGTATCCGAGCATATGACACCGCCCCCGACGAGCGTGCGCACTACCCCCGCGCCACCACCGCAGCTGTCGGGCCCTTCTTACGAAGCCCCGATGACTCACCACCACTCTCGCGCCATTTGTGTCGCACAGTCAGCCACAGGCTCCGCGATTTCGGCAGGCCATAACTCGCTCAGGAATTTCATTTTGCAATTTTTGCGCACATATTCGTAATCACCATTCCAAGCCCGTTCTAATGGTCCTGGTCTCGATTTAAAGTTCCATGAGAGTTCGAAATCCTTCCCTAGTTAGAACTCACTTCGAGGTAAGTTGCCTTTGTCGATCATTCTTGGATGCGTCATGCGTTCTACCTCGACGCTTCGAAACGACTTTAATGCGAAGTATGTGACGATGGCGTGTTTTGCGCTATTAACTCGCGCCATATCCGGGCCTTATATGATAGTGGGTGCCAAAAATGCCTTCTGAATTCGCGGAGGACGGGCAACGGCTGACAGTGCGACCATCGAGTGCATGCAATGAGGTAAAAATGTACATAAATCATCCTGTAATTGGCTGGAATGAGCCATGCGGTCTTCTTCCAAATCCTCCTAACTTAGGAAGCTCGGCATTGGTTGAAAGCTCCGACTCTACAGACACGACTTCGGTCGAACAGAAGACCGAATAAAGGATTTCTCACCTTTAAAGAAAAGCTGGAAGAGGTACGATAGCAAGAACGATGCAATGAGAATAAATTTGGCTGCAACCGCGCGAGCAATCGCCTATTATGATTGCATCGGGACGAATGTATCTCGTTATCAACCTCAAAAGCGTTTCCGCGTTTCGCATACGCACCAAAACCACGAAGGATCTTCGGCTTCCACGTTCTGCGTCGGAAATATAAACCGGGCCTCTGGGGTGGCGGCACGCTTATGGCACACTCCGCTCCACATTTGGCGCCCGGCGTCTTACACAAAAATAAGTTCGAGTATAATACCCACAAGTGCAACTTAGACTGCACAGTTCCTTCAGAAACCCGAACTATTTAACCAAATATGCATGCAGAAAAGTGGATACATATTGGACTGAAGCCGCTGTGACGGAGTTTAGGCTGATACTAACATGCAAAACTGATTCCATCCCACCCAACCTGCGTGTTTCCGCCGCTTCCTCCAGCACACGTGATATGATTGGGATGGTTTAACAGATCGAGCGCGTACCAGTCGAACTCCGGTTTACGATGACAATAAATTCGGCTTGATTTCTATAATTCAGTTATGAAATGGCAGTGCTGTGAAGAGAGTTCGCAGTGTAGCAAACGCGATGCCGCAGGTGCTGCACGCGACGCCGCAGCGCGGCAGTCAATGGTGCCGATTATTGTCGACTGCTGAGGAGTGCATGGTGGAATACAGCGGACAAGTGTTTTGGAAAACCCAAGCTTTATTACTTTGCTCTGTATTTGTTTCTGCTATTGTTATGAGGACCTCTTCACAAACGTTTGATTTCAGGATGGGTCGACAAGTCCAGGCGTTCTCAGACGTCCTCTTTCTCAGACACTCATTGGTGATGGTGATGAAAACATTCAAGGTGACGAGTATTTGCTCGATCTTATAGGCTCCATCCTAGCGGTACGATCCCACAAGGAGTCTGCGCCATACTTTTACGCATTAAGACAGCTGGCACAGCATGGCGCCAATAATGTGTTAGTGTTCCGTACAGTCAGCGTCAATCATCTGGTAGGCTACGCATGCAGCAAACAACGTAGAATTTATTGACAGTAGTGATAAATTGCTCGGCCTGTAGATCGTTGATAACGGTGGGAGGTGCACGAGCCTGGTTTGACGATGACCGTGGCACCCAGTGAGAACCGGCGCTAATGCGTTCCTCCCGTCGTCCGCCCGGGACGGGACTCCCAACCTCCAAACCCCCAATACTGCCCGAGACTGGTATCTTCTTCACGAAATCTTAGAAACGCGGTCATTTTTGCTCTACCCTAGGACGGGAGTTGCAAAACCACTTCACCGAACCAACTAACAATAGCTTATATGAATACTCGTGAATACCGGCTAGAACTAGAG
The DNA here is from genome assembly GCA_947396885.1 of Heligmosomoides polygyrus polygyrus. Lineage (NCBI taxonomy): Eukaryota > Metazoa > Nematoda > Chromadorea > Rhabditida > Heligmosomidae > Heligmosomoides > Heligmosomoides polygyrus. The sequence continues at coordinate 64,255,242 of OX377206.1, read as the reverse complement.
GAGAGATGTTGCCAAAATCTATGAAACGATGGTGGCAAAAACTGCTGAGGACTTTCTATGAAGATTAATAAAAACTTCACGCACGCGACAGTTCATTTACCAATGTGTCCAAAAGGACACCGAAAGCGTACGCAGAGGCTTCAGGATGATAATGGGATTTCGGTGTTGTGCTCTCACCTACTACTAGAGTATTAGAGCCTCTGAAGTTGCCGTTTAGCACAATACATTTGATCTGCTCTGCTTCTCTTTTCTAAAAAACCATTTGACGCCTGCTTAAATTCATTTTGTGGACACGGAAAGGTGTTCACTCCCCATTGACGGTGGGTTGCGTGTCTCTGTCGAATAGGCAGATTTGGCCAAATTTGAAGCTATAGCAATTGGCGTCATTCTATCAAAAGCTCTTGATATCCATTGAAGCTTCATTCTCATTGGCAACGGTGACCTATGCATGTAGTCAATCGCAGCTCCCTCCATGGATTTTGTTAGGCGGCCAATTGTAGCTGAATTATTGTCCAGACCATATATGTGGAAATTCGCATGAAACTCAACACAAGGCATTATTTCTATAACTCTTTGAAGGGGTTGGATGTCTCCCTTTGCTATAATTGGGTCTGGTTTTTCAATAGTGTTAGAGATGAAAGCGAATAAAAAACCATATTTTGCAATTGCTTTTGACGTATGGAATTTGAAAGCTTATTTTCAGTCTACTGTAACGAACTGCAAGTGGCTGACTGTCTGGTACAATAGCGTTCCAATTCTGGGAAAGGGAACGCATTGCTACTGTTTGACGGTCGTTTGTCATAACTCGTTTCAAGCTCATTGGTAGCAACTTTAGCTATTTAATACCACTTTTGAAAAAGCATAATGCAGCCCCATAGCAAGGTTTGAAATCATGACCTGGTCATGATTTGCCTTCAGGAGGAACGCTATTTGATTTAACTCTCAGAAACTCCCGCCCCTGTTCCCTCCGAATATTCCAGCAAACAGTTTCAGCGAAATCTGAAATTTTCTGCTATATTCACAAAATTGCAATCTAGCATGTTGTGGCATCCAACAGTAAGTTTTTTCTTCAAATTCGTATAATCACAAATCGAAAAAAGGTGAACTGAGTGTTAACTAGAAAGAGTAAGGAGGACAAATGGAGGAAGGCAAGAAAAAGCGTCAGCACGTCTGTAACCACCATAAAATAAGGACGTAAGACAATGCCACTCCTACGTCCTGTAGGTTTTCAGAATTCCGTCGTTTTCTCGACTGAAAAAAGACTGAGTTCTTTTACTGTTGTAATAAAGGTATTCCAACTCATTTAAAATTACGAAAATCTTTTTCTACCCTCGAAATTGACGAGCTTGTGGATAAATTAATGCACCAGTTTCTTAGCTACGTGAGATGTTTGGTCACATCTAAAAAGAGCTTTTCTCAGTTAATTCCACAAGGATTAAATTCTCCTTAGATGGGAGTGCTGGCTGAGGAATAACTAGTTGACATAGGATATTTCTCGAGTTTGGATTATTAATGCAGCGTCTTCAATATTAAGGATATTAGGCGTTATTTAATGTCACAACAGATCACACTATGCTGAATTCAGATATGGTGAGAAACGTAGGGTGTTTCGGGTTCGGATGAACCCGGTTGGTTGAATGTTCGAAGGAAAAGCCACAAGAGATTTGGAAAAGGTTATGAATCCATTCTAGGTCCTCTACAAGAAAATGAGTCATAAGTAAACCATAAGTTATTGAGCTAACTTTGGCTAGAAACTGTGGTATTAATATGGATGCGGCCGTAGTGAGCTGTTGGTTCTTACTTATTGACTTTTACTAGTCCGACTTTTCGGCGACATCGCCTTCTTCGGAGCTTGGAAAAGTCAGACACATTGGCAGCTTTGCTCGTCTAAGATCATTTTATCCTACGGAGCATTTTTTTTTTCAAGGAAACAGGCAGGATCAGACATGAACGTTTCAAAGGACGGCTAACCTGACAGGTAATAATTTGTGCAGAGTCCTATGACCGTCTTTTGGAATCAGGGATGTGCGCTGACTTGTCGCCGGTAAATTTTTTACCGCATATTTTGACGCATAAAATCGCCGGTAAATTTGGCAAATTCGTTAATTTTTAAAATTTAATATTCTCTCAAAAACAACAAGTTTTAAGCGGCTGTGACGTAAAAAAAAAGCGAAAAGCTTTTCACCAAAACATCCTCACGCTCAGAAAAACCATATCGTCTTCATTTCGTTATGCATATGTCAACCTAAGACAAACATTGCCCTAAAAGCAGCGAGCATCCTACAACAAACAAAATAATCAGAACTCTCAAAACAAAACTTCCAAGAACAACATTGGAGGTGGAGGTCACTTTATAGATCAGAATAAGCGAAGCTTCTGAAAAAACGAAACATTTTCAATTACTCATATTGTGCTACATAAGCACTTCAGAACACACACGGCTCAGTGGTACTCGGTTTATTTCTACGACAGAGGACGTCCGCAACCAATACAGAGCAGCAAATAGGGTGGAGCTTTCAGCGTCACTTCGATCGCGACACCCGCGCGACAAGGCAAGTGTATTAGGATATCAAAGCAATTCGTGTATTAGAATAAGCTTTTAAGATTTAGCTTTTCTGCAGCTTACAAAAAAAAAACGACTTGAGCCGATTGCATCAACAATGGAACAACAAATGGTCGTCAGACCGGAGCAGAAAACCATAAACATTCCATCTGATGCGATCTCGTGCTTTGCTGCTACGCGTCCACCGTAAGAGTCAGCTCGGTTCCTCTTGAGCGTTGGGAGCAGCGCCTTGAATGTGTTCACTCGCGCTACCCTTCTGCGACGGGGATCGGTCAGGAGGTGGTACACTCGCCCCCTGCTGGGGGGCGTGCTATCTTCCTCTCATCTCCCTTGCCCATCCACCTCCAACCCCTAAGCTTCACCGAGAGTCTAACTGCTGCCTTACGAAACCTTTGACGCGCAAAACAAAAGTTTCCGGTCCAGGAACAGCGGTGTACCTCCTGACGCCACGCCCCCCAACAGGGGGCGGGTGTACCTCCTGTCGCGCTGCCTTCTGCGACAACCGTGCCCATGCGATGAGAGGAGTCAGCGAATACCATGTCGCTGGACGAGCGTCGACTAATTGCGTCGAGCCGCGAGGACGACGATCGAATATGGAGTGACGCGAACGAGAATATTAAGCGATGAAGGAGTATGAAGAGAACAAAATGACGACAGGTGTTAAACGAAAAGCGGAGGTGGCGTAGTGGCGTAGTAGAAGTAACGACGGATGTGCGAATTGAACGACGAAGGAAGAGTCGTTGTACCCTAGAAATAGATGAAATGGTTGTGGCGACGTTTTGCGGACGGAGTGTTGCGAGCTAAACATAGTACAGAAATTTGGTCGCCGCAACAGCTAGAGAAGGTTACCTGACAGTTCTTTCCGTGATCTGGACGTAAACACTGACGACAGGGACGAAGTTCGGATGCGCGCTTGGCGAGGGACATCACGTAGGAGTGACATCGAGCAGTATAGTGTGCATCGACGTTTTCTGCTGGAGTGCGCTCCAGAAGCACTTGAACAAGGTATTGAATCTGGCATATTTTAGTCAATGCCGAGTAGACGCGACCAGAAATAATAGCGACAATGCGTGTCAGGGCTCCGAAAGACGTCTGTCGTTCTGCCTCCTTTTTGCGGAGTTCACGATTAATGTCGGCACCCTTGGAAAGCAAGACAGAAAGACTAGAAGAGTTGTGAAAACAGGTCGATCCTCAGCTGTGCACCGCAGAAAAATCAAGAAAGTGTTGTTATTCATGTGCCGGCACTTGCAGCTGCACAGGGTCGCAGACGGTCATTGTGCTTGCTGACTGAGGGAGCGCCGCAGCGCTCTAGCGGTCTGGAAGCATATTAACCTAGCGCCTATCGCCAGCTGCAAACCGGCACAGACTATTTGAAAAGCTGTGGTCGTCACCATACAGACGGTCTTCAAAAAGCCTAAGGCCACTGTAGGCCCAAAGGAACATATATGTGGTTGGGAACAGAAAGGCTACCACGGCAAAGAGTGTGAGGGTAAGCATCCAATGGCAGGTCATCAAACTAGCCTAGTTGTGAAATCGTTTCATTCGTGGTGTTGAGGAAAACGTCAAATGTCCACGTTTTGCGAACAAAACGCCTGCGAGTTCAGTTGAAAAAATTTTCCCACCACATATGGTGAAGCATTGTGAGTCCACGATGGCGCTTCCGAACGCTAACCTCAGTGTATTAGTTTCATTGTTCGGACTGCATGAAACGGAGAAGACGTGATGTGCACACTGGACAATTGTCAACGATGAGATCGATGTAAGGCAAGAGAATGAGATTTTAGTGCCCTGTGCACGCCTGTATCAGCCTGCCAGAGAGCCGTTTATTCTCCTTCGGTTGATTCTACCGTCACGGTAGCATTTTCAACATGCATTAACACGTACGGAGTGGATATTGGTAATAGGTAATCGCTGTTACTGACCGCGTCCGCTAATTCACTCTTTAGTGAGTCGAAATATATTTATTTATTTATTTATTTATTTATTTATTACACGAAAAATATCGTGTGGACAACCAACCATTGTAAGGGCACAAATCAAAGGAAACGACCATAAACTATTACCACCTATATATAAAAGAGTTTGTCCGTCGAATGATCTAACCTAAGTGAGGTACGCCGCATAATCCACAGCGAGAGCGGTTGAGTGATCTAACCGAAGTGAGATACGCCGCATCATCCACAGCGGGGGCGGTCGATGATCTAACCTGAATGAGGTACGCCTCATCATCTACAGCGCGAGCAAAATTTACCATTGAACGTGGGATGTTGCTGCAGCAGGGGAAACGCAGCCCTTTACTGCTTATCACAACAGCATCTACGCGCGTTTCTGAGCGTCCAGATTCAGAAGCCGACTTCGTGCCATTAGCATGAGAAGACTACTAAAGGGGTAAGGGTAGAAGGGGGTCCTTGAGGGTGGAGAACCGGCAGCGATCAGGAGGCAACGACCAGGAGGAGCATCGGGATGGTCGACGGGGGAACAAGGAAGCAGGCCAGGAGGTGGCACCAAGAAGAGTTTAGGCAATATGTAGGGATCATTAGGGAGTTACCAATCAGGCGAGGGGACAGTAAGGAGGATCAGCAAGGGGATCCATTACCATTAAGAGAGACCGGATTTAGAGGATGTGACACCGATGTCACACAATGGGCGTTCGTTCGTCGTTATCGTGTCGTGAGCGTGGGAGGCCTAATTAATTGGGGTTGAGTAGTAGGGAAGATCTCGAGGGGGGGGGAGGAGTTTACCTGGAAGAAGGGACCTGAGGCCGGATTCATTAACAATTAAACCCGTGGGTATGCGGTGCATAAGGAGTAGAGATAAGATAAGAGTCAGGTAGAGATAAGGTAAGAGTCAGAGACGCAGGTTTCATCGTGGGTATCTCTATCCCTATACCGGCGGGTTAGCGTTGGTGAATCCGGCCCCTGGGGGTTACCAGGACGGGAAACCAACAAGAAGGGAGCCGTAAGGGAATTACGAGAATTACGAAGAACAAGGAATCTGCCATATGCATAGCCTCTTCATGCTCGACGCAGCGGCAACTGCGAGTGCCTCTGAGCTTCTTGATCCAGAAAACGGGCCCCCTACGTCGCGCAGCAAGCATCCTGATTCTGAATAGTGTCACCGATCGCGCCGTGAGCATGGGAGGACCACTAAGAAGGTGGTGGAGAAGGGCGGTAAGGGGGACCTCTATGGTGGACCCGGAGAGCGACCAGGAAGGAAAGGAAGAACCCGGAGGAGCGGCCAGGACAGGGAAACCAGCAAGAAGAGACCAGTAGGTGTCAATAGTGGAAACAAAGGAGTGGGCCAGTAGTTGGGACCAGGAAGGTGGGGGACTAAAGAGGGGGAGGGAAGACCTGTAAAGGCGGACCAGCAATTAGATCCAGGAAGTAACGAGAGAAGGGAACCTGGCTTCGGAAGACATGTCAACGACAACTTGAAACGCTAGCTGTTGAGCATGAGAACGGTTACGGAGGAACAAACAGGGGCAGAAATACTACGCAGCACAAACCAATGACATTACTGTCCAGTCAATGTCTATGATGAAGGTACCGAAGTTGCGAAGGGCTTGACGCCGATAAGATACACACCAAGTTCTAGATGCTAGCGAACTTTATGTTTTACAAGAACTACCTTCCGTAGGTCGGTGATGCTACAAAGTCGCGTGAAGCGCGCAAGTGCGAGACACGCCGTTAGGCGTGTCGGAGCACTTGTCTATAAATAAACGCAAACTAAACGATAGAATAAACTATTACTAATACAACTAAGCGAACCTATAAAAAGAAGGAAGAATAAAGACTGACGAACGATTAGACGGACAACGTCTAAGGTTGCGACGGTATTATGGCTTGAGATGTAATTTGAGGAATGTCTTAAAGGCATTGCAGCTACGTGGTAAATGATACTTCTTGAGAAGCTTCTCAAAAGAGGAAGGTGTCCTGTGAGTAAAAAAGAAACGTCTAGAATTTAGTCTAACAGTATCAGCATCATATTTGATTGGGCAACCTCGAGTGTTTGTTGCTCTCACAGTCACAAAATTCGCGAGTTTGATGCCAATTTCCCGATGAACGATTATGTGAAAAAGGAGAAGGTCGTTACGCTTTCTTCTAACAGATAGAGTGAGCAATCCAAAATCGAGATTTCTTTCAATACTCGAAGGAATTTGGTCATATAAGAACCCTAGCGCACGTACCATGAGCTTCCTTGTGAAGTTATTCTGAACTTTTTCTAGCAAAGCAATTATCTTCCTTTTGTGGGGATTAAAAACAGGAGTGCCATATTCCAATATTGGCCTGACATGTTGTGGATACCCAACTAGATCCATGTGCAGATATGTAATATAGTGTATTATAATATAGGACATCTCGATTTGAATGATAAGACTTAAGATACTTAGGTGAACAATATAAGATAAGCACCATTGAATATCATCCACAGGCATAACCTAGCGATATCGTAAGTAGGCACTCATGAACGTAATCTCCCGTGGCGCTCGAGTGCGGCACCGTCTTTTAGGTTTACACTTGTGATACCGATTGCGGACTGAATGTCACCATATCGTTGCTACGCCCACTGAAATTGTGTATATATACAATGCATTGACCACTATTGTGGGTTCTAGCATAAAATCGTGAGAATAAACCTTTGTTCCACTGAATAGTAAAGCCACCCCATTGGTAGTCCACCTAATTGGTGTATCGACCGTGGAAAAAACCCAAGTCTGCGCTAGTTCTCCTCAGTGAGAAGCGGACGGGTTTTTATTAGCTTTCTTTGCGAGTTTTCTTCGGAGACACCAGAAAGCAACCGTAAGTCCTTCGCGAGTTCTCTTCGTGGAAACCAGGACTTGATTGTCAGCTGTGCTAGTTCTCTTCGTGAGAAGCAGCCGACTATTTTAAATTTTCCTTTGCGAGTCCTCTTACGAGGAACGAGGAAAATAAAAAAGCTTCCTTTGCGAGTTCTCTTCGGAGAAACCAGGAAGCAACCCTAAGTCCTTCGCGAGTTCTCTTCGGAGAAGCCAGGACTTGATTGTCAGCTGTGCTAGTTCTCTTCGTGAGAAACAGCCGACAATTCTAAATTTTCCTTTGCGAGTCCTCTCACGAGAAACCAGGAAAATAAAAAAGCTTCCTTTGCGAGTTCTCTTCGGAGAAACCAGGAAGCAACCCTAAGTCCTTCGCGAGTTCTCTTCGGAGAAGCCAGGACTTGATTGTCAGCTGTGCTAGTTCTCTTCGTGAGAAACAGCCGACAATTCTAAATTTTCCTTTGCGAGTCCTCTCACGAGAAACCAGGAAAATAAAAAAGCTTTTTTGGAGTTCTCTTCGGAGAAACCAGAGAGCGAACGAATTTCCATTCCGATCAAGGAAGGGAAATCGAAAGAATACCTTCTTCGCGAGTCCTCTACCGAGAAACCGGAAGGAAATTTTAAATTTCTTAGCGAATTCTCACCGAAGATCCTAAGAAAGAAAAAAGATCCTCGTGGCAGGAAAAGCTTTGAGCATAGAACTACTCGAACCATTTCAAATAGCAGGTGAATGTCAGACGTCACGAAATCTTAGATATTTTTGAGAAATTCACCAAAACGCGATAGAAATGGCCGATGTTCAAGCCTTGAAGACGAAGATTTCCAGCGCATGTAAGCACATTCGATCCAACAATGGTCAGATCGAATAACTCCAAAACCCATTCGAATTTTCACCGGAGAAAGCGCAATGCGAGGAGGATATCAGAAAAAAGACTGCTGACTTGAACAACCTTTCACGAGGAATATCACAAGGCAAGCAGTTACTGGACAAATACGCTATGGAAGCCATCGAAAGGATCGACAGACGAGCCGAACAAAAAAGCAGGAAAAGCTCATGATGGGCCTGAACAAGCATTTAGAAGATGATGCAAATAGTCTGGACATCATAACATGTCAATGGCTCAACAAAATATAATTCCATTTAGAGGAACTGGCGCAGCAAGCCGCCCCCACAGCGGATGTGGCTTCTAGTGTCAGTCACCAGGCCACTAGAAGTCACAATAACGGTACAAACGATCAAGAAGTACCTACCACCAGGCAACCGAAGCCAGCGTATCAGACGTCCACTACCCGAACTCCCAATATTCTCAGGGGATTTCAGGGAATTTACCACCTTCTGGTCAGTCTTCCAGTCGTTGATACATGACGACGTTGACCTCTCTGAGCATGACAAAGTCCTGTTCTTGAAGCAAGCAAAAGCAGCAGCTTCAATCAACAGCATTCCAGTTATTGGAGAAAAACACAACGTAGCAGTGAATATCTTGAAAAGCAGTACGACAGATCCGAGAGCATGGCGGATATTCTCATCAGCGAAATCGAGCGCATACCTCGAGCTAATGATAATCCCAAGAGCTGTCGTGAAACACTGTCATCAATTTCTTCACGAGTCGTACATCTGGAACAAACTGGAGTGTCACTTAATGCAGATAGAGTGTGGCGCCGTTTAATTTTATCGAAATTCACGGAACACATTTGCGGTGCAGTGATACAAAAGGAGAGGAATGCCGATAATCCGTTCGAAGTAATCGACATCATGGACGCGATTGTAAGATATCATCACGCTACAGGAAACGACCGAACTCACAACGAGGACCTTGTTTGGAGCCGACAACCACAGATCAAACAACTTCGTGAGGTCACACACCACCCCTCAACAAACGAAGCATGTCGACAAACGAAGGATCTGCTTGTGTGGAGGATCCCATCCTCCTCAGTATTGCGACAAATTTCCAACAGCTGAAGCACGACGAATGGAAGCCAGACAGCAAGAAGTATGCTGGAAGTGCTTCGATCGGTCGCACAGCTCGAAACTCTGTACAGCCGTTGGGAAATGTCCAAAATGCAACGAAGATCACCATTCGTCTCTATGCGTTGGGACAAACGGTAGAACAGGTCAAGCCGAAAGGAGGCAAAATCAACCGCCATCATTAATCCATCAAGGAGCAGTGTCCGTTGCGCTGTCATCGAAGAACGGCCGCTCCATGTGACAGGCAAAAAGAAATGGAGAATCTATTGAAAATATCAACCGATGCCACACAACTGATTTCTCAGTTTCGCGTAGAAGCCCAGTCGAAACAAAACAACGGACTTCTAGCCAACACGTGCAACAAATGGCTTCCGTGTTGACAATCAATGAGTCAGAAGTAGACTACCAACCGATAACTATCCTACTGGATTCTGGAGCAATTTCATAAAAAAGAAGAAACTTTTCATCGCTCAGAAAAGTCTTCTTTCCACGAAGATCTCTCCAGATATAATAACTGGACAAGACCTCATAAACCAGATCATTCTTTACGACGTTCCTATAATGAAACTGCTATCTGGTTTGATTCTGACACCTACCATTTTTGGCTATACCATATCCGGTGAAATTTGTACAGGCAGTTTTACATATGGGAGGCAGGGAACGCATATCGCGACAGAAGGAAAGGCACAAATTACGAGAGGCTCAACGTCCGCACGAATTGGTGAAACAGACGTGCATAGGAACGAAGAAGTTGGAAGAAACTAAGGACACCATAGATTCATATATCCAGCCGTTCCTTCAAACATCTTCAGCAACCCACGATAGTACGACACTATCGAGAATCGAGCAGCTGGCGAAGGTTTCCACTAACGAGAAAGTGGAATTCAGCAAATGTCTTCACTTCGCCGGAACAGCTCGACCGAAGCAGTATCTCCAAAGTGATGATACAGAAATGGCGACACCACCGAGCGCCAACAAAAGCTGCTGCTTATTTAATTGGATATCCGCAGAAAGGACAAGAAATCCGTTAAGGAAACGACGTGCTGGAAGGAAAACTACCAGATTCAAGTGCTGCACGTCATCTTCATACAAGAACTTCGGGACAAAAAGATATACCTTAGAACTTCTATCGAATATACAAATGTGTTCCCTTTGATTGTGTGTATTTTGTTTGTTCTAACCTGTTGGTTACTTCGTCCTTGTTTCCTCAAAATTGTAGTGTTTTACCTAGCGCTACCGCTACTTGCCGCTCGCCCCAATGTTGTGGATACCCAACTAGATCTATGTCCAGATATATAATACAATGTATTATATAATATAGGACATCTCGATTTGAATGATAAGACTTAAGATACTTAGGTGAACAATATAAGATAAGCACCATACAGGCATAACCTAGCGATATCGTAAGTAGGCACTGATGAACGTAATCTCCCGTGGCGCTCGAGTGCGGCACCGTCTTTTAGGTTTACACTTGTGATACCGATTGCGGCCAGAATGTCACCATATCGTGGCTACGCCCACTGAAATTGTGTATATACACTATGCATTGACCACTATTGTGGGTTCTACTATAAAATCGTGAGAATAACCTTTGTTCCACTGAATAGTAAAGCCACCCCATTGGTAATCCACCAAATGACATATTTTGTACACTTGAAGAAACACATTGGCGTCCTTAGTTGACAATGCTCTAAACAAATTAAACATTACCTGAATAGCTTTATTGTCTATCATAACGCAATGCTTATCGAAATTGGGATCGCTGCAAACAGGAAATCCTAGGTCCATCAGTTCACTAACACGTTCAAGTAAAGTTCCGTTAATAGTATATTGATACTTGTTGCTATTGCCTAAATGAAACACTTTTAATTTTTCCTCGGGAGGTCCCAATTCAATGACCATTGGTAGACGATGGTAACAGTTTTCTGAAGAACGTCAATGTCATTGGCACTAGATATTGGCCTATAGACTTTGAGATCATCAGCAAATGCACAAAACGCAACCTCGCTCTCACCAAGAATTTTAAGTAAATCATACGTGTAAATGTTGAACAAAATCAGGGAAATGACGCCCCCTTGGGGCACGCCGCTGACGGCAGATCTAGGGGCGGAAAAGGAGGAGTTCAGACGAACAATGTACTTTCTGTTAGACAAGAACGATGCAACCCAGGAGACTATGCGCGGTAGGATGCCAACAGCTCTCATTTTGTTTAGCAACTTGTTATGTGAAACCCTGTCGAACGCCTTGCTAAAGTCGAAGTAGACAAAATCCACATTTCTACCGTCCCTCCAAATCCCTAGTTCAATGATTATGAGTTTCTATCATCGTCGTTACAGTAGATTTACCCTCTTGAAAGCCATGTTGATTTTCCGATATGATAGAGTACTTTTGAAGATGTTCTACAAATACCCTCTTTAATATTTTCTCAAACCGCCTTGCGAAGATGGAAGTAATAATAACTGGCCTAAAGCTCGTGGGTACATTATGAGGCGGCTTCTTAGGAAAGGGAGTAACAATAGAATGAAACAACCTGCTAGGTACCTCAGCTCTCATGAAGCTAAGATTAAATATATACTCTAAAGGACTATTTACTATATGTGCGATTCTTTCAATAAAGCTCAAAGGAATATGATCAGGAGTAAGGCTCTCGGACTGTATCCATTTCAGTAATAGGTTAAGGATTTCTTCCTTGTGAAACCAAACCAAACCGTTCATTAGAGGGAACGCTCTTGTTAACGGCCCAGCTTCATCACTAGATGCGACTCTAAAATATTCCTTAAATGTCGATGCAAATAGCTTAGCTCTATCTTTATCTCTATGGAGAACTCTGCCGGAGGGAGAGCGAAGGGCAGGTATGTGGAAATTCCCGCACAGCCGGAACTTCAAAAGCTTATAAAATGCATTTTTACAACGGGACCCAACAGTCCTTTTTTCCACCGATGCATTGAATTTTCTGAGTTTCGCGTCAAATTTGAAATTCAATTCTCTTGAAACGGCCCAGTGCTCCGGTTTATCTGTTTGTTTTGCTTTTCGCCAAACATTCTCCTTCTTTTTATGGAGCCTCTCCAGGTAAGGTAGAAGCTTAGACTCAGCTAATCTCATTCTCTTAATGGGAACAAATAGCTCAACGCAGTGGTGAAGAATATTGATAAAGAGATCGTATAGTTCGAGCTCATTTACCGTACTAACACTATTAAGCGAGCCAAAGCAGTCCACTCCTCCAAATACCTAATAATGCTGGCATAGTCCGCAAGAGCAAAATCTCTCTTGGTCACGGTTAAATTGGAGGCCAACTGGATCTTAATTTGAAAGCGAATCACAGCGTGGTCGCTAGATCCAAGAGGCGGATCAACGTGTATCCTAGAAAGCAGGTTCCTCTCATTAGTTAAGACTATTAGGGGGGCCAAAAGTAATGAGACAAAATGAAAAAATCTTTATCTCCTTATAACTCAATTACAACTCAACGATGCTGAGGAGTGTATTTGCCATTAAGGGCAAGGACCTTGCTGCCATCGCTCAGCCAACTTCCTGATCCTATCCTTCCAGAACTGCTTGAGCCTGGTGTTGATCAACAGCTCGATATGGTTGCCAAGGACTGCTTGGATTCTTGTGTTCCTTCCCACCAGGAAGTCCTTTAGGCTCAAGTAATAGCGGTAGTTGCATGGACAGATGTCCAGCGAATACGGTGGGTGAGGCATGTGAACGTAGCCCAGCTGGCCAAGCTTATCCGTGCTTACTTTTTCCCGATGGGGAGCGGCGTTGTCGAAGAGGAGAACCTTCTTGAAGCGCTGCGAATGAATAAGAGCGAGTCGCCGGCCCATCTCCTCTATTTCGTTCACCATGGCCTTGGAGTTCATCGCGGTGCTCTTGGGAAACAGCCTCCGGTAAACCGAACCATGGGCGCAGACCCAAAAGCTCCAAAGATGCTTCTCGCCGTGAACATCTCGCGGAACGAAGGTCGGTAACAATTCACCAGGCCTCACCCAGACTCGCTGCTTGGCAGGGCTAAGGTAGAAGACGTACTTCTCATCTTGCGTGAATATTGAGCCCAGGCTGCTCGGGGTTGGGAATTGGGGAGATTTGCGCGACACAGGTCGACTCGTCAGACCGGGGTTTCGGCATGAGACAGGCTGGGGTTTTTGGCATGCTTCTGGAAAGGGCGGAAGTGGTAACTTCTCAGATGGGCTTCAGTAAGTAGCATGCAATCATACAAATACGATAAGCACAAAACTGGACTCCAGCCACGAGATATGTGGACACGGCATGGAGTGTCTCATTACTTTTGCCCCCCCCCCCCCTAATAAATCAAGAATGCTGTTACCTAGCGTTTCGATGTGTACGCACTGGATAAGTGCATGTGTTTCGCACATATTCAGAAATTCTTTAGCGCTAGAACTATTAATTTTCATCGTCGGGTTTTGACTCCAAGAGATCTCGGGGAAATTAAAATCACCCATCAAAATGCAGTGATGATTGCATGCTAACAAATCGCTTATGGCCTTTAAGAATTGTCTCATGCTGGAAAGTGAGCAACTCGGCGTTTTGTAGACAATGATGAGTCGTGTTGTTTCCAGTTTGATATGAAGATCGCAACATAGAAGTTTATAAGCATCTGTGACCGACTCCTCAAAAACAAGCGCCAGAGATAAAGATTTCAGCGCCACTAATGCAACGCCTCCATCCCTTTTCACAGTACGGTCGCACCTTAGCGTTACATATTGAGAGCAGTAGCCATCCAATAGAGGCGCCTAAGAAATATTTTGATTGAGCCACGTTTCCGTAAGCAAAACAATGTCAATTTTCCGTTTGAGGATCACCGCACACCGCAAGCGCGTCTTGGTTTTTTACCACTGAAAGAATGTAAGCTAGAACACATGAAATACTTATCACTGGTATCCGTCGAGGCCCTACATGTTTTCCGCACTATGGGATAATTCATTTGAATGCGATAAGGAAAGACGAGAATTCATCAAAGTACCACTATTATTCATGGGATCAGGGGAAATTTGCTGGTTGTGAGCCAGCTCGGAAGGATATGAATGATTCTGAATCCGAGAAAACCTTTCAACTTTGAGACGATTACGTTCCAACTTTGGGAGCGAGGGCCTGATAAAAACCTCCTCAGAAAGGAACCTAAGATGGGGAGTCCTCTTCAACGTAAGCGTAGCAAAGAATGACGAAGGAAATACAACCTTTGAAAGACGGTACCCAAGTACCGGGCGCCCCATGCGATAAATAGCGACCGGGCGGCATTCAATAGAGAGAAAATCGAGAATTAGCCTAACACAATTGGTGTCGTGTACTACCCTAGCGGAGGAGACAGGTGCAGAACACTCCTTGACACCTATAACAACTACAGAGCGACGACGTTCAATATCTTCAGCAGAATTACCAGATAACATAGGACTCCCTTGAGAGCTAACTTGAGAATACTTCTGTTGAGACAAAGTCTGCTTAAGAACCCCAATCTGAGACCTAAGGCTATGAACCTCACTTTCAAGCTCACTGTTCCTTGCGCGTACCAAATTGTTCTCCTCTACCAGTTTCTTGTTCTTCGCTGCAACTGCGCTTAGTTGGTCCTTCACCTCCAACATTCAGCCCATAGCCGCCTTTAGGTGCGGCGAGGGGGGGGGGATTGATCGGCTATGAAAGTCGACTGCCCGAGTCAGATCGTCATCGGTAGCGGGAGAAAAAAATCCAACCGATGTTTCTCACCCTTCGTCCCTGAATAGGTTTTGGAACGACAGGTGTGTCCATGAGCGGAAATTATCGATGAAGTACCAACAGACCTACTTGGGTGGCTTACGATCAGTTTCAAACGTCCCAGTCACAAGAACTACGTTGATGCAGCGATCGGAGCAGATCTCGGCGGCCGACTCAATAAAATCGAGGCAGGAATAACGAACGACCAAGAGTAGTTAAGTCACCCGATCGAATACAGTTACGGAAGATAGTGTAGTAGGTCCGTCCTTGTTGCAGAACCAATAACACAAATGCGGAAGGCGCAGATACAGGAAGAAGGCGGCTGCCAGAAAATGCAGAGAGCAGATAGACGAGCCGCCTCTCACGGGCAGTGCGCCGAGTCAAGTCTTCGAGTTCTTGTACTGCAATAGAGAAACACGTCATTTACTTTGTTTGTTGTATACTTTTAAGGAAAATTATCGTCAAAAAATTTTCGTTGAGTTTTATTCAAAAACTTCGTAGGCGGTGAAGGATATCGGAATGTGAAGGACGCGAAGGGTACATGAGCGGAACGGGATTGCGCAGAGACAGCTGAAGCCGCTGCATTAAGTGGAATAGGCTGGGTATCCACAGAAAGAGAATGATTCGATTCGGGAATGACGTCATGCAGACCAACCCTTTCGTAGGTAGTACAAACGCACAAGCTCATACCTCTACAACGCGTTACGTGTCGAATGTGCTGTTTAGTGTCCCTCGTCTAGAATAATGAAACCTTTGAACAGCCTAGCTTCAGGGGCGTGCGAGAGATCTCAATGTATCCCGTGCCTTCATTTGGTGTTACACAGCAGCTCACTTGCGTATCGATACCGTTGGTGCAGACTAATTCGACGAAGCGGCGTGTGTGCTCATTTTGACAAACAGGTACAGCCGTGGGTCGGACGAAGGCTGGAGTGAAGGCGCATACTGACCAGGGAAGGGTCTCAGGAGTAGGTCTGAATGGGAAAAATGGGTAGTACTGCGAGAATCTTCATCCTTCATATAGTAGAAAAATATGTTTCGTTTTTGCTGAGTCCTTCAACCGAAAGAACTACGGGCCCTCGAAGGCGGGGGTACAGTAGCGCATCGTCAGCACGTGCTCACGTGCATGCGTGCGCGCGATGTTGTATGGGACGCGGCGAAGGACCTAGCGGCAAGCGAGTCGGTGGCTCAGCAGGGAACGAGCTTCAAAGATGCTGGACCGGATGTTCGACTCGCGTGCTATGCACTATTTTTGCTTTTTTTATAGCCGCTGCCTCCTTCACAAAATTGCTTCCTATACATCTCCTACACATTTATTTCACTCTTAGTTGTCAATAGAGCCAGATTCGTGATTAAAAGGAGGAAAACAAAAGGCTGAAAATGTGATAAAACGAATGAAACCCGAAAGGACCAAACCCAACAAAAACCAAAGCAATAGTTTGGTTTCCGTTTCGCACGTGCCTTTAGACGGAAACCAAACCAAACCAATAACCGTTCCTCTGGTCGTCAGTAAGGGAGGAACGGTATGTGAGATTTTTGGTAAATTAACCTGTGGAATGGAAGAGCCTTGCACTATACAATGTCGAAATCTTACAGCAAGTATCTGTAATTATTACAACAATAAACTAAATTAATAAAGTGTAAAGTAGAGGTAAAGGCTTAAATAATCAATCAAAGAGCAAGGAAATAGTATGAGTGAAGTAAAGGAAGGAGAGGAGCCATTAATGTGAAATGATGACATAAAAAATAGACGTCAAAAGGAAGGTACGTGATTACACCAGTCATGAAGGGTGTCAACCATTCATAGTAATAATGAATATAATGGTATAAGCTGCAAGCTAATGCTAAATAGCGAAAGAATAGTACATAACAGGCCTAACTGTAACTGAACAATTGGAAAGGCTAAGTGCACTAAATAATCTTTTACTATGGGGCTTTACTGTTTCGATGCACCCGGATGTCAACGAGAATGTCCAACATACATATGTAAACGCGTTGCGAGGGAAGCAAGCAAGGAGTTATAGTAGATCGGAGAGGGCAGACGGCTAGCCGAATGGACCTAGCCTTGTGCAATGTTAGAGAGTACCAAAGAGTAAAGTGAGGAGAAACTCTAGTAGGGAGAGCACAGACGGCTAGCCGACTTGACGTAGTCCCTTGTAGTGGTAGGAAGTTGTGTATGGAATTTTTCTAAAGAGGAGAGTGCAGACGGCGAGGCGGAGCGATGAAAAAGGTGCAAATCTGTATTCAACGCTCCGACGCACCCTGGATAAAGGGCAAGCGTGCAAATGGTTAAAAAGGTCCTGAATAGAAAACTATTTGGGTGTGCCTAAAATTGTTAATAGGATTGTTTTTGCTTAGCGAAGGGGCGAATATGTTCGTGGCTGCTTAGTGCGATGGCCATTTACCATCGTTACGTCGTTTGTGCTCGTATTTCATGTTTGTTATAATCGCTACGTGGTTCGTGTTTTTTATTCATGTTGCTATAATCGCTAATTCGTTAGTGTCTGTAATAATGTTCGTAATAATTAGCTTATGTTTCAGAATTAAGCGGCTGCGATGTCCAAAGGAGGCGCGATGGACAGCAAGGAGGAGCCTTGGATGCAGGTAAGTGGTTTGCCTGCTTGTTATTATGTTGAAATAATTATTAGTGAAGGTTGTATAGTAAGTAAATAGGTATTAGCGTGTGTGTATGTATGTATCTGTCTGTGTGTGTATGTGTGTGGTGTATGACCGAGAATGGTGAGAATCTAACACAAATGATGTTTTAATCAAACCATTCACTTAGTTTTTCTTTAATGTTAAATTTACAATTAATTATGTTGTATTTATATTGAATAAATTTATTTTTACGTATACATTTGAATAATGATTGAATAAATAATTCTCTTTCATAACCTGATCTGATAAGCTGGGATTTTGTGAGTAGTAGTCGATCAATAAAATGTTCAACATTAGTACAGGTTCGGGCGATTCTTAGGATTTCGGTATAAACTGTAGCTTTTTTGATGGTTATCGACAAATTAGAGTAACTATTTGGAAACCGTTTAATTTGGAAGGGGAAATTATCGGTTTTATTGAACATTTTTGTTGTAATAATGTCATTTTGTACTTTTATACTAAGATACAGATAGTTGCAAGAGAAATCATTTTCATGTGCAGTTTCCAAGTTTAGAATGTTGTCATATATCGTCAGGAGGGTACGATAAAGGTTATCATTTTGAGAATTGTGAACAATTAATAAATCGTACATGTAACGATAAGGAATAAATAGGAAATTGGATAAAAATTGTTATTGATTGAAAATTTGTATTCATAGAAGGAGAGTGTGAGATCAGCTAGGAGAGGGCTAGCATTACTCCCTTGAGGTACCCCTACTTTAACACAGCATGACCTCGACAGCCCTAGTCACCTGTGCCTGCTGTAACCCACCGTAATCAGCCGAAATGCCAAAAGCGAATGTAAGATTCGTGAGCAGCACCCCAAATACCCCCCCCCCCCCTAGGAGAAGTTTGCGCGAAATCGGTGATTATGACCTCGACAGCCCTTGTCATCCCTACCTGCTGTAGCCCGTACCTGCTGTGAGGTTACTGTTTAACACTCGCTGAAAAACACAAAACGTTGTATAATTCAGAAACTGGGAAAAGTGAGTGAACCGCAGCTCATAGTGAATTCTTATTTGACAACTTAGAGTGAAATAAATGTGTAGGAGATGTGTAGGAAGTAAGCTGATTTAAACCGTCATCAATGCACTATTGTAATTTCACGACCCAAGAGGTCGAGGAGAGGTTGAAATTTTTTTAGCTCGAACCTCCCCGAGAGGGGTTATTTGGGGGTGCTCATTACGAATCTGACGTCCGTTTTTGAAATTTATGCATTACGACAGCTTACAGCAGGTACGGGTAACTAGGGTTGTCGACATCATGGAGTGATAATCACGAATTTGGGATGTTGTTCACGAATCTGACCCTTTTGACAATTTAGAGTGAAATAAATGTGTAGGAGATGTGCGGGAAGCAACTGGCGAAGGAGGTAGCGGTTATGAAAAAATGCAAAAATAGTGCATAGCACGGGAGTCGAGCATCTGGTCTAGGACCTTTCCCATCTTAGCTCTTTTGGCTCAAGGACTCAGCAAAAACGAAACATGTTTTTCTAATACTAAATGAAGGGTGGAGATTCTCCTAGTAGTATCCATTTTCCCCGTTCAGGCCTATCCCTTCCCTGGTGAGTACTGTCACGCTGTGGATGTCGAATGTGTAGTTCGATAGATGCTATGTCTTGAGCTAATCTTTTGCTGGATTTCGATTTGATGCTGGTAAGGAACCAAACAATTAAAAACAAAAGCATTCCCAACGGGTAAATGATTACGGAAGCTGGCAAGATTGCTCCTGTAGGCCAACATTTTCGGTTAGCAATGAGTTGCTAGAAAAGAATTTGTAGTTCTCACAGAATGGAGTTGTTAGGCACAACATGGATTCAATAGTACCGTTCGCAAGTACGCTCATAGGAAAACTGAGATATTGGTGCCACTGGCAGAATACACTGCTGTGTGTGGTTGCTAGAGTTGAATTGCCGACATTTTGCGCCGATGCACTACTCAGAGGGAGATGTCGTCGGTCTTATGCTCACCGTTTGCGCAACTAATTTTGCTTTGTGGGGGCTGTGCTGAGCCCTGTGCCACTAGCAAGGAATTTAGAACGTAAGGCAAGCTGTTAAAATTGCTCCCTATTTTGTTTTTTGTTCTCGTTTGGCCCAGAGATCTGCCTGTTTCACAGAATGATTCCTCTTGTTCCAAAAGGGAATGCTTTTACAGCAGACGACAGCAGAGAATCAAATAAACAGTTGATCAAATTTTACTAGGGTTGTATTCCACTGCACTGAGTATCTTAGTAAGGATATGGGTCTTTGCCGCCAATGTAACGAGATTTCAGTTGTTAAGCTCTTTTCCTCTGTGTTTCGAAAGAAATGCCTTAGGGACACGAGTATTTAAAAGAAGTTTCTCATTCTATTTTAACAGTGGTCCATCTTGTCTTTATCCTTTCTAATTCCTCCAAATAGAACTCACCATTGTCTCTCACTCCTTTACGACTTTTCAGCATTTGCCCCGATTTTTTTTTGAATCACCTGGCATTATACTGTACAACACATTTTTGAGGTTAGAATGAACCTAGGGTTCCTCAGTCTAGACCCAACTTTTGTAGAAAACATTTTGGATTGATGGACAGCATTATAGTAAATACACAAATAAGGCGAAAACTTCCATAGATGTAAGCAAAAGGTCTTCCTAGAGCTAGACCTGCACCTTCAAAGATAGACTGCATGTAATGTACCAGTTTTTGACTAGCTTCAAATGTAATAACTAACGAATGCTAACTTTAGTAAGTGTCATCGGCTTCTTCTCGTCTTTATTTAATTTTACTGTTCTCATGTACAGATGCTCACTGTTACACGTGTATGCGACTGTGCTTCAATGTCCTCGTGGATGTCTTAACCCATTGACGACCGCGCGGGTCGATTTCGGCCCGCGGTTATAAAACTGCTCGCTACGGCCCATTTCTAGTTTTTTTCGTATTTTACGAGTAATCATTAAATAAGTTGAATCCTAGCAATGCTACTGCACTGTGGTACAGCAGACATTTCTATGTACTGATAAAATCAACTAATCAGCACTACACACTATTCAAGCTGCACAAAGATCGGCACTATTCACAAACAGCTAAACACATTTTGTAAAAATGGCCATGCAGAAAAATAATTGGTCACATTTATTGTAAAATTTTTGAAAACAATCTAGACAAAAATATGGCAAACACCTGCTCATGTAGTCATCTTATTTGCACGGTTCGTGGCAAGCATACGCCCTTTATTATTGCGGACCTTCTTACATCTTACATCAGCAGATACATCTTCTATGTTTTGCTTCGAACCTATCCCAGCCTTCTCCAATATGTGGCTAACCTTTGCAGAGGGAGATTCATTTGGAATATCATGAGGTAGTGTTTCCGCGAGATTCCATCGTCCGTGCGGCCACAGCGCGTGGTCCTACGCGCCAGACACGTGATTTGCCGCGCGGTCATCAATGGGATAATAAGGTAGGGGCTCACTAACGCTAAAAGCAAGTTATCGGAGAAGATGGGAGCAACTACTTCTTAACTGAGATCGATAGTACAGGGTGCGTAAAAAGTATTGACGCACCTACATTTTGTTTCAGCTCCAGCTTTCTCTTTCTACCTCTCTAGGTTTTTGTGTGTTATTTTTGTTTCCTGTATTGTGCTCAGAAAACACTCACGAAAAAAAAACTGATGAAACATGACCATCGTCGCTACGGTGGCCCTTTTTTGTCTGTTACCAAAGAGCTGAATATTTCCTTAACAAGAGAATTAGGCGCTGTTCGAAACGGTTGGTGAGGAAAGAGGTCAGCAACCTAAACGTCAGCCACGGCTCTGTTATAACAGATAATGATTACAATATGTTCAAGCACGATAACGTTCGAATCCAAAATTATCAATCTCTGTCCGATAACGGCAAACAGGTAACGCGTGCAGGTGTGGACAGCTTCTCAGACGAACACAGCTTAAACATGAATCCGCTGGATTACTCTTTTTAGGCGATTTTGGAGAATGAGGTCTGGGCTACTTTCAACAGAGGTGACCAGTCGCAGAAGGCTACCCTGTTAAAAGCACGGGACGAAATCCAAGCGGGTACTTGCGGCGCATGCTCATGAATTTTTCCGTCTTTTTTGCTCCTGTATTCACAGTAAAGGAGCCAATGTCAATTACGAGTTACTCTATCGTGTTCGCAAGGTCATTTTCCATATTTCTCAAGTGAATATTTGAAAACTTACTGCGCAATACTATTTCCACAACCGTCATTTACTGCGTCAATACTTTTTACGCACCCTGTATGTTTCCTTCTCCATTCGATAGATAGAAACATGATTTTGCATCAAAAAGTTCGCTAAATTTTCCGGTAAATTTGGGAATTTACCGAAAAATTTCATTAAGAGAATTTATCTCAAAAACGCCGATCAATTATTCAAATCGGTAAATTGTTAACAGTTAGGCGCACACCCCTGTTTAGATCGCCCATGTCCGGCTTGTCTCACTATTCATTATGAAGAGTGTTTTGTTGGATGATACGATATTTGGTGTAGCTGTGCTCCAACGAATATATTCGGATAATTATTCGCATAATTTATTCGAATAATCATTCGAACTATTCGATCATTCGATATTTCTTGATTTTCGAGTATTCGTTCGAATTCGATTATCGATGATTTTCAAAAGTCGAATGTTCGTTCGAATTCGATAATCGATGATTTTCAAAAGTCAAATATTCGTTCGAATTCGAACATCGATAGTTTTCAAAAGTCGAATATTCGTTCGAATTCAAACATCGAGAGAAGCCATATTCGAATATTATTCAAAAATCGAATAATTAAACTCAATTCGATAGAATAATTGCAATCAAATCTACTATATACAGGGCGTCTCATAAGTCCTGTAACAAACCTTAGTTGTATAAAAAAGCTAGCAATTCACCAAATTTCGTACAATTTTAAGCACTATTTGCCCACACTGTGTAGATTATGGTGGAGCAGTATTATTCATAACGGGCCATTCCTGGCGTGATAAAAGCCTTTAGGTCGGATGGGTAGCTCTTCAGGCCGCGTCGGAACGCCTCTTACGGAATTTTATTCCTCATTTGTTACTAAGAAGATGCTGCGCAATAATTTTTATACGCTACATAAAGCATAGGTTGTTCTCTAAAATGGCAAATAAACAAAGACCAAAAATCTAAAATTGCAGGAATTCCACAGCTAGTCTTTTGCAGGTACGATGTTTGGCAGATGTGTGGAGAACTGCTACCACGTCCTCTTTTTTGCTGTTGGAATAATCACTTTACCAGAATGTGCATTTTGCTTTTAAACAGCGCGATTGAGTCTCCAATATATGGTGTTAACTTTTTATGCCCATCGAGCAAGCATTTCTTACTGATTTCCACTCTTTTTACACAAAAACCTAAGGTGTGAGGGGAGGTATTTTGGAAAATCGTGTAAGACGAACAACTGCCATGCGTAGCCATTGTTTGCATATCATCATATTTTCCAGAGCTAGTATTAGGCGCACTGTTATTCAGACCTTTCTGGGGTCGATAATTTTCGAGAGAATTTTTATCAAATGAAGCGCTGGCTGAATACCCTGCCTGAGAGACGCGAGCTGCAGAGCTACCCCTAGTATCTGAAGGCTCTTATCAGCAAGGAATGGTCCTTTATGAATAATATTGCTCCAGCATAATCTACACACTGTGGTTAAACAATGGTTGAAATTGTACGAAATTTTGTGCATTTCTAGCCTTCTTATACAACTGAATTTTGTTGCAGGACTTATGGGTCACCCTGTATAAAAGAGTAAGCGATTGTGTCTGTCCGTCCGTTTGTCCTTTCGTCTGTCTATCTGTCCTTTCATAGAGGTCGTGTCGCGAGCGTTAGAAGACGTGGCGCGGATGCCGCTCAAAGGACGTTCGATTAAGGTTACGTGTCACCGACATCGTTCAGCAGTCGCAAATCGCGCAATGGGTGCGTGGGTTCAGAAGAGGTGTCACTCATGTCACGCAGGGGGTGTAGGGGTTCAGACGACGTGTCACCGATGTCGGTGTCGCGGGGGGGGGAACCAGTAAAGGTGGGATCATTGAAGATGGGGGTATCAGTGAAGTGGGAACAGTAAGGTGGGGAGAGGTCAGTAAGGAGGAGCCGGTAAAGGGACCAGTGAAGGTGGGATCAGTAATGGGGACCGGTGAAAGGGGGACCACACCAGTACGATGGGGGAGGGAGACCAGTAAATGGAAAGCAGTGTAGAGGAGACCTCTAAAGATGGGAGCAGTAATGGGGGACAAGCCAAGGAAGGCACCAGCAAAAGGAGACCAGTGAGGGAAGTATGAACCGGTAGGGGGGCGTAAAAAGTGAGACCAGTAAAAGTGGGACCAGCGAAGGGGACCAGTAAGGGCGAGCCAGTATTTCTCTCAGTATCGTCCAACGCGTATCGGGCTGATTCAGAAAATGTCACCCCGACATCGTACAACGTGCCTATCAGATCGGACTTTGCGCAGCATCCGTGTGATTTTCAGAAGAATTTTTAAAAAATTCGTGCAACGAGTGTGCGCGTACTCGACTCTCACCACGTTTCTCTGCCGGCACATGGATCCTACTATATATAAGCGAGAACGGTCGTTTGCCTGTGTGTGAGTAAGTGTGTGTGTGTGTTTGTTTGCACAGAAGTGCTGAAGGAGTGTGTTGGGAGGAAGTATGGGGAAGGGGGGGGGCGGATGTTGTAGTTGTCACTACTTGTCAACTGTTGAAGTTGTCGACAGGCGTCCATGTTCAGACGACATGTCATTTCTTCCCAAGTCGCGCAAAGGAGGTGCGGGTTGGGAAGAAATGTCCCCCACCTCCTTCAACATGCGTCCGGGTCTAGAAGAGGTGTCAGCGAGGTGGGTCAACAGGTGTCTGAGTTCAGAAGACGTGTCACCGGTATTCCACCAAAGATGTTCGGGTTGAGGAGAGGTGTCAACGTTGTCGCGCGAGGGTTCCGGATTCAGACGTGTTACTAGTGAAGGTGGGACCAGTAATAGGGGACCGGTGAAGGATGGGGTTCCAGTAAGGGGAATCGGTAAAGGGTTGATCAATAAAGGGGGGACCAGTGAAGGTGGGACCGGTGAGGAAGGGACCAGTAATGGGGACCGGTGAAGGAGGGGGAAGGGGTCCAGTGAAGGGGGACCGGTGAGGAAGGGACCAGTTATGGGGACCGGTGAGTTGGGAGAGTGGTCCAGTGAAGGGGAACCGATAGAAGGTTGACCAGTGAAAGAGGGAACCAGGTGAAAGGGGGACCGATGAGCAAGTTCCAGTAATGGGGATCGGTGAATGGGGGGGGGTCCAGTGAAGGGGGACCGGAAAAGGGTTGATGAATAAAAGGGGGACATGTGAGGGTGGGACCAGTAAATGGGATTGGTGAAGGATAGGATGACCAGCGAAGAGGGGACCAGTAAAGGGAGGTCCAGTAAAGGTGGGAGCAGCAGCACGGACCGACGAAGGGGAAGGGGGATCAGTGAAGGGTGAACCGGAAAAGGGCTGACAATAAAGGGGAATCAGTGTAAGGGGACCAGTTAAGGGGGTCCAGTGAAGGTGATGGACCTGTTTTGCCCTATTCCGCTATACCCTTCTATATAGCAAATCCAGTTTTTTACTGTAACGAATGAGAGAAGGTCTAAAGAGGAAAAGACGTTCGGAGTGTTCTATTCTCCGGGTTTGGGGTGAAGCCCCAACCAGACGTTTGGCGGCCGGGAGGCCGTTGAACCTCTGGTAATTTATTATTAAATGGAGGAGTGGGGGTAGGGAAAATGGCCAAAAAATAATAAGAATATTACTGTCATCAGACAGTTAGCGGTATCAAGCGGTCTACCAACACCGATTGATTTCATTCATGTTTCCGCAAATCAAGCACCTCGGATTGAGAGCCTTACAATCTGTTCCTCGCCACGTAGAGAACGTGTATACTTTCGGAGAATAAAACCTACGTAAGTTAGCCTCATCATCTACAGCGCGGGCGTGGAGTGATCTAACCTGCGTAAGACGCCTCATCATGTACAGCACTAGCAAAATTTGCCATTCAACTTGGGATATGGCTGCAGCAGGAGAGGCCTTCCTTTCACTGCTTAACACAACAGCACCTGAGCGAGTTTCTGAGCGTCCAGACTAAGAAGCCGTGACGCTGACTTCATGCCATGAGCATGAGAGGACCTCCAAAGAGGTAATAATTTTAGCGGGTCTTCGAGGGTGAAAAACCGACAGCGACGAGGAAGAACCAACCTGGGGCCGGATTCATCAACGGCTTGCTGCAACCTAACGGGGAAAATACAGCCGAAGTCTTTGATGGCGCGTCATATGGTGAAGCATTTCACCGCGCTATGAGGGATTTCGGCTATATTTTCTCTGTTAAATTGCTATCAGTCATTGATGAATACGGCCCCTGGAGAAGGGAATGGGACGGGGTTAATAGGGGGAATAAGGAAGCAGGTCAGGAGGTGGCGCCAACAAGGGTGGAAGCAATAAGGAGACCAGTAGGAAGTTACCAATAAGGGGGAAGTAAGGAGGGCTATCAAGGGGACCAGTAAGGGAGACCGAATTTAGAAGATGTGACAGCGATGTCGCGCAATGGGCGTTCGCTCGCTGTCGTGAGCGAACGCCGAGCGTGTGAGGGCAACTTACAATTAATCGGGGTAGAGTAAGGAAGACTACGGGGGTGGGGGTGATGGAACGATCAGAAAGAAGGGAGCTGGAGGTGGACCAGGACGGGGAACCAGCAAGAAGGGGCCGTAAGGGAATTCATACGGGAAACAAGGAATCTCGACACAGCAGCAACTGCGGGTGGTTCTCTGGTGTTAGAAGAGGTGTCTCCGACGTCGTGCGACAAGCGGCTGCTCTCAGAATCCAGCATTATCTTATGTTGAACGGAAAATTTTATCCGCGCTAGATACGCCTCTGCGTGTCTCGCGAGGGCTACATTTGCCGTGCTTCTGCAGCAGAGGAAGCCTCCTCTTGCTTGACACAGCGACATCTGAGCGCGTTTCTGCACGTCTGGGTCCAGAAGACGGGTCCCCTACGTCACGCAACAAGCGTCCTTATACGTGTCGCCGACGTCCGTGAGCATGGGAGGACCACTAAAAGGGTGGTGAAAGAGGACAGTAAGGGTGAGCTTTAGGGTGGACCAGGAGAGCGACCAGGAAGGAAAGGAACAACCTGGAGAGGGACCACAACGGGGAAACCAGGTAGAAGAGGCCAGTAAGGTGGGGGTGGGAGCAATAAAGGGGGGAGGGGGGAAGACCAGTAAAGGTGGACCGGCAATTAGATCCAGTGAGAAGGAACCTGGCGTCCGGATTAGGAAGACGTGTCAACGACATCCGGTAACGCAAGCTGTTGGGCACGAGAACGGTTGCAGAGGAACAACCTGAGGGCTGAAGCGCTGCGCAGCACAAACCAATGGCGTTAATGGCCTGGAAAGAATTCTCTTCGTCTCGATGTCTATTTATTCGTTGTAAGAACAAACTAATCGTAAGGTTTGAAAGGAAAAGCAAAAGAGAGAAGGCTATTGTGGATAGGATCATCATATGGTTTCTGAAAAGACCAGGACTTCAATTTTTCAACGATATCATGCAGAACTAGAGTGCGTGGCACATTACGAAAGGTATAGCAATATCATCTACTGCCTTAACAGTTTGCAGAATTGGAACACTAATCGGTTTGTTTACTATAGATACGCTTTAATGCACAGCGAAATACGGTTACTCGTTATTCGATCATTCGAAAATTTTCGACATCGAATAAATTTGCTCGATCATTGGATCGGAAATTTTTGACGTCGAATTTTTTCGTTCATTCATTCGTTCGATAAATTTTTGAAAAAGCACAACTATAATGTTTGGGTGATGCTCATTCATAAGTGGGATGGGTTGGTATTAGATAAACTTTTCACAATTTAGCTTGAAGCGAGTTATGAGAATGCGACGTTTTGATAAGGTCCAAGGTCCTCCAAAAGAACCGTTCCTTCAAGCACTTTGGCAGTATTGTACTGCAACTATATTGTTTACTACATACACATAACGAGTACATGTGACAGTGAGACTAACCATAAAACACATGGAACAATAAAGCACGGCAATAGTATAAGACGAGAATTCGCTAAAAAGCCAGGAACTTGGGCACAGGCTTGTCAAATACGACGAGTATGGGAAATGGAAAATGAAAGTTTCGGTCAACCTTTATCATTCAGAACCCCCTTAAGAATAAAAAATTTTGTCTGCACTGCAGTATTTACTCTCGCAACACCATCTTACGAGTCGCAGCGCTGGTGCTAGAGTCTTGCGTGACAAGTAATGAGTTACTGGAGATCTTGACCAAGCCTTTAGCTTGACCTTGCGGACCACTAGTGGTATTTGCTGATACCTACATACCGCCTAGGTTATTTCAATGAATCTCAAGCTATTTCGTGGTTAGTGTTTTGAAATGATTTCTAGGAGAAGTTTGGAATTCTGAATTATGTTTAAAATATATGATTTCAGCCTGTTCTGGTCATGTAGGAACTTGTAGTGAGAAGAGATAAAATTTGTTGGCTATATGATGTCATTTTCAGTGTCTTTGGCCGGTTTATCAGAAAAAAAACTGAGAGAGCTTGCAGAAAGCTTGACTTCAGTGATATTTTTCTATTTCCATCAGATAGAAAAGAAATTATTAAAGTGTTCGCCAAAGGCGCCCCTATTCAGGAGATGGATAGCGATAGGAACAACTGGCTTCAGCAGTACGGCTACGTCTCATCGGCCGATATGGCTGATCCAAGTTTTAGCTGTTCTTTTTTTTTAGCTATTTGTTTATGTTTGGTCGAAGAATCGGCTCCCCTGTTATAGACTTCAACACAGCTGAGAATTGCCACAAAACTCGTCAAATTCCTTTACTTTCAACTGTTGTGTCGTCTTTTGAAATCTTTTTCGCTCTGCTTACCTACTGCGTCTGCGATATGTATAACTTACAAGGGAGATCAATCAACTTCCCGCGAAAATTTTCTAAGCGACCTATTGGTGGTTGTAGGGGATTGCCTGGGAAGCACCGTAGTGGCTTTCGGATTTTCTACGGACATCTGGGTAGATCAAAAATGGCGAAAAATCATAGCACTTCAGTGCGAGCTGATAAGGCAAAAGTGGCATGTTGAATGGCTCTGTATGTAATGCTCCGAAATTAACCTGAAAAACATTTGGAGCTTTAATTAAGGTTAGATCATGGCAAACTGATAAGTTCCTAGAGTTTCTCGAAGAAGCCGTGGGGTACATTCAGATGAATCATTCACAGCCTTGGCTGCAGCGTGTGGGTGGCCGAGTGATGCAGAGTTGCGGGAGAGGGGTCGGGTTCGGTTCCGAGGAAAGGATTTAGGACTGCTAGGTAGTCCTCTTCCGTTGTTATGACTTTAGAATACATCATTCGCCTTAGAAAGGCGTAGTTTTCGTTTTTCCATTCTGAACTTATTTACGAACCCGATCGACTTGTGTTGCTTTAGTCTGCCTCCGTAATGGGCAAATCAATCCTCGGATTCCTTTAGAGAACACTCTTCTTTTAACATACGAGTTCTACCAACTGCTACAAAGTGTGGCATTTTTTACCCGTCTTGTGGTACTGGTCACCTTACTGTCCATTTTTCCCGCGTAAGTGAAAGAGTGGATACAGAGCAACGGCACTATTGTATTAGGGTGTCCTAAACGGAATGTCAGCTACATTGT
Source organism: Heligmosomoides polygyrus polygyrus (assembly GCA_947396885.1). Taxonomy (NCBI): domain Eukaryota; kingdom Metazoa; phylum Nematoda; class Chromadorea; order Rhabditida; family Heligmosomidae; genus Heligmosomoides; species Heligmosomoides polygyrus. The sequence goes on along the minus strand of OX377206.1, from coordinate 64,225,902 downwards.
GGCCTTCTTTTATAGTGAATCACATCGTTTGTGAGCTCTCTTAAGGTGTCGTGTGTTGACTGCGGCGTTTCATCTTCTACATTTCCTGTTTTTCCTACCTACCGTTCCCTCATCTGTTTCTAAAATTACAGCCTTCAGATTACAATGGACCAGAAAATGATTGTGCGCGCGTGCCTGCTCTACGACTTCAAATTGAAGAAATCCGCTGCGGAATCGCATCGTTCCTTGGTAGATGCACTTGGCAAAGATGTCGTTCCAACAGGAAATGGTAATGCACTGTGAGGAGAACCTCTAAGATCGAGTCCTTTGTGTAAAGTAGGTTGCGTCACAAAGTGTGGACCCCTGCTATTTTTAAATCAAAGACGACATTTACGAAAATTTACAAACTTTCCATAAATGACTTTCCATAAAGGACACAAACTCCTTTATGGAAAGTCATCCACCAATTATTCTGCTTGCTTCTCTAGAGAGATAGCGCAGAGAGAGAGAGAGAGAAAGCGTGAGAAGTAGAAGACGAGCCGCCCCTACGCAAAGCAGGGTAATCTGCTTCGGTCCCACATATGAACATTAAAGAACAAAACCTTGCAGGAAATGATGATGCACTGTGATAGGAGACTCTAAGGTTAAGTCCTTTAGGCCTTATTTAGTGTGGGCGCGACGCGCGACGCGATGTGTAGTGGGCGAATTGATCAATCGCGTCGCTCGATCAGTTTGTCCACTACGCATGCATCACTTCGCGCGTCGCGTGCACACTAAACAAGACCTTAGGTGAAAAAAGTTGCGCCACAAGGTGTGGACTCCTGCTGTTTGTATATCAAAGATCACATTTACGAAAATTTGCGATTTACGACCCAAAATTCGTAAAGCGTAAAAGATTTGCCAAAAATCGCCGTAAATCGTAAATCGTAAATTGTAATTACGCACACCCCTGGTCCCCTATACGTCTTTTGGAAATTTCCACGGAAAGTTCATCGGCCTCCCTTGTTAGACATATGTTATGCTTCCGCGACCCGTCGTCGACAACTTGTCGCCGACAGCGATCGATATATGAGCTTATCATTAAGCTTCGCTCGGAGGAGCGATGGTATAGCATAGGGATTATACCTTTGTCCTTGGGAAAAATTTCGAATTTCGAATGATCGAATAATATTCGATTTTCAAAAAGTCGAATTTCGAATAATCGAATTTCGAATAGTCGAATATTCGAATAATCAAATGAACACTATTATTTACTGTCGCCACCCAGTGGTTGACAATTAATTATTTTTTATTACCCACTGTGAAGGAAATGGATGGCTGCTCCATCCATTTCCTTTACGAGACCAAAGGACAAAAACATCGGTATAATGGCAATGAAGCACGCTTTGCTTCCCTAAGAATTCGTGCACCGAGAAGAGAGAACACCTTGGGTAGGCAGAGCTAGATTGTTATAGGTCTTTCTCTATAGGTTGCTATTATACCTTTGTCCTTGGGAAAAAATTTCGAATTTCGAATGATCGAATAATATTCGATTTTCGAAATTTCGAATTTCGAATGATCGAATAATATTCGATTTTCAGAATTTCGAATTTCGAATGATCGAATAATATTCGATTTTGAAAAAGTCGAATTTCGAATAATCGAATTTCGAATAGTCGAATATTCGAATAGTCAAATGAACACTATTATTTACTGTCGTCACCCAGTGGTTGACATTTAATTATTTTTTATTACCCACTGTGAAGGAAATGGATGGCTGCTCCATCCATTTCCTTTACGAGACCAAAGGACAATAACAGCGGTATAATGGCAGTGAAGCACGCTTTGCTTCCCTAAGAATTCGTGCACCGAGAAGAGAGAAACACCTTGGGTAGGCAGAGCGAGATTGTTATAGGTCTTTCTCTATAGGTTGCTATTATACCTTTGTCCTTGGGAAAAAATTTCGAATTTCGAATGATCGAATAATATTCGATTTTCGAAATTTCGAATTTCGAATGATCGAATAATATTCGATTTTCAGAATTTCGAATTTCGAATGATCGAATAATATTCGATTTTGAAAAAGTCGAATTTCGAATAATCGAATTTCGAATAGTCGAATATTCGAATAGTCAAATGAACACTATTATTTACTGTCGTCACCCAGTGGTTGACATTTAATTATTTTTTATTACCCACTGTGAAGGAAATGGATGGCTGCTCCATCCATTTCCTTTACGAGACCAAAGGACAATAACAGCGGTATAATGGCAATGAAGCACGCTTTGCTTCCCTAAGAATTCGTGCACCGAGAAGAGAGAAACACCTTGGGTAGGCAGAGCGAGATTGTTATAGGTCTTTCTCTATGTTGCTATCTTTCCTTATGTTATTACGAAGCTTCCAGGTGGTAAAGGAATGATTATCATGGGCAGAGAAATGACACAAAGGCGATCTGGTGCAGAAAGGGCGCACTGGAGCCTCATGAATGGCATTCAGTTTGTGTTCTAGCTCCGTTGAAGAGAAACGGACCCGCGTTGGAATCTAATCTGACAAGACACTACGACTTGGACAGTTTTAGAGCGAAAATGGGGATGGCTCACTTTCATTGGAAACGGAGTTTGACTGGCTCTTGTACTCCATAGCCATTGCTCTTCCTCTCTTCTTCAACGTCTTTACTGGCAGAAAGCAGGAGCTTTCTAGGCTCCTACCGCAGCCCCTTCGGCTTTAATCTTTCCCTTGTTGTAACTGGGGAAGAAATACAAAACGAAGATTCTCCCGTAGTATACTGAAGGTAAAAATATCTGTGTACAGGCATAACCCTAATCACTTGCGATTCACGTGAATGGCCACAGCACGCTCGACGGCCGTTTACAAGGAAGCATGTGCGCAGCGGAGGGCCGCGCTTGCAGCGCTTACTTCGCGTCAACTCACAAGGGAGGTCAATGAACCTCCCGTGGGAATCTTATAAGTGACCTATTGAGCACTGTGGGGGATTGCCCGAGAGGCACCCCAGTGGTTTAAAACTGAGTGCAGCTAAGGGACATTTTATTTAACGAATTTACCTTTTTACGCGAAAATTTTTCGTTAAAAAGTGGTCGTAAAAATTTACCGAAAAAATTTAACGCACACCCCTTCTGCCCATCGCCTCCCCACCACTCTCTGCTAATCGAAGGTTTAGGGACTTGTACTCCCACAACTCCGGAGATCGAAAGCAGGTTTCGCCCAAACGTCGTCTAGAGGGCTAATTGAGGTGCTGATCGCAAATCTCGTAAACGTTTTCGCGTGATCGCGTGATTCCACATTTTCATGAGTGATCAAGTTTATCAGTTTGAGTATATAGAATCGCTTTCTTCACCTACATATGTGATCAGACTTGCTCTCCAGTCTTCGACTTTGAGATGGAAAGTAGTGCACGAAAAATGGATAATTTAGAAAAAGAAATGACAGATTCGTGGCAGCAGCCTAAGTAATTTCCTAAGGCGAGGAAAGGACGAAATCAGTGGTCACGACAACTCCATCCTTACTCACGAACACACACTATGAAATATCGTAAGCGGCCAAATTGTCGAAATTGGATACCATATTCGTGCTCAGCATCCAAAATAACAGTACAGGCGATGTTTGGGCGAAAAAAAAACCTCCACTCCACTTTTGGAGTCACAAAAGTACAACGCGGCCGGTTATTCTGCACCTTTTCTCGCACATACTCACCGTCGCCTATTGTGGTCGATGGTAACACCGAACGCGTTTGCCAGCTTCGTGATCAGAACCTCAGTCAACCCTCAGGACAACATTTGTACAAAATTTTATTATCTGCTTACGAAGTCATGGGGATTAATACAAGTACCTACGTTTGCAAAGTCCCCCCCTGTCAGTGCGGGAGAGTGGCTGCAAGAAGACCAATAGAATAAGTTAATCATATATGTAAATTTTAATACTGAAACAGTTTTAAATTCAATGTCTAAACAACGAAGTAGCATTAGAAATAACCTGGGGTATACATGAACTCTAAATCACTCTGTACTATAACAAACAAGTGGAAAACAAGAAAAAACTAAAACAAATAATAACTAAAACAATGGTAACAACAACACTAAACATGTCTTGTTTCGCCTCTGCCTTCATACAAAACATGTTTATAATTAGTCACCCCGAGGCTCGTCAGTGAAGAAGGTGACTAATTAATTTAGTTGTTAGTACTGTATTTGGTGTTATATGCAAATGCTACGAATACTACGGAGTACAATACTACGGAGTGGGTCAAAAATGATGCATTTTATAAGAGATGCTAAAATTAGTAAAATTTACAAGAGAAACATTCCCTATAGGAACCCGAAGACTGATCAGTACATCCCAGAGATGGACTGAAGCAACACATTTCGATCATGTTCGTAAATATGGTTAAAATGAGAATATGTTCTACATTTACCAAAACGCACAGCAATGCGTAAACAACTCTCCTAGATTCGAACCTGGACCTCTCTTCGCTATCCACGCCCGAGTGCAGTGAATGATTCATTTGACCTAATAAATTGTCAGATTTCTAACATCTAACTATAATTAAAGCTCTATAACATCTGCATGTTAATTTCTGAGTATTTCAAGGCCATTCAAGGCGTCACTTTGCCTTATCAGCCAGCACTAAAGTGCTACAGTTTTTTGTAATTTTTGACCTACCCAGATGTCCGCAGGACATTTGAAGACCACTACGGTGCTTCTTAGACACACCCTTATAACAAGCAATAGGTCATTTTGGAAATCTCCACGGGAAGTTCATTGACTTGTCTTGTCAGATTACGTACACACAATTCGGCGCTCTTTGAGCGACGCGCGATACTCAAACGTCGTTTTTTATCATAAGGTCAGACTCCCCTGGTTTTCGAAGAATAGTGCCACTAACTTGTTAAGAGATTGATAAAGAATATTCGAATATTCGAATATTCGATATTCGAAGCCTTCGAATATTCGAATAAACGAATAATTCGAATATTGGATTTTTTCGATTATTCGAATAATCGAACAATTCGAATACTGGACGTTCTCGAATATTCGAATAATCGAATAATTCGAATATTGGACTTTTTTCGAGTAGTCGAATATTCGAATATTCGAAATTCGAATTTATTCGAAATTCGACTATTCGAAATTCGAAAAGGACAAAGGCATATTAGGGATGAGAAAGAGAGTGCCAGCCGCCGCTCTGCAACAAGCTGTCGCCGACGCTCTCGCTTTACGATTGTGACGATTTTCGGCAATGTTTTTACAATTTAGGAGCATAACATACATTTTGGGTCGTAAATCGTAAATTTTCGTAAATGTCGTCTTTGATTTAAAAATAGCAGGGGTCCAAACTTGGGCACGAGAACGGTTGCAGAGGAGCAACCTGAGGGCTGAAGCGCTGCGCAGCACAAACCAATGGCGTTAATGGCCTGGAAAGAATTCTCTTCGTCTCGATGTCTATTTATTCGTTGTAAGAACAAACTAATCGTAAGGTTTGAAAGGAAAAGCAAAAGAGAGAAGGCTATTGTGGATAGGATCATCATATGGTTTCTGAAAAGACCAGGACTTCAATTTTTCAACGATATCATGCAGAACTAGAGTGCGTGGCACATTACGAAAGGTATAGCAATATCATCTACTGCCTTAACAGTTTGCAGAATTGGAACACTAATCGGTTTGTTTACTATAGATACGCTTTAATGCACAGCGAAATACGGTTACTCGTTATTCGATCATTCGAAAATTTTCGACATCGAATAAATTTGCTCGATCATTGGATCGGAAATTTTTGACGTCGAATTTTTTCGTTCATTCATTCGTTCGATAAATTTTTGAAAAAGCACAACTATAATGTTTGGGTGATGCTCATTCATAAGTGGGATGGGTTGGTATTAGATAAACTTTTCACAATTTAGCTTGAAGCGAGTTATGAGAATGCGACGTTTTGATAAGGTCCAAGGTCCTCCAAAAGAACCGTTCCTTCAAGCACTTTGGCAGTATTGTACTGCAACTATATTGTTTACTACATACACATAACGAGTACATGTGACAGTGAGACTAACCATAAAACACATGGAACAATAAAGCACGGCAATAGTATAAGACGAGAATTCGCTAAAAAGCCAGGAACTTGGGCACAGGCTTGTCAAATACGACGAGTATGGGAAATGGAAAATGAAAGTTTCGGTCAACCTTTATCATTCAGAACCCCCTTAAGAATAAAAAATTTTGTCTGCACTGCAGTATTTACTCTCGCAACACCATCTTACGAGTCGCAGCGCTGGTGCTAGAGTCTTGCGTGACAAGTAATGAGTTACTGGAGATCTTGATCAAGCCTTTAGCTTGACCTTGCGGACCACTAGTGGTATTTGCTGATACCTACATACCGCCTAGGTTATTTCAATGAATCTCAAGCTATTTCGTGGTTAGTGTTTTGAAATGATTTCTAGGAGAAGTTTGGAATTCTGAATTATGTTTAAAATATATGATTTCAGCCTGTTCTGGTCATGTAGGAACTTGTAGTGAGAAGAGATAAAATTTGTTGGCTATATGATGTCATTTTCAGTGTCTTTGGCCGGTTTATCAGAAAAAAAACTGAGAGAGCTTGCAGAAAGCTTGACTTCAGTGATATTTTTCTATTTCCATCAGATAGAAAAGAAATTATTAAAGTGTTCGCCAAAGGCGCCCCTATTCAGGAGATGGATAGCGATAGGAACAACTGGCTTCAGCAGTACGGCTACGTCTCATCGGCCGATATGGCTGATCCAAGTTTTAGCTGTTCTTTTTTTTTAGCTATTTGTTTATGTTTGGTCGAAGAATCGGCTCCCCTGTTATAGACTTCAACACAGCTGAGAATTGCCACAAAACTCGTCAAATTCCTTTACTTTCAACTGTTGTGTCGTCTTTTGAAATCTTTTTCGCTCTGCTTACCTACTGCGTCTGCGATATGTATAACTTACAAGGGAGATCAATCAACTTCCCGCGAAAATTTTCTAAGCGACCTATTGGTGGTTGTAGGGGATTGCCTGGGAAGCACCGCAGTGGCTTTCGGATTTTCTACGGACATCTGGGTAGATCAAAAATGGCGAAAAATCATAGCACTTCAGTGCGAGCTGATAAGGCAAAAGTGGCATGTTGAATGGCTCTGTATGTAATGCTCCGAAATTAACCTGAAAAACATTTGGAGCTTTAATTAAGGTTAGATCATGGCAAACTGATAAGTTCCTAGAGTTTCTCGAAGAAGCCGTGGGGTACATTCAGATGAATCATTCACAGCCTTGGCTGCAGCGTGTGGGTGGCCGAGTGATGCAGAGTTGCGGGAGAGGGGTCGGGTTCGGTTCCGAGGAAAGGATTTAGGACTGCTAGGTAGTCCTCTTCCGTTGTTGTGACTTTAGAATACATCATTCGCCTTAGAAAGGCGTAGTTTTCGTTTTTCCATTCTGAACTTATTTACGAACCCGATCGACTTGTGTTGCTTTAGTCTGCCTCCGTAATGGGCAAATCAATCCTCGGATTCCTTTAGAGAACACTCTTCTTTTAACATACGAGTTCTACCAACTGCTACAAAGTGTGGCATTTTTTACCCGTCTTGTGGTACTGGTCACCTTACTGTCCATTTTTCCCGCGTAAGTGAAAGAGTGGATACAGAGCAACGGCACTATTGTATTAGGGTGTCCTAAACGGAATGTCAGCTACATTGTGGCCTTCTTTTATAGTGAATCACATCGTTTGTGAGCTCTCTTAAGGTGTCGTGTGTTGACTGCGGCGTTTTATCTTCTACATTTCCTGTTTTTCCTACCTACCGTTCCCTCATCTGTTTCTAAAATTACAGCCTTCAGATTACAATGGACCAGAAAATGATTGTGCGCGCGTGCCTGCTCTACGACTTCAAATTGAAGAAATCCGCTGCGGAATCGCATCGTTCCTTGGTAGATGCACTTGGCAAAGATGTCGTTCCAACAGGAAATGGTAATGCACTGTGAGGAGAACCTCTAAGATCGAGTCCTTTGTGTAAAGTAGGTTGCGTCACAAAGTGTGGACCCCTGCTATTTTTAAATCAAAGACGACATTTACGAAAATTTACAAACTTTCCATAAATGACTTTCCATAAAGGACACAAACTCCTTTATGGAAAGTCATCCACCAATTATTCTGCTTGCTTCTCTAGAGAGATAGCGCAGAGAGAGAGAGAGAAAGCGTGAGAAGTAGAAGACGAGCCGCCCCTACACAAAGCAGGGTAATCTGCTTCGGTCCCACATATGAACATTAAAGAACAAAACCTTGCAGGAAATGATGATGCACTGTGATAGGAGACTCTAAGGTTAAGTCCTTTAGGCCTTATTTAGTGTGGGCGCGACGCGCGACGCGATGAGTAGTGGGCGAATTGATCAATCGCGTCGCTCGATCAGTTTGTCCACTACGCATGCATCATTTCGCGCGTCGCGTGCACACTAAACAAGACCTTAGGTGAAAAAAGTTGCGCCACAAGGTGTGGACTCCTGCTGTTTGTATATCAAAGATCACATTTACGAAAATTTGCGATTTACGACCCAAAATTCGTAAAGCGTAAAAGATTTGCCAAAAATCGCCGTAAATCGTAAATCGTAAATTGTAATTACGCACACCCCTGGTCCCCTATACGTCTTTTGGAAATTTCCACGGAAAGTTCATCGGCCTCCCTTGTTAGACATATGTTATGCTTCCGCGACCCGTCGTCGACAACTTGTCGCCGACAGCGATCGATATATGAGCTTATCATTAAGCTTCGCTCGGAGGAGCGATGGTATAGCATAGGGATTATACCTTTGTCCTTGGGAAAAATTTCGAATTTCGAATGATCGAATAATATTCGATTTTCAAAATTTCGAATTTCGAATGATCGAATAATATTCGATTTTCAAAAAGTCGAATTTCGAATAATCGAATTTCGAATAGTCGAATATTCGAATAATCAAATGAACACTATTATTTACTGTCGCCACCCAGTGGTTGACAATTAATTATTTTTTATTACCCACTGTGAAGGAAATGGATGGCTGCTCCATCCATTTCCTTTACGAGACCAAAGGACAAAAACATCGGTATAATGGCAATGAAGCACGCTTTGCTTCCCTAAGAATTCGTGCACCGAGAAGAGAGAACACCTTGGGTAGGCAGAGCTAGATTGTTATAGGTCTTTCTCTATAGGTTGCTATTATACCTTTGTCCTTGGGAAAAAATTTCGAATTTCGAATGATCGAATAATATTCGATTTTCGAAATTTCGAATTTCGAATGATCGAATAATATTCGATTTTCAGAATTTCGAATTTCGAATGATCGAATAATATTCGATTTTGAAAAAGTCGAATTTCGAATAATCGAATTTCGAATAGTCGAATATTCGAATAGTCAAATGAACACTATTATTTACTGTCGTCACCCAGTGGTTGACATTTAATTATTTTTTATTACCCACTGTGAAGGAAATGGATGGCTGCTCCATCCATTTCCTTTACGAGACCAAAGGACAATAACAGCGGTATAATGGCAATGAAGCACGCTTTGCTTCCCTAAGAATTCGTGCACCGAGAAGAGAGAAACACCTTGGGTAGGCAGAGCGAGATTGTTATAGGTCTTTCTCTATAGGTTGCTATTATACCTTTGTCCTTGGGAAAAAATTTCGAATTTCGAATGATCGAATAATATTCGATTTTCGAAATTTCGAATTTCGAATGATCGAATAATATTCGATTTTCAGAATTTCGAATTTCGAATGATCGAATAATATTCGATTTTGAAAAAGTCGAATTTCGAATAATCGAATTTCGAATAGTCGAATATTCGAATAGTCAAATGAACACTATTATTTACTGTCGTCACCCAGTGGTTGACATTTAATTATTTTTTATTACCCACTGTGAAGGAAATGGATGGCTGCTCCATCCATTTCCTTTACGAGACCAAAGGACAATAACAGCGGTATAATGGCAATGAAGCACGCTTTGCTTCCCTAAGAATTCGTGCACCGAGAAGAGAGAAACACCTTGGGTAGGCAGAGCGAGATTGTTATAGGTCTTTCTCTATGTTGCTATCTTTCCTTATGTTATTACGAAGCTTCCAGGTGGTAAAGGAATGATTATCATGGGCAGAGAAATGACACAAAGGCGATCTGGTGCAGAAAGGGCGCACTGGAGCCTCATGAATGGCATTCAGTTTGTGTTCTAGCTCCGTTGAAGAGAAACGGACCCGCGTTGGAATCTAATCTGACAAGACACTACGACTTGGACAGTTTTAGAGCGAAAATGGGGATGGCTCACTTTCATTGGAAACGGAGTTTGACTGGCTCTTGTACTCCATAGCCATTGCTCTTCCTCTCTTCTTCAACGTCTTTACTGGCAGAAAGCAGGAGCTTTCTAGGCTCCTACCGCAGCCCCTTCGGCTTTAATCTTTCCCTTGTTGTAACTGGGGAAGAAATACAAAACGAAGATTCTCCCGTAGTATACTGAAGGTAAAAATATCTGTGTACAGGCATAACCCTAATCACTTGCGATTCACGTGAATGGCCACAGCACGCTCGACGGCCGTTTACAAGGAAGCATGTGCGCAGCGGAGGGCCGCGCTTGCAGCGCTTACTTCGCGTCAACTCACAAGGGAGGTCAATGAACCTCCCGTGGGAATCTTATAAGTGACCTATTGAGCACTGTGGGGGATTGCCCGAGAGGCACCCCAGTGGTTTAAAACTGAGTGCAGCTAAGGGACATTTTATTTAACGAATTTACCTTTTTACGCGAAAATTTTTCGTTAAAAAGTGGTCGTAAAAATTTACCGAAAAAATTTAACGCACACCCCTTCTGCCCATCGCCTCCCCACCACTCTCTGCTAATCGAAGGTTTAGGGACTTGTACTCCCACAACTCCGGAGATCGAAAGCAGGTTTCGCCCAAACGTCGTCTAGAGGGCTAATTGAGGTGCTGATCGCAAATCTCGTAAACGTTTTCGCGTGATCGCGTGATTCCACATTTTCATGAGTGATCAAGTTTATCAGTTTGAGTATATAGAATCGCTTTCTTCACCTACATACGTGATCAGACTTGCTCTCCAGTCTTCGACTTTGAGATGGAAAGTAGTGCACGAAAAATGGATAATTTAGAAAAAGAAATGACAGATTCGTGGCAGCAGCCTAAGTAATTTCCTAAGGCGAGGAAAGGACGAAATCAGTGGTCACGACAACTCCATCCTTACTCACGAACACACACTATGAAATATCGTAAGCGGCCAAATTGTCGAAATTGGATACCATATTCGTGCTCAGCATCCAAAATAACAGTACAGGCGATGTTTGGGCGAAAAAAAAACCTCCACTCCACTTTTGGAGTCACAAAAGTACAACGCGGCCGGTTATTCTGCACCTTTTCTCGCACATACTCACCGTCGCCTATTGTGGTCGATGGTAACACCGAACGCGTTTGCCAGCTTCGTGATCAGAACCTCAGTCAACCCTCAGGACAACATTTGTACAAAATTTTATTATCTGCTTAGGAAGTCATGGGGATTAATACAAGTACCTACGTTTGCAAAGTCCCCCCCTGTCAGTGCGGGAGAGTGGCTGCAAGAAGACCAATAGAATAAGTTAATCATATATGTAAATTTTAATACTGAAACAGTTTTAAATTCAATGTCTAAACAACGAAGTAGCATTAGAAATAACCTGGGGTATACATGAACTCTAAATCACTCTGTACTATAACAAACAAGTGGAAAACAAGAAAAAACTAAAACAAATAATAACTAAAACAATGGTAACAACAACACTAAACATGTCTTGTTTCGCCTCTGCCTTCATACAAAACATGTTTATAATTAGTCACCCCGAGGCTCGTCAGTGAAGAAGGTGACTAATTAATTTAGTTGTTAGTACTGTATTTGGTGTTATATGCAAATGCTACGAATACTACGGAGTACAATACTACGGAGTGGGTCAAAAATGATGCATTTTATAAGAGATGCTAAAATTAGTAAAATTTACAAGAGAAACATTCCCTATAGGAACCCGAAGACTGATCAGTACATCCCAGAGATGGACTGAAGCAACACATTTCGATCATGTTCGTAAATATGGTTAAAATGAGAATATGTTCTACATTTACCAAAACGCACAGCAATGCGTAAACAACTCTCCTAGATTCGAACCTGGACCTCTCTTCGCTATCCACGCCCGAGTGCAGTGAATGATTCATTTGACCTAATAAATTGTCAGATTTCTAACATCTAACTATAATTAAAGCTCTATAACATCTGCATGTTAATTTCTGAGTATTTCAAGGCCATTCAAGGCGTCACTTTGCCTTATCAGCCAGCACTAAAGTGCTACAGTTTTTTGTAATTTTTGACCTACCCAGATGTCCGCAGGACATTTGAAGACCACTACGGTGCTTCTTAGACACACCCTTATAACAAGCAATAGGTCATTTTGGAAATCTCCACGGGAAGTTCATTGACTTGTCTTGTCAGATTACGTACACACAATTCGGCGCTCTTTGAGCGACGCGCGATACTCAAACGTCGTTTTTTATCATAAGGTCAGACTCCCCTGGTTTTCGAAGAATAGTGCCACTAACTTGTTAAGAGATTGATAAAGAATATTCGAATATTCGAATATTCGATATTCGAAGCCTTCGAATATTCGAATAAACGAATAATTCGAATATTGGATTTTTTCGATTATTCGAATAATCGAACAATTCGAATACTGGACGTTCTCGAATATTCGAATAATCGAATAATTCGAATATTGGACTTTTTTCGAGTAGTCGAATATTCGAATATTCGAAATTCGAATTTATTCGAAATTCGACTATTCGAAATTCGAAAAGGACAAAGGCATATTAGGGATGAGAAAGAGAGTGCCAGCCGCCGCTCTGCAACAAGCTGTCGCCGACGCTCTCGCTTTACGATTGTGACGATTTTCGGCAATGTTTTTACAATTTAGGAGCATAACATACATTTTGGGTCGTAAATCGTAAATTTTCGTAAATGTCGTCTTTGATTTAAAAATAGCAGGGGTCCAAACTTGGGCACGAGAACGGTTGCAGAGGAGCAACCTGAGGGCTGAAGCGCTGCGCAGCACAAACCAATGGCGTTAATGGCCTGGAAAGAATTCTCTTCGTCTCGATGTCTATTTATTCGTTGTAAGAACAAACTAATCGTAAGGTTTGAAAGGAAAAGCAAAAGAGAGAAGGCTATTGTGGATAGGATCATCATATGGTTTCTGAAAAGACCAGGACTTCAATTTTTCAACGATATCATGCAGAACTAGAGTGCGTGGCACATTACGAAAGGTATAGCAATATCATCTACTGCCTTAACAGTTTGCAGAATTGGAACACTAATCGGTTTGTTTACTATAGATACGCTTTAATGCACAGCGAAATACGGTTACTCGTTATTCGATCATTCGAAAATTTTCGACATCGAATAAATTTGCTCGATCATTGGATCGGAAATTTTTGACGTCGAATTTTTTCGTTCATTCATTCGTTCGATAAATTTTTGAAAAAGCACAACTATAATGTTTGGGTGATGCTCATTCATAAGTGGGATGGGTTGGTATTAGATAAACTTTTCACAATTTAGCTTGAAGCGAGTTATGAGAATGCGACGTTTTGATAAGGTCCAAGGTCCTCCAAAAGAACCGTTCCTTCAAGCACTTTGGCAGTATTGTACTGCAACTATATTGTTTACTACATACACATAACGAGTACATGTGACAGTGAGACTAACCATAAAACACATGGAACAATAAAGCACGGCAATAGTATAAGACGAGAATTCGCTAAAAAGCCAGGAACTTGGGCACAGGCTTGTCAAATACGACGAGTATGGGAAATGGAAAATGAAAGTTTCGGTCAACCTTTATCATTCAGAACCCCCTTAAGAATAAAAAATTTTGTCTGCACTGCAGTATTTACTCTCGCAACACCATCTTACGAGTCGCAGCGCTGGTGCTAGAGTCTTGCGTGACAAGTAATGAGTTACTGGAGATCTTGATCAAGCCTTTAGCTTGACCTTGCGGACCACTAGTGGTATTTGCTGATACCTACATACCGCCTAGGTTATTTCAATGAATCTCAAGCTATTTCGTGGTTAGTGTTTTGAAATGATTTCTAGGAGAAGTTTGGAATTCTGAATTATGTTTAAAATATATGATTTCAGCCTGTTCTGGTCATGTAGGAACTTGTAGTGAGAAGAGATAAAATTTGTTGGCTATATGATGTCATTTTCAGTGTCTTTGGCCGGTTTATCAGAAAAAAAACTGAGAGAGCTTGCAGAAAGCTTGACTTCAGTGATATTTTTCTATTTCCATCAGATAGAAAAGAAATTATTAAAGTGTTCGCCAAAGGCGCCCCTATTCAGGAGATGGATAGCGATAGGAACAACTGGCTTCAGCAGTACGGCTACGTCTCATCGGCCGATATGGCTGATCCAAGTTTTAGCTGTTCTTTTTTTTTAGCTATTTGTTTATGTTTGGTCGAAGAATCGGCTCCCCTGTTATAGACTTCAACACAGCTGAGAATTGCCACAAAACTCGTCAAATTCCTTTACTTTCAACTGTTGTGTCGTCTTTTGAAATCTTTTTCGCTCTGCTTACCTACTGCGTCTGCGATATGTATAACTTACAAGGGAGATCAATCAACTTCCCGCGAAAATTTTCTAAGCGACCTATTGGTGGTTGTAGGGGATTGCCTGGGAAGCACCGCAGTGGCTTTCGGATTTTCTACGGACATCTGGGTAGATCAAAAATGGCGAAAAATCATAGCACTTCAGTGCGAGCTGATAAGGCAAAAGTGGCATGTTGAATGGCTCTGTATGTAATGCTCCGAAATTAACCTGAAAAACATTTGGAGCTTTAATTAAGGTTAGATCATGGCAAACTGATAAGTTCCTAGAGTTTCTCGAAGAAGCCGTGGGGTACATTCAGATGAATCATTCACAGCCTTGGCTGCAGCGTGTGGGTGGCCGAGTGATGCAGAGTTGCGGGAGAGGGGTCGGGTTCGGTTCCGAGGAAAGGATTTAGGACTGCTAGGTAGTCCTCTTCCGTTGTTGTGACTTTAGAATACATCATTCGCCTTAGAAAGGCGTAGTTTTCGTTTTTCCATTCTGAACTTATTTACGAACCCGATCGACTTGTGTTGCTTTAGTCTGCCTCCGTAATGGGCAAATCAATCCTCGGATTCCTTTAGAGAACACTCTTCTTTTAACATACGAGTTCTACCAACTGCTACAAAGTGTGGCATTTTTTACCCGTCTTGTGGTACTGGTCACCTTACTGTCCATTTTTCCCGCGTAAGTGAAAGAGTGGATACAGAGCAACGGCACTATTGTATTAGGGTGTCCTAAACGGAATGTCAGCTACATTGTGGCCTTCTTTTATAGTGAATCACATCGTTTGTGAGCTCTCTTAAGGTGTCGTGTGTTGACTGCGGCGTTTTATCTTCTACATTTCCTGTTTTTCCTACCTACCGTTCCCTCATCTGTTTCTAAAATTACAGCCTTCAGATTACAATGGACCAGAAAATGATTGTGCGCGCGTGCCTGCTCTACGACTTCAAATTGAAGAAATCCGCTGCGGAATCGCATCGTTCCTTGGTAGATGCACTTGGCAAAGATGTCGTTCCAACAGGAAATGGTAATGCACTGTGAGGAGAACCTCTAAGATCGAGTCCTTTGTGTAAAGTAGGTTGCGTCACAAAGTGTGGACCCCTGCTATTTTTAAATCAAAGACGACATTTACGAAAATTTACAAACTTTCCATAAATGACTTTCCATAAAGGACACAAACTCCTTTATGGAAAGTCATCCACCAATTATTCTGCTTGCTTCTCTAGAGAGATAGCGCAGAGAGAGAGAGAGAAAGCGTGAGAAGTAGAAGACGAGCCGCCCCTACACAAAGCAGGGTAATCTGCTTCGGTCCCACATATGAACATTAAAGAACAAAACCTTGCAGGAAATGATGATGCACTGTGATAGGAGACTCTAAGGTTAAGTCCTTTAGGCCTTATTTAGTGTGGGCGCGACGCGCGACGCGATGAGTAGTGGGCGAATTGATCAATCGCGTCGCTCGATCAGTTTGTCCACTACGCATGCATCATTTCGCGCGTCGCGTGCACACTAAACAAGACCTTAGGTGAAAAAAGTTGCGCCACAAGGTGTGGACTCCTGCTGTTTGTATATCAAAGATCACATTTACGAAAATTTGCGATTTACGACCCAAAATTCGTAAAGCGTAAAAGATTTGCCAAAAATCGCCGTAAATCGTAAATCGTAAATTGTAATTACGCACACCCCTGGTCCCCTATACGTCTTTTGGAAATTTCCACGGAAAGTTCATCGGCCTCCCTTGTTAGACATATGTTATGCTTCCGCGACCCGTCGTCGACAACTTGTCGCCGACAGCGATCGATATATGAGCTTATCATTAAGCTTCGCTCGGAGGAGCGATGGTATAGCATAGGGATTATACCTTTGTCCTTGGGAAAAATTTCGAATTTCGAATGATCGAATAATATTCGATTTTCAAAATTTCGAATTTCGAATGATCGAATAATATTCGATTTTCAAAAAGTCGAATTTCGAATAATCGAATTTCGAATAGTCGAATATTCGAATAATCAAATGAACACTATTATTTACTGTCGCCACCCAGTGGTTGACAATTAATTATTTTTTATTACCCACTGTGAAGGAAATGGATGGCTGCTCCATCCATTTCCTTTACGAGACCAAAGGACAATAACAGCGGTATAATGGCAATGAAGCACGCTTTGCTTCCCTAAGAATTCGTGCACCGAGAAGAGAGAAACACCTTGGGTAGGCAGAGCGAGATTGTTATAGGTCTTTCTCTATAGGTTGCTATTATACCTTTGTCCTTGGGAAAAAATTTCGAATTTCGAATGATCGAATAATATTCGATTTTCGAAATTTCGAATTTCGAATGATCGAATAATATTCGATTTTCAGAATTTCGAATTTCGAATGATCGAATAATATTCGATTTTGAAAAAGTCGAATTTCGAATAATCGAATTTCGAATAGTCGAATATTCGAATAGTCAAATGAACACTATTATTTACTGTCGTCACCCAGTGGTTGACATTTAATTATTTTTTATTACCCACTGTGAAGGAAATGGATGGCTGCTCCATCCATTTCCTTTACGAGACCAAAGGACAAAAACATCGGTATAATGGCAATGAAGCACGCTTTGCTTCCCTAAGAATTCGTGCACCGAGAAGAGAGAACACCTTGGGTAGGCAGAGCTAGATTGTTATAGGTCTTTCTCTATAGGTTGCTATTATACCTTTGTCCTTGGGAAAAAATTTCGAATTTCGAATGATCGAATAATATTCGATTTTCGAAATTTCGAATTTCGAATGATCGAATAATATTCGATTTTCAGAATTTCGAATTTCGAATGATCGAATAATATTCGATTTTGAAAAAGTCGAATTTCGAATAATCGAATTTCGAATAGTCGAATATTCGAATAGTCAAATGAACACTATTATTTACTGTCGTCACCCAGTGGTTGACATTTAATTATTTTTTATTACCCACTGTGAAGGAAATGGATGGCTGCTCCATCCATTTCCTTTACGAGACCAAAGGACAATAACAGCGGTATAATGGCAATGAAGCACGCTTTGCTTCCCTAAGAATTCGTGCACCGAGAAGAGAGAAACACCTTGGGTAGGCAGAGCGAGATTGTTATAGGTCTTTCTCTATAGGTTGCTATTATACCTTTGTCCTTGGGAAAAAATTTCGAATTTCGAATGATCGAATAATATTCGATTTTCGAAATTTCGAATTTCGAATGATCGAATAATATTCGATTTTCAGAATTTCGAATTTCGAATGATCGAATAATATTCGATTTTGAAAAAGTCGAATTTCGAATAATCGAATTTCGAATAGTCGAATATTCGAATAGTCAAATGAACACTATTATTTACTGTCGTCACCCAGTGGTTGACATTTAATTATTTTTTATTACCCACTGTGAAGGAAATGGATGGCTGCTCCATCCATTTCCTTTACGAGACCAAAGGACAATAACAGCGGTATAATGGCAATGAAGCACGCTTTGCTTCCCTAAGAATTCGTGCACCGAGAAGAGAGAAACACCTTGGGTAGGCAGAGCGAGATTGTTATAGGTCTTTCTCTATGTTGCTATCTTTCCTTATGTTATTACGAAGCTTCCAGGTGGTAAAGGAATGATTATCATGGGCAGAGAAATGACACAAAGGCGATCTGGTGCAGAAAGGGCGCACTGGAGCCTCATGAATGGCATTCAGTTTGTGTTCTAGCTCCGTTGAAGAGAAACGGACCCGCGTTGGAATCTAATCTGACAAGACACTACGACTTGGACAGTTTTAGAGCGAAAATGGGGATGGCTCACTTTCATTGGAAACGGAGTTTGACTGGCTCTTGTACTCCATAGCCATTGCTCTTCCTCTCTTCTTCAACGTCTTTACTGGCAGAAAGCAGGAGCTTTCTAGGCTCCTACCGCAGCCCCTTCGGCTTTAATCTTTCCCTTGTTGTAACTGGGGAAGAAATACAAAACGAAGATTCTCCCGTAGTATACTGAAGGTAAAAATATCTGTGTACAGGCATAACCCTAATCACTTGCGATTCACGTGAATGGCCACAGCACGCTCGACGGCCGTTTACAAGGAAGCATGTGCGCAGCGGAGGGCCGCGCTTGCAGCGCTTACTTCGCGTCAACTCACAAGGGAGGTCAATGAACCTCCCGTGGGAATCTTATAAGTGACCTATTGAGCACTGTGGGGGATTGCCCGAGAGGCACCCCAGTGGTTTAAAACTGAGTGCAGCTAAGGGACATTTTATTTAACGAATTTACCTTTTTACGCGAAAATTTTTCGTTAAAAAGTGGTCGTAAAAATTTACCGAAAAAATTTAACGCACACCCCTTCTGCCCATCGCCTCCCCACCACTCTCTGCTAATCGAAGGTTTAGGGACTTGTACTCCCACAACTCCGGAGATCGAAAGCAGGTTTCGCCCAAACGTCGTCTAGAGGGCTAATTGAGGTGCTGATCGCAAATCTCGTAAACGTTTTCGCGTGATCGCGTGATTCCACATTTTCATGAGTGATCAAGTTTATCAGTTTGAGTATATAGAATCGCTTTCTTCACCTACATATGTGATCAGACTTGCTCTCCAGTCTTCGACTTTGAGATGGAAAGTAGTGCACGAAAAATGGATAATTTAGAAAAAGAAATGACAGATTCGTGGCAGCAGCCTAAGTAATTTCCTAAGGCGAGGAAAGGACGAAATCAGTGGTCACGACAACTCCATCCTTACTCACGAACACACACTATGAAATATCGTAAGCGGCCAAATTGTCGAAATTGGATACCATATTCGTGCTCAGCATCCAAAATAACAGTACAGGCGATGTTTGGGCGAAAAAAAAAACCTCCACTCCACTTTTGGAGTCACAAAAGTACAACGCGGCCGGTTATTCTGCACCTTTTCTCGCACATACTCACCGTCGCCTATTGTGGTCGATGGTAACACCGAACGCGTTTGCCAGCTTCGTGATCAGAACCTCAGTCAACCCTCAGGACAACATTTGTACAAAATTTTATTATCTGCTTACGAAGTCATGGGGATTAATACAAGTACCTACGTTAGCAAAGTCCCCCCCTGTCAGTGCGGGAGAGTGGCTGCAAGAAGACCAATAGAATAAGTTAATCATATATGTAAATTTTAATACTGAAACAGTTTTAAATTCAATGTCTAAACAACGAAGTAGCATTAGAAATAACCTGGGGTATACATGAACTCTAAATCACTCTGTACTATAACAAACAAGTGGAAAACAAGAAAAAACTAAAACAAATAATAACTAAAACAATGGTAACAACAACACTAAACATGTCTTGTTTCGCCTCTGCCTTCATACAAAACATGTTTATAATTAGTCACCCCGAGGCTCGTCAGTGAAGAAGGTGACTAATTAATTTAGTTGTTAGTACTGTATTTGGTGTTATATGCAAATGCTACGAATACTACGGAGTACAATACTACGGAGTGGGTCAAAAATGATGCATTTTATAAGAGATGCTAAAATTAGTAAAATTTACAAGAGAAACATTCCCTATAGGAACCCGAAGACTGATCAGTACATCCCAGAGATGGACTGAAGCAACACATTTCGATCATGTTCGTAAATATGGTTAAAATGAGAATATGTTCTACATTTACCAAAACGCACAGCAATGCGTAAACAACTCTCCTAGATTCGAACCTGGACCTCTCTTCGCTATCCACGCCCGAGTGCAGTGAATGATTCATTTGACCTAATAAATTGTCAGATTTCTAACATCTAACTATAATTAAAGCTCTATAACATCTGCATGTTAATTTCTGAGTATTTCAAGGCCATTCAAGGCGTCACTTTGCCTTATCAGCCAGCACTAAAGTGCTACAGTTTTTTGTAATTTTTGACCTACCCAGATGTCCGCAGGACATTTGAAGACCACTACGGTGCTTCTTAGACACACCCTTATAACAAGCAATAGGTCATTTTGGAAATCTCCACGGGAAGTTCATTGACTTGTCTTGTCAGATTACGTACACACAATTCGGCGCTCTTTGAGCGACGCGCGATACTCAAACGTCGTTTTTTATCATAAGGTCAGACTCCCCTGGTTTTCGAAGAATAGTGCCACTAACTTGTTAAGAGATTGATAAAGAATATTCGAATATTCGAATATTCGATATTCGAAGCCTTCGAATATTCGAATAAACGAATAATTCGAATATTGGATTTTTTCGATTATTCGAATAATCGAACAATTCGAATACTGGACGTTCTCGAATATTCGAATAATCGAATAATTCGAATATTGGACTTTTTTCGAGTAGTCGAATATTCGAATATTCGAAATTCGAATTTATTCGAAATTCGACTATTCGAAATTCGAAAAGGACAAAGGCATATTAGGGATGAGAAAGAGAGTGCCAGCCGCCGCTCTGCAACAAGCTGTCGCCGACGCTCTCGCTTTACGATTGTGACGATTTTCGGCAATGTTTTTACAATTTAGGAGCATAACATACATTTTGGGTCGTAAATCGTAAATTTTCGTAAATGTCGTCTTTGATTTAAAAATAGCAGGGGTCCAAACTTGTGACGCAACCTACTTTACACAAAGAACTCCTCGATCTTAGAGGTTCTCCTCACAGTGCATTACCATTTCCTGTTAGGTTTTGTTCTTTAATGTTCATATGTGGGACCGAACCAGATTACCCTGCTTTGTGTAAAGGCGGCTCGTCTTCTACTTCTCCCGTTCTCTCTCTTTCTCTACTTATCTGCTTCTCTAACATTATAAGGTTGCCGCTTGGCATCAGGTTTGCTTTCGAAGAGAAGTAAGCAGAATAAATAATTGGTGAATGAACTCTCCATAATGAGATTTTGTCCATCCTTTTTCCCGTTGCAGGAAGGCACTTCGCATCCAATTTGTCAGAGCTCATTTCGTGTTCTAATTGATAGAAATACATGCGCTTCCTCCTATACAGGAGGAAAAAGACTGTTGGCTAATCCCTATTCTATTCGCTACCCCTATTCGCCTTGTCTACAAACGCTTCTTCCCAACCAACCCGAACAGAATTGATGCAAAACCACGGAGAAAATCATTCATGACGTAATACACGGTAAGCAGAAGCCACTAGACTCTCATGGAAACAACAAACCACTGAAGTTTCCATCAAATTGCCAAAGCACGTCACATTGTGTCGTTAACTAACAGAGCTTCAATTCGGCCAATGCGTGGCAGCTGTTACTAGGTGAAGACAAACCTTGACGAGAATTCCTGAAAAGAAGATGATTTTATTGGCAAACTGAAAGGTAAATTTATTTATTTATTTATTGAAAAAAATGTACGATAACGTACTGCCAACCTGTATGCTGTCGTCCAGTTTTAGCGCGGAGATGTTGGCTAACCTTTACGAGAGTACCTGGAATATAGCCTTCATTGACGTGAACAGAAAGGCACGGTAACTCGGAAAATAGAGCCAATCAGCTGGTTAGGCGTCACCAACCGACGGCCTGCGCTGCATCGCGGCAGGTTTCCGGTCCGCTACCAGCAATATACCACCCTCCCCCCCCCCCTTTGTCATTCACGGCGACGAGCCGCGGACAGTGGATGCGGCGAGCTGTAACGAGTGGCCAAGTATAGAGTCCTGGCGAGACTCGTGCCTGTGACACTCCCGCGGCGTACATCATAGGCCTTAAGCGAATCAAGTCTGTACAGTGATTTTTTTAACGGTTTGCCTAGAAGGGTCTCCGCGTGCGCCTCCATGTGAACTCACTGTAAGTGCACACAAGATTGTGTTTAATCGCACTAAGACGGAGACTAAACAGGATACAGTGTCGCTAAAATATGGGCGATCAGACTATGCTGCCACCGCATGTGTCGTGTTGTTGTATTAGGCTGTGTGCGTAGAAGAAAGCAAGTGTGATAAAAACGGCCTTGTTCAGAGAGTTCGCAGAAGGGCGCTTCACCACTCTCTACAACTAATAATCGTGAAAAGATTCTCGATGACAAGGATGTTCTGCCGTTGATGGAAGTCAACGACTTGGATCTCCACGACATTGTGTTCGCGGACTACTTGGCATCTATTGCTCGCGGCGGACCATCCGTCATGACTTGGGATGAGGTGTCTCTGAAATTTCCGGCGTTTTTCAAGGTCTGTTCCATTCTGCACTGGAAAGCTTATGGGCAAACTTTGTCCAGCTGATCCTTTCCTTTAGGAATTCTTCAACCAAGCTGCAAGACATTACAACAGATTCACTAGTTTTAAAGTTGACCATGAGCAGGATTCGGAAGTCCGCCTCATATTTCGGTTCATACTCGACAAGGTAGAAACCTTCAACGACTTTCCTTTCACGTGGAAAAGGTAAGCTGTGACGTGAACTGTGGTTCGTAATCTCCTCTAGCTTACACGTATGCAGTTTGTATTAGTTTGCATCACAGCTATGACGACCAGTTTACTAGCAGCCGTGTTCCATAACGAGAGTCCGTCGTCACGGTCATTAGTGCGAAATTTCGTGCATACATACAGCGCATTTCGCAGTCCGTTTATATTTTTGGTGTGCTGATATTCACAGTCCGCAATTTGGGAGCTCGCAACCTCTTTTGACTGACGCTAGTCTTTGGAAGATTTTGAAAAAGGAATAGAGTCAGATTTTCCTGAAGCGTTCCCCAATCACACGATATAACAACTGAAGTGTGGGCTGATGTTAATACGACAGGGGTTATTGCAGTGGATGTGTAACCTGCTAATGACCCTTGTACATAATTTGCTATAGTTCTGCGTATGCATACGCATTCTTCAGATTTTGCGAAATTATTATTGAACCGAGGAGATATTATGACAAGATGATTTCGCTAATGCGTGGTCTGCAACGTGTTATCAATGTGGAGACGACTATCGCACTTCACCCTGAAAGCGTTTTGAAGAGGAATGCCGCAGAATGGGCACTGTCCAGACATATGGAGTCGATTTTCTTTAAGGTAAGAAGTTGATCCTCGTTTCTAAATCGATGCCAGAGCACGTGGTCTTCTGCGTTGTAGTGCATGAATTGGCCACAATTTTTGTTATGAAACACGCTGTAGGAGTATACTGTGAACGGCTTTTTGTATGGGACTATTGCTTACACTCGACAGCCTCAACTCGGACATTCGGGTCCGACGAGCCTCACAGTCTCCGCCCAACAACGCCTCCTTCAACACTCTGACAACTGCAGTTGGAAACAGAAATTGCGGTTGCTATTGTGGTGGGACGGCAACAGTGTGTTGCTATTGGAAGCTCGCAACACACTGTTGCTATCCAGCCGCAGTGATTAGAGTGCTCTAATCGGATACGCTCGCACCGCTAGGAAGAAGTTTGGGCTTAGCAACACACTAGACATTGGATCCGACGCTGATTTTCCAAATAATCCGATGATTCGGATAGGCCATTTTTCAAAAACCCCGGATCTTCGGATTATTCAGATGAGGGTAATTTGGACCCCCGGGTCTTCGGATGACTCAGATGAGGGTTATTGTCGATTGGCTGGATTTTCGGATGATTCACATAAACGATTTTTCTTCGGATCGGATATCGAAAAGCCGATTCGTATAACACCGGATAATGCGTAGTAATAGAGGCAGACAATTTTTCAGTATGGTGTGAGTTAGAAAAGCACATTAGTTATTAGAACCTTCAAGAAATGACCGTCAACGAAAACTATCAAAATCGTGAAAACTAGTATTGATAGGAAATAGCCGAGCATGAAGACACAGCAGAACCTCAGACGGCATTGAATGGCTATACGGCTGGGGGGGGGGGGTCATTTTGTAACACCGCCACATACCACATGCGGTAATCTATGCAAGAATCTTTTGTCGGACTGGCATGATAACCCCGCATGATCGCTAAGGCAAATTCTGAAGCAGGTGGATGTTCATCTGCTTTCTAACACAGGTGAACTAATTCCGTGCAAACCCCCTCTTGAGCCGTTAACCGTCGAATGAGGGAGGATAAATGCTAGATATAATACTCATATAATACATGCTGCTATATGTCCATGAAAGAATTACTACTCGATTTCAAAATTTGTTTTTGAAAGACCACGCGGAATCTGGAGGAAACCCACGCAAAGTAAATATGAAGTCTGCTCCGAGGACGTCTTAGTATCCATCAGCAGTGTGCGTAACTACGATTTACCACATTTTGGGGTGTGAATCGTAAAGCTTGACCTTTGATGAACAAGCACACAGAACAAGTACTCACTTTCAATTTGTGCACCGCATATAAGAGTTCGATACTCACCATCAGACCTGCGTCTATGGCCAGCAGCAGAGTCTTGCGGGTGCCGCGGACCCGCCATGACAACGGCGGGTGGGGCGGCGCCGCGAGGGTCACTGTATGCAATACTGCGTACTTTTCCGGTAGTTACCGACTTCTAAGAATGTCAGAGATGTAGTAAGCAAAACACTTTTTGCTTTGTCAAGAAGCGTTTTCTAAGCTAGGTTAGAAGTTATTGAATAAGCCTCGAAATCTAATAGAACACTCCTTATAACACAACAGTTGTGTACCATTTTGCGCTCGCTCTCACTTTTGTCGTTCTACCTCCACTAAAAGTTCCCCGGTTGACAAGTAGCTCGAAGACAATGTGATAGCCCTTGTAATGACAGCATTCCCTCCGATGCCTTATTGAGTCCGGGAGGCGTGATCGATGCAGTTAGGGATCGTTTAGTGTGCACGCGGCTCGCGGCGCGATGCACGTGTAGTGGACAAATTATCGAGCGACGCGACTGATCAATTCGGTCACTACACATGGCATCGCGTCGAGCGCACACTAAACGACCCCTTAGAGCCCATATTAAAAATAACGGTCTGCTTTGTTGTTACATTTCTGCGTAAGGGTTTCCCCTAAACCTGACCTAACTTGTGGATGGAAGGCCTCGAAATTTCTCAGTGCAATTAAGGTTACATAATATCGTGATAAGGTTTTTTGCGTTACGTTTGAGTGCTGGATTCCATACGCCTCCATTTGTCGACACTAGCGGTGAATATATTGTTGGTTGTCAAGCTCTTTTATGGACAGAAATTATGCACCAACCTATTACATTCCTAACATGTAGATTCGTTAAAAAAGTTTCCAAATAGATCAACCATAATCGACGCCATCTATCACGCCCACGCCAGGTCTCAACCGCAGCTCCTGGCACCGAGGGTGAGAGCCGCCGTGAACTGCGGCAGCCCTCGGGGACCTTTGCGTGCGGCGGCTCCGCGACAACTCGTCCGCGCGCGGCTTCCACCACAGTGACAGCGTGGGTCCCACTGCGGCGGGGCGATATGGACCAGTTCTTGGGGCCGTATGCTCGTCTATCCCGAGTCTCCCCCAATGGGGATTGGGGCGTGATGTGATATGTTGATATTGATTGATTTTCCCCCAACGGGGGAACACGAACATACGGCCCTTGGAGTGCTACCGCGAGACTCTGTAAAGGTCCTATGTGTGGGTTGTGAAATGGCATACATCACTCTCCTTTTACGTATATATCTTTTTACCAAATGTAGAGCGCCCTACTGGCAGCCAAACGTTTGATTGAAAGCTCTGCCACCAAACCCCGATAATACGGGATCTTGATCGCAGCGCTTGTTCTTTTCAACTTTGATCCTTCTTCGCCTTATTTCGGTATGTAGTGGAAATATTATTTAGAATAGGCCAGTAGGATATGATATGATGCTGTCTTCAAAAGATCTTCTATGCAGACTGTTCACCTTCAATCACATGTATGCGATTTTTACTCCCAAGTGTGATTCCGGCTCTGTGTGAAGACAAACACACAGACTTACGCAGATTAGGCACTTCCGAGTGGGAATCGCTCGGAAGTGCCTAATCTGAAGTGCCTAAATCCTATATAATAAGCAGGAGTCTCACTTCCACTTATACTTGTTATATAGGATCGTGCGATTCCCGCTTGAAAGTGTCTAATCTGCATAAAAATAGATAAACTCAAACGATATTGTCTGCAGATCGATACTGTTTCGCGTCCACATGTACTGGAGGGGGGGGGGGGGGCAAAAGTAATGAGACTCTCCATGCCGTGCTCATATATGTCGTGACTGGAGTCCGGTTTCGTGCTTCTCGTATTTGCATGTTTGTTGGCTACTTACTGAAGGCCACCTGAGAAGTCACCACTTTCGCCTCCTCCAGAAGCATGCCATAACTCCAGTTTGGGGGTCGACCTGTGTCGCGTTAAATCTCGCCCAATTCCCAACCGCGAGTAGCCTGGACTCAATAGTCACGCAAGATGAGAAGTACGTTTTCTATCTTAACCCTGCCGAGCAGCGAGTCTGGGTGAGGCCTGGTGACCTGTTACCGACCTTCGTTTGGCGGGATGATCACGGCAAGAAGCACCTTTTGAGCTTTTGAGTCTGCGCCCATGGACCGGTATACAGGAAACTGTTTTCCAAAAGCACGACGATGGACTCCAAGGTCATGGTGAACGAAATAGAAGAGATGGACCGGCGACTCGCACTTATTCGGTCTCAGCACTTCAAGAAGGTCCTCCTCTTCGACAACGCCGGGCAAAAGTGACCACGGAAAAGAAGCTGAAGCTTGCTCAACTGGGCTACATTAACATGCCTCTCCCACCGTATTCATCGGACATCTCTCCATGTGACCACCACTACTTCTTGAGCCTATACGACTTCATGGTCGGAAGGGACACAAGGACCCAAGCAGAACTCGACAACCATAACGAGCAGTGGTTCAGCACCAGGCCTAAAAAGGATTGGATCAGGAAGTTGGCTGATCGATGGCAGCAAGGTCATTTACCTTAATGGCGAACACATTCGTCAGCACCGTTGGGTTGTAATTGTTGAGTTATAAAGATAAAAAAAAATTGAATTTCTCTTACTTTCTGTCCACCCTAATATGTGTTGGATAGTACAACCACCTTTCATGCGTCACACTTTAAGAATCTATATGCACCAGATGCATTTAAAATACAGCGTTATTTTTAAAATTATGTCGAAGGCTTATTGTATTAATAACAAAAGATCTAGAAGAGACTAGGAATAGCACTAGCAAGGGAATGGTCTGAAGCGCATGTCTGAACGGGGGGAGCGACTCATATAGGAAGAATCCCCGCCCCTCAATTAGTAGGAAAATGTGTTTATTTTTTGCCAAGCCGTTAAACCCAAGGAGCAAGGGGTCAAAATGGGATATGGCGCATCGAGTTTGGGGGTTTTGTACGCCCGCGATGCCCCTACCGGGAAGTGGCTCGGAGTGCAGTGACAGTGCGTTTGCTTCGTGTGAGAAAGGTCGGGGTTTGGTTCCTCTGCGTTGCCGCAGCTCTGCATTTCAACTGACTGGTTCAAATTTGGGAGACTCTGACGTCTATACCATTTTCCGACGTTTTCTGCGTGTTTTCCCGCTGTACGCTATGGAGAGGATGTTGCCTCTTTTTTGCAGGTCAAAAGGAAGGTCGTGCACAATGACGTGTGAGTGAAATTGGTTCATAAGCGACCTCATGTAACTGAAGAAGCCTATGTCGGCTAGCTGAATCTGGCCGATGTCACACGAAGGTATAATCCGAATACTCAAGGTCATCCCTCGGGATATAGCAGCTTGGATCACCACGTTGTTCGAGAAGCTGGCCAATGAGTCCAGAATAACAGTACCGTTATCGGGCATCTGTGGGAGGAAGACATGCTCACAGAAGGAGAGCACAGTTTGAGTCGTCATGATGTGGGAGTAACCTGCCACGACGAAATGGTTTTCCGGTTATGAGCACGCAACCGAAATCTAACTGAAGACGTACCCTTGCCTCCAAAACAAGAGTTCCACCTGAAAACATTATAATATGCCTACTGCTTCCTTGCCTCTCCACGTCCATCAGTTCATCTTGCGGACCCATTCTTCTTCTTGTTCTTCCTCCACTTCCAGTTGTTCGTCTTTGTCAACTTCAAGTTGACGTGCTTCGAAGTTCTTGATTATGCTGGCCATCCGATCAGCGAGCTTGATTTCTTTCCTTGAAGGTTTTTTGTCCAAAGGTGGGTCACACTTTAGCGTGAGCAGGTGGATCACCACTCGAACATCGGCGGACATTGTTGGTGCTAGGTTTTAGAAAACCTCCAGCAGACCTCTGATTTCTAGGTGACATGCAAAGATGAGGGAAAGAGTGTATCGTTTAGGTTGACTTGCGGGATCCACACACCTCGTTTCTCATTTTAACCACCTCCCACGTCACATCCTGCTCTCTTTAGAAAATCCGAGCAGGATGGTTTTTTTTCTGAGATCATTGGTCCATGAATGGAAACAAACTGTGAGAGCCTGTTTATACGCTGCCCGTATTGTGCCCAGTGCTGCTTCATGCTTTTTGCACCTGTGTATCATTGGTGTTGAACATTTTTACATCAACATGTTGAATACCACAGCGTACAGCTGGAAATCCGCAGAAAATGTCTCAAATTGTATAGAAGTCAGAGGCGTACAAGACCCCCAAACTCCTGGTGTGCCGTATCCCATTGTGACGCCCTACTCCTTGGGTTTACCGACTTGGCAAAAAATAAACATATTTTCATACTAATTGAAGGGTGGGATTCTCCCTATATGAGTCGCTCCCTCCGTTCGGACAAACGCTTCAGACCCTTCCCTCAAGGGGACAGGATAAAATCAACGGAAATATATGCCATCAATTCTCCTGGGTGATAGTCGTTAGTCTCGACTAGGATGCGCACTGACGATGCCGACAGTGCCTGCGTAAGCAATTAGCGTCGACTCGCACCGTGCCACCTGCCGCTCCGCGACGATCTCCAAGGCAGGCCTCGCCGCCGTGCGATGGTGACCTAGCCGAGCACGGGAGCCTGCAGATCGAGCGCGACCCCAGGACGAATTTTACAGACCGACCAGATTCACAGTTACAGCGGATAACTTATTTAGAGGGTTTACAAACGCAGCGTTAAGAGTCGTACTGGTGCGAGACCTACACATTTTCATATCAGAATTTTGAGCTCTATCTGATGAGCTGTACAAGAACGCTTAAAAATTCCTCTGTAGAGATATTTTGAGGCATGCTTTTAGCTAAAGGCTTCACGAACAATTAGGCACGAATTTTGCATACTTTATTATCAAAATTTTAAGCTCTATCTATTGAGCTGTACAAGAATGCTTAAAAATTCCCTGTAGAGGTATTTTGACGCAAGCCTCCGGATGAAGACTGCGTGAATAATCCATTTAGTAGAGAGTCTTCCTAGCAGAATCCTGTGCTAGTTTTTTCATAATATTTCTCAGGTTTTTCTAAGATCCTCGACATCTTTATGAACCTTTGTGATACCCAGCACGATATTTCTCAAGACTAAGACTGAATAGGTAAGAGTGAAAGTTCATGATAATTGAATCACACAACATGTCAAACTGTTCTTCCAGTGTCATGCCAGTAGAGTAAAGTTGCATCCTTCATGAATGAAGAAGTACTTCTGAGGAGGAGCACCGTTATTTTAAGAATCAGTTCACATTTCGCCATCATGTCTATGTCCTGGACAAAATTTGTTTTGTATTGTTCGTGCAGTCTTTATCCAGAGGCCTGCAAAATATCTCCACAGGGGATTTTTAAGCATTCTTGTAAGCCCAACAGGGCATAAAATTTTGATAATAAAGTATACAAAATTCGTGCTTAATTGTTCGTGAAGTTTTTGGCTCGAGGCTTGGGTCAAAATAACTCTACAGAAGAATTTTCAAGCGTTCTTATACAGCCCATCAGATAAAGCTCAAAATTTTCACCTGAAAATGTGTAGGACTCGCACCAGTACGACTCTTTACACTGCCTTTGTAAACCCTCTAAATAAGTTATCCGTTGTAACTGTAAATCTGGTCGATCTGCAAAGTTCGGCCTCAGTGGAGTCACGGTGGATCTGCAGGCTCCCGTGCTCGGCTAGGTCACCATCGTTCGGCGGAGTGGGCTGCCTTGGAGATCGTCGCGAAGCGGCGGGTGGCACGGTACGAGTCGACGCTAATTGGCTCCGGAGGCGCTGTCGGCATCGTAAGTGCGCATCCGAGTCGGGAGTAACGACTGCCTCCCAATTCTCCTAGCGATGCTAGTTAGCATGACTTTGACAAGGCCTCACAAGCAGAGATGTGCGTAAATTTTTCTGGAAAAAGCGGAAGACGAAAGACGGAACGGAAACGCTCAAAAATGGGCGGAAACCGAAATACGGAACGTGGAAACGGAAATGACACATATTCGCCATTTTTTTAAAAATGCATCTGAAACGGCGTCAGGAGCGGCTTCTATTGCACCTTTTCTTGTTCAGAACTTTACGAGCAGAATCTTTTACAGATTAATGCTCATCCTAATCATAACATGACATAACGAAGCCCGAATTCATAATATTGCTATGATAACCTTTTAGCTATGGCTGAACAATAAACGAAAATAAATTCTGGATCTTATCTCACTATTTCTCACTATTTCAGCATGCAATCTTTCCATATCTAGCTTCTGCGACGTTTTTCGCTGACTTTTTTATGCTGATATTTTTTACCGGTAGACTTAACCGACTTAACCACTTGAGGTTACTTACAAATCCGCATTAAAAAAACCGACGCGGGCGAAGTTTAAAACTGGAGTCGAAAGAGATTCCTCTCAACACTTTTAGAAACCAGTGGCATCATGGGTGAGTGGTGACTGCACAGATATCTGTATATTCAACATTAGCAGTTACATTGTAATCACCAAAACTAGCACTCAGAATTCATTTTGGAATTTAAGACGATAACTGGATGGGTGATTAGTCGCGGTGCATCCACACTTCTACAGGAATATTCAATCTGTGCCAGCATAGAAACCCTACACCCAAGGTGACACATCTGGACAGTTCCTAGATGGTTCTCGAAGCAATAGATTTGTTTCAGGGTCAATAGGTCACCCTAATCCATCACAACAGCAGCTCATGGTAGACGTTTGTGATGCTTCATTAAAAAATGTGACTCATAACTCTATATGGATGAATTGAAATTTACGCCATTGGTTAGGAACACGGATGTAATCTTGGAGCACAAACCGCGTGCCACAAACTTCCCTGAACTCTTTGCTTCATGATACTGCACTATATGCTTACCAAGTTTTCAGTTTTTTCTATATGCCTACTAAGCTATTTGTAACTAGTGGATCAAGAATTCTATGAACTTTCAAATGTTGAGTGCATTTTCTTAGCATACATTGCACACACATAGCCTTTGTGGCGCATTAATTTTGTCCTGCACCCAGCCTTTGTCATTTTTGAGTGCTTTTTTTAGTAATCTAACCAATTTTAAGAATATTAATACTACAGTTGCTAAAGAGTATTTCTCTCACAATTATATGAAGGAGAACTCTTTTTCGTTGATACGCTGATTGTGTTCAATAGAAAACTAGTGTGAAACAGTGCCCATTTCCGTTTCCGCCTTCCGGCGCAAAAACAGGCGGAACACGGAACGGAAGGGCCCAAAATGGCCGAAAACCGGAATTCGGAACACGGAAACGGAAATTCCCCACATCCCTGCTCGCAAGCCTCGGCCAATAGGCAATCCACGCCCTCAACATTTCTAAACGGGTTGGAACCAACCTAATTGTCCGAACAAGGTGCAATGCTTATGCTGCGATAGTTTGGAGTTCAACTAGAACTTGGTATTCAGTTTCGCTTTACTAGAGTGAAGCATTACTCGATTTTTATACGATGAGTCAGATGAAGTGATTCAACTGGTACTCCTTCCCTTGCCGGTTCATCACTGGAGTAGAATGCACCAGTGCTGTGTGTAAAAGATGTCGTGTAGGGCTGCCTTACAAAACCTTGACCCCCAACCCTGAGCCACTTTGCGTCTCCAGAGCAAACGACAATCAGCATTAAGACCCCATTCACACATTGAATACTGAGTTCGTTGTGCACCATGATGCCTCGCCGCCGACGACAAGCCCTGCGTCCCTGCCTTATGGTTAAGGGCCTCTACAGAGTCTCGCGGCAGCACTCCAAGAACTGGTCCATATCGCCTCGCCGCAGTGGGACCCACGCTGTTACTGTGGCGGAAGCCGCGCGCGGACGAGTTGTCGCGGAGCCGCCGCACGTAAAGGTCCCCGAGGGCTGCCGCAGTTCACGGCGGCTCTCACCCGCGGTGCCAGGAGCTGCGGGTGAGACCCGGCGGGGGCGTGATAGGTGGCGTCGATTATGGTTGATCTATTTGGAAACATTTTTAACGAATCTACATGTTAGGAATGTAATAGGTTGGTACATAATTTCTGTCCATAAAAGAGCTTGACAACCAACAATATATTCACCGCTAGTGTTGACAAATGGAGGCGTATGGAATCCTGCACTCAAAACATAACGCAAAAACCCATAGCACGATATTAGGTAACCTCAATTGCACTGAAAATCTCCGTGGCCTTCCAGTCACAAGTTAGTCGTTTGAGCTTTAAGGAAAACCTTTGCACAGAAATGCAACAACAAAGCAGACCGTTCTTTTTAGTATGAGCTATAACTGCATCGGACAGATCTCCCGGACTCAACAAGGCATCGGAGGGAATACTGTCATCACAAGGGCTACCACACTGTCTTCGAGATGCTTTTCAAGCGAGGAACTTTTAGTGGAGGTAGAACGACAAAAGACAAAATGGCACAGAACTGTTGAGTTATAAGAAGTGTTCTATTAGATTTTGGGGCTTAGATTCAAGAACTCCTAACTTGACTTAGAAAACGCTTCTTCAGAAAAGAAAAAGCGTTTTGCTTACTACATCTTTGACATTCCCAGAGATCGCAACTGCCGGCAAAAGTACGCAGTATTGCGTACAGTAACCTTCGCAGCGCCGCACCACCCGTTGTTGTAATGGTGGGTCCGCGGCACCCGCAAGGCTCTGCTGCTGGCCTAAAGGGCTCAGCACACTTTTGCGGC
The DNA here is from genome assembly GCA_947396885.1 of Heligmosomoides polygyrus polygyrus. Lineage (NCBI taxonomy): Eukaryota > Metazoa > Nematoda > Chromadorea > Rhabditida > Heligmosomidae > Heligmosomoides > Heligmosomoides polygyrus. The sequence continues at coordinate 64,192,458 of OX377206.1, read as the reverse complement.
GTTGCCGCAGTCCTATCCTTCAACATGGGGCAAGGACGCAGAGGCCGCCGGCAACGGCAGCCGGCGCCGTCCCGCACCCGCACACCTTTGCGGCATTGCTGCATCGACGGCAACAATGGTTGAAATCATTGTTGCCGTCGGTGCGGCAATGCCGCAGGCAGAGTTGTCTGCGCTCTAGCCGATTGCGACGGGGAACACGAAGTGGAAACACGTGCGTCCTTTAAGTTAGCTGATCGATAGGGCCAATCAGCTGATTATTTTCTGCAATTGGACGACGTACTTAGGTGTTTTTTCTTCTCCAGTTGTTGATATTTGCTATTTTTCTCGCTTACACCCCTTTTATTAGGATTTGGTGTTGGAGTTCAATATTTCGTTTGCTATTGTTCCGCGAGAGACCGAGACTGTTCCGGGAGTTAACAATGCAGAGTTGACGCAGAATCAACGGGTTTCAGCACTTCTGTTGATGTTTATGTTTACAATGTTTACACGAATGTGTTGCTTTCTTCTAGCAGACGGATGCTCACAAAAGTATGACGTGAACTAAGCTCGGAAGCCATGTGGGAATGTCGGTCTCGTACTTCATTTTCACCAGTCTCTCCTCACCTTTCTCTACACCACTTTTCTTTGGAGCCCTGTTCTTTCCCTGGACAAAGGTCACGGTTATCATGGAGAATCCATAGGTCCTTGTGAGCACCGAAGACCGACCAACACTGAGCACGAAGGAAGGAACTGCCAGCTGATTTCTCGGTTCGGGCGCGCGTCCCTCACTGGAGCGCGCTTTCCATCGGAGCGAGTAGGTCCCAGTTGGACTGCGCTGCGACGGCGCCGTGCTGCGGCAACGCCGAAGGACGGCGCCGTCGCCGTGGGGAGGAGCGCCGCAACTTGAAGGCTCCGCCCCACTTTTGCCGGCTGCCGGCTGCGGCAACGCCGCAAAAGTGTGCGGAGCCCTTAACCCATTGACGACCGCGCGGCAAATCGCGTGTCTGGCGCATGGGACCGCACGGACGCTCGAATCTCGTTGAATCACTATCACGAATGAACCTCCCTCTCCAATGGTTAGCTACATATCGAGAAGGCCAAAAACAGGTTCGAAAGCAGAACGTGAAAGATGTTTTTGCTGATATAAGAAAGTGGCGCATGTTCGCCACGAATCATGTAAGGAGGTGACCATACGATGTAGTAAGTGTTTGAAATATTTTTGTCTAGTTCGCTTCCAAAATTTCCATGAGAAATGTGATTAGTTGTTTTGTGAATGAACATTTTGTGAAGTGTGAATAGCTGTTTGTAAGTAGTATCGACTTTCATGAAGCTTGAATAGTGTGTAGTATTGATTGTTTTTATCAAAGCTTAGAAGTAGAAGCGACAGAAGTAAGTGACTCTCGGACCACTGTGCAGGTAGCATTGCTAGGATCCAACATCTAATGAATACTCGTAAACTATGAAAAATCGAGAGATTGGCCACAGCCAACAGTTCTTCAACTCTGAAATAAGCCCCCGCGATTCCACTCGACCGAAAAGTGCTGACCGAAATCGGCCCGCGCGGATGGATTAGGCCAGCAGCAGAGTCTTGCGGGTGCCGCGGGCCCGCCATGACAACGGCAGGTGGTGCGGCCCCGCGACGCAGGGAGGAACGAAGAAATACAGAATGGATTTCGGCGGCATTCGATATTTTTCCAACTTGTTTGAACGTTTCGTAAGAATTTCTTCTGACTCATCTGAAAAGCTGGCTTCCGTGGAGTGCTTTTTAATGCTTTAGACTGAACGATTCGGTTGCTAAATCGTGGTGGGCTTCTTGAGTTGGTCTTCTATTTCCTTGTGAGAGGTTCAGTTACTTCTTCTATTCTGTGTTGCATCCGCTCCAGCAGTTAGGTGCTTTCTGTTGAGTACCTCTTAGCTTCAACTATTTTTCTTATTGTTTAAAGAGTGTATAACCTTGTTTGTTATATCACCGGGAAGGTGTAATAACGAAAAAGGTTATACACTCTTAAATGTCGTAGGATTCTGTACTAGCAAATGTGGATTGCGCAACTATCATGATGGTTTGACAGTTTAGTGTTATTATGCTGCTTTCTATTGAGTACCTTTAGCTCTACTGTTCTTCTTATTGCTTTAAGAGTGTATATCCTTTTTTGTCTATTGGGTGTTTAGAGTGTATAACCTTTTTTTATAACACCGGGAAGGTGTTATAACAAAAAAGGTTCGTCTGAAGATACATACATGGCGAAACGAAGCATTTTGGAAGAAAAATGTGTAATTTTATATTTTTCGAATTAAATTGTCTTTATTACGACCGCAAACAAAAGAAA
>OX377206.1:64128971-64189952 GCA_947396885.1 Heligmosomoides polygyrus polygyrus | reverse complement strand
GACCCTCGGCAAGGACCGCTATTAGTCTTCGCAGCGCCCTTAAGGCCCCACACACGTTTGTGGCACTATCCTTAAGGGCCTCTACAGAGTCTCGCGGCAGCACCGTGAGAACTTGTCCAAATCGCTCCCGCCGTAGTGGGACCCGCGCTGCCACTGTGGTGGAGGCCGCGGCGCGGACGAGTTGTCGCGGAGCCGCCGCACGCAAATGCCTTCGAGGGCTGCCGCAGTTCACAGGGCTCTCACCCCGCCAGGAGCTGAGGGTGAGACCCGCCGTAGGGCGTGACCGGATGGGAAGCTTGGAGGGAGGGGGGTTTTCTTTTGTTTCTGACCGCTGGAAGCTTGGGTGGAGGGGGTTTTGTTTTGGAAGCTTTAAGGGAAAGGGTTTTCTTTTGTTTGCGGTCGTAATAAAGACAATTTAATTCGAAAAATATAAAATTACACATTTTTCTTCCAAAATGCTTCGTTTCGCCATGTATGTATCTTCAGACGAACCTTTTTTGTTATAACACCTTCCCGGTGTTATAAAAAAAGGTTATACACTCTAAACACCCAATAGACAAAAAAGGATATACACTCTTAAAGCAATAAGAAGAACAGTAGAGCTAAAGGTACTCAATAGAAAGCAGCATAATAACACTAAACTGTCAAACCATCATGATAGTTGCGCAATCCACATTTGCTAGTACAGAATCCTACGACATTTAAGAGTGTATAACCTTTTTCGTTATTACACCTTCCCGGTGATATAACAAACAAGGTTATACACTCTTTAAACAATAAGAAAAATAGTTGAAGCTAAGAGGTACTCAACAGAAAGCACCTAACTGCTGGAGCGGATGCAACACAGAATAGAAGAAGTAACTGAACCTCTCACAAGGAAATAGAAGACCAACTCAAGAAGCCCACCACGATTTAGCAACCGAATCGTTCAGTCTAAAGCATTAAAAAGCACTCCACGGAAGCCAGCTTTTCAGATGAGTCAGAAGAAATTCTTACGAAACGTTCAAACAAGTTGGAAAAATATCGAATGCCGCCGAAATCCATTCTGTATTTCTTCGTTCCTCCCTGCGTCGCGGGGCCGCACCACCTGCCGTTGTCATGGCGGGCCCGCGGCACCCGCAAGACTCTGCTGCTGGCCTAATCCATCCGCGCGGGCCGATTTCGGTCAGCACTTTCGGTCGAGTGGAATCGCGGGGGCTTATTTCAGAGTTGAAGAACTGTTGGCTGTGGCCAATCTCTCGATTTTTCATAGTTTACGAGTATTCATTAGATGTTGGATCCTAGCAATGCTACCTGCACAGTGGTCCGAGAGTCACTTACTTCTGTCGCTTCTACTTCTAAGCTTTGATAAAAACAATCAATACTACACACTATTCAAGCTTCATGAAAGTCGATACTACTTACAAACAGCTATTCACACTTCACAAAATGTTCATTCACAAAACAACTAATCACATTTCTCATGGAAATTTTGGAAGCGAACTAGACAAAAATATTTCAAACACTTACTACATCGTATGGTCACCTCCTTACATGATTCGTGGCGAACATGCGCCACTTTCTTATATCAGCAAAAACATCTTTCACGTTCTGCTTTCGAACCTGTTTTTGGCCTTCTCGATATGTAGCTAACCATTGGAGAGGGAGGTTCATTCGTGATAGTGATTCAACGAGATTCGAGCGTCCGTGCGGTCCCATGCGCCAGACACGCGATTTGCCGCGCGGTCGTCAATGGGTTAAGGGCTCCGCACACTTTTGCGGCGTTGCCGCAGCCGGCAGCCGGCAAAAGTGGGGCGGAGCCTTCAAGTTGCGGCGCTCCTCCCCACGGCGACGGCGCCGTCCTTCGGCGTTGCCGCAGCACGGCGCCGTCGCAGCGCAGTCCAACTGGGACCTACTCGCTCCGATGGAAAGCGCGCTCCAGTGAGGGACGCGCGCCCGAACCGAGAAATCAGCTGGCAGTTCCTTCCTTCGTGCTCAGTGTTGGTCGGTCTTCGGTGCTCACAAGGACCTATGGATTCTCCATGATAACCGTGACCTTTGTCCAGGGAAAGAACAGGGCTCCAAAGAAAAGTGGTGTAGAGAAAGGTGAGGAGAGACTGGTGAAAATGAAGTACGAGACCGACATTCCCACATGGCTTCCGAGCTTAGTTCACGTCATACTTTTGTGAGCATCCGTCTGCTAGAAGAAAGCAACACATTCGTGTAAACATTGTAAACATAAACATCAACAGAAGTGCTGAAACCCGTTGATTCTGCGTCAACTCTGCATTGTTAACTCCCGGAACAGTCTCGGTCTCTCGCGGAACAATAGCAAACGAAATATTGAACTCCAACACCAAATCCTAATAAAAGGGGTGTAAGCGAGAAAAATAGCAAATATCAACAACTGGAGAAGAAAAAACACCTAAGTACGTCGTCCAATTGCAGAAAATAATCAGCTGATTGGCCCTATCGATCAGCTAACTTAAAGGACGCACGTGTTTCCACTTCGTGTTCCCCGTCGCAATCGGCTAGAGCGCAGACAACTCTGCCTGCGGCATTGCCGCACCGACGGCAACAATGATTTCAACCATTGTTGCCGTCGATGCAGCAATGCCGCAAAGGTGTGCGGGTGCGGGACGGCGCCGGCTGCCGTTGCCGGCGGCCTCTGCGTCCTTGCCCCATGTTGAAGGATAGGACTGCGGCAACGCCGCAAAAGTGTGCTGAGCCCTTTAGGCCAGCAGCAGAGCCTTGCGGGTGCCGCGGACCCACCATTACAACAACGGGTGGTGCGGCGCTGCGAAGGTTACTGTACGCAATACTGCGTACTTTTGCCGGCAGTTGCGATCTCTGGGAATGTCAAAGATGTAGTAAGCAAAACGCTTTTTCTTTTCTGAAGAAGCGTTTTCTAAGTCAAGTTAGGAGTTCTTGAATCTAAGCCCCAAAATCTAATAGAACACTTCTTATAACTCAACAGTTCTGTGCCATTTTGTCTTTTGTCGTTCTACCTCCACTAAAAGTTCCTCGCTTGAAAAGCATCTCGAAGACAGTGTGGTAGCCCTTGTGATGACAGTATTCCCTCCGATGCCTTGTTGAGTCCGGGAGATCTGTCCGATGCAGTTATAGCTCATACTAAAAAGAACGGTCTGCTTTGTTGTTGCATTTCTGTGCAAAGGTTTTCCTTAAAGCTCAAACGACTAACTTGTGACTGGAAGGCCACGGAGATTTTCAGTGCAATTGAGGTTACCTAATATCGTGCTATGGGTTTTTGCGTTATGTTTTGAGTGCAGGATTCCATACGCCTCCATTTGTCAACACTAGCGGTGAATATATTGTTGGTTGTCAAGCTCTTTTATGGACAGAAATTATGTACCAACCTATTACATTCCTAACATGTAGATTCGTTAAAAATGTTTCCAAATAGATCAACCATAATCGACGCCACCTATCACGCCCCCGCCGGGTCTCACCCGCAGCTCCTGGCACCGCGGGTGAGAGCCGCCGTGAACTGCGGCAGCCCTCGGGGACCTTTACGTGCGGCGGCTCCGCGACAACTCGTCCGCGCGCGGCTTCCGCCACAGTAACAGCGTGGGTCCCACTGCGGCGAGGCGATATGGACCAGTTCTTGGAGTGCTGCCGCGAGACTCTGTAGAGGCCCTTAACCATAAGGCAGGGACGCAGGGCTTGTCGTCGGCGGCGAGGCATCATGGTGCACAACGAACTCAGTATTCAATGTGTGAATGGGGTCTTAATGCTGATTGTCGTTTGCTCTGGAGACGCAAAGTGGCTCAGGGTTGGGGGTCAAGGTTTTGTAAGGCAGCCCTACACGACATCTTTTACACACAGCACTGGTGCATTCTACTCCAGTGATGAACCGGCAAGGGAAGGAGTACCAGTTGAATCACTTCATCTGACTCATCGTATAAAAATCGAGTAATGCTTCACTCTAGTAAAGCGAAACTGAATACCAAGTTCTAGTTGAACTCCAAACTATCGCAGCATAAGCATTGCACCTTGTTCGGACAATTAGGTTGGTTCCAACCCGTTTAGAAATGTTGAGGGCGTGGATTGCCTATTGGCCGAGGCTTGCGAGCAGGGATGTGGGGAATTTCCGTTTCCGTGTTCCGAATTCCGGTTTTCGGCCATTTTGGGCCCTTCCGTTCCGTGTTCCGCCTGTTTTTGCGCCGGAAGGCGGAAACGGAAATGGGCACTGTTTCACACTAGTTTTCTATTGAACACAATCAGCGTATCAACGAAAAAGAGTTCTCCTTCATATAATTGTGAGAGAAATACTCTTTAGCAACTGTAGTATTAATATTCTTAAAATTGGTTAGATTACTAAAAAAAGCACTCAAAAATGACAAAGGCTGGGTGCAGGACAAAATTAATGCGCCACAAAGGCTATGTGTGTGCAATGTATGCTAAGAAAATGCACTCAACATTTGAAAGTTCATAGAATTCTTGATCCACTAGTTACAAATAGCTTAGTAGGCATATAGAAAAAACTGAAAACTTGGTAAGCATATAGTGCAGTATCATGAAGCAAAGAGTTCAGGGAAGTTTGTGGCACGCGGTTTGTGCTCCAAGATTACATCCGTGTTCCTAACCAATGGCGTAAATTTCAATTCATCCATATAGAGTTATGAGTCACATTTTTTAATGAAGCATCACAAACGTCTACCATGAGCTGCTGTTGTGATGGATTAGGGTGACCTATTGACCCTGAAACAAATCTATTGCTTCGAGAACCATCTAGGAACTGTCCAGATGTGTCACCTTGGGTGTAGGGTTTCTATGCTGGCACAGATTGAATATTCCTGTAGAAGTGTGGATGCACCGCGACTAATCACCCATCCAGTTATCGTCTTAAATTCCAAAATGAATTCTGAGTGCTAGTTTTGGTGATTACAATGTAACTGCTAATGTTGAATATACAGATATCTGTGCAGTCACCACTCACCCATGATGCCACTGGTTTCTAAAAGTGTTGAGAGGAATCTCTTTCGACTCCAGTTTTAAACTTCGCCCGCGTCGGTTTTTTTAATGCGGATTTGTAAGTAACCTCAAGTGGTTAAGTCGGTTAAGTCTACCGGTAAAAAATATCAGCATAAAAAAGTCAGCGAAAAACGTCGCAGAAGCTAGATATGGAAAGATTGCATGCTGAAATAGTGAGAAATAGTGAGATAAGATCCAGAATTTATTTTCGTTTATTGTTCAGCCATAGCTAAAAGGTTATCATAGCAATATTATGAATTCGGGCTTCGTTATGTCATGTTATGATTAGGATGAGCATTAATCTGTAAAAGATTCTGCTCGTAAAGTTCTGAACAAGAAAAGGTGCAATAGAAGCCGCTCCTGACGCCGTTTCAGATGCATTTTTAAAAAAATGGCGAATATGTGTCATTTCCGTTTCCACGTTCCGTATTTCGGTTTCCGCCCATTTTTGAGCGTTTCCGTTCCGTCTTTCGTCTTCCGCTTTTTCCAGAAAAATTTACGCACATCTCTGCTTGTGAGGCCTTGTCAAAGTCATGCTAACTAGCATCGCTAGGAGAATTGGGAGGCAGTCGTTACTCCCGACTCGGATGCGCACTTACGATGCCGACAGCGCCTCCGGAGCCAATTAGCGTCGACTCGTACCGTGCCACCCGCCGCTTCGCGACGATCTCCAAGGCAGCCCACTCCGCCGAACGATGGTGACCTAGCCGAGCACGGGAGCCTGCAGATCCACCGTGACTCCACTGAGGCCGAACTTTGCAGATCGACCAGATTTACAGTTACAACGGATAACTTATTTAGAGGGTTTACAAAGGCAGTGTAAAGAGTCGTACTGGTGCGAGTCCTACACATTTTCAGGTGAAAATTTTGAGCTTTATCTGATGGGCTGTATAAGAACGCTTGAAAATTTTTCTGTAGAGTTATTTTGACCCAAGCCTTGAGCCAAAAACTTCACGAACAATTAAGCACGAATTTTGTATACTTTATTATCAAAATTTTATGCCCTGTTGGGCTGTACAAGAATGCTTAAAAATCCCCTGTGGAGATATTTTGCAGGCCTCTGGATAAAGACTGCACGAACAATACAAAACAAATTTTGTCCAGGACATAGACATGATGGCGAAATGTGAACTGATTCTTAAAATAACGGTGCTCCTCCTCAGAAGTACTTCTTCATTCATGAAGGATGCAACTTTACTCTACTGGCATGACACTGGAAGAACAGTTTGACATGTTGTGTGATTCAATTATCATGAACTTTCACTCTTACCTATTCAGTCTTAGTCTTGAGAAATATCGTGCTGGGTATCACAAAGGTTCATAAAGATGTCGAGGATCTTAGAAAAACCTGAGAAATATTATGAAAAAACTAGCACAGGATTCTGCTAGGAAGACTCTCTACTAAATGGATTATTCATGCAGTCTTCATCCGGAGGCTTGCGTCAAAATACCTCTACAGGGAATTTTTAAGCATTCTTGTACAGCTCAATAGATAGAGCTTAAAATTTTGATAATAAAGTATGCAAAATTCGTGCCTAATTGTTCGTGAAGCCTTTAGCTAAAAGCATGCCTCAAAATATCTCTACAGAGGAATTTTTAAGCGTTCTTGTACAGCTCATCAGATAGAGCTCAAAATTCTGATATGAAAATGTGTAGGTCTCGCACCAGTACGACTCTTAACGCTGCGTTTGTAAACCCTCTAAATAAGTTATCTACAGTAATTGTAAATCTGGTCGATCTGTAAAATTCGTCCTGGGGTCGCGCTCGATCTGCAGGCTCCCGTGCTCGGCTAGGTCACCATCGCACGGCGGCGAGGCCTGCCTTGGAGATCGTCGCGGAGCGGCAGGTGGCACGGTGCGAGTCGACGCTAATTGCTTACGCAGGCACTGTCGGCATCGTCAGTGCGCATCCTAGTCGAGACTAACGACTATCACCCAGGAGAATTGATGGCATATATTTCCGTTGATTTTATCCTGTCCCCTTGAGGGAAGGGTCTGAAGCGTTTGTCCGAACGGAGGGAGCGACTCATATAGGGAGAATCCCACCCTTCAATTAGTATGAAAATATGTTTATTTTTTGCCAAGTCGGTAAACCCAAGGAGTAGGGCGTCACAATGGGATCCGGCACACCAGGAGTTTGGGGGTCTTGTACGCCTCTGACTTCTATACAATTTGAGACATTTTCTGCGGATTTCCAGCTGTACGCTGTGGTATTCAACATGTTGATGTAAAAATGTTCAACACCAATGATACACAGGTGCAAAAAGCATGAAGCAGCACTGGGCACAATACGGGCAGCGTATAAACAGGCTCTCACAGTTTGTTTCCATTCATGGACCAATGATCTCAGAAAAAAAACCATCCTGCTCGGATTTTCTAAAGAGAGCAGGATGTGACGTGGGAGGTGGTTAAAATGCGTCTTCTTCGTCTTCTTCGTCTTCTTCGTCTTCTTCGTCTTCTTCGTCTTCTTCGTCTTCTTCGTCTTCTTCGTCTTCTTCGTCTTCTTCGTTCGTCTTCTTCGTCTTCTTCGTTCGTCTTCTTCAGCCTCGGAGAGGCGATCTTTTAAGTACAGATCAGCGGTCGATGCTGTGCGGCGACCGTCTCGTACGGCACGATCTTCGCGTCTGTGACAAGACTTCGGTCTCGTATCCTTCACAAGGACAAAGTCTTTCTGAGTCCTGGTGTTCCCGCTATAGAACGAGATAGGGTGGGAATCGCGTTTGCGAAATACGGTGTTCACTATGGTGAGGTTGTGCGATTCCGCATGTTCAAGGATACGCCCACCATCTGCGTTAGGCGACCCGTAACCGAACTCATCATGACAGCTGTACCCGTCTTTCGTCGCACCGACGTACCCGTTAAGGTCACCAGGGACTATGATGACATCTTTTGAAGGTACCTCTGCTGTCTTCTCATCAAACAGGCTCCAAAACTCTTCCTTGGCTTGATCCGGGCAGCCAGTCTGCGGAGCATAAGCAGAGAAGAAGTGATAGAGTCGCTCCTTCGCGGCTACAACGATCTTCTCAATCGATCGTCAAAGCGCTGGACGCTTACAATCGAGTCAATAAATCGTTCGGAGACGATTATTCGGACACCACTGGTGGTCCTGGGACTTCCACATAGAACGGCCTTGAAGCCACGTCCTATGTCCCTTGACTTGCGGCAGGACCACCTCGTCTCCTGCACCGCACAGAGATCAACTCTTCTACGCAGTGCTTCAACCAACTCGCACGAGCGGCCTGTCAACGTACCCACATTCAGCGTAGCCACGCGGGTCCTGCTTAGGTCGGGCCTTAGGCCCCATTTATACTTTGTCGCGCTGCGACGCAATAGCCACGCAATCAGGCCCAATTGATCGATGCGTCGCACAATCAATATAGGCCAATGCACACTTCTGCGACACCGCGGCGCGACAAGTGGGGCGACGGCTACCTCCGCGAAATCCGGCGGTCGCGGCGCGGGCCGTTAGAGCACCGTTTTAGGCAACGGGACCGACGTCCCCGTGGATGCCGCGCCACGAGGAATGGTTTGAACCATTCCAGCCTGCGGCACTCAGCGCGGAATCGCCTGCGATAGCCGCCGCGACAGTCGCAAGAGCGTGCATGCCCCCTCCCTGCGGCACGTGCCGCAGTGTCGCGCCGCGGCCGTCGCGGCCCTATGCTTCATTATGGCCGCGCCGCGCTGTCGCAGAAGTGTGCATGGGCCTCATGGCCACTATACGTGGCGTCGCGTCGCGCCGCGACGAAGTATAAACGGGGCCTAACCATAGGGCAGGGACGCGGAGCCGTCGGTGGCGAGCGCGCGGCCGCGGGGGGGGGGGGGGGAGGGCGGTGGAGGCGACGGCGCCGGAGCGGCAGCCAGCGGCGGTAATGATGTGAATAATTATTGCCAACCAATGCCGCTCCAGCGTCGCTGGCAGAGGCTGTCGGCACTCTAGCCCTTCGATGAGTGATGCCGATCAGCGACGCCAGCGGCCGCCGCTGAGCGGGATGACTCATCGTTTTCGCCGTTCACCGCCCGCCGCTTGCCGCAAAAGTCTGCGAAGGCCTTTAGGCCCCGTTTATACTCCCCACGCCGGGCGACGCGACGCCGTGTGTAGTGGCCAAATTGGCCGATTGCGTCGCTCGGCACATAGCGTCGCGCTGCTCGGCGTCGAAGTATAAACAGGCCCTAACAAGGGAGGCCCATGAACTTCCCCCAAAGATTCTCAACGCGACCTATATGGTCTTGTAGGGCGTCGGACGTGGATTACAGAACTGTGCTTCGTTTTTGCTACGTGCCACTGGGTGGTCCGGAAATGGCAAGAATGGTACCGCTTTAGAGCGGGTTGATAAGGCCTAAGTGACACCTGGAATGGCCCTGTCGTGCTCTAAACTTAACTAACAAAAGGTTTGGAGCTCAAATTAAAGTATGTTGTAGTAATTTCCTACGTTTCCTAGGCTAAGCTGCAGTGTACATTCAAGTGATTCATTCGCCGCCGCATGTGGCAGCGACTGGATGGCCGAGTGGATAGCGAGACGGAATTGCGGGAGGAGGTCGAGGGTTCGATTCCGGGAGTAAGGTTTCTGCGTCCCTAGGTGGACCGTTAGCGTTTTTTCAAATGAAGATTACATTTTGGATCCGGTACGGTACCTTTTCCGTGTCCTAACCCCGCTTTCAACCTGTTGTCAGATGTGGAAGAAGCTGGTTTTGTTGTGTGGAGCGTATCGCGCATCCATTACACGGTGCTTGTCTCGCTGAGGAAGGTTCCGTTTGATGCTATCTCCATATGACCTCTTTGGTATGTTCTCAATCACTTTTGAAGTGTTTCTCACTGTCACTTCGTTCATGAACAAGATCGACAAGCATTGATTTGACCCATCATGAAGACAAGCTCATTGCTCTTCGGATTTCCTCATAGACTTTTTATTCTTCTCGCAACTTTCACAATTTCAGCTAACTGTTCCCAAGTACTGCATATTTTATCCAACTCGTGTGATTGATCGCCTTGCTGTGTGTTTCTTCCTCACCATTTTCTAACGCACTTACGGTAGGCGAGTCGAGGGCATTGCTGATAGGAGTACTTGCACTCACTCCCTCTGCTCTAGAGGTCGAGAAAAAATTTTGTCCAAAATTCATCTTTAGGGTTATTTGGGATGCAGAGCACCAATTTGGCAACAAAATTGGGTGAAACGATAGATTACAGAAGGTTATGATGGATATGTGTAAGTAACGGGGGGACGGGGGGGGGGGGGTGTACGCAGAGTAACGGCAGTGCTGCCTTTCACGACTCCAGAGGTCGAGGAGAGTACGGAAAAAAAATTCGCCCAAACATCGCCCACGGGGGTTATTTGGAGTGCTTATCACGGATATGATACCTGTTTTTAAGATGTCGGTATATTACGGCAGGTTACGGTAGATATGGGTGAGTAAAGCTGTCCACGTTAGTGGGGTTGCTTCCTTCTCCAAGGTTGTCAGACTTATTTTCCAACCTTCGACTTCAGCCTTTGATGGAACGTACTGCAGGCAAAGTGGCAGTTTAGAAAAAAGTGACAGATTCGTGGTCAGCTGCTTAAATAATTCCCAAAAGGGTCATTCCAGGTGTCACTTATGCCTTATCAACCCGCTCTAAAGCGGTAGAATTTTTTGCCATTTCCGGATCACCCAGTGGCCCGTAGCAAAAACGAAGCACAGTTCTGTGATCCTCGTCCGATGCCCTACAAGACCATATAGGTCTCGTTGAGAATCTTTGGGGGAAGTTCATGGGTTTCCCTTGTTTGGCCTGTGTTACACTTCGACGATACCGTCGGTGACAGTGTTAAGCGGATGCTACGTAATGCGTAGCAGAGCGCACAAGACAGTATAACACCCACTGCGGGGCTACCAGCGTTGCCGACAGCTCCGCAGCGGATGTTATACTCCCGTTGCCGACGACGCTGTCGCCGTGCGCAGCATAGCGACAAATGTCGCTGGCCGTCGGGCAGCATCATTGCGCATTTTCAATGCCATCGAAGGGTGGCGGCAAACGCACCCCGATGGAGTGTTTTGATTCTCTCAGCATCAGTGATACTGCCACTGCTAGAAAAAGAAAAGTGAGGTGTTGCATAACAGTGTGCAGCAGTGTATCATGCAAACGACAAACTACAAACGTCTTCCTCTACATCTAGTAGGGCTCATCACTGTTTATGGTTGTCCTTGCCTTCTCTGTCTTTCTCGTTCTATACCGTTCACAGCTAGATGGACGGTATGAGTTGGTTCGTCGTTCCTGGCACTGCCATCATCCCCACCGGAGCTCGAATTAAGAGAGTTGTGAAATGCAAAAGACAGAGGCGACTTCCTCGGTTCCTTCCGTGAGGAGCAGTATTCCTTTTTGTTTACTTATTAATCTTCTTCTTGTGTTTTGTTTGTGGGGATTGATAGTTCCGTTCATCAGACACCGTTGTTTATGTTGCTCCACTGTTCAAAGATGTGGTTGATCCGATAGGATTTGAATCGCTTTTCAGTATTTAATAATTCGTCGTAGAACGGAACGGTTTTGTGAAGAGTAGGCACGTTTTTAGAACACCAAGCTACAGAAATCATATTCTTCCTAGCAGCCCACGTTGTTTTGCTTCGATTTGACAATGATTTTCATGAGAAACGGTTTTAGGTATTTTTCCTATTTACCACACTTCCAGAGATTAAAAGTCTTCTATACACTGAACGGAAAGTCATCATGTCTCGAAAGATATTAAGAAAAGCACAAAATTTATGCAAATTCGAGGCAGATGTGATCAACTGGCGTATCTATCCGCAGACCTGTTACCAAATAATGACTATTAACACGCGCTCCGATGCTACAAAGCACACGATGCACCTCTGCCGTCGAGGCTGTCCCCGTATCTGCAGCCGACGCTGTCGGCAACGTCACCGACGCTGTCGGTGACAGGTAGTCGGCGACGGGTCTCAGCATCGCCGAAGTATAACATAGGCTTAAACAACCCCTAATACGCATTCCAATCCCTTCCATGACATCACATACAAATGAAATGCATAACAAGAACCTCAAACGGATTGTTCAGGGTCGATGCTTATTCTTGCTCTTCCATTGAAGGTGAAAAAATGCGAAATTGAGCGTTAAGCTCTGCGACGGAAATACTTTTAAAGGTGTGTGACTGCAGCTGAATGACCTTTGCTTACAAGAAACACCTGCCATGTTAAGTTGAACTATTCTTGTATATTTGTAGTAATGTTAGTTACACTCGACGAAGTATAACATGAATAGAACAAATGAGTGTGGAGATCCCACTGCATAGAAAAGCTAATTCTTCTGTGTGTCGGCCACCGCGAAAATAATGTACCTTCAAGGCATCTATTACGTGCGACTCTGTCCATATCCATAGTGATACGAGTTCCGAATTTCTGCGGACGTTGCACGTCTCCTACACGTCTTCTGATACCCAACGAGCTTTGCATGACGTCTGTATCACGTCTTCTATTGGGCTACCCAAAGAGTTTCCCGTCACTTATGCAATTTTTTCGAATCTATTTCTCCCTTTCAATACATTTAAAAAGGTATTGAATATGTGCGCCATTATTATCTAAAACATATTGCCATTCATCAGGTGATTTGTGTGTGCCACTTCTGTTGACTTTGACTTTGATGAGAAAATCAACGAGGCGCCTATCAAGTTGCTTCTTATTGTGAACTGCTTCTACGGCAAATGTTTGGACAACGATAGAAGCAGATGGTAGTATGTTGGAGCCAGATCCGTTGAGTACGGTGAGTGGGTCAGAACATGGCATTCGAACCTCTGGGTTTTTTTTGCAGCCTCCTTCGCAACGCATGCACACGCAATGTCGTGAAGGAAGGCCTTGTCTTGTTTTGTCTTCCACGAATTACTGTGTCGACGCAATCCACTGCCTGCAGTAGACAGCAGGGTGCAGCTCTCACATGGAGAGCAAACCAGCGATGAGGTTGCTGTGTGGGTAGTCCAAAACCATAGTTTGTTTGTTTTTTTCGAAATGCTCTTCTGTGCTCGATAAAAGGGATGTGAAAACGTGATCGAAATTTATCACGCCCTGTTGCCGTCGCACCGAATGTGCTCGGTTGCCGCAGTGGGTAGTGTTCTCACCTCACAGGCACGTGGTCGTGGATTCGATTCCCCCGTGAGCTGATGTTTCTACAGTTTGCGATTTATCGTCAGTGGGACCCTTTATCCCCATTTACAATCCATTCTCGAACAAAAACATGGCGACAAATATCGTTTACGTTCATCGTGCTCTTTCAAAGTGGAGAGATGATAATTTTTGACTTCCAGATAAAGCAAGTCAACAACTGATGCCAGATTCGTGATCTTCACCCCAAATAACCCCCATGCACAAAGTTTGGGCGAAATTGGTGCTTCTGACCTCACCACCCTCACTTACTCACACCTACCCTCCTAACCTTTCATGAGAAACCGGAAATCCAGAAATTGATGTCAGATTCCTGATCAACACTCCAAATAACACCCGTTCTCGAAGTATGAATGACAATTCCTTCGCTAGTGCCAACCTTCTCCAACAATGGTGGAAGAATGCAGAAAGACATGCAAGCGAAACATACTGCTCGCAAACTGAACTTCTACGCTTCTCTCTACTATCCGTTCAAAATAGATTGTAGTAGCACCGATATTTGACTTTCTGTGTGGCCCTCCACCTCTTAGGGTATTCAATTGGTTTCCACCTTGAATTGTTTCGCACCTCAATGACAGTCTTTGTTTGACAATGAGCCAACTTCGCACAATTTCATGGGAGTTATTTGGAGGCTGATCACGAATCTGACATCAGTTCTTGACGCGCTCAACCTGGAAGTCAGAAATTCTCACCTTTCCACTTTAAAGGAGCACGATGAGGGTAAACAACATTTGTCACCATGTTTTTGTTTAAAAATGTGTTGGAAATGGGGATAAAGCGTCTCAATGACGTTGCAAATTGCAAAATGCAAAAACACCAGCGCACAGGTTCACAGGCGCATGCCTGTGAAGCGAGAACACTGCCCACTGCGCCAACCGACCAGATTTGGAGGGCGTGATAAACTTCGCTCACGTTTTCACATCCCCTTTATCGAGCCCAGAAGAGCATTCCGAAAAAACTAACTGTGGTCTTGGACTCCCAACACGGGACCCTACATCATGTAAAAATTGCATCGTAAAACCTCACCGCAAGTTTGGAGGCTCTCCTTGTCAGTTGCAGTCTTTGTAGTTCCGCCAGATACCGAGTACGTAACGTATTTCAAAGGGCAGTAATACTCAGCTCCTCTTTTCTGCTGATTGCGGGGTTCTTGAACGCAATCCACAAGGCCTCCAGGGTCTTCCGCGCTGCGTTATCGGAATCGCGTGCTAAGATCGTCACCTCCACAACAATCGCTGTGTCATTGTGGATTCGCAATCTGTGCTCTCCCAAGGGAGTAGATACCTTGCACTTATTCAACCCATCCGCATGTTCTTTCACCCTGACCCAAATAGATATCTCGTCATCGTTTTTCTGCTCTCTATACTTTCGAGATTATCGATATTTTTGTCCCTTAGAATTACAGCACAACATTTTAATAAAAAATATTAAATTAAAACAGATAATGAGATAAATAACAGTAGCAATAAAGGTTAAAGGATAAAGGAGGATAAATAATAGTAATACTAATATTCATAATAACGGCCTTTTTTTTGACAAAATCTTGCTCTTCATTGTGTCGTATTTATTCTCGAGGTCAGTAAGCTTCAACAATAAGTGGAATCCCCCCCCCCCAATTCAAGCCCGAAAGCTCAATTTCGGGTTGAGCCAGTGGCTACCATACGACGTTAACGCATGGTTTTCGTAGTTTGATATATTTAGAGTCAGAACAATTCCTCCATTTTTTATAGAAGCCCGAGGAGGGAGAAGAAGAAGGCCGAATTAACTTATATGAATGTCCTGGTCTGCAGGACTATGGCGTGGACGAAGACGTTGATATTGGTGAGCTTTCAGTTCCTCTGTCAACACGTTGCTGTTAAGTTATGAGTTGTGCATTTTTCCTGCAGAATACTGGGACGAACTTCCTGACCTTGGTTCCTCACAATGTACCGATGACGAGAGCTTCTGGGACATGCTAGTTCCCGAAGCAGATAACAAACCGCAGGACAGAAGCACTCAGCGCGATGCAGAGGAGATGTCATCGGACCGGGCACGTCTTTCGTTGAAGCGGCACTTCTCTGAAGTCCAGGATGAGGACAGTGATTTGAGTCCGCGCTCTGAGCGTGGCGATTTCAACGCTGACTATACAGGGGATGACGAGAGCACCTGTCTACCGCCACCTAGTCACTCTGATGCAAGCAAGGCTGCGAAGAAAGGCACCAAGAGAGTAAGATTCGATTTGTCGAATCTTCTGGAATCAGAGGATGCAGTTGTGGACGTTGAGAACTGAAAACCGTTCCCACTCAAGGCTTAAGGCTCATAACGCCTGATGCCTCCAATTTGGTTTACCTCTCCAGTGTTGCTGCTGCATCAGCGGGCATTATAAGCTTCGACATTTCCGTACTACTGGGATACTCCTTTCCAAGTTATGTTTCTCTTCCGTCTGTGATGTACGTATTGCTGACCATGTGGGGTATTCACTCTCTTGATTGGCTACCTATTCGTCTGTTCGCTGTTTTCGTTATTTTGACTTCTTGTTTATTTTTCGTGACTATTCATTGTTCTGTGCCACGCTGTGCTTCGGTCACCGACATTTGTTTCGCCTTTCTGAGATTATGGCCTGAAAGGGTGTACGCCTCACTAGTTTATGTGCTAGAATAATCCAATGGCCGTTGCTCTGCTGTAGTTTCTGGCCAAGCCACTGAAGTCTTCACAAGCACCCACATCCTGAAGCACATATCGGTCACTTTCTTGGTGAAACAAGTCCGGGGACGGAGTCAGTTAGCCGCAGTGACAGGTTAAGTTGCGATGTTGCGATCTGGGTGTCGTTTCCGTTTTTCACTTTTTTGCCTGGGTAACGATTAATTGTGGAATTGAGGGTTTTAACTCGCTTCTTTTTGTTGTTCGAGAACAAGTATCCTATCAAGGAGCTGTAGGTGCATGTGGATGTTCTGGTAGGGAAACAGGTCCGTTGCCTTATTTCAAGTCTGTACCATAGCTAGACCATTACTTCCTTACACAAGCATATTGATCCAGAACCTAAGCAGATTTTTCGGCAGTTACTGCCGGCGAATTTAATCCTTCTGTGAAATTGTTTCTTTTACTTCACTCTGTCAAAACATTTTTCGCGAAATGACTTATTGTTTTCCTTTGCTGCTCGCAATGTTTTCCAATCCGGCTGTGAGACTCTGTTTAAACAGATCAGCAACGTTTCTCTTTAACGACGTCAATTTGCCCTATATGATCTCTTCGCGAATCCGAAGACGTGTTTGTGTTTTCGAGTACATTTGGGCCGTGGCGTGTGCTTGATATGAGTCTGTTGCTACCCTAATTCTATTAAAATTTCGCTTTTTGTGAGTGCTCTCAGTGCTTAGCCTCTGACTTTCGTTGGCGATTAATTTCTTTAGCTGCTGGTTGTTTTCCACTAATTTCGTTCAGTGCTTTCATGTTGCTGTTCACGTGGCTGGCACGGTTGTACTCCTCGTAAGGAAGTGTATTCGTTAGTGATCACCACCCAGCTTTGAAATCATTGTTGAACGAGGGGTTCTACTTCCTCCTCACGCCTCCTGTGAATCACCTGTAATAAATGTTTCCCGAATTTCTGTTATTAATGGTTGCGGATTGTTGATTTGCGCCATGACTGTTGAACCACGTTGAGTAGATGTCGTGCATGTTCCAATAGGAGCGGGAATATAGGAGTTCAAATAGCCTCAAATTGAACACTTTGTCTGCTTTGCATAGCACGTAAAATAAAAATCGTTCCATTTTGAGCATAAGGCACCTCAGATCCAGTAGCAGAAATACACTCATTTGCCCGAAAAAAATGACAAAAGTGTGCTGCCCCAATTCCCATTCGTGACCAAACTTCTAAGAGCAGCGACGAGTTCATGATGGACGAGTTTTTCGCATGATCGGGTGATCGTAGACCTCGAGAGCCCTTCGCCCACTTCAGTCAACAGAAGGTGGCCATTGGTCACAAAGCGTTCTTACTAGGGCACCACGTTTTCAAGTCATTATCGTAAAAGCCCCCACAGAGTTCTGCGGCAACGCCGCTCGCCGTAATGGTTAAGGATAGGGCAGTGACGCCGCCGGCGGCGAGCTCTGCGTCTCTGCCCTATGATGGATAGAGCAGCGACAACGCCGCAGAACTCTGGGGGTCTTTAAGAGCAGTCGTGGCGGGACCACTACGACATTTGCGAATCAGGGGTGGTGCCATGCTAGCTTGATATCTTAGGCCGCGTGCACACTCCGCAGCGGCAGTGCGGCAGCCACGTTGGAGCATAGAGTGAAGGGGCGGAGTCACACTGCGGCAGCGAAGCCCGCAGTGAGGGGGTGTGCACACCTTCGCTGCCGCAGTGCTGCAGGCAGCGGCCGCAGCGGCAGTAGCAGCAAGGAATGGCTTGGGCATTCCTCACTGCCTGCGAGCGCGGCGCAGTTCCACCGTGTCGCAGTGGAATGTGGGCGGAGGCCAGCTATGCCCACATTCCACTGCCCGCTCTCCGCTGCAAGGTGTGCACGCGGCTTTAAGGCATATGTTATACTCCCGCGGGAGCATCCGCGGAACGTTCGCGGACCAAGGGTCACCTCGGACGACGGGCGTGGCGGGGCGCGGCGATTGGCCAGGTGAGGGATCTCGGCGCGATTCCCGCCCTTCCGCGGATGCTCCCGCGGGAGTATAACATAGGCCTAAGCCGCATTCACACTCGGCAGCGGCGGCAGCGGCAGCTGTAATCAAGCATAGGGACATCGATTCCCGCCAAATCGATGCACCTATGCTTGACCACGGCTGTCGCTGCCGTCGCTGCCGAGTGTGCAGTATACAATCCGAATGAACCATTTTCGATTATCCGATCCGGTTATCCCGATCCGAATCATCCAATTATCCAGCCACCGCCAAATTGCCCTTATCCGAATCATCCGAAAATCCGGGGTCCGCGAAATTGCTATTATCCGAATCATCCAGTAATCCGGACCCTGAATGATTATTACTAGTGTAACAAATCGAAGTTTGTGCAAAACCTCTCTGTAAATAGGAAGAAAGTTTTTTGAACGCAATCAATCCAGCTGGCGAGTAAGGTGCCGGAGATTTCGCCACTCATAGCACTTAACCGGTCTTATTGAATGTCTCAGGTTTACCCAATTGGGAGGGAGCAGAGTTAAGGTTACAGTTGCGTTTAGTACCCACAACACGACACCTACGCATGGGTACCATAGAATGATTTGGCAGTAGCTGAAGCTCTGAAACAAACTCAAAGGAGGGGATTGGAGAGGCAAGACACCGCACGCCCTCCTCCGACTAGGACAGATCCAGTGACCCCTATGGAGCGCATTGTTAGCAGCCTAAGAGTGCTTATAGAACACCGATCTAGATTTGGTGCTCCAGGCCAGGCCTAAGATTACAATCACTACAAGATAAGCATGCTTCGGATGAGGAATTTGATTCTTTACTCAGACACTCATGGAACCTTTGTGGAACTACGCTACTCGATAGTACATCGTTTCAAGAAAAGAAAAAATCCAATTTGATTGCTGTTTCGAAATCAGGATGCATCACCGGTTTGAAAGCAACACAGTCACAAACGCGTAGTTAATCTCCTTCTTCAGCCTTTCGTTTATGTTCAAGAGGTGAATGAAGGCAGTGCAAAGCAATCAATGAGTGATGAGTCACTATTTCCGTTCCGTCTTCCGGCCCAAAAGAGAGAGGAACATGGAAAGGAACGGAAGGACTAAAACGGCCGAAAATCAAAATTCGAAACACGGAAACGGAAATTTCGCACATCCAGCTCTTTAATGTTTTCTTCCTTGAGGAGAAGTGAGAGTTTTTCGATACATGCACTGTTGTTGTTGTTGTTGTTGTTGTTAAAGGATGGGTTCCTCTTTGAGGAACGGTAGTATTCTGATAATCTGCACCTTGAGTTAGTGAGTCGGATATCCGAAATCCGGCAACCGCGAAATCGGCCTTATCCGAATCACCCAAAAATCCGGGGTCTGCAAAATTGCTCTTATCCGAATCATCCAAAAATCCGGGGTCCGCAAAATCGCCCTTATCCGAATCATCCAATTGTCCGAAGATTTTCGACCGGATCCAATGTATAGTGTGCATGCGGCTTTACAGGCAATCGAGCACCTAACTGTTGCGGAAGGAGTTGCGTGCGAATCTGGACTGTTGAGGGAACAGACATAAGATGCTCATCTTTTGCAAGGAAAGGAATTGGCAAATGATGCGAAATGATATGTTCCTGTAAGGCATCTCCTACGAACAACAGCACTTCTGCTGTTTATACATCGAGAAGTCCTTAAAACAGGGCAGCACCAGTTTCCATGGTAACAGTTAGAGTAATCATTCAAGCATTTCCTTTCTTCTTTGCTTGAATTACTAAGAACAGTTTTCGTAGAGTAAGGAATACATTGTTTTACTTCCGAAGAAACACTACATTGTAAATCAGCTTGCGTTGCGTTGCTGCAGTCGTCCACAGTTTTAAGAACTTAGCAAATCTGTTCTATGTTTTAGAAAAGAACACCAACAATACATATGTATTAGACATATTACCTTTTTACTCGCTTAAACATCATAGCTTTTCATTGCTCAAGGAACTAGTGGAAACGCTGCTTCCGTTCTGAAGACGGTGAAAGCTCAGGTATATCATGCAGATCGCTATTTCTGATCATATTGTTCCGTCTCTATGCGATACAGAACAAACACATTCCAACGGTGGAGCGTTATGACGATCTTCTTATTCCAACGTGGCGTGCTACAGTGAGTTCGACTGACACAACATGAGCACTCCTCACTGACTAGCAATAAAGGACCGTCAAGTAACATTTCTTCCCAAAAATTTCAATCCAAAACCACCTCAAACAGTGTAAAGCTTCCCTCTCCGTCGTTTCGTCACTCCATTGTTGATTACCGCAGAGTTGGCATGACGCCAGCACTGATCCAGAGACGTGCTGGTCCCGCAACGGTTGCGCACACGGTAACGGTTTGAAAACATGGTACCCTGGAGCCGTATGCTATTCTCTCCCCAACCGTCCCCGGCCGGGTATGAGGCGGTCTCCGCCCACATCTCCGGTATGCACATCATGTGCCATCGATTTTTCCCGCCGTCCCCGTCCCGAGTCGGGCGAGAATAGCGTACGGCCCCTGGTGAGGACGCCTTGTTCATCGGTCTTGAGCGGGTGCGCACGAATGTTCACGATTTTGGGGGCGGGATCTCCAGCGCTGGGGTCTCGCGCGGCTGCGAGCAACGATACTCACGTGCGGCCATGCGTGCGGTCGCGGCGCGGCGCTGCGCTGCAGGCGGGGTCTTCCCTAGCCACTGCAGCTACAAGTAGGAGTTGCCCGATGCGCCCAACGTGTTAGAGCGCGAATGCACGTCTCAACCTATTGGCTGAACCGCTTTGGCTTGCGTAAGAAAAGGGTTTTTTAATGAACCTGATAACAGTAGAAGATCAGGTTCATTTTGTTTTCATATTATACGAAGAAATTTTCTTATTCTTTTGGTGAAGTTACAGAATCCCTCAATTCACAAAAATCTCGAAACTTTCGCAGAAAATGTCAGCAAGTCCAAATTTTATAGGTCGCTAATTTTTTGTGCATTAGGCCTCCAAACAAACAGTATCTTTTTAAAATGCGTAACCCCTGTAGGCGACGCTCGAAACATACTGGATCTACTCCTCAAATGAATATTCTATTTAATAAGAATCGAACATTCTCCAACATGCAATTCTGAACCTAAAAATAAAGGTTTCTCCCTCTAAAACCCCTAATCATGGATCCATTAGTTATCGTTAGTTTTTGATTTTGAACTTTCTTCATCATTTGTGTTTCACCAGTTACATACCTCTCCCTCACTCATTCGTCCCATCCTAACATCACTCGATTGATTAGCACTAACTGTCCTACACTACTCCACCTTACGAGACAAAGCTTGCACATTCTACCTTTTCCCACCCACCCTTGTGCCCATCAGTGCATCCTGACCGCCCCCACGCACTCGCGCTCCAGCTCACCCAGCTTCGGCACGTTCGCGTAAAACTCGTCCCCTCCGCCAGAGAAGCAGCGAGGGCTCCGCCCGTAGCGACGCACGCGCGCGCGGCCGCACGCGCCAAAATGAGTATCGCTGCCGCCTCCCGTCTCGCGCGGACGAGCAGTCGCGGCAGCTGTTCACGTGATTCCAGCGTGATGGCTCATTGAGTCAGGAGGATCGAGGTTTGTCTCACGCATAAGAGGGATGGTTCCCAAGGTAGAAGTAAGTGTGGTAGGGTTTTCGTGAGCGCTGGTTACGATTTCAGTGTCGTTTTCATCGCAGTTTTCGTAGTTTGATGGCTTTATGTGAGTTGTGGGATAGGTTTCAAGACAATGATAGTAGGTTTACGTTTCTAATATGCTGGTATTTGTAGCGATACGCATAATTTCCTTGTCTACTATTGCCAGTCAGTGTAACTGGAAATGTTTCTGAGCGTTACAAGGCGCAATCACTGCCTAATTTCACCCGAATGCGTTTAGCTGGAATAGAACATGGAGCTTACTAGTACGTAAAGGTTTGATTGAAAGTTTTGAAAGGTGTTAGCTGTTATGACTATGGGACGCATTGGTTTGCATTTTTATTTCTTCTGCATGTTTTTTGGTGAAGTTACTCCTATGTAAACACATTTAGGTTTAGATCATTTTTGATCTGATTCCTTAGCCGAAACAGATCGCTGCGTCTTACTGACTTCGTTTTGACAAATGTGCATAACAGGCAAGAATAACAAGTTCTAATCCCGGCATATTCGAACACTCATTATGCCTCGTGTGGTATAGCAAAGTAATTAATTAACAGTGAAGGATTGGAGTATGTACCACAGAGTGCGTGATCTGATACGTGCACAACAGGGATGTGCGTAAATGTAAATTTCGTAAATCGTAAATCGTAATTACGAAAAAACCGTCGTAAATCGTAAATCGTAAACCGTAAATCGTCAGAGACACCTGGACTGTAGTGCAGTACAACTAAATTTCCTGAAGCTTTTTCTGCTAATGTTAATCAGATGTGATTCAATACTTATTTAACTGTTGTGTTATTTTCAGCTTAAGCTGAACAGCTTTCTTACCAAACTATTTCTTTTTCATGGTTCTTGCTAGTAAAACATCTTTCGAACCAAATTAAACCCGTTTCAGGAAAGTCAAAGAACTGTGTATTCAAAAAGTATACTTAAGCCTATGCCTGGAATTCCAAAAGAAAGCTTGCATCGTTTGAATATTCATTAAATTCCTAACTTGCTACCAATTTTTAGCTTGCGTATTAGTCTAGGAACTAGTAGAAACAACAGCGAAAAATGCGCTGTCAAAACTTAAAATTAAAAAACCGTTTCAGCACTGACCAATGGTCCGCCGGTTTCCTGCTAATGCCTACACTTGTAAGATTTCGAAATTTTCATAATATTGCTCTACTATTTAATAGCTTCAGCGCTCGCTCGGGCTACCCTTCGCTAGCTCCATTTTCTATCCGAGAACTTGCAGCATCGTAAGCGGATTAGATAGTGAGAATATGATAAACTCAAATACGCCACCAGAAATGGAGATTAAAACTGTCAAGACCAGTTCGATCTTTTCTTGGAAAGCTACGCGCTCGATTTTACCGCACTTTCTATACCAATTTGCTGAGCACAATGCAAACCGATAAGAACATTGGCACATGTCGCGAAGGTGAGCAGCATTGGTAGATGGGAGCGCGCCAGCCAATAATAACCAGAGCACAGACCGAACATCTGCTAGCCGATCAGGGAACCGACTGTACACGCCCTTTCTGAATGACATGTCCATTCAATGCGGTCTGATTGCATGGGACGTTCCCACCTCCCAATGCTGCCCGTCTTCGACACATATACAGACATTGGTGCTTTATCCTTTCCACATGAGTGTAGCAACTTCCTAGACCCCGCTTCCAATCACGAATGATGTTCGATCGTGGATTTGCGTCAATTCTATTCGGTAGAATTAGCATGTATCTATTACAAACAAAGTGACTCGATGTTATTACCAAACAGGACGTGGAGTAAGAATACTCGTCTCTCTTTCTATAACAAACTGCTTTCAGTGTCCTTTTATTATTTATTTATTTATGTATTTAATCAATTCGCTGCATAAGGCAGTCATGGGAAAAATAAATACAAACAAAACACAGACTATGGGCTGAAATGGAACAACCTTCGGTAGTAGGAATGCGATGTGCTCTGCTACCTCTGGACCGGAAACGGAGGAGCCCAGCCTCCCCAGCCTCCTAGGCAGAAGCTTATTTTTTAAACATTGTATTGCACTTGTTTCTCCTCTTGAACCTGTCCGGTTCCAAACGAGAGCCCTTACAATTTTGGAGAAATGGAAAAGTTAGTTAGCGAAGAGAAAGTCTGATTCGAGAAGCCTGTGAACAGGACGGCACAGTTACATATCAGATCATCAAAAGTCAACTCTAAGGGGAAATGGGAATGAGCTATAAGAGGGACCATTAGAGTGGACACATCTTTATAACCCAGTCCACACAAATTTGGTCGCCAGTTGGTTGTTGATCAAAGATCACGTTTACGAAAATTTACGATTTACGACCCAAAATGTCGTAAATCGTAAATCGTAAAAAATTTGACAAAAATAGCCGTAAATCGTAAAATCGTAAATCGTAAATCGTAATTACGCGCAACCCTGGTGCACAAGAACGACATTCATTCTTCCTGACCACATTTCATCACGTGCAATTATATGCTAGTGGAGAAGTTTTGAAGAAAGCAGAGTGAACACATGGGCTTCCACAATTCTAGACGCTATCGGTTCTATTATGAAGGGGTCAAAACTGCGAACCTATATTCTGCTCGGTAGTTACACAACATTGTAAGTGTCTGTGTGCCAGAAGCGTTCTGCATCAGACAAAGTCAAAAGAACTGCGCTGAACCATTACACTTGCTAGAATCATTGAAACGAGGTGTATCAGGCTTAGTTGTCATTGAAAAGCATGTCCAAAACCGTCAAAGTGCTGGCGCAATTCTTTAAAACACAAGGAAAACCTGACGTTAAATTTTCTTTGTTTGCTTTGGGTGAAGTTTAAGGCTCATAATCGAATATGGTATTGTTTTAGTAACAGGTTTTTCAGGAAACGGTTGAGTTCCTCAGTTTTTCAGTCATTTGTTATCATTCATTTGCCGTCTCGATATAGCATACATCTGAAAAAGGGGCCTGTGATTTGAGTGGCATGGTAGTGTACGTTGGCGGTGAAAGAGTGTGTCAGACGGCGAGCTACGTGTAGAGAGCATGGTGACGCGGAGGGCGCGAGCCAACGCGACGAAAAAGCGCGAAGCGGCAACGGCTAGCGGCTCGTACGAAATGGCGGCCGCGGCCATTGTTCCCGCCTCCAAAATCGTGAGCCTTTGCATCCACCGTCTTGGACACGTCATTTACTTACGTCTTAATTTTTTTGCATTTCCATTCGGTACTAAGGGTCTCATACTTCGAGCGACAAGAGCGAGAAGAGCGACTGGAGCGACTGAAGCGACGAACGTAGTGCGGTGTACGAAAATAACGTGATGCACACTCCGTCTGTCGCTCCAGTCGCCCCAGTCGCTCTTGTCGCTCCAGTCGCACGCAGTTTGAACATGCCCTAAGCGGGCTGGTGCCCGCTGCACTTTGGCAAGGTATCCTAAAACACGTAAATTATGTCAGCCAGACCCCGGAGTTCCTTCACTTGCTTAGTTGGGTGTTCCACGACCATGTGCAATCTCGGAGCGGGCACTAGCCCGCTAAGTACTTTCTATTGTACTTCGGCTCTTTCTTCATTAGTATTCCTTAGTTGCGTCGCTTTCTTGACGGTTCTTCGAGCTGACTTGCTTGTGTTTTTCATACTTTCCAGCTGTTTTCATCCCACCTTCGTGATTTGTTTACCGTTTTTCGCGAATAAAAGAATGAAGGGTAGAGGACGGCGTTACTCAATCCGTCTTGCGACGTCACTCATTCTACCTCTACGGGATGTCGTGTAGGCGATTTGAATGCGTATTTATGTATGCGGTGGCCAGCCGATGAACAAGTCAGCGCTTTATTCTTGCTAGACAAGTCTGGTACCATTTCACCTACTCCAGAGAAATGGAAGGCTGGCTGCCCTGGGTGGGAATCTAAACCATGGACCTGGTATTAGATACACGCGACAGCCGGCACCTTCTCCGACTGTGCTCCACGTCTCTTTGCGCGAGAAACATGAAAACGCGCGTAGTACCCTTACCAATACCAAATGTGGATACAAAACGGTCAATAAATAAGAATCTTGCGAAGAAGTTGAAAACAAATGATGATGACGATATCATCACTGGTCACACTGTTGGTTGGAGTGGTCGTGATGCTCTGCCAGTATTAAACGAGACTGAAAATCTCGACCAATTTAGCGGACAGATCGTCGATGTCTTTAGAAGTCTCGTCATGCGATTATGATTAGTTTCCGTCGGTGATGAGAAGCAAGTCAGATTCCTGCAAATAGCCG
Organism: Heligmosomoides polygyrus polygyrus; assembly: GCA_947396885.1. Classification (NCBI taxonomy): domain Eukaryota; kingdom Metazoa; phylum Nematoda; class Chromadorea; order Rhabditida; family Heligmosomidae; genus Heligmosomoides; species Heligmosomoides polygyrus. The sequence continues at coordinate 64,164,373 of OX377206.1, read as the reverse complement.
TTTTATAAAATGAAGAGGTCCTCAAGAGTAACTCAAGGGTAAATACGAAGCAGTTGTCCTCCAGTTATTGTGTACGGCTCATAGTCTATGTTTCGATTACATGGTACTGATGCAGCGTGAGCAAACTCAGTTCTCGTACAGGATATATTCTTTGCCTGCATGTTATTTCAGCGTTGGTCTTTTGATCAGTGCCGTATGACATAAATCTGGTTTTGAGACTTGTACCCGGGTAAACAATGCATTACGAACGATAGTAATGCATTGTTTACCCGTGTGTTGTGATTTATACAAGACAAGGCGTTCTAGCTCGAGTACTACGTTTTCAAAACGTTACCGTAAGAACAGTCGTGGTGGGATAGCACGTTCTCGGATCACTCCTAGCAGCACGGAGCCACGGAAGCATAATACGTTATGAGGGAGATTCGCATTATTAAAGACAGTTTTGAAATAGCTGAGAAGTCTCCGAATTCTATGACTCATGTAGACGAAACAACATGATTAGCGATCTGCGGATGGCCTGTATTGAATACTGCTTTCATTTCCTTTAGACATCCCTATTCTAGCTAATTGGCTTTGGAAACCTCTTGTTACAATACTTGGAAAGCGATTGCAAGTAATAATCACCACTCTGTCTAGAAACTACGTGTTTTCACCAGTTCCTTGAGGATAACAGAGCGAAGATATTCAAGCCACATATTTAATACCTTTAGACCTGTACTACACTTCTCGAGAATGGAGCACATATGCTGTTCTTAAACTGAAGGATTACAGCCTTAACGCAAACTGATTTGCATTATGTCAGTTGTTCAAGAATAAAGTAGAATTTCTTTCAGTATAATTGCTGTGCTAAGTAAATCAATCGAAGAAAACAAATGTTAAACGGATTGCTTTAATTACTACCACGGAAACCTGCACTGTTCTGAAGACCTCTCGCTGCGTAAACCGCGGAACTAAGTATTATTCCTCGAGGGAAGTGATTTGCAAAAACATGGTTACTTGGTTCTTTACCAGCTGTCAATTCCTTTCCTTACAAAGGATAAAGATGTTAGGTTTGTTTCCTTAGCAGCCGTGACTCTCACGCACTTCCTGTTCCGATACTTGGCGCACTTCTATTTCTAGGACGTAGATTTCTAGGATCAGCCCGATTCAGAAACGTCGTGATGGTCCCGGTACGGCTGTTGTTACGGTAACAGTTCGAAAACGTAGGACGTTTTGTTTTGCACAAGTTATATCGCTCGCACACTACGAGATAGGTATTGTACGTAGTACGTGTTGAATATGCGACATTCTTCCAGAAGCGATGGAGTGCTCTACCGAGGACTGGTTCGAAATGGATGGTGCCTATGCAGATTCGCGTGTTTTAGAGCACATCAGAGAGGTAGCACTTAGAGGACGATCTAGGATACAATGGAAAGACATAAGGGATCTTTTACCGACGAGAATTGAGGTGAGTCAGTTCTTTCTTCTCATTGATAGCTTGTAACCACCAACCTTTTTTAGTACTGCGTGAGAACGCTGCAGAACCACCTTTATAAATCTTCTGGTGAGTGTGTATTTCTGGTGGAAGGCACTGAGGGAAGAGTCCTTCTGAATGAAGTTTTCGATAAGGTTCGTTCGGTTGACGATATGCCGTTCACCTGGAGAAGGTACGTACATTATGTTATCTTTATCTCCAGTTATTTTCATTTTCACTCTATTGTTAGGTTCTGTGAACTGCTGTACGATCCGCTGAGAAATTACTCACATCCATTGACGTACGCTCGTGCTCTTCACAAAATTATAAATGTCGTGTCAACGGTAAAGGAGTGTCAGAATCGTCGACGTAAACATTCAAAACCGACTTTGGTTTCCACTCCTATCACGGCTGTGGTAATACGTAACTTCGCTACTGCTTTAAACTCCAGTTGCAGAAACCGGTGTCATTGCAGGAGAACTTGGACATCAACGAACAAAAGAGACGAGTAGAAGATGTGCAACACATGGATAAGTTCTTTAAGTATTGTCATGGCCCCAATTGTCAGAATGACGAGGCTCGTCACGAACTTGTCTGCGAACGTTATGATAATGATAAAGAAAACCAGGCTGCGGAGGAATACGTCTGCGAACGTAATGGTAAAGATGAGGAGAATATGGTTCCTGGGCAGACTGCGATTGGTCACGAAATGTCTCCACGTGTTCCAAATTCCTTAGTTCTTTGACATTTCAGCTCAGGTGTAGACGTATATTAAGCGAAAATCCTTCGCGGCACAACACATTTAGTGTAAAAAGAGTAAAAATGATCTATTCAGCATGGGTTAAGGTTCAGGGTTTATGAAGTGTGACAAAGTTATTTCCTGTATAGAAATCGCCAAACACAATGTAGTGGTGCCTTCTTTCAATCCGGCTGGGAATGCGTACAGAATGCAGCAGATATCCTAATGTAGACAAGTGCAATCCCTGCTCAATCGCATTTTAGCTTTTGTATTGTGTAGCAAACTTACCAGGCAAGGGTTTCGTCCTCCCATGGAAACTGAAGAAGAGACCAGGTTTGTTAGGAGCTCGGACTGCTGTTACTATGGGAGGAGTCAAAATTGCAAATTAAAACTCCTGAATGAGTTCTGACCTGTCGAAGTTGACCTGGCTGACTGTAAACTGGCCGTGCGAATGAGCTGGAGTGAGAGAAGGTGAGTGATGCGAGCTGATAAGATTATAAGCCAAGGCAGCGGTGGCTTAGTTAGTGCTCTGGTTTGTTCGGAGTTGATCCGGCCTAATCTTAGCAGCTCTCATCATTCGCTGCTCTCGCTGCAGCTGTTTCACACCGCCAGCCTACAGTCAACCTGATGAACTTCGGTTTAGATCAGAACTTGTTCAGGCGTTTAATTTCACAATTTTGACCTCTATATTCGCAATCATCATCCCAAGCTCCTCCTAACGTCCCTGGTCTCCACTTGAAGTTCTATGGGAGATCAAAACCCTGACCTGGTTAGTCACTCTGAGATGCATAGCTACGGTTGAATTCCTGTTAACGTTCAAGAAAGGAATTGCGAATGTCAGCTTAGTGATTAATATGCTAATAGCGCTCTTACCACGTTCTCCCATCAAGCCGCAAAAGTTCGAAGGTAAGATCTTTGTCGCGATCGCCGGTTATCATCTCGTTGTTGTGTTAGTTTTCGCAAGCATACCTTGAGTAACCCATTTTTAACATTCTTCCTCTAACCATGGTATATCGTCTATATCGGACCTCACAACATTCGACTCTTATCTTGATGTCATAAAACACATGTTTGTTTTTACTAGGGAAGTGAGCTGTTTGCATGCTTATTGCGAATTTGTAATCGTTTAATATGATTAGACAATTGCCCTCAATGTGTGATACTCGTCTCCTGAGGCGTTACCACTGCTGAATGAAGTATTTTATTTAACATGTTTGCTAGCACAGTCGGAGGAGGCGCCGACAGTCGCGGGCAGCCGATTCCATGCAATGCTTACGAATCAGTGGGCGGGGCGAATAGATGTCCCCTACACTGCTCTCAAAAAGGGGCGAAGCAAAGGGCGCGTCGAGGACGAGATGTCCGGGTTCCCACCATCACATGCCACGTAGAGGCATCACATTTCTCATCGCTTCCCTTGACCAGACAGCTCTATGCTGAACAGATTTCGTTCTTGAGACAAGAATCAGGATGTTGTACACCACGTTTGGAGAAAAGGACGGTACTAAGCGGGCTGGTGCCCGCTCCATTATGAGATCATGGTTGTGGAACACTCAAACACTGTTTCTGTGCTCTCCTCCGCTGACTCGAAGGAGAGCACAGAACTAGGCAAGTGAGGCAACTCCGGGATGTGGCTGATCTAACTTACTCGTTTTAAGATACCTTTCCGGTGTACAGCGGGCACCAGCCCGCTTAGTACCAAAAGGACTTCTCAGCACCAAGACTTTCCTCAGGTCCCGCCACATTGCTCAGTTTTAAGGCGTCGTCCGCCCGTTCCCGACAAGTACAACTACATCTTAATCAGATATCTCATGAAACAACGCGATCATCCACTGGAAAGTTCTTTAGTATTGTAGGAATTGTTTGATCCTCTAAAACGAGAAGACGGCGAGCTGGTTTTGCGCACAATTTCAGATAAGCCTTCAATGTAGAGACCACCTATTCCTAAGGCCTATATTATAGTCCTGCGGGAGCATCCGCGGATGGGCGGAAATCGCGCCGGGACCCCGCCTCGGGCCACTCGTCGCGGCCCGCCACACCCGCCGTCAGCGGATCGCCGCCGACAGACGACGAGGGGGCTGTTATACTTCCCGCCCGCGGGACAGCAGCCGTCTGCGGTGTAGTGCACCGCGGACCCATGGAGTTCGGCGCGGGAAACGCACTCCAGTGCTACGCCAGCCGTCCCGGGACGACGACGACCGTCTGCGGTGCACCTTCCGTCCGCGGACGTCCCGCGGATGTACCCGCGGGAGTATAACATAGGCTTAACCGGATCACCCATAGTCTCTAATTGTGGCGAAAATTTAAAGAATCCACCTCCTTTCCTCAACTGTCTCCACAACCGAACTGACTAAAAAATAACCAAAATAGGTCTACTAGGGGTAGTCTGCCATGGGAAGAACGAATATCATAGTCGTTTTCTGCGGAAATGCCTTATAAGTCCGTTACATTAACTTCGAATTGCCCAAGGCATTGCGAAATAGCGCGCGCTGGCAAGAGACGTAGAGATTCCGCCTCCTATCGATGCGTACTATTTCGCCGTCTCTAGTTTGCAGCAGATTTTAGCCAGGGCATAAGCCTTGAAATCTCGAAAAGCCTTGGAAACCCTGTTGTGTGCCCTCCTCCGCGCGAGCGGAGATTGGGCAGGCGAAGGGACTCCGAAATGTGGGCCCACTAGCGCACCCGTGCTAAAATTGAATTCATTCTGGAGTCCCTTCCATTGCTAATATGCATTCGCTGTATGAGCTAGTCGCCGCGCCTGCACGCTGAGGTCCGATTGATTCGCACTTAAGCGGACGCTCTGAGTAATCGCGCCGACCAATGGCGCGCGGCCGGATGACGAGTACGTCCGCATCCACACAGAAGGTATGGGAGTCCGGATAAGCTGCATTGAGGAGAGCAGCGTGAAGTAAACGCAGTTATTTTACGATGGCAGTGGCAAAAACTGCGTAAAAACGTCATTATAAACAAGTTGCTTCAATTTTTAATATTACAACGCTCTTTTTGCCTACCTTCTCGTCCTTAGTTTTGAAGTGCAGATTGGAAAAGTAGTAGCCCTGCTAATCTTCAGTCCATCCTCCACCTATTCCTCACCTCAGTTTTCGTCAAGAAGCGGGTGATAGTGAAAGTACTCTTGATATATTGGGCAGAAAAGGCGTTCATTCTCGAATGCAATAGCACAAGCACCCAGGCTACTAATAGCCTTATCTAGTCCACAGTGCATTTGTTTCCTGAAGTGCCACAACAGATTCTTGCTTTTTTATTGTTTCCTTTCACTTCGGGAAGATCCAATCTCCATGTGTTGCCAACCAGAAAATGAGTCATAAAGTTTTGACTACGGCTGGTCCCATATGGAAGGCCAAGAAATCAGTGAATTCATGAGCAAATGTGGTAAAAGTTCTTAAAACGAGGGAGCACCACTTGTTGTCCTTGGATTATGAAACGTTTTATTGATCTGCAAGACACTAGTTCCTATAGGACCTTTTGTGTAGTTTTCAGGACTGCCTAACTACTGCATGTGTACAAATGCAGTAGTTCCTCGTTCTTCATTATAATGCAGTAGCTCCTCGTTCTTCATTATACTGAGCATTTTTTGTTTTCTAAATCATGACAATGGATCATGATTCTACTCTACTTCTACTAAATCCTGATAGCTATAGCCTAGAGTCGAGCCTACAGCTGGATAATGGGCAGAAAACGTAGACGTTAAAACCCTGGACCTCATCCAGCCAGTTGAATGCAGAAACGCCACTATGCATAGGAACCGAACCTCCGACCTCCAAGACTGAACCCGCCGCTCTACCCATTGCGTCACGTCCCGTCTGCAGCCATGCTACCGCGGGCACACAAGAGAACAATGCGCATCGATCAAATGCCAACGTCGGCGCTGACGCAGCTCACGTGTGCATTCGCGTCGAACAAGTGTTCCCCTACACCAATTGCGCTCTTATACGCCTGCGTCTATTCCGATCTCAGACACTCGCTGGGATGACGACTGGGAGACGATGACGAATTATGACGTTGCGGGTGACGACTGAGTGGCATTTCAGGGCGGAGCTTCGCGAGAGGCAAGACGGCGGCTGCATGACGTCATTCAGCCGTTCCTCGCGACACGCACCGCGTCTGGATTTTGAATTGTGTCGCGTCAACCTTGTGCTATGACCATGTTTCAACATGCAACATTTTCAAAGTTAGCTTTTCGAGTCCGTTTCATCATGGCTTCTGTTGAAAGCTCTTTTGGTGGTTGCTTGTGTGTTTGTTTCATTGGCTAGCCTTTCCTCATACCGTGGAGTGTTTTGAGTTTGCTTCTATATGGGGGAATGTTAAAATTCCTAGAGATTGATACAATGGCAAGGTCTGAGTGAAATCGGAAATCACTGCTGACTGGCCATCTTCGAATCAGGTAAGAAGGTAAATGATATACTATAAAAAATAATTTGTACTTTACACTATATTTTAGGGTGGCTGAGGTGTACCTGCAGAGCGAGCTATTACTAACCGTCGACTTGTTGTCGACGAGGGATGGTACTCTACTATGACACAGGTGCTTTTCTAAACAGTACCTTGGTTAAGTAAACTAATAGCTTCGTCAATTTGAGAGCCATGCGCTGTGCCCTGATTTGTGCTTATGCCTTGACAAAGGATGTAAACGACCTGAGGATACCTAGCGAGGCGTTGGATTTGTTCGAAATGGTTAGTTTTGGTTACTAATATTGAAAGACTTCCACGACCATTGAGAGTTCTTTAGTTAGAAAAAACGGCACTATTGTACTTTCACAACTCCACGGGTCGAGGAGGGGTCGAAAAAAATTTTTTCGCCCAAACTTCGGCTAGGGGGGGTTATTTGGGGTGCTAATCACGAATCTAAGATCCGTTTTCAAAGTTACGGCCGATTACGGTAGGTTACGGTAAGTACCGGTGACTAAGGCTGTCGAGGTCATAATCACCGATTTCGCCCAAACTTTGCCTATGGGGGTTATTTGGGATGCTGATCACAAATCTGACATCCGTTTTTCGTTTTAAGCTGGAGTACGGTAGGTTACGGTGGGTACCGGTGAGTAAGGTAATGGTCACCGATTGCGCCCAAACTCCAGGGTAAAACGAGTAACGGGTGTCAGATTCGTGATCAGCACCCCGAATAACCCCCATAGCCGAAGTTTGGGCGAAAAAAATTTTCTCGACCTCTCCTCGACTCGTGGAGTTGTGAAAGTACAATAGTGCCGAAAAAACGCCTTAAAGCTTTCTAGAAGGCGTGTCTTTCTCTGTTCAAGATGCATCCGATGGTGGTACACGCAATATGCTATTTGGACATGTTTGGTTTGAAGAGTATTCCAACTACTCCGGGCAGCTTCGTGCTCAGCGGGCATTGATTGAACTGCACGATTTTGTGAACTTTAAATTCACGTATGACGGTAAGTACCTTAAATATGTGCACGGTTACAAATCATATTTGTGTCTTTCTCCAAATTATCAAGATGTAAAATGTTATTTCCAGGAGTGATATTCAGTGTGGAAAGTCCGATTCCGTGTTTATCAAGAGGATTCCTACATGGCGATCATTCGACGAGATTTCAGCGACTTCCTGACGAAACTTTGGTGCTACGTGGCTCGGTGTAGGGAGGAGGGGAGGGAGTTCACCTCTTACAATTTCCCGATAGTATAACATCACATGAATATGTAAACAAAAGGTAAGTAAAAAATGAAGAATCAAGAAGAGAGAGAAAACTGCAAACTGGATTACTCGCTGTTACTTGTGTGCATCTAGATTTGGGCGCTATGTGACAACGGAGGGGTTAGCAAAATTCAAAAAAATATATATGCCTAGGTAGACATTTATGTAAGCAATACAAAACCACTTACATTTTAACCGGAATGGTCCTCCATGTTGCTTGGGGGAGTCGCCCGAGTAACTTAAAGCCTGAGGAGAGATACTCCTCTTTTTAATTTGCTTCCAAATTTTGGGCAAGGGAAGGGACTCCGGGGTGTAGGCAATTTAAACACGGTGCGTAACAGGGCCACACCCCGGAGTCCCTTCCCTTGCCCAAATCTGAATCTCCCCTCGCTCTCATTCCCCTCGGCGCGCCTCCTCTTCCTCCCGAATCCACCACCCTCGCTCCCACCCCCCTCGGCGCGCCTCCCCCTCCCCCTCCCTCCCACATCACACACAAATATAAAAAAAAACCTCTAAAGACTCTAGACAAAAAACATAAAAACTCACCGCGGCCGTGCAACGCGTGCGCCCGCCAATGGCCTCTGTTATACTCCCGCGGGAGCATCCGCGGAAGGGCGGGAATCGCGCCGAGACTCCTCACCTGGCCAATCGCCGCGACTCGCCACGCCCGCCTCCGCCGTGACCATTGGTCCGCGGTCGTTCCGCGGATGCTCCCGCGGGAGTATAACAGAGGCCTATTGGTGGCGGGGCCACTCGCCCCCGCGAGCGCGGTTCCGAACGTGGTAGGTTAGACTCCAGACGGAAGAGTCCGGCCTTTTCTGTGCTCTCCTCCGCTGTCGCGGAGGAGAGCACAGATTGGGCTAGGGAAGGGACTCCGGGGTGTGGCGAGTCACCAGACGCGAAACAAAGCAGGGCTCGTGCGCCGAGACTGCGGTCACGGGTTGCGAGATGCCCGGAGACCGGTGAAGTGGTCCGCTTGGAATGGTTTTTCGTCGCGCCGTCTCGCGCACTCCACGCCTCCGTTCTCTCTCCTCGTGCAATATCATCTTCGCTCCAGGACCCACGTCCGATAGTAGGAGCACGCCCTTTAAATTGCCCGCCGAAGTTCACGGCCGCGGTGTTTTTATGGTTTTTTTTGTTTAGAGTTTTTTTTTACTTGTGTATGATGTGGGAGCGAGGGAGGAGGGGTAGGCGTGCCGAGCCGAGGGAGGTTGGAGCGAGGGGGGGGGGGGGGTGGATTCGGGAGGAAGGGGAGGCGCGCCGAGGGGGATGGAAGCGAGGGGGGATTCAGATTTGGGCAAGGGAAGGGACTCCGGGGTGTAGGCTATGTAAACACGGGTGCGTAACTCGGCCACACCCCGGAGTCCCTTCCCTTGCCCAAATCTGTGCTCTCCTCCGCGTCAGCGGAGGAGAGCACAGAACAGATACTCGGACGACCCCCCCCCCCAAGCAACATGGAGGACCATTCCGGTTAAATGGTAAGTGGTTTTGTATTGCTTACATAAATGTCTATCTAGGCATATATATTTTTTTGAATTTTGCTAACCCCTCCGTTGTCACATAGCGCCTAGATTTGAATGGTGATCCAACCCCCCCCCCCTCCTCCCACCGCTCCTCGTCTGGTTTGCTTTAGTGCTTAGAAAGGCCTTGTTACGTTTTCGTAGATGTTTGCTGCATGCCGCTGGCATATATTTGCCATATAGTTGCCACTTGCCATATTTAGTTGTAATCATTGTACATGTTTTGGTGTTTTTTTACACATGGTCCTTCCTCGTGTTGTATCTATGAGATAAATGATTGTAAAGAAATGCGCAGCATTACTACTACACAACGAGCAAAAAATGTTCTCTAAGCATCACAGCGTGTTAGAGAGGAAAGCAAAAAAGACAATATAACGCTGGAAAGTTGTGATGTAACATGGAGGGTAGTCCCCCGATGCTGGAGATCCCTCGTCTGCTGGGTATCTCAGTTTTAAAGGAAATTCTTGGTCCACATGAAGGGAAGAAACGTGCGCCTCACAGATCCGCGTCACCGACGGGGGAACGGCCGGTCACCATCGGGGGACGGCGCGGTGACGACTGCGACACGGCCGAGTCACCAATGATGTGACCCGAGAGTGACCGCGCCGTCCCGCAGTCGTCACCCCAGCGAGTGTCTGAGGATCTGATTCTAGAGGTTTTAGCAATTCCCCTGAAAGAACGCTTTCTCACCACGGTTTCAACTGTACCTGCTGTATATCGCTAGAAAACCTCAGACAGTATGAGTCATCGGCCGCACGCCATTGGTCGGGGCGATGACTCAGAGCGCCCGCCTAAGTGCGAATCAATCGGACCGCACGCTGACCTCCCCCCCCCCGCGGGAGACGGTCGCGATTGCGTGCTGGTAGGAGGCGGTGTCTCTGCGTCTCTCACCAGTGCGCGCTATTTCGTAAGGCCTTAGGCAATTTGAACTTAACATAAAGCATTTCCGCAAAAAACGACTATGACATTCGTTTTTCCTATGGCAGATTACCCTCGCAGACCCATGTTGAACAAGATTAAGTGGGGTACCATAAGTACAATAGTACCGGAAAATGAGTTCGAATTCCCCATGAGATGCGCTCCCCAATCGTCTTCTATTGGCTGCCAGGTTTTTGGACGACGATACGCAAACTAACGAACCTTCAAACTGCGACACAGTATCGTGCGCCACAGTTTGCAGGTTCGTTAAATTGCCGCAAACCTGTCCAAATAGGGCGGTGCGGGTAAGGCAGGAAGTGGGCGGCAGGCGGGGTCGTGTAGGGGACAAATGCCCCCTGTCCCAGCACTGGCGCAATGGCCGTACTCATCAGCGTCCACCATCTGTGAAGCTGGAATGTAACGTATGTAATAATGTAACGTATTCAACCTGATTGAGAAGTTACGCATGGAAGATCCCGAATTCCCTAAGCATGCCTACACATGTGCGGTTTGTACGAAAACGTATGAAATAGATGAAAATGGGGTCAGTACCTTCTATATAATGAAGCGCAAATATATGTATGTTCCAAATGACGGCAAGAAGAAATTTATGTGGCAAAAGGGGATTGGACCAATAAACTGTCAATAATATAACGTGCAGACCTCAGCACATTCGCGACCTTCAGGAAACAGCTTTTCTTCAAGATTTTTCGGACATTTTTGTCCAATTATTGTACCTATCAAGTAGATTGAGTATTACGAGAGCACCATAGCTTAGAAAATCTCTTCTAATTCACGGTTTTGGAAATGGTACGCGCTAATCCGGCCTTTCTATCGCGGTTCTCATCATCATTCGCGCAACAAGAAAATTTTGTGGAACTGCCAGCTTATTGGTGAGATTCGTGAACACCATAGCACAATTTTGAAGGACGTCGGAGTATTTTGTCATCCAATCATGGGAAAACTATTTTCTACAAAAGGTAGCTTCTATTCATTTGCGTAGCAGTTAAGTGAGCAGCTGTTCGAATCATTAGTGCCTCACGATCCTCTTGGTGACGACATCTTTTAGCATTTTACGCTCAGATTGACGATTATTTTAGAAATTCATAGATATACAGCGAAAACGACATTTAACCCAACAAAGATCTTTGAGAAACAGCACTACACCTTATTGTTAGAACGCTTTATCCTAGCGTTAAGTTGGTATGTGCACGTCATCTTATGAAACATTTCGTTAAAATTTATAAATTTCAAATATTCAAATTTACCTTGCTGTATTGTTTCTCTTCCTTCCACCACATTGTATCCAAACTGGTCATTGTTACGCTCTCTAATGCAGTGAAGCATTTCAGGATCCCAGGACCGTTGTGTCAAATGGCTTAATTGTGGAACGAACGTGCGCGCGCTGCTATAAAGACCAAATCGTTTGAAAACGTACTCATAACGCTTCCTTCAGTTTGAACTCTGTGCGACAAAACGCTGGAAAAAAATGAATAAAAAAGTGTAAGGCGCTACTACACCAGCAACACCGGTAGCGAGACCAGCACACCCAAAAGCCCTAGTCTATCCCTCAATCCTGGAGTAATGCTCCTTCTGATGCAGAGGACAAGAAGTTGTCACATGTCGTGTACCATAATGGCTACAATCATCATTCGTTCAAGTGAGGTACCCTGAGATGTTGCCGCGACGACTCATCCACGCGAAACCCCATTGTGGGCGACCCCCTCCCCCCCCCCCCCCCGAATCGTGAGCATTCGTGCGCACCCAGGAGATGTAATATAGAGTGCCCAATTTCTGATTCCTTTTATTTATTTATTTATTTATGCGCCCGTGGAGAGCACGCTAAATTCCAGTGATTCGAGGCTAAACAACAAGAGAAAGAACGCAATAGGGCAAGGTGAATAAAAACGATTAAAAACTAGTTAAAAAACACGACCAAACAAAATAAAAGACTACAATTGTGGAACGCTGAAGAGTAATATTAGTCATGCGCTTAAAAACAAGAACTAGTTGGGAGATGAAGAAAATCACTCGCCAAATGGACTGAATCGGTTAACGTGTCCTATACGACGACCTTTTTAAGGTTAGTTTTTTTAGTTAAGGTTTTTTTACACGTGGTTTACCGGGAACGAGGTCAGAATATCCTCCATGATTTCACAAAACGTCTGTGGCGTGTAAGCTGAGTGCAGGCGAAAGGTGATTGAGAAGAGAGGAAAAACGTCAGACCGGCAGCAACCCGTGATGGACGAATATCATACAGTGTATAGCGATAGGTGAAGCCCTCCCCTTGGTAAAGGCTCCTAGGGCCTGACCACGCTTAAGCACTGGTGTAGGCAAGCCACATTCAGGACAACGTCTACTGCTCTTACAAAGACTAGATGGTCGGCAGAAAGCTGAAAGGAAAGAAGACGCTTCAAATCAGTTTCTTTAAGCCTCAATTGGCTGGTATCGAAGTTGTAAGCTGTCACAACGATGTTTTGTTGCGATCAAAACTCTAGCATCAGGCGGGAAAGAAGACGATTGCCGTACCATTTAAAAGCCGTGGGAGAGCTCGCCTAGGCCGAAAAAGAAAGCATGAATCGCAATAGGTGAAGCACTCCCCACAGGACGTGGATCCTAGGGACTCGACCTGGTTGTGACACAGGATGAGACCGGTCAGTGGCGTAACCCTTGTAGGGACGTAGTCTAGAAAATAAACCACATTGAGAAGGAGACTGGGTTTAATTCACACAGCAAGCCAGGAAATTGGAAAATGGAGCATGAGCAGACCACGCTCACGGAACAGAACAGAACAGAACAGAACATTTATCAGCCAAAATGTGATACAAAGTAAGTTTTGTTCAAAAGGATACATCAAAAGTTGGCTTTCGAAAATTATCAAAATTAGAACGTAGAAATTTGTTGAGCAAAAAGAGTAATACAGATCAGTTTAGCACAAAATATTATGGCAAAATTCAACGATTTAGTCCTTCAACGACAGCAAAAGCGTTTTGTTTCCATGCTCAAAGTAAAGTGAGAAACGCTTCTTTTCTTAAGAGTGATTCCGTGATTCATAAACTGAAAAAAGTTGTTATATGTTAAAGCAAGGTATCGTTCATTTTGCCTAAAAACTAATTTGCAGCTGATCTCACAAATGTACTCTTTGTTTAAGAAAGTTTTCCAGTTTGTAATTAAACGTCCCAGGTGAAGAACTGAGAATCATTGCTGGAAGTTCATTCCAGATTTTAATAACACGAGCCAAAAAGGATTCTCGAAACAGTTTTCGATTCTCGGAAAAGGAAAAAAGGTTTTTTTTTCAATTCTCGGAAAAGCCACGAGTTTAGAGAATCAAAAAATATGACCCGGACCAGCTCGGCGAGCAATCTGAACAAGTCATCTTTTCTCATTGAAGCAAACATAATAAATAAAGTATAAGAAAGAAGGATAAAGGATAAGAAAATGGGTGTCAATAATCAATCCCTTTTGGGATACGCCACGTATTCTACTTCTTCTTCGAGATGTCGTGATGGCAGTTTGAAAGGTTGCTTCATTTTGTCAACCATATTTGTAGGTTTTTTCGTTTCTTGTAAGTCCAACCAGTGAGAAAAGGAATCAGGAATTGATCTCTCTATATTGCATTTACTACATTTCCCATTCTTGTTTTGCGTTTTTCCTTGATGTATGTCAACGTCCTTCAGGTTCAGAAAGTCCTACCAAGCCACCCTGCTTCGAACGCCCTTAAGCCGTTTTCGGGCACATCTATGTTAAGCCCATTCTTCCAAACAGCCTCAGCATTAGTAAACAAAATGGTTATTCATCCGAGGGCGAGTTTACGTAGCATATCAGCAATTGGAGCGACATCGAATCTCTGACGTGCTTCATCGTTGCGAATTCGGCCCAGGCGCGTATCAACAGCCGTCCAGCGCAGTACTTTCGTTTCCATTGCGCTGAGGCGAGTCTCAACCTCCTTGGTTGCAGGCCAGCACTCAGCTCCATGCATAGCCACTGGTCCGATGAAGGTTCTATATAATCGTCGATATTTAGGACGTTCCGGAATCTTCCTGCAGCATAGAACACCTGTCATTGAGCGCTACATATTTGGACCACGCTGCGCTCATGTGTAGAACATCAGACCAAAAGTCTACTCCTTGTACGCTGGTATATGTAAACCAGGGGTGTGCGTAATTACGATTTTACGATTTACGACCATCTTTGGCGATTTTTTGCAATTTGCGATTTACGGCATTTTGGGTCGTAAATCGTAAAATTTCGTAAACGTTATCGAGAGGCGGGCAGCAGACGTCCAAATGGCGTGACCTAGCCTGGGTATAAGATGTGCGCACTCACCTTCCTCTAGCAGCGCCTTCCCACTTCGTTTTAGCGTAATTTTTTTTAATGTTCTGACGTGGCACCATGACAACAGAGTGGTTTAGAGTTCAACTTAACTTTACTGAAGCTCTTGGCGAGACATATTTGCAACATGTGCCGAGCATCGTCGTGAAGAAAGTAAAAATTCTTCCGTCATGGTCGTTTCCGTTGCCTGGCCTCACTCAAATTTTGCAGTTGGAGAACGGGTTTGTAGTCACTGTGATGCGGGCTCTAGGGAGCTCATGCTAAAGCATTTTCTGGGAGCCCCATCAACAGTACAGTGGCACCTTCTTCTGGTGGAGGTCGGACTCTGATTGCTCCGGACTTAGCTCCCGTTGGGGGAGCAACTGGGCCTTCCAGGCATGATTGTCACAAAAGACTCGGACGCATCTTCAGTGACTACGTTCTCCCAGAAAGTTCTTAATATGAAGGCGGAGAAGGAGAGACTGAGCAATGCTCAGTCGCGTAGACCAGTGCGAGTCACGGAGATCGTGGGCCACTCAACTCGGGAGCATCTTTATTATATTCCATAATATTCTATAATGCATGGCATTATGTTCTAGAATGATCGGGCAATAAGCCTGCGGCACTAAACCAGACCGTAACACGTTTTACTAAGTCTTGAAAATGATTGAAAATTTTGTTGCATGACTTTTCCGAGAATCCCATAGAAAATCTAGGACCTTTTGGTGCGTCATAGGATAGAGCTAACCCATGGATTAGGTCATTACTCGATTTTTGTTGAACTGCGGCGCATTTACTATTTTCTCCGATTAATTTGCGGTGAAATGACTTTTTAAATTTTTTTCTGGTGTTGAGTTTTTACTATCGCTTCTGCCAAATCCTTGATTTGCACGCATCTCAAGAACTGTTAAGGAAAAAGGGAAAAAATTGGAAATTTAATGGTCATCGAAAGTTTTTTGTCGAAGCACCATGCATAGGTTAAGGTAAAATTTTCGAATCAAAAACTTCTTCTACTTTCATAAAACGTATAAGGTTTGATTTAAGAGCTCTCGTCTGACCAGAAAGAAAACAGAAAGCAAAAAAGGAGGAAAGCTTCCCAGCTTGGGCTGAAAATAGCACGACAAATTAACAAGTATTGGGTCAGCGTGTCTTAGGCCCCTGTTATACTCCCGCGGGAGCTTCCGCGGAAGGTCCGCGGACGGACGGTGCACCGCGGACGGTCGTCGTCGTTCCGGGGCCGCTAGCGTCGCATCGGAGCGCGTTTCCCGCGCCGAACTCCGCGGGACGACAGCCTTCCGCGGTGCACTGCACCGCGGACGGCTGCCCTCCCGCGGGCGGGAAGTATAACACCCCTCTCGTCGTCTGTCGGCGGCGATCCGCGGACGGCGGGTGTGGCGGGCCGCGACGAGTGGCCCGGCGCGGCATCCCGACGCGATTTCTGCCCATCCGCGGAAGCTCCCGCGGGAGTATAACAGGGGCCTTAACGTAATAAGTGCGTGGAGCCAGTAGTCGCGAATAATTTTTTAGCAGCAAACACGACAGCGCACACGAGTATAGGTCGATGGAGGTAGGGGTGGTCCGTCGCTGTAGGGTCGGTCGTCCTGGGTTGTGGTCGCCTGCGGTCGTCGTGGGCCCTCCATGGCCAGCGTGGGACTGCGTCGTCGCCGCCGTCCCTCGTCGTCGTTGTCGCGTCTCTCCCCCTTGTCTCCGCCCCGCCTCGCCGCTCTGAAACCGTAAAGCCCCCCCCCCCCAGATTTCTGCGGCGTTGCCGCTACCCTATCCTTCATCATAGGGCAGAGATCTCGCCGCCAGCGGCGCCCATGCGGCGCCGCTGGAGCGGCACCTCCGAGTATGATTTGAATCATACGAGACGGCGCCACTCCAGCGGCGCCGGGAAAGTCTGCCTGCGCTTTGCCCTTTCGCACCAGTTGGTCCCGTCTAGAAAGACTACAGTACCTCGCAGTCGCTAGGCCGGCCGGCAGCCGCCGCTCAGCGGCGTGACTCATCGATTTCGCAGTCCGCCGCCCGCCGCTGGCCGTAGAAGTCTGGGGGCCTTAAGGCCTATGGTACATATACTCCCGCGTCGCTCCAGCGACGGGCGCGGGGCAACTGTCAATATCGCGCCTTCGCTGCAGTGCTCAGAAAATTTTGAACAAGTTACTTGCAAGCTGCATGCGGGTCATAGATTGCCTCAAACTAGTCATTTGTAAGTTGCTGCAAGCTAGCAGAAATGTCGCAAGTAAGTTACACGAAGAGCCCTGCTAGTCACCCGCAAGCTGCTGCAAGCTAGCACAAATGCCGCATGATACCGCTCAAATTCTTTGCAAAAAAGACGCTTTGCGACGGATTAATCCGTCACAAAGCGTCGCCTTGCCATAACTTCCTTTAAATTTGCTCCTGTGGATTCCAGTTAACACCATTCGAATCCCCTCTTCACTGCGCATTTGATGCTTCCAAGTTGTGTTTAGTTCGTCAACCTCTGACCTAGTTATGGCGCATTTTCGTCTGGAGGGCTCTTAATTGATTTACGACCTCTCCAAAACTGCTATTGGCGTCCACTTCGGAGACTCCACCAGCCGATTTCAGCGAAATCCGGAATTCTCCATTTCTCTCAAAAGATCTGAATTCAGCTTGTTGTGACTATCATAGTGACACTAAACACTGCTTAGTTTGGTTGATTTTGATCTCAACGCATATTTAGTCCAATTGCTCGAAAGGTCCACTTTCAGGACGTCCTTTCTCACCAACCACCACCCCCTCCTTTGCAAGCATTTGTCTACGTTAATTTAGCTGAGAAAAGCTCCTTTCACTTCTAGTAAAACAGCTCCAAGAGCTAAAAAGCGGCCGCTTTGATATGTCTTCAAAAACGCTGTTTTTCGTTCATTGTACAGGATTCTCTTATTTTGAATTCGTTGTAGTGCGTATAAAAAAACAGTGAAGGTGATCCAACTTCTTTCAGTGGGCGGTAGTATAGTCGGTATTCCAAAACTAGCAGCAAATAATACTGGCTTTTTTCGGGGTGGTAATTTTGTGGCCTTTACTGCAATCCAAATTTCGTATTTTATCTCGTTTTCTTCAGATTAACCTTCGGGTTGTTCTTGAATGAGAAAATGGTTTGGTTAACCGTTTTGGCCGCGTCATCTGCTCTCCGGCAATACAATATGGCTCAAATAAGACATGGTTGAAATTTTACCCTTTCTGCACGCAGTCGGTTCTGGGAGTGGGACTTGGACTCGGCCCGAGCCCTGTGCTCGGCGTCCGAGTCGCGGGTGACCTCTGCTCGGTTCGCACCTCGGTGCGATACCCACTGGCAGTGCACTACCCCATTAGAGCAATAAAACCGACACCGATCGCTCTTCTGATATCTGTCCCAGGAGTGTACAGTGAAAGGTTAATGATTTGACATTTTTAACAAACTAACGATATCTTCCGCTAAAACCTGGTTTAACGAATTAACGGAAATTTTCAGAAATTTAGCAAAACTTTTAGCGTATTTTTGAAAATTTGCATTGGATTGAGTGTCCATCGACAAATTTGCTGTTCTCGATATACTATTTTCACGTCGAATTGGACACTCTTCCAAGCTAACTAAGACTTTTCAAATCAGAGCGAACTCTCCGAATCAAAATAGGCTTCTTCTATATTAAACTAGGGACTCTTCAAAAATGTTGGAATATTTTTGTTCAAGGTAAATTTAAGTATATCTTATTTTGAAGTTTTAATTTTCTTCCCAGTAAGAGAACACATAGTTTGAAATTTTATCAAAAATTTATTTTTTGAGGAAAAACAATGATTCAAAGCTTGTTTAGAAGAGCAGGAAAGCATCCATTCTATACTGCCAAAAAGTGATCGCGCCATGCCTCCGTCCGAAACTTCGTGATTTTTATTCGATTGATAGCAAAACTTTTGTTTGCATGCAGTTTCACACCTGCAAGTGATGCAGCACAAACAATTGTAAAAAACACACGCATCCTAACTTTCTTACTGCATGTAAGCGCTATTTACACATTCCATCAAATAAACGATGCGTTGAACTTTTTGAGTGCATGGCGCGATCGAGTCTTTTAATGCACGACATGATTGCTACATTGCTGCACCTTAACATAAAATTTAATTCATTATTTTTTCTCAAAATATAAAAATTTTATAAAATTATTTCACTCAATCGCAGCTGAAGTAAAAAAAAAATCACAAAAAGTTATTCTAAGTTTCCCTTGAGCAAAAAATTATTCTAACCATTTTGGAGAGTCTTTAGTTTAACTTAGAACCTCATCTTGATTTGGAGGACGTTCAATTTGATTTCAAAGTTTATAGGCCAGCTTAGAAGATTGTCCAATTTGATTTGGAAAGTGTCCAGTTCGACGTGAAAATGGTATATAAAGGGTAAAGAATAAAGGAAGACGCTATCCAATCTCTTTTGGGATGCGCCACGTCTCCTACTTCTATGGGATATTGTGGAGGTGGTTTGAATGCGCATTTGGCATTTGCAATGAGCGGTGGCGAGCCGATGAACAAGTCAGTGCATATCCTTCCCAGGCAAGTCTGGTACCAAGTCACCGCTCCGGAGGGATGGAGAGCTTGGTTGGATTTTGCGGGAAATCCGAACCAACAACCTGGTATCGGGTGCACGCGACAGCCGGCACCCCCTCCGACTGCGCTGCAGCGTCGGTTCTAAATATAAATTGTAATATATGAAGTGAAATTTTTGAACAAAATCCTGTGAAATAGAAAGACTAAGATGAACAAAACAGATCTCCAATTTTGAAAATTTCCTATTTGTCTATTTGTCGCATGAAGCATTGCGACAGCTTGGGAAACCCACGAGCCGTAGAATACCTGCAGGCTGCTGCAAAATCAGTGAAAAGTTTGTTAAGGTGGTATGAAAAGGGTCAGTATTGCAGTGATGTTCGAGTTTGTTTGGAAATCGATTCTCAGGAACCCAAAAACTACCTGAATAGGGCATGAGAGAACTTTCGCACCTAGCACACTCCTTAGACTTCGCATAAAGTGATTACTACTCAATCTCATGTTTTTCTAATTTCTTACTCTAATAAGTTGAATACTGGGTCGACCACGAAGTCGACATCAGGGATGGAAAGGCATGCAAGTTTTTTACTAAGGCTGAAAAACTGGTATTTATTGGGAGATGTTTGAATGTCAACCAGCAACAACGGCATGCGAGTGTTTCAGAAACTTTAGAATGAGTGAAGACAATTAAATCATTAAAAACCAAGGACACTACGGCTAACATGAAACAGATCTCAGAGGAGCGATCGGTGTTGGTTTTATTGCTCTAATGGGGTAGTGCACAGCCAATGGGTATCGCACCGAGGGAGCAGAGGTCACCCGCGACTCCGACGATGAGTACAGGGCTCGGGCCGAGTCCAAGTCCCACTCCCAGAACCGACTGCGTGCAGAAAGAGTAAAATTCCAACCATGTCCTATTTGAGCCATATTGTATTGCCGGAGAGCAGATGACGCGGCCAAAACGGTTAACCAAATCATTTTCTCATTCAAGAACAACCCGAAGGTTAATCTGAAGAAAACGAGATAAAATACGAAATTTGGATTGCAGTAAAGGCCACAAAATTACCACCCCGAAAAAAGCCAGTATTATTTGCTGCTAGTTTTGGAATACCGTCTATACTACCGCCCACTGAAAGAAGTTGGATCACCTTCACTGTTTTTTTATACGCACTACAACGAATTCAAATTAAGAGAATCCTGTACAATGAGCGAAAAACAGCGTTTTTGAAGACATATCAAAGCGGCCGCTTTTTAGCTCTTGGAGCTGTTTTACTAGACGTGAAAGGAGCTTTTCTCAGCTAAATTACGTAGATAAATGCTTTCAAAGGAGGGGGTGGTTGGTGAGAAAGGACGTCCTGAAAGTGGACCTTGCGAGTAATTGGATTAAATATGCGTTGAGATCAAAATCAACCAAACTAAGCAGTGTTTAGTGTCACTATGATAGTCACAACAAGCTGAATTCAGATCTTTTGAGAGAAATGGAGAATTCCGGATTTCGCTGAAATCGGCTGGTGGAGTCTCCGAAGTGGACGCCAATGGCAGTTTTGGAGAGGTCGTAAATCAATTAAGAGCCGTCCAGACGAAAATGCGCCATAACTAGGTCAGAGGTTGACGAACTAAACACAACTTGGTAGTATCAAATGCGCAGTGAAGAGGGGATTCGAATGGTGTTAACTGGAATCCACAGGAGCAAATTTAAAGGAAGTTATGGCAAGGCGACGCTTTGTGACGGATTAATCCGTCGCAAAGCGTCTTTTTTTGCAAAGAATTTGAGCGGTATTGTAAGTTACACGAATACCCCTGCTAGTCATTCGTAAGCAGCTGCAAGCTAGCAGAAGATTTCCTGTGTAAGTTGCACGAAAACTCCTGTAAATCATAGGTAACCTCCGCTAGTATAAATCTAGTTTAGATCTAAACTAATGGACTATAAATGTATTCGTTCACATGGACCTTGGTCCTTTACCTTTTGTGAAAATGTAATAAACGATAACATAATAAACGATAGCATAACGATTTCCAACGGCCAAATTTGGCTAAAAAATAAAACTCGACCTTTGTTTCTACTGAATAACACTGCGTGGTGCAAGCCTAGAGTGGAAGGGTACATATATTTGGCCAGGCTAACATTCTCTCCTTATCCTCAAATGACACCTTTTCCGACTTGCACTGCCTTATAGTAATGCCTTTTTCCTTCTTACAGTACAAGTCTGTCACACATCAGGTTTTCACTAATCTCTACCATTAACCTTCATTTCCATTTTTTTCGTAACGGCTCTCGTCCAGCGGGTGTCTGCGAAGCGCATTACGTGGCCGCCCCATTCATTTTTTGACAACTTGGCCCACGCGGCAGCGTCTCTGATCTTTGAACGTCGGCGAAGCTCGGAACTCCGGAGGCCTTCTCTCCTTCTCTCACTTGCGTGAATCGGGTTTCTTCGAGCATCGTCCTCTCGATTCCGCGCTGCTCGACGCTGATCGCGTGCTCATCCTGCTTTCATATAGCCCAGGTCTCTGAGGCGTATGTCAGGGCAGGAATAGCAGTGCAGTCGAGTAGGTGGGCGCAGAGTCGGACGTTCTTCGTCTTCTTAACGACTTCTTCGACGCCCTTGAAAGCTTCCCAAGCCACTCGTCTCCCCTTCCCAGCTCTGGCGCTAGGTCGTTGGCCATGTTGGCTTCGCGACCCAGGTACACGTAGCTGGAGCATTCGGAGGTGCTCGTTCCGTTGAGCGAGAATGGTGCATCAAAAACTTGACCGTTTCTCATGAACATCGTCTTCGTAAGATTCAGCTGCAGTCCAACGTTCCCACATACACGATCGAAGTTGGTCAGCATTCGCTCCGCCGGACTGATGCTCGGTGTTATGAGCATGATGTCGTCAGCAAAGCGGAGATGGTGCAGTTTCCAGTCGTCGACCTTCACTCCGATGTCTCCCTATTCTAGTTCGCGGATGACGTTTTCGAGGGTGGCACTGAAAAGCTTTGGGGATATGGTATCCTGCTGCCGAACCCCTCTTTTCACGTCGATGACGACTTCGTTGCAGAATGGTGAGATCTTGGTCGTGAATCCACTGTACAGCTCTCGAAGGACTCTGATGTACTGAGTAGGAACGCCCTGAGTGAGCAGGGCGTTCCTACTCAGTACATCAGAGTACGACGCATCCATGGATGGTTTTGGTCGGCTTGATGAACTCAGACAGCCTTTAACCTTGTTCGTTCCACTCCAAACCGTGGGAATAAACATGTCACTAGCTACCTTTACAAACTAGCACCCTCTTCTTTCTCAGAAATATTTCCTTTCTATTCAAAATGTACTTAATCTAATAATACGTCGCTATAGCTGTGTCTTAATTGGTTTATATTTTATTTTTTTAAAGAAAAACAAGTGCATAAATAGGGTAGGCGAAGGTCAGCATGTTTTGGGTTCCCTGGATATTATAAAAGAACGTAAGTATGCAACCCTCTCTAGACTTGCTTAAACCCTTCATTCGCATTGGAATGACTACAACACTGAGAGGGGTTTCGATGACAAAATTAGAAACTGGCAAACCAATAAAATGCATACTTTCATTTCTATTCATTTATTTCGTACCAGCCGTCATTGCAGCCTCTCGACCGCACTGACATCTTCTAAACGGCTTCGTGGTAATAGCTTCTCATCATCAATTGTAGCTGCCACCTATGTCATGGTTTCCTCAAGAAGAACACCTTGACTACGTCGATCGGGGTGAGTTATAAAGAAATAGAAAAATAAACGACATCCACAAAAATCGACTATTTGACCAATATCGATACTTTGAAAACGATCTCCAGATTCGTGTTCAGCGACCTCGATTACCCCAGGGCTGAAGTTTTGGCCCGCTTGAATGACATCCACAGAAAATCGATAATTTGATCAATATCGATTGATGACTATCGATATTTCAAAAACGAACCTCAGATTCGCGTTCAGTGGCCTCGATTACTCCAGGGCTGAAGTTTCGGGACGCTGTTGAGAACCCCAACCGTTGAGTATGGCCAGTACGCAGTGCGTGCCCCAGCCCAGTTGTGACGGACGGAGGGACGGACGGAAAACACACATATACACACAGAAGAAACAAGGAAGGCGACAGAAGCAAGGGCAGGCCAGTGGCTGGCTCGGCAGAGCAGCGTCGGCGGAGTTCCTCACACGCCGCGTGTGAAAGCGCGTGCTTAATATTTCAAACCAATTAGGCGCGAAACATTGGCTTGCACGAAAGTTTCTTAGAAGTTTGCACTGCAGCTAGTTGCGTGCAAGTTTAAAATTCCTGGATGCAACCTTGCAAGTTAGTTAACCGCGAGGGATAAGTCGCAAGTAACTTGTTGTCCAAGTCTAAAGGCGCAAGTAACTTGTTTTGAGGCTCATAAGGCGCAAGTAACTTGTTCAAAATTTTCTGAGTGGCGGACGGCGCAGTGGGCGCGGTATACCTCCACGTCGCGGGAGTGCAACATGCTCCCGTGCGACGGCCGTCGCAGCCCGTCGCTCGTCGCAGTGCACTGCACTGCTACGAGCGACGAGCAGCAATAGTCGCGGAGGGGGGAGCGCTTGTCGTGCCCTATTTTATGCACTTCTGCTCACTTATTTCGACACTTCCTTGGTTCGTGACCATACTACATACAGCAATTTCAACACACGTCTGGTGATGTTGGGTGGTCATGTGATGTCTCTGTTGTTCTCCTCGTAGGGTTTTCGTCGTGGCTAGACTCATTCTGGGTTTTTTCGACGGCTTGACGATTAGCTTTTTGAGGAGATATTTTCTAGGCCGTTTTTTCCCCACTTTTGTGCCGTTCCTCGCATTTTTTTCACCTCTGAACTTCCTCGCCGGCACGGAAATCTACATTTCTGTGCCGGACAAGTCACATGGCGGTTCTACTGACATGGCCGGCATAGAAATGTGCCAATTGAACGACTAGTTTTTTGAGGAGATATTTTCTAGGCCGTTTTCCCACTTTTGCACCGATCCTCGCATTTGTTTCGCCTCTGAATTTCCTCGCCGGCACCGAAATCTACATTTCTGTGCCGACACAGGCATGGCGGAACCCCCCCCCCCCAGCAAAACATCACGTTCGGAAAATTGGGCCACAACTGGGACGTTTCCGTGCTAGACACGTCACGAGAACCCTCTCGTGTCGTGCCTAGCACAGAAACATGGGTTTCCGTGCCTGTGGATGGAATCAATAGCCAAAGAAATGCATGAGTCGACACAGGCATGGCGGAAACCCCAATAGCTAAACATGACATCGACGAAATACTGTTGAAAACCATAATCCTACAAGGGTTTACTGATCAGATGGCGATAAAACAGGAAAAACGTGAGATCACGAACGTAACAATGGACAAAACAAGGAATCCAAGAGAAAAAAATGCACTGAATCAGCTGATTCGCTAAATTCTGCAAAAGTCTCCGTCTCTAGAATTGCATGAACTATGTCATCGTCAGCGATGGCGACGGTTCGCGACGCGGATCGCGAGACGCCCGTCGCTGTGCACTCCCGCGTCGCTGAAGCGGACGGGAATATACCTAGGCCTAACAGCTTATCGGAGTGTTATGAGTCAGAGAACGCTCAAGCCCCCTTGCCTTACAATGTTAGCAGAAAAACCTATAAAAGTCGAGTTGTATTGCACAACACGTTAGGAAAGTCTTACGATGTACGATTTAGGACAGTTTTTTCGTGATTACGATTTACGATTTGCGAAGTTTCGAATTTCAATTACGCCCACCCCTGATCTAGATGACGTAACCCTGCCATCAAAGGTGGAGCCGAACTCGCGCGATTAGAGCATGCTTGGTATGACCGCCTGAAGATCAGGGATGAGCGGATTATCCGTTATATGTTATCCGGTTTCCGGTGGATTTTGGCCTATCCGTTCTGTTGTTCGTTATCCGGGGATTTTTCGCCGGATAACGAACAACAAAATGTGGCAAGCTTGTGATCACTGAAGAATCACCAAAAATCGTCTTACGTTCTTTCCACTGGCAGTCGAGATACGCCAGGTCGTTGCTTTTTCAGAGTTCTCAGTACTATAATCAGACTAAACTATCTATTGCTCATAGCGCGTTTTGAAATGCTGAGCACTGCCTTGCTCATTTCTATTTGTGGGGTTTTTACCAAATTTCCTACTAGCACAATGTGCGATCTGGAAAAAAACCTGTCGATCAGTGGAGAAAGGGACAAACGTCCACACGAATCACATCGCTTTAAGGATGTGCCAGATACTCGGCATCTATAAGACCTTTTAGCGCTCTTTGAAACTATGTTTGGCACTGTTTAGCACCAACTTACTTACAATTTACCATTTCCAAAGCAATAGCGGGAGTTTTATTCGATCTGGACAAAAATTAGTGTTAAATTTAATTGGAGAGTAAACTGAAAGCGACTCTTTTTAACGACTGCCCCACTCAAGCCCAGAAATTTCCGTGGGATCTATCCATAGTGACTTCATTGCAGCTGAAAAACATGAAGAAAGGATATAAGACGACGGTAGCGCTAGATGCGACACGCCTTCTACTCTTACGTGGTATGCTGGAGGCACTTCGAATGCGTATTTGGCCAGTACAATGGCTTGCGGTGGTCACTCGATGGACAATTCAGTGCATTATCGTGTTTGGACAAGTCTTGTACCAATACTTTGAGCCCGAAAGGGTGGAAGGCTTGGTTGACCTGGAGAGGAAATCCGAACTATGAACATTGAGTCGAAGAGCACGTGACAGGCTGTACTTCCGACTGCACTATCACATGCCTTGAAAGACACCAATAAGGTTATAAGTGGCTTATTTTACATGTGACATGGACAGTGTTACAACTACCGACCTACTATTGGAGAAAGAATGGTTTCAAAGCAGTTCTAAATGTTGTTGTTTGTTCGTTATCCGCTTTTCCGTTATCCGGCCATTTTTGTGCAAAATTATCCGTTATCCGGGTTTCAAAATTTTATTATCCGCTCATCCCTGCTGGAGATATTCGGGCTCAAACTAAACGTCAAGAATCCGAGTGTATCATACAAATGTAAAAGAAGTTGCGTCCATTAAGATCAACGCCACTGCTGTCGACTAAACTGCATACCTCAAGTGCCTTGGATCTGCGCGCTAATGGTAAGTGGTAGTCGGCTCAGCAAGTAGTGAAAATAACATTAAGGTCCGCTAAAAGTCGCGTAGTAGTTAAAATACGGACTCCACGGCACATAAAAGGCCACTGGGAAGATGACTGTGGCCGACAAATATCAGATACGATTGCGATATGCGATTTGATTTTTGCCAAGTGGAGGGTCCACCTGATACTCTCGCTTAAATCAATAATTCCAATGACGCTTTCGTGTCAACTCACTGTTTATTATCCCGATATGTCCCTACGCGTTTTCTGACCCAGACAAGGGTGCGCCGACTGAATGACTGCGAGAACACAGCTGTTTGAATTTGCTCAAGGTTTTGTTTCATCCTGTCGTGTTTTCTCACTCCCCCTCAACTAGTGATGCGGCTTTAGGCATGCGGTTTACAAGAATTAGGGGATAAAAGGGACGCATGGTTGAATTGATACTGCATGTTATACCTACAGTTACTCTTGCGAGAGTATCAATTAGAGCTCCCCCCTTGAATGCGGCAGATTTAACAGATTTCCGAGGAGCGAGGTTATGTCAAAAATAATATCGCTATCGTCAAGGCGCGATGGACTTCATTAGGGAACGAAGACGAGCAGAATGAACACCCCAAACACAAGTTCCAGCTGACCACGATGGGGGGGTGGGACAGAATTCCAATCAAGGCACCCAGCTCCTCGCCGCATCCTGCTCTCCCCTCTTCCCTATCCGCCATGAAGGCCTTTACCGCACCAACTAGTAAGGCCTGCCCAAACACAAGGATTACGCAGTACTCGGCAGCTTTTGTGCCAAGTGCTCCCCTTCCCACGTCCCGTAGTTTCTACCCACTTTCCTATGCAACGCACTTCACGGCAGTGCCTTATTCCGCACTGAAATCCCCTTCCGGGTATAATAGAAGGCAACCTAACAATGTCTGCTAAGCTGCAGATAGGCTAAATCGATGCACTAGGTTCGTTGACTGCTTCAACCCTGTGGAAACGTGGTTTCTTAGGTGTCAATCAGGGATGAGCGGATAACAAAATTTTCAAACCCGGATGACGGATAACGGATAATTTTGCCCAAAAATCACCGGATAACGGAAAAACGGTTAACGAGCAAACAACAAAAATGAACCTGGGCTTGAACTGCTCTAGTTTCAACAGCAGACATGGATTGCAACTACTGTCAAATTATAATTCTTTTCTTACGACTTTAATGGAGTTTTTTTTTGTTGTTGTTGTTGAAACAGTGCAGTCACCTTAACAAAGCCCTATGGGATTCTCACGAAACTTTGGTAAAAGAAACTCTTCTTCATTGCCATCCAAACCGATGCCGAGTTTGATTTGCGAACCAGAATTCTTTCACCAGGTTCTGCGAACTGCTATCAAACTCATCAGGGAGGACAAGTAGCAAGACCACCAAGCTGTGAAACTAAAACTGTACTGCAATCTCTACTCTGCTGATGTTTCGCTATGATCACCTTAATTTAAGTCTGGAAAAGATGAGGAGAGATTGAGAATTTGTTCATCCAAGCTCATTTCCATAATACAATTTACATGTTTCATATTTTTGCCGTTTAAGACGAATTGGAAGAACGAGACAAAGGATGCGTAAAACAGCCCAACTAACAGTATGGAAACATTAATAAGTCGCCCTTGGAGGGAAAGAATGCGAGACTCATTCACCTCTTATTCACTCATTCATTCACATTTCATAGAACAGCAACTTGCCGGCATTTTGTAAGTTTCCATTGTTGGGTTGTTTTAGTGATCAATTGTCAGGTTTTCTTTTTAAATCAAGACTGTGACCAAACAAAATGATCCTTGGATGAATGGATCCTCCGATGCCTCTTGACTTTTCTATGCTAGGCCGACTCAGACGAATAAACTCTGCATAACAATCTTGGTTTCGCAGCTTCACGCAGTCGAGATACTCTTGTTCGACAGTATCCCAAAATCTAAGAACGTGGAATGAGATGGATGAAATACATGCTTTCTACAGGCTAACCACTACAAGCCATTGTGCACTCCAAATGCAGAGAGATATGAAAACTAGAAAAGCGGAAGTAGAGTGTCCCTAAAAGGCAATCTCAAATTAAAATGAAGCTCCAGCATGCGCAGCGGGGAATCAGTTTAGTCAAGTTCAATTGCACCATCTAGATTTTTAATAGAGAGGATCAATTCCTTAATATTACGGAGGTACCACCAATACCAACTTACGGAAAATGCTTTCAGAAAATCGTTTCTATAAACACACCTCAACTATTTCTAGGAGCGTAGCGTTCTCCACTCATTTAGATTGAACCTGTGCCCATTTTGCTTGTATTCAGCGTTATGTGTTTAATGCGTTACAACAATCTATCAGTAAAAACTAAAACGCCATTGCAGCATGCTACCTACACACTGCAATCGTGGAAAAGAACGCTAAATTTGGCACTAAACAATTCATCTTGTATGTGCCAGGCCCTCCACTTGTGACCGTCAATAACATTATCAAGGCAGCTTGTATGCATTCTTGGTCGTACATGGCTTGTGGTGACAAGCTTATGAACAATTCAATCCATAGTAGGTTTCATAGATGTATGGTATAAATGAACGACCCTGGTTGGATGAAAGTTAGACGTCTTTCCAACTACGTCACCAGTGCCTGAAGTCACCTCACCCTTCTACATTTAAATGCCCTCTATTGTTGCTCGCGATCACTCCTATGATTGTGAAGCTTCTACACAGCTATCCAATACCACGACCAAACCTGGGTATTAGCTATTTTGTTGTTCGTTATACGGCCCAAAATTTCCGGATAACGAACAACAGAACGGATAGGCCAAAACCCCAGGAAACCGGATAACGGATAACGGATAATCCGCTGATCCCTGGTTTCAATGCACTAAGTGCTGTGGGGTGCACCACCGCAAAATGTTGTGTACGGTGGTTCCCCGTACTCTATTTGTCATCGATCCGTCCCATTTCAGTTTCTGAGGACAGGACTGGAGGATAGGGTGGGAATGTAGCTGCCTCTAGGGTAGCTCCCGCGGACCGCCTCTGCTTTTCTCCCGGGCCGTTCGCAAGCTCCGATCATTTGCGTAGTCCACCCCGTGTCATCTGAGGATCCGGGTATAATAGAAGGCAGCCTAACAATGTCTGGTTCTTTGGCGGCGCGATTTCTCTCTGACCCTAGTGGAGCTTGCTACTCCCGCTAAATCGCTCCCTTCTGTCTCCCTATTTTAAATTTTTTTCTTCTACTCGAGGCGAGGTTGTTATTATACTTGTGCTCGAATAAACAAATTCGAATAATTATTCGAATAATTTATTCGAATTCGATTTTCGTTTATTTGGCTACTTGAGTTTCGTAATTCCGAATAATTATTCGAATTCGATTATTCGAGTTTTGCAAATTCGAATAATTACTCGAATTCGGTTATTCGAGGTTCGAAAATTCGAATAATATTCGAATTTCGAATACGTGGTTGTTTCGAATGTGGCATAATGATGATTTTTGTAAGCGACGTATATTCGTGACGATTGTTTTCGATAGCACACTATCGAGGAGCTTACCGTTACGAAAATGCATTCAATATCCTACTATACATAGAAGGGTAGTGTGTGTGCGCGCGTGCGTGTTTCATCAGTCCATCACAACTAGCGTGGGGACACGGCGTATTGGCGATGCTGACCGCAGTTGATGGCGATCGATTGTGGTCCAAAACTTCAACCTTTGAGGTAGTCGATCCCGCTGAACACAAATTTGATGTTCGTTTTTGAAATTATCGGTTGAAGTTGATCGAGCTATTGAATTTCTATGGGAATTCGTTGAGGCGAATTAATTATATGACCAGTCTTGGTCGATGTTTTCAAAATCTAACTCCGCATTTGCATTCTCTGCGACCACGACTATCATCAGTGTCACACACTTTAATCGTCTTCGAAATTTGCACAATAAATACAAATTTCGACGAAAAATTAAAAAATGAATCTCAGATTCGTGTTCAGTGACCTCGATTACCTCAGGCCCGAAGTTTCGAGCCTGTTGAGTGATATTCACGGAATCGATAATTTGATTGATATCTCTTGATGGCAATCGTTACTGCAAAAACAAACTTAAGAATCGTGTTCAGCAACCTCGATTGCTCTGGGGCTGAAGCTCACAATTTTCATATATAACACGATTATATACCATTTTCAGTTGAAATTCAAAGTTTTTCAGATCAAATTGAACATTGTTACACAGGGAAAATTCAAGAAGAACGTTGAAATTACCACCTATATATAAAAGAGTTTGTCCGTCGAGTGATCTAATCTAAGTGAGATACGCCGCATTCGCCGCATCACCCACAGCGAGAGCGGTCGAATGATCTAACCTAAGTTAGGTACGCCGCATCACCCACAGCGAGAGCGGTCGAATGATCTGACCTAAGTTAGGTACGCCGCATCACCCACAGCGGGAGCGGTCGAATGATCTAACCTAAGTTAGGTACGCCGCATCACCCATAGCGAGAGCGGTCGAATGATCTAACCTATGTTAGGTACGCCGCATCATCCACAGCGGGAGCGGTCGAATGATCTAATCTAATCGTAAGTGAGGTACGCTGTATCATCCACAGCGCGGTCGAAATTTCTCATTGAACGTGAGAATTGCTGCAGCATGGAAAGCGCATCCTTTACACAACAGCACTTACGCGCGTTCCTGAGCGTCCAGGTTCAGAAGCCGTGCTGCCGACTTCGTGCCATTAGCATAAGAAGGCCACTAAAGGGGTAAGACTATAAGGGAGACTCGAGGGTGGAGAATCGACAGCGAAGGTTGCGACTTGGTGGAAGCATCGGGATGGGGGGGGGGGGGGGTGGGTCGATAGGGAGATCAATGAAGCATTAAGGAGGGACCAGTAGGGAGTTAGCAATCAGGGGGGGGGGGGGGAGCAGTTAAGAGGATCAGTAAGGGGATTCATTACCAGTAAGTGAGTACGGATTTAGAAGATGTGAGGCGTTCGCTTGCCGTCGTCGTGTGAGAGCGTGGGAGAGCTACTTAATTGGGGAGAGTATTAACGAGGATTCCTAGGGGGGGGGGAGGGATCGACCAGGAACAAGGGGCCTGGAGGCGGAACCAGGACGGGGAACCAGCAAGAAGGGAGCCGTAAGAAAATTTATGCGCGAAAGAAAGAATCAGCCATATGCGCAGCCTGTTTATGCTCGACACAGCGGCAGCTGTGCGCGCTTCTGATCCTCTGATCCTCTGCATCCAGAAGGTGGGTCTTCTGAGGTGCTGGTTCCAGAGGACAGGTCCTCTACGCCGCCCTAGAAGCATCTGAATTCTAAATCCATCCAAAGCAGAGGGGGAGTGACCGAATACATGACCGAAATTGACTCGAAGTGTGACCCGTTATGTTATCCCTTGCTCCGCTCTAAAGGAGAATTCGGCTGGCATCCCGAGTTAAGAAAAACAGGATTAGATGCGTCGCTTAAGCGTACTAGAATCACTCAGATGGAATATTATCGCTACCATCTGTCTGTGAGGCAAGAGTTTAATCCACTTCTTTGGGGCGGTAAGCTCTTCCAACAGTACATCCTGGACGCTTTCGTTCGGACGGAGCAGAATCGGCTGAATTATATTCGAAGTCATCAGAGAGAACTCCGCGCGGAAAAGTACAACGTTATGGCCGATTGCATAAGAGAAGAAGGCACTTCTCGAATAGGTCGGTGTGTTATTCTACCGTCCACGTTTCAGGGAAGTCCTAGGAATATGGTTGCTCTGTATCAAGACTCAATGGCGATAATTGCCCGGTTTGGGAAACCGGACCTCTTTATAACCTTCACGTGCAACGCCAGATGGAGTGAGATTACGGAAAATCTTTTCCGCCACCAGACGCCCTCTGATCGACCAAATCTTGTCGTGCGAGTATTCCGTTTGAAGCTTATTTCGCTACTAGACGACATCGTAAAGAAAGGCGTTTTTGGGCAAGCAAAAGCGTTCATGTGGGTGGTGGAGTTTCAAAAAAGAGGATTGCCTCATTGTCATCTCTTAGTTTGTCTGATGGACTGCGACAAGTTCAGATCTCCGGATGATGTTGACAAAATTATTTGGGCTCACATACCCAACCCTCAATTTCGACGACTTTTCAACATAGTCACTCAATTCAATCTTCACGGCCGATGTGGAGAAAGGAACAGAGACGCTGCATGTATGAATTTGGAAACAGGGGTTTGCTCAAAACGTTTTCCTAAAGCATTCTGCAGCTCTACTCGAATGGATGTTGACAGTTTTCCGGAGTATGTGCGACCTCGAGACGGATTTGTCTATACAACGTCATTAGGAGAAGTTGTAAATAATCAATGGCTCGTACCCTACAACTGGTATCTTTCCTGCAAGTATGAGGCACACATAAATGTTGAACACTGTTCAACAATCTCTGCTGTTAAATACCTGAACAAGTATATCTATAAAGGCCAGGATCGAGCACGAGTTATTTTTCGAAGTGAGGAAGAGTCTCTGAACTATGATGAAATTAGAGCTTACTTGGATACTCGTTATGTCTGCCCCCAAGAAGCAGCGTAGAGACTCCTCGGTTTTCCTTTGCATGATCGTTCCCACACTGTAGTGCGGCTACCTGTTCATCTGCCAGATCAACAAGAAGTGTTTTTCAGAGAGGAGGAAGAATGCGAAGCTGTGCGTTCTGCAGCATCATCTAATACTTGCCTTACTGCGTGGTTTCAATATACCAAACAGACCCTACTGCTCGAACGCTATTGTATCGTGAAATATCGGAGCACTATCGTTGGAGCCAAGGTCGGTGGGAAAAGAGAAGGAGGTTTGAGAAAGCAATTGGTCGAATGTATACTGTTAGCCCTAGAGAGGGAGAACGCTTCTACTTGAGGATTATGCTGCTCTACACCAGTGGAGCAACAAGCTTTGAATCCATTAAGAATGTGCATGGCACGCAGTACGGTACATTCAAAGAGGCTGCAAGAGCAGCTGGATATTTGCGCGATGACGAAGAGTATCAATGCCATCCGAAATGAGAGCGCTGTTCGCCTATATTTTAAGCCTTTATGAAGTTTATAATGCTGAGCGTTTATGGACTGAATTTAAGAGCTCTATGATAGACGACCTTCGACTACAAGGATTTCCGTTAAGCATGGCTGAAGCTGTAGCTTACAATCAAATCAAGGAGATTGCCTTCAGCTTAGGCGTGAATGTAAACAACCTTATTTCACCGCCTGAGTGTGAGCCACCCAATATCAATGGAGATGTTGTGGACATCACAACGTTGCGCGAAGAAGGAGAGCGCATGTATCAATCGCTCAACACTCAGCAAAAACTCGCGGTGGATACTGTCCTTGCGGGTACAGAGCGCTGTATCTTTATAGATGGTCCTGGTGGCTCAGGCAAAACTTACGTTTACAATACTCTCAATAAAATCTTGAGAGGGCGAGGAAAACGAGTGCTCAATGTGGCGTGGTCTGGGATAGCCGCAACTCTTCTACCATGTGGTCAGACTGTGCATTCGGCCTTCGGTTTGCCGGTGCCTATTAGCTATACTTCGGACCGAATCGAGTAATGTCGAATAAATGTTCGAATAAATTCGA
The DNA here is from genome assembly GCA_947396885.1 of Heligmosomoides polygyrus polygyrus. Taxonomy (NCBI): domain Eukaryota; kingdom Metazoa; phylum Nematoda; class Chromadorea; order Rhabditida; family Heligmosomidae; genus Heligmosomoides; species Heligmosomoides polygyrus. The sequence continues at coordinate 64,130,574 of OX377206.1, read as the reverse complement.
ATATTCGAATATTCATTATTCGAATATTCGGTGAGGTCCAAAATTCGAATATATTCATTATTCGAATATTCGATGAGGCCAAAAATTCGAAAATATTCATTATTCGAATATTCGACAAGGTCCAAAATTCGAATATATTCATTATTCGAATATTCGGTGAGGTCCTAAATTCGAATATATTCATTATTCGAATATTCGATGAGGCCAAAAATTCGAAAATATTCATTATTCGAATATTCGCTGAGGCCCAAAATTCGAATATATTCGTTATTCGACTATTCGACGTGCCCCAAAATTCAAATATATTCGACGCTACTGAGATAGCCACGGATCTCCCTCGATAGAGAGCCTTCGGGCTCTCTTGTTAAGAAGGATCTCGGGCCGCTTGTTGCAGGGCCACGTGGCACGTCCCCGGGTGGTGGATAGGGGAATTAAACGCGAACCAAATGCGACCGTGTACTGCCCAGAGACGCAGGTGGGATGCAGGGGACGGACTACTTGCTCCTGCTGTGTCGGGTCGACGCATTCCTTGTGCGTGGGAGCGCCATATTCATGCACAGTGTGCGTGGATGTGTCCGTGACTGTGCGGATGATGTCCCTTCGAGAGACGAAATGAAGCTGGCGGAAAGAATAGCAAGTATCCTACAGGATTTCGAACTGCGACAGCTGGAAATCGACGAAGTGGAGAAGTTGGAGGGTGGAAGAAGAGGACCAAGAGTTTCAACCAGAAGAGGATTGTGCCGGAGTCACGACACCACTAACCAGTGAAGGCACTATCACGTTTTCTGGAGGAGAGATCGTTTCGGAGGAAAAGGTTTGGCTATACTAGAATTGTTATTCTACACAAGTTTGAGAACTGGGGAAAGTGGGCTGTATCGCGATTCCAGGCTTGGACTGCAGCGGAGTACCACTTGGCAGGAACTGTGAAGCCAAAAAAAGTTCAGATATGGAAATCTCTATGGAAATCCGATACTATGGTAAAAGTGCAAAAACGCGACGTAGCATGGGTACCGAACCCTAGACCTCACGAACATGCGCGCCCTCCACCTCTGCGCCACCCAGTCCACGACGCCGGGATCTTGCGCTGTCGTGAAGAGCTCGCTCTGAGGCCCTTAACCATTACACCCTCGTACTCGTTTGCCCGTTCAGACAGTTCCCTTGTCAGCGTGATATACTTCCGATTGGTATTGGTGGCTGGTGATTGCGGTCGAAGAAAGCCTCAACCAAAGAACCAGATTGTGTTCCTAAGCCACACCAACGGTAGACCAAACAAACCGACGATGAAGTACTTTCGACAGAGGCCGACCTTGGCCGCATCGTTCATGTTTCTCAAGTCCATTGGTCGGCCTTCAAGCTTGGGTAACTAAACATGGTTCCAATTTCGAATAATTTCATGGCTCCATATGAAATATGTATACCAAACGATAGAGCTCGAGCTGCTGAGCTCAAATATATCCTTGGTTTTTCATATACTTTAAGCGAGTTATATCCAGAAGGCGCAAAAACTGACTCCCAGTAGTCTATCTCAGTAGAGTCGAATATATTCGAATATATTCGAATTTTGGGGCACGTCGAATAGTCGAATAACGAATATATTCGAATT
>OX377206.1:64104907-64128771 GCA_947396885.1 Heligmosomoides polygyrus polygyrus | reverse complement strand
ACCGAGATCTCTCCATTCTACAACGACGTCGTCATCGACGTGAAGAGAAGGGTTCGGCAAGGGAATACCATATCCCCGAAGCTCTTCAGCGCCACCTTCGAAAACGTCACATGCGAACTAGAATGGGAAGACATGGGAGTGAAGGTCGACGGCCGGCAGCTGCACCATCTGCGCTCCAGCTATGTGTATCTGGGTCGCGAAGTCAACATGGCCAACGACCTAGCACCAGAGCTGAGCAGGAGGAAACGAGCGGCTTGGGGAGCTTTCAATAGCGTCGAAGAAGTCGCGAAGAAGACGAAGAACGTCCGACTCCGTGCCCATCTATTCGATTCCACTGTTCTCCCTGCCCTAACATACGCCTCAGAGGCCTGGGCTACACGAAAGCAGGATGAACATGCGATCAGCATCGCGCAGCGTGGAATCGAGAGATGATGCTCGGAGTGAGACGACTCACGCAAGTGAGAGAAGGCCTCCGGAGTTCCGAGCTTCGCCGACGTTCGAAGATCAGAGACGCTGTCGCATGGGCCAAGTTGTCGAAAATTAGGTGGGCCGGCCACGTAATGCGCTCCGCAGACACCCGCTGGACGAGAGTCGTTACCGACTGGATTCCGCGGGATGTCAAGAGAACACCAGGACGCCCACCAACGCGTTGGTCGGACTTCTTCGTGAACACCCTGAACTACCGATATGACGCTCTACGTGTCCCTCGAGCAAGGAGGATCCATTGGATCACTCTGACACGCGACAGGGACGAATGGAGACGCTGCTGGCGCCCGCTCGAGCAAGTCGATGATCAACGGGACGACAGGTGATACAGGTGATACAATGAAGCGCTAAGAGCTATTGATCGGCGCGGAGCAGAAACTTGTCATAGAGTAGGTGAAAAATCGGAAAAAGTTAGTCGTAAAATAGCGGAAAATACCCAAAGGTATTCTTCGTGGTTGGGCATTCAGAAGACGTGCCGAAGGCGTCGTCGAACTGGTCTGGGGATCCAGAGAACGTGCCCTACTCGTCACCCAACGGGCATGTGGATTCAGAAGACGTACCGAAGTCGTCGTTCAACGTGACTGGGGACTCAGATATCGCCCGTCACTTAACCGTCCGAAGATGATGCCGATGTTGAGAAGAGTAGCTGCGGTGGGGGGGGGGGAGGTTCTGGATGGCTTCATACCGCAAAACTACTCACGTGATCTTAAGGAAGGTAGAGCAAGGTTGGAACATAACAAGGTCTTTATTGCCTTTTGTACTGCAAGGGAGGAAAGAAAGCAGAATGAGCAGAGCAACTGGCTCGATGTGATTGTCCTTACCGTTACCTTAGTTATACTGCAACATCGCGCGAAGCGCGCAAGTGCGAGGCACGCCGGTAGGCGTGACGGGTATTTATTGCACTAATATGGCACCAATATTTTTGCCATTACTTTACATCAAGGACTGAAGAACAGTGATGTCGCTTTTTTGCTGTCCTGCCGATATTTGAACAACAACATATCCTATGTGCGACATTAGGTGAAATGGACAAGTACTCTCGGGTTATAGACAGCCAATCCAGGACCAAGAAGAGCAATCCCGAGGAACATTGAGTGATCTAACTTCTTCTTGTCTATGCCTAAGATCACCTAAACAAAGCAAGTGTGTTACTAAGTGATAATCAAAACCCAACAATCTGATGCAGCGTTTCTTAAGGAAAACTTCGCGATTAGATATTTTCATGCTTCTGCGCCTTATAGGATTGCAAGGAAGATCAATCTTGAGCAGCGTAACCTCTTCCCCTCCTTGTATTGGTAGTCCTAATAAGTCTCCCAAAAGTGTATAGATCAGCGATTGAAGTACTTGTTAGTAGATTCAGGTTTATAGTTACGCATCTGAACAATAGCCGAAAAGCTTCTACCAATTAGGTGCTTGATGGATTAGATGGCAATGTCCGAATCGTTGAGTAGTTTTGGGGGCAAAAACGATGATGCTCGGAATGTTAGGAACTCAGTAAAGACTATTCAACGTTACGACCTCGTTCGGCACAGAAGTACATAAAAGAAACTACATCATTTCCATAAAAATTCGCTCCATCCAAATTGACGGAAAGCCAGACCTAAGAAACATTTTGCATGGGCGTGTACACGGAAGGAAAATGCATTGCCTCACGGAAATGGTCCCGAGATAGTTGCTCTTAATGATTACGCTGTCCATAGGTGTTTACCTGGATGCAAAGGAGAGCAGTTCGAAAAGGAAGGCCTACCCTTGTTTCGAAAAACCCCTTCATAGCGTCCTTTGTCTCTTATGAAGTTAGCACCTCTGATTGGAGGTGTCTGAGCAGTTGTAAAATCCGGTTGCTGTAATTGACCTATCACCTAGAAATCTTATACCCACTAGCCCGCTTATATTATCGTCCCTACTGCACCCCAACTGTATGGTTTATTGCTCAGCTAGTAGAGAATGCAACTGCATCGCATAGTAATCCTGATCTGCCAACCCTCGGGCGGCGAACATACCATGGAAAGAAGACGGCCTCTGCATTTGGGATTAAAAAGCAACTTGATGTGAAAAGAAAGCTTAGAAAGGCTACGATAGGATCACAGGCCTCGCAGTAAAGGTGGGAAATTTGGAGCGCGAAGGTGAATACTTGGTGCGCAAAATCCTTAGGCCTACGTTATACTTCGGCGACGCTGTTGTCGGCAGCAGTGTTGAGCGCACTGCGTAGCACCCGCTCAACACTGTCACCGACGTCGCCGACAACAGCGTCGCCGAAGAATAACATAGCCCTTTATGTTTTCGGATCTACACTAGAGGTCCCCTTTAGAGAACAAGAGATCAAGCAAAGTTCAATGGTGCAAAGATGAGGACGAAAAACAAGATTAGTCGTAGGCAGTGTCAACCAGAAAACTGTTTCCTGAGGTCCAATGCGAAAAACGAAAACTGGTTCCTGAGGTCCAATAGGAAAAGTTCGAATACGAATGAAAGTGTAAGCCCTTCTGTGAATAAAGCTGTAGGTTCAGCTCCTGATTCAGCTGTGCTTCTTGTTTCCTGCGTGGTGTTGTGGAAGAGAGATTAGGAGACTCATCATGTATGGAGTGAAAGGGAGACGACGTGCTTACAATTTCTGGACTTTCAATGCAAAATATCCATGCATCGGCTTCGCAAAACAATGCAGATCCTAACTTGCCTATTCGAATGGCATCCATTGAACCTTCGAATAATTGTGTGTTTTGGCAATTTTCGAATATTCGAATGGTTTCGACTACTCGCAATTTTCGAGCATTCGAATTTCGAATATATTCGAAAAACGCGATTTTTTGAACATTTGAATTCGAATACATTCGAAAATCGGTTTTTTTTCGAGCATTCGAATTCCAATACATTCGGAAAACGCGATTTCTTGAATAATCGAATTCGAATATTCAAATTCGAATGAAAATCATTCGAATACCTATTCGAATAGGTCATTCGAGCACAACTACAGAAGACAGCATAGGTGCCGTTACAAGACGTAATCATTACCGCAGGTGACCTTAACGGACACGTTGGTGTCGGCTTTGGTTCACCATCGTGAACACAAGATTCCGAAAACGTGAATCCCACCTTATCTCATTCTACAGCGGGAATTCTAAAACGCAGATCGACTTCGTCTTTGTGCAAAATCGTGGCCAAGGGCTTGTCGCGGACGCGAAGGTCGCGCCGTATGAAACGGTCGCCACACAATACCGCCCACTGATCTGCACTATGAAGATCACAGCACCGATGTTTAGGCAGGTCGAAAGGAGCAGTCCGTCAAGGATCAAGTGGTGGCCCTCTGCCAAAGAAGGCTCTAACAAGGAAACAGTCAACTTTTTATCCACAGTCCGTTGGTGTCAAGGCAGCTCCGTGTGGCAGAGTCTTTTAAGCACCTCCAACATGAAATGCGGGCATCATAGCTTACTGATCGGCTTAAGCACCAGCAGCACTATGTGGGCAAGCATGCCGCTTTTGAATTGCACATGCTATTAAGCCTGCAATTTATGGTACTAAGCGCAACTGGCCAGGCCCTCCTACCTATTTAAGGCTTATTGTTATTGAAATCTTTCGTTCTCGAATTAGAAGGAGAGAAAACAAACAACAATACCCCCAATTCTGCCTACACAGCATGTGTTGGTCTTTCTGTTCGTACGTCCTTTCGCTTTTACTGTGCTTCCTGTCTAATTCTATGCTGTGTCCTGTTCCAAATTATTTCGCATTTTATTTTTCTTCCTCAGTACTACTTCCTGATGCCTGGTTATCACAAGGGGATGTGTAGGGTGTGACAGGAATTTTTCGCGCGTCTTATAGCGTACCATAAACAAAAAAAAAGAAAAAAAGAAAAAAAACATAAGCTAGAAAACATAAGCTGTTAGGGTCCACAGTGGTTCACATCATAAGCCTCTAGCAATTTATGTGATTCGTCAACGAGATCGTCTACAGTTTATTCACATTGCGATCTTTTATTTCGTGTCGCCATAATACTGCGTATAATATATAATATGCTGACTGCTTGAAGAACGACCTTTGACCCAAGGGTTCTGAGCGAAGTACAGCGTTCGAAAAGAAGCGGTGAGGAAGAGCTGTATCACTTTCTACTCTTTAAAAAATAGGGAAGCACCAACTAGATTTTAGAAAAATGCTCTGAAATTCGTATGGAATCGTACATTTAGGAAGGAACCTAATAAGGTTCATGGCGTTATGTTTCGTGATGAATTTTGACGCTAATTTTGATAGCACGTGATGGGATCTGTCCCACTAGAGAACTGCTCAGTTTGTGTCAAGCGCATTAGTTCGAAAGCAAGACATCTTGAAGGCAAGGGCCTTCTGCAGAAGCGGAACTTGTGAAAGGTAAAAGCAAGCATGTATCGCAGTTGGCCGGAAGCGCCGAATTGGTATGTGCTACGAATCCATTCCAGCTCTCCGAGGTCATCGAATTGGCCACAGTCTGGAAGGGAATTTGACCTGACTTCGCCTTATCCCAAACACAAACCCACACTGCCTGTGCGCTTTCACATGCTACGAGAGCGGTTGCACTTCCCGGATCGCTTCTGCTTGACGGGGCATGAGTTTCTGTATCACCTATTGTCCCGCTGATCATCGACTTGCTCGAGCGGGCGCCAGTAGCGTCTCCATTCGTCCCTGTCGCGTGTCAGGGTGATCCAATGGATCCTCCTTGCTCGAGGGACACGTAGAACGTCATATCGGCAGTTCAGGACGTTCACAAAGTAGAGTCCGACCAACGCGTTGGTGGGCGTTCCTGTGTTCTCTTGACATCCCGCGGAATCCAGTCGGTGATGGCTCTCGTCCAGCGGGTGTCTGCGAATCGCATTACGTGGCCGGCCCACCTAATTTTCGACGGCTTGGCCCATGAGACAGCGTCTCTGATCTTCGAACGTCGGCGAAGCTCGGAATTCCGGAGGCCTTCTCTCACTTGCGTGAGTCGTGTCATTCCGAGCATTGTCCTCCCGATTTCACGCTGCGCGACGCTGATCGCGTGTTCATCCCGTTTTCGTATAGCCCAGGTATCTGAGGCGTATGTTAAGGCAGGAAGAACAGTGGAGTCGAAAAGGTAGGCACGGAGTCGGACGTTCTTCGTCCTCTTCACGACTTCTTCGACGCTCTTGAAAACTCCCCAGGCCGCTTTTTTCCTCCTGCTCAGCTCTGGTGCTAAGTCGTTGGCCATGTTGACTTCGCGACCCAGATACACATAGGAGCATTCGGAGATGTTCGTTCCGTTGAGCGAGAATGGGGCATCAGAAACTTGCCCGTTCCTCATGAACATCGTCTTCGTATGATTCAGCTGCAGTCCAACGTTCTCGCATACACGATCGAAGTCGGACAGCATTGGCTCTGCCTGGCTGATGCTCGATGATAGGAGCGCGATGTCGTCAGCGAAGTGAAGGTGGTGAAGTTGCCGGCCGTCGATCTTCACTCCCATGTCTTCCCATTCTATTACGTTGATGCATAAGTTCTCGGACATTTGGGGCATGAAATATTTATTATCACATCATACGAACAGCAATATCAAATCGTTTGAAGTAAGCACCCTTTACATCAATTGTCTTTCGCCAACGTGCTGGTAAGTCATGGATGCCTTTTCTCCAAAACGTGGCCGGTTGTGATTCGAAAAATGTGAGCAGTGCCTCCTTGACATCCTCTCGGTACCTAAATTGCTGGCCGTCCAAATAGCGTTGAAGGCTTGAAAACAAATGACAATCAGAAGGAGCGAGATCTGGTGAGTAATGTGGATGTGGAAGAACGGTCCATCCGTAGTTCACCAACTCAGCCGCCGTCGCTCTAGCAATATGCGGTCTAGCGTTGTCGTGTTGAATATACACCTTCACTTGCTCTCCTCGTGTGTTTTGAAGGTGGGCCCTCAACTTCCTCAGTTGGTTGACGTAAACCTCTGCCGTCACTGTCATCCCTTCGTCCTGCAGCTCCCAGTATTCTACGCCAAGAACGCTCCACCAAATGCATAGCATCACCTTTTTCACGTGAAAGTCGGGTTTCGGAACGTCCTCTGCCTCTCCAGTTGCGTCAACCCACTGTGCACGCCGGCGATAATTAGAGTAAAGTATCCACTTCTCATCCCCGGTGACAAGGTTGTCCAGCCATCTGTGGGTACGTCTGAGGGTTAGGAGAGGCAGAGCGACATCGGCTCTACGATACATGCCATGTTGTGTCAAGTCGTGAGGTACCCAGCGACCCAATTTTTGCACCTTGCCAACCGACTTCAATCCTCGAACGACTGTTGAGTGACTAACACCAAGAGTGCTTGATAGTTCGCGAATGGTTTTGTATGGGTCCGCTTCCACTCTACTTCGGAGGCCATCCAAATCCAGTGTCATCGGGCGCCCTTCTCGTTCATTATCTTCAACGGAGAATTCACCAACTGCAAACTTCGAGAACCACTGGTACACAGTACTTCGAGCAGGAGCACTCTCGTTGTAATCATCCTTCAGGCGACGATACGATTCGTTGGCATTGAGGCCAGATTGATGCAGGAATAACATGACGTGCCGAATATGCGTCTCAGTTGGGATGAATTGCTTAGCCACAATAGGTGACGTTAACAACGCAGAAGTAAATGTTAGGAACAGTTTTGTAGCCCTTTCCTTTCTCTATCGATCGATTATTTACGCGTTGATACATGTGAGAAATTTAGCGGGAAAATGCGCGTTCAATTCAGGAGGGATCAAATGTACGAGAACTTATGCACCAACCTAATAGTTCGCGCATGACGTTTTCGAGAGTGGCGCTGAACAGCTTCGGGGATATGGTGTCCCCTTGCCGAACCCTTCTTTTCACGTCGATGACGACGTCGTTGTAGAATGGAGAGATCTTGGTCGTGAATCCAGTGTACAGCTCTCGAAGGACCCTGATGTACTGAGTAGGAACGCCCTGAGTGAGCACGGCTTCGAGGACCGTTTCAGTCTCGACGGAGTCGAATGCCTTTTTCAGGTCGATGAACGTAAGGCACAGCGGCAGCTTGTACTCTCGCGACACTTCGATGAGCTTCGTAATGGTGTGTATGTGGTCGATCTTGCTGAATCCTCTCCGAAATCCTGCTTGTTCGCATGGCTGTCCTTCGTCCAGCGTTCTGCTGATCCTATTCAGAATGACTCGAGTGAACAGCTTGTAGACTACGGACAGCAGGCGATAGTTGCCAATGTCGTGCACGTCTCCCTTCTTGTACAGCAAGACGGTCTTGCTGGTCTTCCACTGAGATGGAGATCGGAGTAGGATTCGTGGATGACCTTCTCCATGGTTTTCTGGAAGAGGTGACGGTTTCGTCAAGGCGTCGGAGAGCGGTCATCTTGGTCTTCTTTCTGCATAGCTTCGCAAGCTCGGACGTCAGCTGGTAGTTGATTGACGCTAGTGCTGCTCCACGCTGGCGTACAAGCTCGAGAGTTTCCGCAGACAGGCGTCTCTTTGTGGTCTTCAGGCTCTCGGCTCCCTTAGCACTATCGTGGAGATGGTGCACGAAGCGGTCGTATTCCTCATCGACGTTGTCCATGACGGCATCTTCCCAAAGGCCGGCAAGAGAGGTGTAGAGGTCCCAGTTGATGGTTGTTCTGGGACTCCTCTTCTTGAACTTCGCGGCCTTCTCTCCTTGACGCGAAAAGCGGAACCTCGCGCGAAGGAGGCGGTGGTCCGATCCCGTGTAGAAATTGGGGACAACGGAAACGTCGGTCAGGCAATGCTTGCGATTGAAGATGATGTGGTCGATCTCGTTGTGGAACTGGCCACCGGGAGATTCCCAGGTCCATCGTAGGGTGGGAGGCTTCTGGAACTGTGACTTTCCATGGATGGTCTTGGTCGACATGATAAACTCAGACAGCCTTTCACCTTGCTCGTTCCACTCCAAACCGTGGGTTCCGATGTGAAGTTCTTCTGGCGATCTTCGCAGCCCGATCTTGGCGTTGAATTCGCCGACGATCACCTTGTGGAAGGTGTGATCTTCCTTATAGAACTTCTCCAGCTCCACGTAGAAGGCTTCGACCTCATCGTCGTCGTAGTCGGATGTTGGGGCATACGCGACGAACACAGTCAAAGCTGGCACGGAGCCACATCGCTTCAGTCGCAGACGTCCGATTCGGCTTGTCAGAGACTCGTACGAATCGATGTTCATGGCCAAGTGCGTGTTGACTGACGAGGACACCAACGTCGCCTACTCCCCTGTTGTCGCATGTTCCGAGGAACAGTTCTTCTCCGGAGTCGTAGGCGGCGTGTAGGGGGTGGTGTCTTCTCGTCTCGGTCTGTCCGATGACGTCGTACTTGATCTTCCTGGCTTGCATCATCAGGTCCTCGACGGACGATTCCGCTGCGAGCGTGCGAGCCTTGTAAGTACAGATCGTCATCCTATTCGTTCTCAATTTGCTCAGATTGGTTAGGTACTGAGATTTTAGCAGCCTCTCCGTACTCGTCCTTCCCATCGCTGCAGAAATGGGGGCTCCTTCGGGGTCAGGGGAATGAGGCCCTTTAGTGCTGCTGTGATTGACTCCAGTACACACGGTAGCTAGTCAGGCTCTGTCGATTATGAAGTAGAATTATTGCCGCATTCCTGCAGGTAAACATTGGGTCGTTGCATATGAAATGGCCGATTTTGACTGAAAAAATTTGACACATAACTTTGCTTGGAAGCAATCTTTTCATTCGAATTAGCTACCATTACAATTAATACGCTCTTCCCAATGCGACAATAGCTTTGACATTCCATCCTTTTAAAAATAAGAACACGAGAATTAACAAAAATAAGAATTGCTGACAGACGTGGAGGATATCGCGGATGTTACGTGTGGTCAAACAGCGCCGGTGGTGTAAGGCGGACATCGCTGCCCGGAGAGCAGAAGATGAGGGTTCGAGTCCCGCCTGGCGCAAGAGTTTTGATCACAACAAATATCCTGTAACAAAAAAATAAGAATTCATTTTCGACATCATTTTGGTGGTTGAATTTTTTATCCGCCACATGACGATCTAAATGCAGAGTTTCGTATCCCATTTTATCCAGTTTTATCCAGTTTCTGGCTAACAATTTTTGGAACGTGCGGACGCGCGTTCTCATGCAGTAGGATAGGGCCTCTTCGATTGACCAAGGCCGGCTGTTTTCCATCAACTTCTACTGCATCACTTCAATTTCAGCACAGTATTTCTTCACTGATAGTCTCTCCAGTCTTCAAGAAATGGTAATGGAATACATCAGCTTTGTCCACCATACGGTCACCATAGTCTTCTTCTGATAGAAACGTGGTTTCAGCATCTCCTTGGGACTCTCATTCTTGTCCAGCCATTGTATGTACAGAGCGACGACGATTGTGATAAAGGATCCACTTTTCGTCGCATGTGACGATCCTGTCTAAAAATGGTTACTTTAGATTCCGCAGCCTTAACGAAACACATGTGTCGTGGCGGTTCAGCATCTGCCCGGCGATCAGTTCGTGCGTGATCCATTTATCCAATTTCTTTACTTTTCCGATCGCATTCAGGTGGCGACTGATGTGCTGCCTTGGTCTACGTCTTCGGGACTGTCATCTCCAGATGAAAACCTTTCGAACCAGTGGCGAATTGTGCATTCCCTAGAGAAATCCTCCCCAAAAGTAGCGTTCATGTTACGAACTGCGGGATTGTGCCCACATTTCCATTTATGTAAGTAGAGCACCCAGCCCGAATATCACCTTGATTCATGCTGTAAAAACGACGTCAAAACCCGGCAGGAGGCAATAATATCGAAGAAGCTATAAACGGTAAGAAAGAGGGGATTCTGCGCCTTCAGAAGACATAAACAGGAACGTTGGTAGCCACGAACGAGAAATTGAGGTAGCAAAATCGGCCATTCATATGCAACGACCTAATAATGTATCGATAATGCTTATTTTTAATCTTCAGCTACAACTTTATTATGTGGGGAATAATCTTAGTTAGAGTTGCGATTGACCTTGAAGCATAACGACATGAGTCTTACCAGGTTCCCTTTTAAATTTACGACCCCATCCGAATTTCATAGAATTTTTTCTAAAAACGAGCCGGTGTTGCCACCTATGTTTTGCATGCGCAGCAAGTAAATTCTTCCGTGCAACTCGTGGTGTTTGTAGGAACGTTTCAGATCGGGTGTGATGGGCAGTAATCTGATGAAGTGAGTGACCGCGAATCTGCGAGGAGGCTGCCCGGAGCGCAACACCCCCAGCAACCCGTCAGACAATTTGTTAGCCGCAAAGAGCCGATAGCGATCGTTGGCATTTTGTGCATGTGTTTCCTATCGTTCATCGACGTGTACCAATCAGTTAATCACTGTCCATCCCGACGCGTTCTCTCCTCGGCCGCTTCGAAAGCGTTCCCCGTTGCTATCGTCGTCGTTGTCATCATCGCCGCGGCGCCCTCGTCGTCGTCGTCCCAATTAGTGCACTCGCGAGCACTCGTTATTGCTGCTTCTAGAGCTGGACCGCTGTCGCGGAGAGTGTCTAGGTGCTCATCCACCAGCGGTCACTCGCGGCTCAACAATTTCCTGCCCTGATCGTCGTGCGGGAACATCAACTGAATCGATGAGGAGGGAACAAGTGTCTTAGCTGCGCCTCGCCTCCTTGACCCGGACTGCCCGCCTAAGTTGTCATTTTTTCGCTGCTCAGGAGACAGGATGGAGCGATATGTGACGTCGCCGAACTGTTCCACACATTGCATTATAATTTCTGCCTTCCTCTCGTTTTTATGCCTTTTATATTTCCTGATCTACTTTCTGTTGTTGCTTTCCTAACTTTACTTTCACTGGTCTGGGCAGCATCTGGCTCCTCCATCATTGCAGCGACCACATAGATGCTTAGTTTCCTGCGTTTTCACACATCGAAAGGAACAATGAAAAGATCGGTCCTGAGAAAAGTTGGAACTCCGATTTTCCAAAAAGACTGATCTATAACTTTTCAGAGTTGACTTTCTTTATCATGAAGTTATTAGGTGCACAGAAGGTTGCCTCTGTTTCCGATTCGTGAATCCAGTTCATCGTGACCCTTTTAAAGTTATGTAGCTTGTCTTGCTGCTTTCAGCACGAGCAGCAAGCTTATCTTAATGTGCCCATTCTCTTCCAGTGTTTTGCGCACTCGCAAGTGAATTTGCTAGGTGGAAATACTCATGTTGTTAATGTCCCAATGTCTAGTTGAGGAATTCTGAACATGATTTCTGATTCGCTTCTTCTGAAGTTTGGCAAGCAGATAGCTTTCTCACCATTCCATAGGTGACAACGAACGATGCGAGGATTTTTCGTTGTTGAGAAACGCGAAAACCGAAACACTGAGCTTATCCTATCCTGAAACTGGAATGCGAAACACGGAAACGCAAGCGAAACAAAATTCATAGCTTTATTTGTTTTCCGTAAATATGTCCTGTTACGTTTACAGAGTTTTGAAAAAGTTACGATGAATTGAATTCGCGAGTCGAAATTGGAGGTTACTTTCGATGTAACCTAATAATGGTGTGTTACTGCAAGTCAGCTTTGAAAAAACCAAAAATCTGTTTTTTTTTTGTGGAAATTTGGAGTTCTTCACCCTTCTTAGACCGTTTCTTTCATGTTTCCTCCGATGTGTCAAAGGGCACCGAACTAAAACGTCTAAATCGTCGTTGTCTTTAGAGGAAGCAGGTGCTGCTGAGACCAGTGAAAAAAATAGGAGAGCAGTCACAAAAAGTAGGTCAGGAAATACAAACGGCATTACGATAGAGGGGAAACGAAAAATATCCTCCTGGGCGGCATAGTCGGAAGAGGCGCCGGCTCTCGCACACCATAATCTCCCCATTGTTTGGTGGTTTTCGCCCTACCAACCAAGCCTTCCATACCCACGAAGTGGATGGATTGGTACGAAAGCCTGAGAAGGATAAAACATTGACTTGTCCTTCGGCTGGCGTTATATTGGCCAAAAACGCGTTCAAATTACCGCCACCATATACCGTACAACTAGAATGCATGAGCGCACCTCAAGTAGGGTTTGATTAACACTGTCCTTTATACTCACCCTTTTACTATGTCCAAAATAGTGGGAACAACTACTCTGCAGTTAACGACAAGCAGTTGATGTAACATTAAAGGATTGTTGTATTCATAACGCTAATTGAATGACTTTTTAATTTTCTTTCCAGAAATTTCTTAAGAACTCAAAATAAGTTATTGTAAACAAGAAGGAATTTCGAAGAGCGCCGATCAATTCGACTGGCCTTGTTGAATCATCAGTCTGGAGAGCGCCGTTAGTAGCGAAAGATTATTTGTGGGACTCTGGGCCAAATTGGTGGTTCAGGGTAGACCAGGTTAATGAGATGTGTCATCACCCGATTTTGCGAATGTCAACCAGCTTTCCATTCTGGTGCTATACATAGCAGCGATGCAGCTCTAAGAGTGAAGAGGTGGATGGCGGACGGCCATAGCTCGTAACATGATCCATGACTCCACTCCACACTTCCTGAGCCGTCACACCGTTTGATCGGAGGAGCTTCTTTCTTGATGTGGATGTGCGATTGCAAGGAGCTCTTTGATCCAACAGTTTTATTATAAGGTTTCGTGAGGAATTTTTCGGTAAGCGGAAAGATTGCTGTACACCGCAGATCAAGTAACTATCGCAATGCGGTGAGCGAGTAAGCGGAGCGATTTCTGTCACAACGTTTGCCTCCTAGCGCTTTAAACCTTGCCCTGCCCTGCGCTTTAAACCTTTAAACCTTGAGTCGTAGCAAGATGAGCCACGACTCATCTTGCTACGACTCAAGGTTTAAAGTCATTTTAGCCGTCCCTCCTCCTAGACCAAAAAGCGGAACACAATACGCTGAACGGAAAGCTTCTTAGTGGCCGGAAGCTGGAATTCGGAACGAAAATGAAAATTCATGAGTCTCAAGGTGTATGAGGAACTGCGGACCTCTAAAAACGAGCAGTCGAGTGCACGCCAGAATGTCGTAACCGTTAAAGCAACGTAGGGCAGTGCAGCCGCCGACAGTTCATTTATTTATCTAATATGCACCAATAAGTGCGGCTGAACAAAACAGTTGTTGGAGAACATGAATAGTTTCGTAGCGGACCCCATGTCGTTGCTCCTGCCTACCTTGTGGAGCACAATGCCACCAGAGCTACAAAAAGGCGACTTGATGTGGACGTCTTTGTAGCTCTGGTGGCACGAGACGTTCGCCGAGGTCTCGCAAGGGAATCCATCCTCTAGGTAGTGACAGGCGACACTCTGATTTGAGGCAAACGAGTGGGACGCACTCTACCTTCCCAGGGAGTATCGGTGATTAGCGGTCGCGCAGGCTCAGGCACACCACACAGTCGCCGCGCGCAGGCACATTGCTGGGGTGCTGTCGTGCTCCCTGCGCGCTTTCGCTGCCTCCACTCCTGCCCTTCTGTTCAGTTTTCATAGAGAAACAACATGTGCACGTTTTTAGGACTTTACTGCTCTGTGGTCTTTCGACACTCCTATCTTTGTCGGTACTTCAAGTCTCACAACCTGTATCGCAGCCGTGTAGAACACAATGATTTACGAAACCTTCACACCAACACCAGTGGTGACTAAGATCGGAGTAAGAATGTCGCGAAGCCAATACAGCATATTATGAAGCGCACCCAAAGCTAGCAACATGCTAAGAACAGAAAAGATGCGTTGCAACTCTTGGAAACAAGCTAACTTTTGTTCAGGAGAATCCTTCTAGCCAGATTTTGGAATACCGTGAAATTAGGCACATCGAACGCAGCTAGATGTCACTGGCGTGTGGCAAGCGGCTGCGCACGGTGGCGTAAGCTTGAGGCATGTCTGAGAGGCAGTAGGACAACAAACGGTCCAGCAGAACGTTGCAGCCTTTTTTGTCGTGTCTTTATGGTTGTTCAGCGCTGCAATCCTAGATGGGAGGACCGGTAAGGAGCAAGTAAGTTATTTGTGCCACTCACTCGCAGTTACTTCCTTCGCTTAGCTCTGCGTACAGAACAAAGCAGCAGGGCTAGTTCCTCCATTTAGAATTTGCATATGTTGTTATGCAGTGGCCACTACCTTCACTTTCCTTCACCTTTCTTTTTGCGTGTGCTTAATTTCACTTCTCAGTTTTGCTTCCTGCGCTCTCGTACTTGGATGACACCACTGTAAGCGGTTATCATTCTCGTGATCAACGCCCTAAAATGCCTCTCTAGAGTTGAGCGAAATTCCTTCAACGTGTGGGGTCGTGAAGCGTATTACATATTTGTCCTGAAAGCTACTGTGTTTATTCAATCCTTCAGCCTTGGCGAAGTCAGTGGTACTACATCGTCATCCATCAAATATGGTACTCGGTGCTATGGAAGAATCGGGAGGAGAAGCGCCGCGTTCATACTCTGTCCATACCGTTGTCGGCCGTTTCGTTCTATGAACATTGTGCCTGTGTGCCATACAGGGGTGTGCGTAATTACGATTTACGGTTTTACGATTTACGGCGATTTTTCGGTTTTTTTTTTTTGATTTACGATTCGCGAGATTTTGGGTCGTATGTTGCAAATTCCCCTGAATGTGATCTTTGATCTTCAGACACTCGCATCCAGCACGCTCCAGTTGAGTATACCTTTGTTTAATCTTTGACACACCTCCCGCGGGCGTACACAATCTGTGTGTGCAGCATTTGACGGTCTTGCTTTTATCACCCTTTTGGAGATTAAATTGAGTGGAACTACCTATATATGCTTGAACAAGCTAGAATTCGACTCCTCTGCTGGCTCAACAAAGGTCTCCTTCAACCATCTCTAGCTTATTTAACGCCAGATTTCTCTACAACGGATAAAGGACTGTAAAGCCAGCTCTGATACGCTCCGAAATTTTGTTGCGATTAAAAGGTATTACTTCACGATCAGTCAAAAATTCACGTACAGTTTTCATATCGTCGAAGACGTGGGTTGAAGAAATGGTCAAGAATAGTTATTAGTTCGTCATAATTCTCTACCGCGATTCAATTATTATGAGGCGGCATGAGGTATGCGGCGTGAGGGAATTGCCCGTCTCAATTGAAAAGTTGCAGATCTAGTGAATTCGTATTTTTTCATCAAAGCCTTTTTTATTTAACGTCTTGTAGGCAGTAATCAGAAGAGCTTCGTCTTTCTGCTTTTTAAAGGGCTTTTTTTAAGTCTATGTTTTTTTTACGTTTAAAGCTAAAAGGCAGTGATAACATTTTCTGGCACACTCTGCATTTCTAGGTTAATACAATACCGCCCGCGTAGCGCGGTCAAAAAGACGGTTTGCGACGGAAAAATCCATCGCAAACCGTCGCATGCTCATAACTCCTTTGATTTTAAGTTGTTTGAGAAACTGTTGGTACCATTCGATTCGTCTCCTCAAGATCTGCCAAACACATCTACAACTTTACCAGACCACCGCGTTTTCGCCGTGGGTGGCCTAAAAAAATAACTGCAGCAGGCTTTTGCGATTGGAGCACCTTTTTCCCAGGACGTGCATGTGAAGTGCAGTGTTCTCGGAGTATCTCAAGCATGGCGTGCGTTGTCAGTGCTCTGTCATGCCTGGGATACTCCGAGATCCGCCGTGCACAATGCATATAGGATGGAACCTATCGAGTGAGAGGAAGCATGTTCATTCCGCTTCTAGCTTCCCTTACCGGAAAATGTGAAGCCTTCAAGACTATTTCGAACCGTTTGGAGAAGCTTATATGAAATTACAGGTCGTCCTACTCAGTATTTGCTCCAGTCTGTCCCTGTGATACTTTGGAATGCGCCATACACAATGCATATGGAATCGAACCTATCAATCGAGTGGGTGGAAGCGGTTCCAATGTCGTGCTAAACACGGCAGCTTGTCCTCTTCAGGTGCTTTAGTGCAAACACTGACAGCAGCTAATACAAATGCCGAGTTTTTATTAAGAGAGAGGCCGGAGTGCGCCGTGCACAATGCATATAAGTTAGAACCGTTTTAAATTAGATTAGGAATGAAATTTCATCCGCCCTACTCAGAAATTGCTGTACTCCGTCCCAGCAAGACTTTATAGTATAAAAGCATATATTTAGAATCGAGCCTATCAATTGAGAGTGCGCGACAGCTTGTAGAGTGAGCGTTTGAGGAGTTTTATCAGAAATTTCGTGAAGCCCTTCTCAGGAATTGCTGTACTCTGTTCCGAGAAGACCTTAGAGTACGCTGTGAACAATGCATATAGAATAGAATCTATCAATCGAATGGGGCACTCGCGATTTCGCGCGCGGGCGAGTTCGAAGCGCAATAACTCTGTCTTGTGTGAACCTTTCCGGTTGCAGCTTGTGGGTTTTGTAAGCAGCAAAATGTTCTAGTAGTGCGCTGAAACACAGCGAAGTAGCTTATCATTGGACAAAGTCACAGCAGTGCGAAGGTGCAGGTAAACCTTGTGTGACTCGATTTTTTCCAGTTTCAGTCGACCCTGCGGGAAGACGCCGAGAGCTAACGGCCTACAAATGCGCAGGCGAGCAGAACGCTTAAGGTTCTTTACGACGACGTGCTCGCAACGCTTCAGCTTCGTAAACTGCCTTAGCCCCATCTGCCACTTTAAGGCCGGGGCATACTTCCATCGCCGCGATGTCGCCGCTCAGTTCATGGCCATTCCGCCGCACGCAGTGGAATAGTCAAAGGAAACTTCGCCGCGGCCGCCGCAACAGTGGCGGTGGCATGCGCGATGGCTTCCCGCGCCTATCGCGGGCATGGCATACTTTTTCGCGCCGCGCGCAGTGTTTAGCGTTGGTCCTGGACGGATCGCCGTCGCGCTCCCTTGCAAAGCGATGGGCGATGCGACGAGCACTGAGAAGTTCAAATTCTTTCGCGTCGCTCTGCAAAACTCATCGCCGCGATTGCATCGCGGCGATAGGAAGTATGCACGAAGCCTTAGGCCTCGTGCATTTTTTTTTGTTTTTCTCCTAGGCTACACCGTTCTACTTTAGTGTGCTGCTAGACTGTTTTACTGTCTACAAGACCCACGAGTTGCAGCCGAAACGATTTGAACTTGAATGATTTATTGCGCTCCAAACACAACAACAACAACCCGCGCGTGCAATTTGCAAGCAGTCGGCCCCTCAATTGAAAGGTTCGACTCTATATGCATTGTTCACTTCAAAGGCTATCTGGACAGCATTAGAGCAATTCCTTAGTAGGGCAGGTTGAAATATATGATTGAACTCCCCAAACGTTCACTCTACCAGTTGTCGAGTCCACTCGACTGATAGCAGCATCTATACGACTATACGCAAAGCACACGGCGCACGCTTAAGTCTCGCCGAGACAGAAACTCTGACCGCTATCTTTCGCCGCTTTAAACTGGCAGCTGAGGCATTTTAACCGCTTCCATCCATTCGATTGATAGGTTCCATTCTATTTGCATTGTGTACGGCGCATTCCAAAGTCTCACAGAGAAAGTCTGGAGCAACTACTGAGTAGGACGGCTCGAAATTTCATATAAACTTCTCCAACGATTCCGAGTAGTCTTGAAGGCTTCACATTTTCCGGTAAGGAAGCTAGAAGCGGAGCGAACATGCTTTCTCTCACTCGATTGATAGGTTCTATCCTATATGCATTGTGCACGGCGGATCTCGGAGTATCCCAGGCATGACTGAGCACTGACAACGCACGCCATGCTTGAGATACTCCGAAAACACTGCACTTCACATGCACGTCCTGGGAAAAAAAGGTGCTCCAATCGCAAAAGCCTGCTGCAGTTATTTTTTTAGGCCACCCACGGCGAAAACGCGGTGGTCTGGTAAAGTTGTAGATGTGTTTGGCAGATCTTGAGGAGACGAATCGAATGGTACCAACAGTTTCTCAAACAACTTAAAATTAACGGAGTTATGGGCATGCGACGGTTTGCGACGGATTATTCCGTCTTTCTGACCGCGCGACGCTGGCGGTATTGTATGGATTGTAGTAGATCTTATAGCTGCACTTCTCACTAAGAAGGGTTTCGACCTCCCGTGGAACTGCAAGTTGATACCAGAGTCATTAGAAAGAGCTCGGAGTGCTGATTACGAATATATGTGTCAAAATTGCAAAATGAAACTCCTGATCGAGTTGTGACCTGTCGAAGTTGTGACGCCGGATTACAGGCCTCCGTGCGAAAGAGCTTGCGCGCCAGCGGTGAGGAATGAGGGCTCCGTAAGAACGACCCGCCAGTGGCAGCAGCGGCGGAGAGGTAGTGTTCCGGGTCGTCCGATTTGAGGTCGTTGGTTAGGTTCCCATGGGTGCCCTCTTTTGCACATCATGATTTATCTTCGAAATGACCTTTTATTCCGAATTACATATGACACGTGTTTGATCAAAAAGCCGGCAAAATTAGAGGAACATAGAGGAACAAATGACTTAAGGTTCTGTCGCAGATCTACCGTGTTTTGTGCCCCTAGGTTTCCGAAGTTTTTGAAATGCTCCTGGTGTAAGGCAGGTTACATTGATGATCACCCAGGTGTGTTTGTCACTCTTCGTGAATAATTGTTTGATCTTGCTACAATTGACTGTTTCGTTGCTGGTTGTAGGGAATCTGCATGTATAAGATGTACAGTGTGTGAGCAACATGTTTGCTTCCCACGTTTTTTTGCCTCGTTCCTTGAATGCTAAAGTTATACTAGAAACACCTCTTGTTTTTCAATATTAGATTTTGGCTCCGCTTGTGCAAAAAAAGTAAGTAGAAATGCTCCCATATCAGTTTTTTTGCTTTCAAGCATTTTAACAAACGTGTATGATAGTTTTGCACGATATTTAATCAAGCACTTGCCCTAATTCAGAATAAAAGGTCATTTCGAAGATAAACCATGATGTGCAAAACGAACGGCAGCCCTAGAAACCGAACCAACGAGCTCACACATGGCAAGCCGGAGCGCTACCCCTGAGCCATCGCCGCCGATGAACGCGCGTCCTTACGGAGCCCTTATCCCTCACCGCATCGGCTCTTTCGCACGGTCAGCCCGCGGTCGGGCCTCCCAACTTCGACAGGTCACAACTCGCTCAGTGGTTTCACTTTGCAGTTTTGACACCCATATTCGTAATCAGCATTCCAAGCTCTTTCTAATGACCCTGGTCTTCGCTTGAAGTTCCGTGGGAGGTTGGAACCTCTCCCTAGTCAGTAAAAAAACTTGCCCTGAACATTGAAGGTTGCCAGTTCTTTATTTTCTTCGTGCGCACCTACTTGAATTTTGGTTCAGCGTGGCTAGTGGTGCCAAGTACATATCGTCTGCTTTTATGCATTTTGCAGTCTTTCAATTTGTATCATAAAATCAGCTTTGGGATCGAGCTCACAACAAGTGGTGCTCACATGATTTAGTGGTGAGAAAATGTCGAAGAGAGGATAGCCGAATCTCTGGATAAATTGTGGAAACACATGCCATAGAACCTTTTTGATGAGCTAGGTATTTTATAGGGTCACTTATGAATCTTCTTATTAGAGAGGCTGACCAAGAAGAAAGCACTTCTTCTCTGGAAGTCATAGTATCAATTTATATGTCGAAAAAGGACGAAGGTATTTGTTTGGTGCGAAGCACGAAACCAACGTCTCTAGCAGGCATGGTGGCGCAATGCACGGATCGTTTTCTTTGAGACCATCCTTGAATCTTCAGCCTTGTTACGATTTACGGTTTACGATTTAGGATTTACGACGGGTTTTTCGTATTTGCGATGATCGACTTGCAAAATTTCGGATTTCATTGATCCGATATTTCTCTATCATCGTTGTATCTTTCAACATGAGCCGGAAAGTTTTCTTGCTCTTCTCTTTTTTATTTTTGTTTTTCTCATTATCCGGATGACTCTCAAGTTAAACTTCCCATGTTTAAGAAGGTAAACATAAACTGTTGATTCAAAACTTTACCTTGACCTACGCATGGTGTCCCAGCAAAAAACTGACATGGGTTGAATGAGCATAGAAGTTCAACCCTCTAGCAAGCCTTTAGCCAGGATAGAGCTAGGTGTGCCACAACTAATGATTAGATATTATTCCAATGTTACGGCGTTGCTTCCTTGAGGTTTATCAAGGTCGACTATCAGTGAATTGATAAACCATCGCCCAAATTGGAGATATACTGGCAGGTTTACATTCATGTCAACATCCTTCAACGTTCAAGCCCTTGAGAATACAATGAGAGCAACAAGTGCTTCCTCCTGCTACAGGAAAGGTTTCCGATGATTAACTCTGAGTCTGACAATGCTCTCTGACGGTTATTGCCACATTGAACAATTTCATGCGGTGTTGGACGAAAGCGCAACAAATTTTCTCTGAAACAGTTCTTCACGTTCGGTTATTAGACGTTAAGGGATCACCTAAGTAACGATTGATGTTGCTTTTTTTTTTGCTTTTTTAATCCATAAAGATATGTACTGAAAACGATAGCGGGTGCTAGGGGCAAGCTTAAAGGCACAATGCCGCAATACGGTTAATAGTAAACTGTCGCTTAAGACGACACCATGCACCAAGTGATGTTTCAAAATCCTCGATTAAATATTACTTTTGCTCAGATTTTCCGCGAAAAATAGCAATTTTCAAAATTTGAAGCTGTGCGCCAACGTTGAATTGTATAACATTTACTGTGGCAGGGAATCAAAAAATCTCCAAAAAAGTTATGCCAAGTTTTCCTTAGACAGGAATTTTTTCTAGCGTTTTTGGGGAGCCTCTAGCCTCTAGTTTAATCTGAAAGACGCTCGTTTTGATTTGCAAAATGTCAAGTTTGATTTCAAAAGCTTAGAGATGGGTCCACTTTGTAACCACCACTTATTTTTGAGTGATTCGTTGTTCTAGCTTCTACTCTATAACAGGTCCAACTGATACCAAATGATAGCTCTTAAAATGACATAGACGTCGAAAGTTTGTTAAGCAACTAAATAAGTCGAAATCTACGGTGACCTGTCAGAACATCACAACATACAACTAAGCAAAGCGCTTTGAAAAGGGTTCTTCAAAGCGGCACATTTTTATAAACCTGGCTACATTACGTCAATTGGACGTCAGATGCTTATGGATCAAAGATTGGATTGCGAAAATTTACGAATTGCGACCCAAAATATCATAAATCGTAGAAATTGCCCGAAACCCCCGAAAACCGTAAAATCGTAAAACCTACATATTTACGCACACGTATCGGCTGGCCAGAATAAGTCATTGTATGAGTAAAATGCGCACTAAAATTGCTCCAAGACATTCACTAGCAATGATGCGCGTGGCACATCCCAAAAAGAATTGATTAAAATCAAAAATTGCTGTCTTTTGTCCTTTATCTTTATACTCTACATTATTAATAGGTCAGAAAAAATGTGTTCGCCGTTTCAGTCTACTAATTTTGACTAATCCTCTGTATGTTTAAGGTGAGCCATCTTATTTGAGGTGAAAACTTTTGCATTTAGCAAATCTCTGCTGAATAGACATAATGGAAGCAAATTTCTAGTTGTAAGCGATTGGGCAGTTAATGCTTATGATCTGGTGAAACACTGGTTTATATCCCTTGCCACAGGATCGGATTTCTTTTCTGATAGCTTTCTAGGAAGTCCTAAAAACTAACGCTGTTCAAGCGAAGTGAACTAAGCAGAATAAGGAACAACTTTCAAGTCCAAATTCTACAGTTTAGCACAGATGAACTTAACGACGTGTTATTATCAGTTGCCGCCGGATGGATAGGAACACTTTGTTTACACAAGCAGGATTGTACCTCAATTGGTTTCGTATTCTATTTCAGATTTTTATTAGCATATTCTACTTTAGTCTGGCTTGCCTTCTATAATGTTGTAGGGAATGCTCTTGCCGTTTCTGCAAGTGCGTATTTTGATTCCTCAGTCTGCGTCTCAGCAATTTGTCATAAATAAGTAGATCAGGTTTGTGCACGGCTATTATTATCAACTAATCACTCGTGAATAACCCTCTCCAAGAAGATGGAGGAAGGAGCACACTCGTGGTCTTCATCTATATGATTTCGAATCTGGCGAATCAGCAGCCGCATCAGTCGTCGCACTGGCGCTGCACTTGGTGAAAGTACGGTGTCCGAACGCATTGCACGGAACGGTTCGGTCGCTTTCGTTATGACGACTTGAATATCGAAGACCCCGCCGCCGTTGGAACATCCATCCGAAATCATTAACGACCGATTGAAACGACTGATGGAATCAGACCCGCAGCAAATTACACGTGAACTGACGCACTGCCTAAGAGTACACATTGCTACCGTCGCCGACCACCTGTAACAGGTGGGTGAGGTGTACAAACTAGCACTGTGGGTCCCCATGACCTGACGGATCGCCGGCGACGTCCGGAGGTGGCTAACCAATTGCTCTTGTACAGGCGCACGAATAACTGACTGACATTCATCGTCATAGGTGATGAGGAGGAATGTTTCTACGCCAACGTCAAGCGCAGTCGACACTGGGCTGACTAACGTGAGAGGCCTGAGACGCAACAAAGGGCAGGTCTCCTCTCGCCGAAGCCTGCGCTATTGTCTGCGCTTGGTAGAATTGCAAAGGCGTCAATCACTACGAGCTGCTGCCACGTAGAGAAACCCTAACCGTAGACTTGTACTATCACCAGCAGGATAGAAGAGCCGCCAAAATCGAGAAGTGCCTGAAGCGTAGCACCGATCCTATTCCTGCACGACAGCGCTCGCCCACTCATTGCAAAAGTGACTCGCCAGAAGCTGTATGACTTTGGAAGGAACGGAAGTGTCGATCCACGCGGTATGGCGCAGATCTTGCGCCAACAGACCTTTTCCTGCAGCTTTCCAATGCCATGCAATAAAAATGTTCACTTAAGAAGATGATATGGATCGCTGGTTGAACAACTTCCTCGAGTCAAAGCCGAAGCACTATTACTGCTGGCATCAATTTGTAGACTGCTGGTTCAAATAGATTAGGCAAACCAGCCTACACGGGCAGCGCACATGTCGGCGAGGGCCAACGAAGAGCATGTCCCCTTGACAGTCCTATAGAGGAGGCTTCTAATGGTATGTGAACGATTCCAAGCGGGCTATAGAATATATTGGAACATGACACCTGTGGCCCCATGGAGCGCCGTATGTAATTTGCCTAGCACTTGGGTTCAAAATAACTCATAAGCCAAGAGATTCATCAACGTCAGGTAGACAGCTGCCATAGGAAGCGTAACGAAATAGAAATAGGATAATATAACTCAATAAAAAAACTAATATATTAGATAACAAGCCTTCAGCTCTAAACACCCCTGAGAATAAACTTAACATTCTGGACATAGCAACACTAGATTATATTAATAAAAAAAGGCTTGGAACGCCTGAATCCATGAAAAATTTGCGGATGTCCCAATGATTCAATTCAGTTCAACACAATTCAATTGCGCGTCCTACAATGCGCCTACAGTACCGGACGCGTCTTTTGAATAGACGCCGAAAAAACCGCACTCCCGCGGCCCCTGCGCCCCTGCCATAACTCGCTAAAAGGTCA
>OX377206.1:64068623-64104707 GCA_947396885.1 Heligmosomoides polygyrus polygyrus | reverse complement strand
TACTGCCCACATTTGAGTTCTCGACGCTCCCAATCGTGCCATTCTGTCTAGCTCAAAAAGCTCTATCGAACGGTAACAATTTCGGCATATTCCGGGAAAACTGATTTTTTGGCAATGCCTCCCTCGAGGACGAGGGCGCTCTTCGCCGAGCCTGCTCGGACGATGACGTCATCGAAAGTAGATGATTTCGAAATTTGCCAAATTTTCTTGTCCAAACTCCGTTCTAGGGGTTAAATTGGGCGCTGTTTACGAATCCGACGTCCGCTTTTGAAAATTCCGCCGATTTCGATAGGTTTTGGATTTTCGTCTGGATAATTGAGGGTGGTCGTGTCAGGAACACCGATTTTGTTCAAACTTCGTCTAAGGGCAAGGGTCATTCAGGGTGCCGAATACGATGCCAAAGTCCATTTGGCCGATTATGCCAGGAGACCACCAATACCGAATACTGAGGGTGGTCAGTGATGTTGACCCCACCAATCTCAAATGGCTGTAACATGCGAAAATCCGGTGGAATTTTTAAAAACGGACATCGGATTCGTAATCAGCGCTCCAAATAACCCCCAAGACGGTTTTGGACGAAGTTTGGACAAGAAAATTTGGCAAATTCCGAAATCGTCGACTTTCGATGACGCTATCGTCAGGGCAGGCTCGGCGAAGAGCGCCCTCGTCCTCGAGGAGGGAATTGTCAAAAAATCAGTTTTCCCGGAATAGGGCGAAATTAATACCGTTCGATAGAGCATTTTGAGCTGAACAGAATAGTACCCTGGCTGGATCTCCAAACTCGAACGTGGGCGAGTAAGGGCGGAAGAAGCTTCACCGCTGCCGTCCGCCGCTCTAAAATGGCAGATGGGGCTAAGGCAGTTTAGGCAGCTGGAGAGTTAGGAGCAGATCACCGTAAAGTGCCCTCGGTGCTTTGCTCGTGCGCGAGTTTGCATGCCGTTAGCTCGCCTCGTCTACCCGCAGCGGTCGACCGAAATCTGAAAAAATCGTGTCACACATGCCCAACCTACATTTTCGCACCGCCGTAACCTTGCCAATTCGAGAGATACTTTGATGTGCTTTGGCGCTCTACTAGAGCATATTACTGCCCACGGAATCCACACGTTTCAGAAGGAAAAATTGGAAGTTGACAGAGTTATCACGCTCCGAACACGCCCGCGCGTACAATTTGCGAGCTGTCGCGCCCAGTCGATTGATAGGTTCGATCCCATATACATTGCGCACAGCGCACTCCAAAGTCTCGTCGAAACAGAGTACAGCAATTCCTGAGTAGGGCGGTTGAGAATTTCTCATAAAACTCTCTAAATAAATCTCCCTCTACAAACTGTCCTCCACCCTCGATTGATAGGTGCGATCCCATATGCATTGTGCACGGCGCACTCTCAGAGGATTCCTGGCATGGCAAAACACTTTACGCCATGCTTGAGATGCTCCGAGAACATGCAAGCCCCAGAAGATAATCTTCTCCAATAGCAAAGGTCTGCTCCAGTAATCTTTGACCACTCACTGCGAAAATGCGGTGGTTTAGCGAAGCTGTATATATGATTGTGTAGATCTCGAAGAGACGAATCGAACGGTACCAACACTTTCTCAAGAAACCTCAAATTAGACGAATTGTGAGCCTGCAACAGTTTTCGACGCCTTGCGGCCGACAACTTGTACGCGGCCGGCCTTCTCAATGGAGCGCAAGTTTTCAATTTTGACCATTTTTGATCTTTCATATGAAATGTATGTATATACCAAACGATAGAGCTCTATCTCCTAAGCTCAAATATACTCTTGGTTTTTAAAATGGATGACCTTTGGGCGAGTTATAGCAAAAAGACGCAAAAACCGCAAAAGTGCGGTTTTTTCGGCGTCTATTCAAAAGACGCGTCCGGTACTGTATTAGTGCAGCCAGTAAGTAGAATCCTTTAAGCTTATTTTAGGAATTGGATTGGGCTGAGAGCGCTATACAACATTGGGGTGTCCCAGGCTGAAGGCGACGATTGAGGGGGTGGTACTACGCATTCTCGATCATTCTTCCACTCTTACTTTTCTGATTAACAGAGAGGTGGAGGATAGGTGAAAGGTGGAGGTCGGTGTTAACAAATCCGTTTGGGCGCGCCACGTCTCCTATTTCTTCTGGGTATCATGTAGGGAGTATTAGTGCCTCTAAGGTCCTGACGACTAGCGGTGACCGTTTTATGAAACAGTTAGTTCCTTATTATTCCCCAGACCCGCCTGCCGACAGTTCGCCAACCCCGGAGGATTTGAAACTAACCTGGAAATTGTCTCAAGCGTATGTGTGGCAGGGAAAAGCGATTCATATAGAAAGAATCTGCATCCTTCAAGTAGTAGAAAAGTATATGTTCTTTTTGCCAGGTCGCCAAACCTAATGAGTAGGGAGTCCTCAAATTTTCCAATGGAGGCGGTGGCGATCTATCCTCAAGAGCGCCGCGGTGGGTCACCTGCACGCTCGCGGTACCAAGCGGTCCAATGAGCAGTGTAGTTTATGAGGGAGGAATGTCGGAGGTTCGGCTACCGTGTCGTGCTGCGTTTTGCCTGTCCACTGTCCGGTTGAGATTTGAGAGCGTGCGACTTCCACATACTTTTCCGGCGTTTTCGGCACGTTTTTCTAACTGCGTGCTATGACTGCTATGCTCTCTTTCTTTGGATCGTTCTCCTTGATGTGTGCGATGCTCGCTTTTCTTGAGCATGTTGTTCTTATACAAATATCTGGTAGCTGTACTCTTTTTCTCGAACCTTGCTTCGGTTTTTCGAATCACCAGCGGTTTGAGCTACTATTAGGTTGGAAAAAAAGTCTCTTCACACTTCGAAATTTTTTTTACCCTTCCCCTTGTAAACGCACTAGCCAATGTTGATTGCTGATTTCGTAATCCTATCACACTTGTCTACCGTTCGCACGCAGACACAGGTTAAGACTCTTCTTGTAATTCGTTATCCATCCAATCTTCCGAACTCAATGCCAGATCTACCTCATGGCCGTTTTCAGCACGGCATTCTTCAAGAATTCATCAAAGAATCCACAGCACGTCAGGCAGCAGACCAAATTAACCATATATATGGCTTGGGATCTACTACTCATCGCGCCTGTTATGAGTGGTTCGGAAAGTCTTTAAAGGGAAATTATTCACTGAGGGCAAAGCATGGTCAGGAAGGCCAACTGGATTGGACGACAGTGAACTACACCATCTTCTTCGTACCGATAGTTGGCAGACGACACGTCAGCTGGCAGAGAAGCTCGAAGTGTCTCATAGGATAGTGGGGATCCATATGAAGAATCTTGGATTTCATGGAAATTTGGAGCTTGGATTCCACATGCCCTGTCAGACACTCAGAAAGGTCGACGGCTCTCCATCGCTGCTTCTCTTCTGTCCAGATAAGGAAGAAAATCGTTTCTTCCGCGGATTGTGACAGGCGAAGAGTCCTGGGTTCTGTGTGCCAACTTCCGAGGAAAAGGCAATGGGTACAAAAGGGAGAGAGCCCTAAGTCTGATCTCAAGCCCAATGTTCACGAACGGAAGATTCTCTTGAGTGTTTGGTGGATATCAGAGGAGTGATTTATCGGCAAACTCTCAGAAGTGGAGAGACACTTACTGCTGCCACATACAGAGGCCAACTCCACAAAGTCGCCGCAGCTTTCCAAGAAAAGAGGCCTGAGAAGTCGAAGGTGATGATCCTGCATGACAACGCAAAGCGACATGCTGCAAGACTCACAAGAGAAACAATAAAGAAGCTGGGCTGGGAGGTAATGCCACATCCACCGTATAGCCCTGACCTCGGCCCTCCCGAATGCTATTTCTTCCACGCTCTCAAGCAAGAAATTGGAGAGAAATATTTTGAAACGGACGAGGACCTCAAAAATTGGATTCAGCGGTGATTCGACTTCAGAACTGCAGTCTTTTACGTGAGAGGAATTAGAAAAATTACCACTTCTTTGGAGAAGTGTAGTAGAACAAAATAGAGTTTATCTCATTTGATTTGACTTTGTAGTTGTGAAGTAATGAATCTCTGAAAAAAATGAAAAGACTTTTTTTCCAACCTAATATTACCCGAGAAAAGAGCTTGCGTATTCGGACCGTACCTTCGGGTGTCACCGGTCAGATTGAACCAGCCGACGTGGAGTCTTCATTTACATTGTTTTGCTTATGGAGCGGTTTGACTCCCGCGTTGTTATAAGGTTTCTGATCCTACTCCATATGCAACATCTGGTTTACCGTTACCAAGCAGAAGCGCCTTAGTTTTATCCATACCAAGAAGTTGACGAGTGTGGAGGTTTCATGAGTTTATTTTGTTGCCTTACAATTCCTTGTAGTGCTAGGAATGTTCGAAACGCTGTCTTTTTTCTTGCACGACCTATCTTTTGATCTGTAGAAAATGGACAACATCGTTTGGATAAGATTCAAGTATGCGTGTAGGTGAACCAGGGTCAAGCGTGGGTTTCGAGTTTTGACGAAAATTTACATTTATTTTTACTTCTGGAGCGGATTTGGTACGACCCCCCCCCCCCTCCCCTCCTGTTCTTCACCACTGTTTGAATTCTTATATGCCTTGATTCTTTCACGTTTTATGTGAGTTGTATACACCATCATAGGTTCTTTTTCCAGGTGTGGTTTCAGCATTGTTCATAGAGGCTCGCGCACAGTTTCGTTCATTGAAGAAAACAAGTTCCTCTCTCGTGAAAACCTTTTTTGAAGACAAGTTTTTGTATGGTAAGAAGGTTTTTTTCAATTTTTCAGAACAAACTCAGGATTTTTCGATTTGCGAAATGCTGACCGAGTTATGATTATTGTTCTGCGGACTAGGAAACTTTGTTTTGCGTCTCAGAGGTTTCGTTAGGCAGTCGTTAGACTCTCAGTGAAGCCTAGGGGGTTGGGATGGGTGAGGAAGGGGGAAGAGAATAAGATCGCATCTCCCCGACAAGGGGCGTGACCAACTTTTGTACCTCCTGATCATCCCCCTGGTCATTGCATACAACAGACGCCCCTTTGTGGTTTAGTTTAGTGAGGATCAGCTGAGCGCTTTCATCTTTCAGTGAGAGATAAAAGACAAAGTTCAGGATCAAACAATTCTCTTGTTTAGTTTAGTTACCTTTGTCTGAAATGAGAGGTGTGAATGGTAAAACTGACTTTCGAATTCACCGCCTAGATCAAGCACGGAGGGGAGTTCATGAATAATTTTTCCGAAGTGAGATTCGCTCTTCGCATTGACTACATACATATTAATTTAGGACCATTCATAATTATGATGCTCCGAAGATTCTATGGTAATCTCCGTTACCTTTAAGACTTGTTTAAGTACTATTTTACGTGCTCTCAAAAATTCCTCGAAATTTCTCAACACTTCATCAATGTTGAAGAAATTCACATATTAACCACTGAGTTGAAAATCCAGAAATCACAACACTCAGCAACATCTACATCAGAAAAGTGCGCTTAAACCGATTTCCAAGGGCTGACGGAACACGCTAAACCTCTCCATACGTGGAGTTAAATTAAAAATGTTTTACACTGCATCTTATTCTCTTGCTCTAGAAACATGCTTTGTTAATATAATACTTCTTTGTACGCTTCTACAGCATGCTTCAAAACCCAGCTTGGGATCCGCTCTTTGATGGTAGTTGGCATTAGGTGCAGGTGACCACAGGCTGGGTACCCTCCTTTACCGCGTAAAGCCGTCCGCCCTGAACAGATCTCACCAGCTGGCCCCGCCCTTTCGGTAGGTCGGGGTATCTAACGTAGGCTGCGCAAACTGAGGGCTAGGATATCGATTGTACTTAGAGGTCCCTCTCGTACATTGCGCCGTCGAGGGCCTGATGATGCAAACCAGGGAGATCGAGTACGACATCATCAGACTGAGCGGGATGAGAAGAGATCACCTTCACGCCGCTGACGACTCCGCAGAAGAACTGTTTCTCGGAACGTGCGACAGCAGGAAAGTAATCCGAATCGGACGTCTATGACTGAAGTTATATGGCTCCAGCTTTGGTTGTATTCGTTCCGTACGCTCCAACATCCAACTACGACAAGGTTGAAGCCTTCTATGTGGAGCTGGAGTAGCTATATAAGAATAAGCGCACCTTCTACAATATAAGGTAATCGTCGGCGACTTCAACGTCAAGGTCGTACTGCGAGGTAGGTCACATCGGGATCCACGGTTGGGAGTAAAATGAGCAGAGCGAAAGACTGTCTGAATTGATCATGTCGACCAAGACCATCCATGGAAACTCACAGTTCCAGAAGCCTCCCGTGCTACCATGGGCCTGGGAACCCGCTGGTGGCTAGTTTCACAACAAGATCGACCACATCACCTTCAACCGCAGTACTGCCTCACCAACGTCTCCGTTGTCCCGGAGTCCTATATACGACTGGACCACCGCCTCCTTCGTTGAGCTTTTCGGAGAGAAGGCCGTGAGCTACAAAAAGGGGAGTCCCAGAACGACCATCAACTGGGACATTTACACCTCTCATGCCGGCCTTTTGGGAAGATACCATCATGGACAACAACGTCTAGGAATACGACCGCTTCGTGCACTACCTCCGCGACAGTGTTAAGGGAGCCAAGAGCTTGAAGGCCATCAAAAAACGTCTCTCTCCGGAAACTCTCGAGCCGATACGCCAGCGTGGAGCAGCACGAGCGTCAAGCAACTACAAGCTAACGTCCGAGCATGCGAAGCTATGCAGAGCGGCGATAAAAGAGGAAAAGAGGATCTTCAGGAGAGAAGGGCGGAAGTGTTGGCTGAAGCTGCAGAGGCAGAGTTGGGCAACCGCAACGCCCTCCGGAATTTCGCCCACTTCAAGGCCAAGATGATCGCTCTTCGTCACCCTTGTTAAACCATCATCTCTTCCAGAAGGAAAATGTAGGAGGTTATCCACGACTTCAGCTCCGACCTTTTCGATAGCCACGTCCACTTGTCCCATGCTATCTTCCGCAGGATGGATGCGTTGTCCCCTCTGTTCCCCATCCGAGATCCTACACGGCATCTCGTCGGTGAAGAAACGTACAGCACCCGGTCCCAACAGGATCAGACCCGAACATACGAAGAGCCTCCCGTCAGCGCTCATCAACACCCTGGCACGGCTCTTCACACGCTACCTGTCGGAGTGCAAGGTTCAATCCCAGCGGAAGACCAGCAGGACCGCCTTGCTGTACAAGAAGGGACACGTGCACGACGTTGGCAGCTATCGCCCGATCTGCCTGCTGTCCGTAGTCTACAAGCTGTTCACTCGAGTCATCCTGAATAGGATCAGCAGAACGCTGGACGAAGGATAGCCATGCGAACAAGGAGGATTCAGCACGATCGACCACATACACACCGTAACCAAGTTCATCGAAGTGTAACGAGAACGAATGTGCCTCCGTTCACCGACCCGAGGAAGGCATTCAACTCTGTCGAAACAGAAGCGGTTATCAGAGAACTTATCACACAGGGCGTTCCTACATCAGTGTACTTTGAGAGTAGTGTAGTGGATTCACAACCAAGACCACACCATCCTACAACGACTCATTGTTAACGTGAAGAGAGAGGTTGGACAAGGGGATACCATATTCCCAAAGTTCTTCAGCGCCAACCTCAAATGTCATGTGCGAACAAGAATGGGAGTGAAGATCGACGGCCGACAACTGCACCATCTTCGCTTCGCTGACCACATCCCTCTCATAATCTGCTCATAACACCGAGTAGTGAACAGAGACGAAGCGAATGTTGGCCGACTTATATCGTGCATGTGGAAACGTTGGGCTGCAGTTGAATCTTACGAAGACGATGCGCGAAGTCAACATGGCCAACGATCTAATACCGTGGAAAGGATAGAAATGCACAATCAAGGACTGCCAGCGTGTCTTGAGTCGAATATAATTTTTCCTTTTTGCTGAGTCATTGGATCGTACGCGCTTCCTGTGAGCGATTGAGTGAGTCACTTGTGCGACGCTGTGCCAAGCGGCTCAAAACTTGCTCAAAGTTCGAGCACAATTTTATGCTAACTGAAGGGTGCAAATAGTTCCTGTGTGACCCTTTTTCCATGTTCAGACATACGTTTCATACCCTTGCAAGCTTAACCTGGGCGTGAAGCGATTCTGTGATGGATTCATTGTGCCAAGCGAGATCAGGCACCCTACCGGCTGCCTGGTGCTCAAATAAGAAATCACCTGTATCACCTGTCGTCTCGAGATAGTAGAGTTGCTCGAGCAGGTAAGGTGTCTTTTCGTCCCTCGAGCAGGTAAGGTGTCTTTTCGTCCCGTCGCGTGTTAGAGCTCTCCAATGAATCCTCTTCTCCAAAGAGCGTCATATTGTTCTTTTAAGGCTCTCACAATGAAGTCCGCCCAACGCATTGGTGGGTATCCTTGTATTGCAGGCCCACCTAATTTTCGACAACTCAGCCCATGCGACAGCGTCTCTCATCTTCGAACGTCAGACGAAGCTCGGAACTGCGGAGGCCTTCTCTCACTTGCGTGAGTCGTGTCATCCCAGCATCTTCCTCTCGATCCCACGCTGCTCGACGCTGCTCGCCTGTTCATTGTGCTTTCGTGTGGCACAGGTCTCTGAGGCGTATGTCAGCGGTGAAAGAACAGTGGAGTCTAATATGTGGACAAGGAGTGTGACTCTGCCTGGACCACCCGTGTTAAAAGGTATGGCTGGTCTCCGCACCCCAGATAACCCCCTAGACGAAGTTTCAGCAAAAAAAAAAAATTTCGACCGAAGTCGTGTCGGTGGAGTCGGAACTTTTAACTAGTGTCTTTACTTTTTATTTATTATGTTTATAAAGTTTTGTTGATTTTTTATTTTATTTTTGCTTTTTATTTTGTTTTGATTTGAATTTCTGACTTGCTTCACGTCATGAATAAAACATTTTACCTGAAACACGTTTCCGTCTTCAAATAGACGTAAATGCAAGTCGCCATAAGCTGCGCTCAAAAATGTGCTAAAAATGAGATTATCGTCGAAGATAGGTCACAAAATGATAAAAAGCCGTCAGCGGCGGGAACCGAACCAATGAACGCAATCCTTTGGAGAGCGCACTCTACCACTGCGCCGCCGCCGCTGCTGACGGCGCTGATAGCCGAGCCGCTGATTACCGCGCAATACTGGGCCCAACGCTGATTGAGCGCGCCTAACACATGGAAGACATCGCCGCTTCCGCCGGCCATATTTCGCTTAGAAGATCCATTTAGCAAATTTGGTCTGCATATCTGTGATCAGCGTCTCGAGCTCTTTCACGTGATATAGATCTCATTCCGAAGTTTCATGGAAAGCTGACGGCATTCCCTGGTCAGAGCCTTTCGCCGCTTCCCATACAAAAGCGCGCGCACGCATGTACGTGGGCACGTGCTGACGGTGCGCTACTGTACCCCCCCCCCCTTCCTCCCCCCCCCCCCCTCCCTTCGAGGGCCCGTAGCTCTTTTAGTTCAAGGACTCAGCAAAAACGAAACATGTTTTTCTACTATATGAAGGGTGCAGATTCTCGTAGTAGTACCCATTTCCTCCGCTCAGATCTACGCTTGAGACCATTCCCTGGTTAATAAGCCTATCACTTCTCCTCTTCGTCTTCACTAGTATTGCAGGCCTCACCCTCTCGATTAGGGCTGCTTCTAAACAACTATTGAAATGAGTAAGATTAAACGGATCAATCCGCTCTAACACAGCCGTAAGAGCCTTTTCCTACTTCGCGACGGGAGCGATTTGCCTGGCCGACAAATCGCTCGTGGCTCTCGTCGACAAGTATGAATAAGCCCTGACGAGAAGATATTGCACTTCAATGCCAATTTGGGTTTGGCCTACGGGCTTGTCCCCGTGACGTCGGCCATAGCGCGCAAATCTTATTTTATTTTCACTTTCATTTTATTTCTCATGGCTTCGATGGCGCATTTGAATTTTTGGAAGTAGCTCATTTAGGAGCTAGAAAAGTTCTTTGCCGAAATACCAAGCAGATCAACAAATCCATTAAAATACTGTTGTGGTCTCCTCGTAAGATCTGCCTAACCCTACTTGGCGCTGCTCATCCCAAAATGTTTTTGCTCGCCGCCTGGAACAGTCGAGACCGAGGGAATGTTCTCGGCCGCTGGACGAATTATAAATGATTTGTGAAAAATTGGAAAGCTACTTTTCCAGAACGTTAACATTCCACTTGTAGGTTTTTAATTGCATTTTGTTATTTCCTTCCGCGCAAGCAGGCTTGGACGGGGTTACCTCGTAGTACACCATTGTACAACGTTTTGTGCTGTAAACAGAAGATTCTTGCAGCGTCGCTGAGACCTACCCAATTATGAACGGAGGTAGGCCATTTCTGATGTAACTGGACATACATTTGACATCTTTCCAAGTCGAATATCCACTATGTACAATGTGACCGTCCCCCGAGTCTATTGCGCCGTTCCTCGGTACTTCGCGGGCTGATGCCCTCATCGAGATTGTATGTACATACATGCTCTAGAACATTCACACAAAACGATTTTGCAGAGAACTAGAAAAGGGAGGAGATTCCGGGGTCAGCCTGATCTAATTTGAACTCTAATTTGTTGCTGATAGCGGGTTTATTTTCAGTCCACTCATTGTTGTTAGTTAATTGTTTGTTACTTTGTAGTATGTTACACTGCGTTCGTGGAACTTTAGTTGTTCACTTGTTGAAGGAAAAGCATGAAACGTTTTTCCTGACTTTCTCATTTGAAATAATATTTTTGTTTTGCAGCCAATTGTCCGTTTAACGAAATTTAACGATTTACCGAGAATTCAACGAAAATTTTCCGAAAATCGTTTAAAAAAATTGACGCCCAAAACTCTGTGTGCACTCCTGGTGTTAATGGTGGTGTTTGTGGAGAATCATCAGCACACGCGCACGCGAGTGCTGATGATTTGCATCGAAGAGATCGCCAATTCACACGTCCGGTTTACAGCGTAAACCGCATGAAGCGAGGGTTTGACAATTCATTCTAGCAGCTTCCGACGACCTCATTATAATTCGCTGGAGGACATGAGTTCTGCGATCGCATTCCTATCCGCAATATTGCAGCTCCGTGCTGAGGCGATGAGATGTTCATCTATTGGGTTGGAAAAAAGTCTTCATTTTTTCAAAGATTTATTACTTCACAACTACTATGTCAAATCCGTTGAGATAAACTCCATTTTGTTCCACTACACTTCTCCAAAGACTGGGTACTTTCTAATTCCTCTCGCTTAAAGGACTGAGTTCTGGAGTCGTACCATTGCGGAATCCAATTTTTGAGGTCTTCATCCGTTTCAAAATATTTCTCTCCAATATCTTGCTTAGAGCGCGGAAGAGATGGTAGTCGGTAGGGGCGAGGTCAGGGCTATACGGTGGATGTGGCATTACCTCCCAGCCCAGCTGCTTTACTGTTTCTTTTGTGAGTCTTGCAACATGTGGTTTTGCATTGTCATGCAGGATCATCACCTTTCACTTCTCAGGCCTCTTTTCTTGGAGACAGCAGTAACTTCTGAGAGGGTCCCAGTAAATCACTCCTCTGATACCCCACCAAACACTCAAGAGAATCTTCCTTTCGTGAACATTGGACTTGAAATCAGGCTTAGGGTTCTCTCCTTTTTGTACCATTGACTTTTTGCCACAATCCGCGGCAGAAGCGATTTTCTTTCGTATGTGGACAGAAGAAAGCAGCGATGGAAAGGCGTTGACCTTCCTGAGTGCCTGACAGGGCAAGTGGAATCCATACTTTAAATTTTCATGCGAAGCCAAGATTCTTCAGATGGATTCCCACTATCCTATGAGACACTTTGATCTTCTCTGCCAGTTGACGTGTCGTCTGCTTACTATCGGTACGAAGAAGGTGGAGAAGATGGAGATATCAGTTTTCCTATCAGAAATCAGTTATCTGAGTTTTCTTTGAATTCATCTGCTGAAAATGACCCCTATCCCAATCGCCCTAGGATCCAAGCTTTTCAAAGATGCCATTATTGGCACAGTGTCGTCCAATTCTGTTGGCATTCCTGATTTATCCTCGAGTGAATAATCTCCCTTTAAAAACTTTCCGAACCAATCATAACAGGCGCGATGAGTAGTAGACCCTAAGCCATATATATGGTTAACTTGGTCAGCTGCCTGACGTGCTGTAGATCCTTTAATGAATTCATGAAGAATGCCATGCCGAAAATGGCCCTGAGGTAAATCTGGTGGTGAGTCCGGAAGAATGGGTAGATAATGAAGTACAAGAAGGGTCTTGACCTATGACCACGTGCGAACGGTGGACAAGCGTGATAGAAAAGAAATTAAATAAATACAAATAAAAAATAACGAAATCAGCTATCAATATTGGTTAGGGCGTTTACAAAGAGAACGGTAATTTCTTTTCGAAGTCTGTAGACTTTTTTCCAACCTAATACATACGTCCATGTGTTGGTCTCCGCTGTGGATCTAAATGCCTCCACCTGACTTCCTGCTATTTTGCAGCTTAGTGCTGCACATGGTTTCTCCTCTGTCCCTCGTGTCTCCTCAGCAGCGACGGCAGAGCAACAGGGGCTGGGCACCACAGCCGTACTATAACAGAAGCATAGAAGCAACAGCACTCACTTCCTGGTAGACATTGGATCCGACACTGATTCGGATATTCCGAAATTGGACATTTTTCAAATTAGGTTAAAAAGAGTATGCGAATAATAACATTTATGAGAACCTAAGGATCTTGGAGTGATTCAGTTAAGAGTGGCCTTAACAAAAAAGATTTTCAGACGATCCAAATGACCTTCATACGAGTTTTATCTTCGGGATTCACATTCGATATCCGAATTGGATAAGATATCAGTTTTCCTATCAGAAATCAGTTATCTGAGTTTTCTGAAAATTCATCTGCTGAAAATGACCCCTATCCCAATCGTCCTAGGATCCAAGCTTTTCAAAGATGCCATTATTTGCACAATCCTTTTAACCAGGGTTTGGGAACAGTGACGAATTCGAATTATCCGAATCGGCGTCGGGTCCAATGTCTACTACATGGCCGGCGTAGCAAGAGGCGGAGTCGTTTGATTGCGCCCTCTGACGTGTTTTGCGTTCACCTGTTATCACCTATTTCTGTCAGAAAACCTCGTCAGTGACGC
This sequence comes from Heligmosomoides polygyrus polygyrus, assembly GCA_947396885.1. Classification (NCBI taxonomy): domain Eukaryota; kingdom Metazoa; phylum Nematoda; class Chromadorea; order Rhabditida; family Heligmosomidae; genus Heligmosomoides; species Heligmosomoides polygyrus. The sequence continues at coordinate 64,091,645 of OX377206.1, read as the reverse complement.
AATAACGAGTCAGAATCGATCCACTACGCAACGAGTGTTGCGATGGCTCTAGTGGTGGAGGAGGTAGTGATGTTCTGGAGCTGTGAATGATGGGAAATCCGTGCGAAACACACGAGAACGCAGCCGCCTTCGAACAGCACATGTCTGCCAATATGACTAGAATTTTGTTGCTACACTGAGGCATGCGGTCACACGATACGACGTATTTCATGCTTCATGCTGTTTATTTTAAGCTGCTTGGCACAGCAATCGATTTTCACACGATCCCGTACCATCACCAATTTCCCGATCTCGATCACTACGAAAGTCGACAACAAATCATTGCATAGTGCAGGATACTACGCTTCTTGTAAATAGCTGCGAATGACAAACCAAGGAATAGTAGGAGCAGGTCAATAGACGATTCCTGCGTCAAAATAAAGGATAATAGGACAAAAGATGGCGTCAGTCATTCCCATTAGGGATGTCCCACGAATAGTACTCATAACGGATGTTGTGGAGGCAATTGGAATGTGTATTCGGCCTATACTTGCGGTGGTCAGCCCATGAACAAGTCAGCGTTTTACCTTCCTCAGATAATTCTCGTACCAATTGGTCCACCGCGGAGGGATGAGAGGCTCGGTTGGACCGCGTGGGAACCAAGAACGTGAAATCATCCGCACACAAGAGCCGTCGCCTCCTCCGACTGTGCTACCACGCGCCTTGCATCAAAATCTGTCTTGTTCTTCCTACTCAGCATTCGGTCCTGCGCAGTCGCAGGTCCGCTGTTCTTTTGATCCGTTACCGCCTCATCCTATGAAGTGCGTCATCTGTCGTGGGGCCGAGCGGAACTCTTCCACCTTCTCGATCGTCCCCCCTTGGCAGTCTAGGATCAATCCAGGGCATTTCTCAGAGCTGATGAACTTCGTCTTCCTCACGTTCAGCCGCAGGCCGTCGTTTGCGAGGGCTCCCTACCACAGGTGCACCTTCTCTTCCGGCTCCTCCTGGCTGTCGGCTACTGGAGCGACATTGTCCGGGTAAAGGATGGTCCTGAGAGGGGCTTCCTCAAGTTAAGCTTGACCAGAGGGATGGCGACCTTCTGACCCTGTGGCCCGTCCAGCTTCTCGCATAGAGCATCAATCTCCGCATTCTTTGCTTCCGCTGCCAGGCACTTCAGCTTCCTGTAGGCTGTAAGATGCTCAGGTGTCCTCGTCTTCTGTCGCAGCCTACAGGCCTACTGTTTCTTCACTGCAACCTGCACCTCTTCATTCTAGAACTATGCCGTCTTACTCCCTCTGGTTCCTCCATGTGTTTCTCTGAGGGCTCCCTTGGCACATTACAGGATCGCTTGGGTCACACTCTTCCACGTCTCGTTCACGGGGCCAGTTGAATTAGAGACACCTGCTTCAAACCCTGCCCTTCATAGCTCATTGATCTCTGAGATCCGCAGTCTCTGCCATTAGATTTTGGGTACCGAATCCTTGAGGGACCAGGATCCAGGACCTGTATCCTTCTGCGTTTCATCAGGTCAGCCACTTTCATGGATAGGTCAGCTTTCCTACATTCAGAGTCCCAAGTCGAACTCGCTTCTTTTACCGATGTCGTTCTAGACTCAGTGGCTGCGGGACATTATGCCCGAATGGTCGCAGCGGCTGCGGCGAACAGCGCGGCGAGCGCGGGAAAAGTCGCCGCCGCGGGGCGACTTTTCCCACAGCCAGTCAAGGGTCCATGGTCCATGATCGGCCATGGCCCGGAGCCACGACGCCGCATTCATTTCTGGAGAACTCGTCACCGAGGTGAAGCATTACAATATGGTGGGAACTTCCGCCCAAACACCACAACAATTTCTGGAGCTAACATGAGTGGGAAACACCGAAACGGAAGCAAAGTAAATCGAATTTTGTTTAGAAAGATTCAAAATGATGTGTATAATGGCTGTTGCTGCTTCCTTCTGAGTGAACAAAACACGATGGATATCCATTTCTTATAAAGGCATATGTATAAAAGTAAAGCATGGATCTTTAACACTGGCGAATTATCTTCCAGTAACAGCGTGTGCGCAAGTCTAGGGATCACCCTCTTCCTTCCTCATAATATTCAAAGAATTTTTTTCCGAAATCCTTTTTATGAAAATATTAATCACGATTATAGAAATACCAGACGTTCAGCGCCCTCGCGGCCGCCAAACGTCTGGTTGTGGGCTTCGCCCCAAACCCCGAGTATGGAACACCCGGCCGTGTTCTTTTTTTCTTTTGGCCCTCTTACTTTTATTTCATTCTCCGGAGTACATGTTCTACTAAGTCCTGGGGAGCAGACTGTAAGAGTCTCAACCCAAGGTGCTTAATCTGCGGAAGCATAAATGAAACCAATGGGTGTCGGTAGACCGCTCGATACCGTTAACTGTCCGCCAGCAATCATGTTCCTCCGATAACTTTAACCATTCTCCATACCCTCACTCTCAACCCCGTCAATACCCCTTACACTTGTGCCGAAGGGAAATAAAAAAATAAAGGCGTAGTGAGAGTCAAGTACGCGCACACTTGTCGAACGAAGCCTTTAAAAGGTTTTCTCACGAATGCTGTGCAAAGTATGATTTGTGGAACGACTTTTGAATCTGGGCGCACGTTGTACGACGTCTGGGCCACGTGTTCTGAATCCGGACGCAAGTTGATATCGCCTGTTATACATATGGTAAGCCCCAACGTACGTGTAACGACGTCAGCAGCGCGTCTTTTGAAGCCTGATACCCGTTGGACGATAGTGATGAAAAATCATGGTCCAACCTTACTGGTCCCCTTCACTGGACCCCCTCCTTCGGTGGTCCCATCTTCACTGGTCCCCTTTACCGGCTCCCCCCCCCCCCATTATACTGGTCCCCTCTTCATTGGGCCTCCTTCACCACTCGCCCCCTCCCTCGTTACTGGTTCCACGTTTGCTGGTCTTCCCTTTTCTGGTCCCTTTTACTGATCCCCTCTTCACTGGTCCCTCCTCCACCCGTTACCGGTCCTCCCCCCACCGACCGGACCCTCCCCTGCAGTGGTCCCTCTTATGGCCCCCTCTTCCCCCCTCTCCACCCGTTACCGGTCCCCCCTCACTGGACCCTCCCCTGCAGTGGTCCCTCTTATGGCCCCCTCTTCCCCCCTCTCCACCCGTTACCGGTCCCCCCTCACTGGACCCTCCCCTGCAGTGGTCCCCTTTAGTGGTCCCCTCTTCACTGGTCCTCCTTCTTTCCATTCCCCCCTCCTCATTGCTGCACCCTCCCCCTGCAGTGGTTCCTCTTAGTGGTCCCCTCTTCACTGTTCCCTCCTCCCCGCTCCCCACCCGTTACCGGTCCCCCCTCACTTGACCCTCCCCTGCAGTGGTCCCCTTTAGTGGTCTCCACTTCACTGATCCTCCTTCTTTCCATTCCCCCTTCACCCCTCCCCCATTACTGGACCCTCCTTTGCCGGTCCCCCATTACTGATCCTCCTTCACTGGTCACACATCGGTGACACGTCGTCTGAATCCAGACACCACTTGGGCGACATCGGTGACACCTCTTCTGACCCTAGACACCCACTACGCGACATGGGTGACACAACTCTTGAACCCGGACGCCTGTCGAGCGACGTCGGTAACACGTCTTTTCAACCGTTCGTCCTTTGCGCGACATCGGTGACACGTCGTCTGAATCCAGACGCCACTTGGGCGACATCGGTGACACCTCTTCTGAACCTAGACACCCACTACGCGACATGGGTGGCACAACTCCTGAACCCGGACGCTTGTCGAGCGACGTCCGTAACACGTCTTTTCAACCGTTCGTCCTTTGCGCGACATCGGTGACACCTCTTCTGAACCTAGACACCGACTGCGCGACATGGGTGGCGCAACCACCGAAGCCGAACGCCTGTTGAACGCTGACGGTGAGATGTCTTCTCAACCCAGACGCCCTTTGCGCGACATCGGCGACACGTCTTTTGATGCACGCGACACGACGTGGGTCGCACCTCATCTCAACCCGGACGCCTGTCACTCGACGTCTATGAAAAGCTAGATGGACCCACGGAAGGACGGTTGGACAGACGGACGGAGAGACGGAAGGACAGACACAACCGCTTACTCTTTTATATATAGAAGGATTATTACTATATAAATTCAACTAGGTTTGGTGTGCTTAGAATGCTTTAGAAACTGCTGCCAGTTGGAAAGAGGGTTAAGGGTGGACTCCCATCTCGACTTCCGTCAGAACTACGCATCATATGTTAGGAAGTGTGCACAAAATCATCTTCACTGCAATAGTGTGTTCCCTTCTGTTTTTCCTCAAGAGGCTTCACCTGGAAATAGATTGAGCATTGAATTTTGTTTAGCTGCTTGTCCGATGTCTTCCCACTATTCCTGGACTTGCGACAAGAGATATCGTCAGTTTTCAAACCTAGTGTCTGCAACGGGTCATGAGCGAGAACTCGCACGACCGCGATGGAGGCCGTCGTGCGCGCGACGGTCGCTGTCGCTGGCGCGGTGACCATTCGTACATAAAGACCGCCCCTCTGCGCTCAGTTGCCCCTGTATACTGACCGCAGAACTCGGTCGAGAGTTGAGCGCACCACTTCCGGGGCGTCTATCTTTTACGCTGATTCTGTTGCGAGTCTTGAACACGGTTTGGCACAAGTTTCTCCATCAGCCTCGCCGGTCTGTCAACCTGAGCCTGACGATGGAACCGTTGCGATTTTTGTAGGGCACGGCGTGCCGCAGCCGGCAGTCAAACCTGTGACCTCCCGCAGTTTATACCGCTCCTCTGTTGCGTTCCCAGTGTGGTAGGTCCAGATATAGCTAGGCTTCAGAGGAATTGTCGAACACCTACTCAGCATGGAGAATGAAAACCTCTGCTGTGCATCGCAGTCCGCCACCCATTGACGGCCCCACGCCACGATGAGGCGCTGAACCATGGGGGATCAAAATAGCGATAGTAAACGCCCGATAGTTGCAGCAGCTGTAACACCCGGCCGTGTTACCGGTTGTTTGACCATGTAGCCTTCCCTCCTTCTACGCTTGGTGGTCATGGTTGACGTGATAGATTCTCCACGGTTTCATTAATACAACACCAGTGAATGATTGTGACGATGTTTGTCAAACAACGTCATTTTGCGATGCAGGTCTAGCGACGGGGCCCGTCCTATACCTTTTCCTAGCTGGAAGCTCTGCGTGAATATGAAGCGATAGCGTCTTCGGTGTCTACAGTTTATTCAATTGCCCGCTTCTTTATGTCAGATCTAACAAGAACAGTTGTGATCGACATGTCGACATGCCCGAGACTAGGGCTGATGATCGCCGCACGCTATGTTTCTGTTTGACACCGATGATAGTATTGCAGTTTCTTATGACTTGACGGAGCGCTATACTTTTGAATGATGCTGAGATGGAAGATTCTTTTCATGTAATAATCCAACGGGCGGAGCGTAATCGGAGCAGCTGTCGGCTGTCACGTGACCCGATGCCATTCCTGGTTCGGATTCCCCGCCCAGGCCAACCAAGCCTTCGGTCAGTCCGGGGTCGGTGAACTGGTACAAGACTTGTCTGGGAAGGATAAAACGCTGACTTGTCCATCCGCTGCTTGTTCACCCGCTCACCGTCCATCCGCTGACTGTATAGGCCAAATAAACATTTAAATTGCCTTCACGACATCCGTCGAAGTAGAATGCGTGGCCCATCTCAAAAGGGTCGCTAAAAGTTGCTATACGTTGTTCTGGCCTGAGTTATGAATTCATTACAAGTGGTGTCCAGAGACGCCGCACTCACTCCTTGCCTAGCCTGCTTAGTAGAAGAAAGCAAGAGCACCTCATCATTTCATTCAATATTTAACTGGAAAGGCTTCGGTTTGCTGTCCCAGTTTCTTCTCGTTCACTACATCCAGGACTGGGGTAGTCTTATAAAGATTAAGGTTCCATTATCGACAACGAAGGTCAGATCTAGTTTTTTCTCCGTTAGGGTTGTTTCAATGCTCAACAAGATCTTCAGCGAGAAAATGTTGAGCCTTTCGCTAAACCAGTTTAGAACCCAGAAGAAGAAATTGGCAAGCGTGCAGGTTTCATGATTTCATTATTTTTTGCTCAAATTTTGTTCTACTGTTTAGATCATTCGGGACTTTGTTTTATTTCCTGTTGTTTGTTTTCCTTAACACGTAGATTCTATCTGCGTCGGCAAATAAATAAATAGATAAGTAAGGGGTTGATTAACACCGTCCTTTACCATTATCTTAACAGGCCACTGCAGGCATATGCTGTCGATAATCGATTGGACTGTTTTATTAGATCGGTTGTGGACTGTTCAATAATGCACGATGCTTCTAGCAATTATTAGTATGGTGGAGCTCAAGGATATTCACACCACTGTTCATTACCTGCCATATCTGAAAACTAGCGAAAGCTCTGGCGCAGACACCGTCATTATGTATTTGTTTGAAAATATGTTGCATTCCCATTATTATCCACTCCCGTGTCTATCGTTATTCTCCTGGTATTACTGTAGGGCAGTATCAGCATGAGGCGTTTTTCTGTTAAACGGTTTCTGATAAAGGCACTAAAATGAATTCTTTTTGAATCAATCAGGCCTAGCCTTCTGCGTCTTCTGTCTCCAATGTGGTGCTGTCGATTTTCTTTCATATTCGACGCTATGTTTCTGGATTCCTAGAACATGTAATAGTGTTAGCGTTTATTGTTATGTACAGGCAAATTTCAAGGGTGCTCTGCAAAAATTTGATCGACTATCGGATACGACATCACCACTAATCATTTTTCATCGAAATCTTTACATCTGTATTCCACTGGCTCTTCGTATCCGATCGTGAATATGGCGGGAGTTTATTACTAACTTCTCCTCGTATGATTGATTATTAGCGTTTTTTCGCTAACTGAGGAGGTATAGTTTAATTGTAAAATTAGATCGATGGTTGATCTTTTTTATCATCTCTGGACATTTTGAAAGCCGTATTTTCTTCTTATAAGGTGTGAGTCGACTACCCAATGTACCAAATGTTTGATTAATTTTCCTGTCCTCGTGTGACAAAGTGAGTCGGTCATTGATTGTTCATTTCTTGCGAGGTAAGGGATCTTGCAGCATTTAAAGTCCTATTGCGCCTTATGTATGCCTTTCATAGTGTTTTATTACTCCACATTTTCGTCTGCGGAGTGAGATCATCCGCGTCCTGAAACAGGTGTGGTGCAGATTTTTTCAACTGTATTTCATGGCTTGAGAGTTTGTCGTCGCACCGTCAGCCGATATATAGGACTTACACGAAATTCGTTGGTCATGTGGCTGCTTATGCTGTGAGAGCTCGTTCCAGCCTACTAAGCTCCATCAAATGCAGATCAGTCACAACCATTTTCCTCATCGCTCTTCTTTTTCACGCGGATAGCAATTGCCCTCCGGTTTCTATAAGCGCGGCGCAAGTAAGCAGTGCCTGCATCCTTTACGTTACATCGCTCTTTTTCACCACTCTGTTAACCACGACCTCCAACCGCAGCTGATACAAATCATGCCATAAGGGCTGAGTTATTCTGCTTCACTCCGTGCTTCGATTGAGGGCGTTTGCCCATGTCGCCAGTATTCTTCGCCTGCTTTGTCGAGGACGAAGAGCTTCTTTTCGTGCTCTCGATTTCCAACGTTGCTGAAGAATTGCCGTTCCCCAGACCTAGAAGGTCATCCCATGTTCTAATGCGACGCTGATTCTGCAAAAAAGACACCGTACAGTCCCTTTGTCGAACATCGTTTGTAACATAGTGCAAGTTAAGCGGTTTTTATATCTCGACTGACCAGTTGAACCCCATGTAACCTGATTCCTTGCCTGTTTCTTACTCAGAATAGGGTTCATGTATTAGACTGTTTACTCTTCCTAAAAACACCTGAACTGTCTTAAATGCAGCGCATACCGGCATGTGCTGTTTAAATCTAATATTACTATTGCAGCATTGCAATTCAAAGTTTATACCATATTAGAAATCCGGCTGGCTTCAAGCAGTTGCTTTTCTTGAACGAATGAGCTCTTGTGTAATGATAAAACTGTTGCCGGAAGGTAAAGAGCCTTGAAAAATATTATAGAAGGGAACGAGATGATTATCAAATGTTTTTATCCGTTAAGAAAAACTGAGCTGGTCAAAGCCTACAACAGCCATCCCGTTCCTTATATGTTTAAGCACATTCAAAGGCTCCTCATGCGAAGGGACGATTTAAGCGTATTTGGCTGGAAGCCCATTGCAGGGGGCTGTAGCGTAGGCCTGATCATACAGGTTGTTCCTTGCGATATGGGTTGAGTCTCAAATTTCGCTACAAAATTAATTTTTCACCAAAAAACAATATCGTGACAAGCGAATTAGAATTGAATTTGACCTAGACAGTAGTCGGACGGCGCCATGTCTGAGCTGTGTGTCGGTTTCGTCGATACACTTCATCCAGCCCAATTCCTCTATTTTTGCCAGCGTCTGAAAGACCGTATGAGGTCCGGCGTTGTGCTAGTGGGAGAAGATTCGGATAGCAAGATCTTGTTTTGTTAAGCGCCAGTTTTGTGTTGTAACTGCCTACCACCACTGCTTACCGGATTTTTTTGTTGTCGTAAAGCGCCCATTTTTTATCCTTGTGAGGAATCTATCCAAATCTCTCGCCTGAACTGCTGCAGAAGCTCTCGGCAGCCAAGAAGACGACGATTTCTTTGCGTTTCTATCGACTCTCGAGATACTGTCGTCGGTGAATATTGGCAACATTTCCATCTTGTGCAGTTTAGGAGAGACAGTGGGTTAGAACCCGCGGAGCACAGAAGCCAGTTCTCATGTGTGCGGGCCGGATTGAACCTGATCGACCTGCGCAGCAAGGGTGGGCGAAATTTCTGTTTTCTGATTTTCTGGCCATTTCGGACGATTTTTTTCTGTTTTCTGGGGAAATGTCTCCGAAATTGGTCAGAAAACAGAAAATGACATAGAAATTTTGCTATCTATCCGACCGCGATAATTCAAACTCTATCACCACATCGCAGCTTCAATAGCAAAAATATGTTTTTAGGCTATTCGAATTTCGAAAAAAGCTTATTCCGCGATGGATTTGATTTCAAATCGTCTATGAACTCGTCCGATTCGTTTGATTGATGGTGTGAGTGCTATTATCACGCAGTTCCTCCAAAGAGGCTCCACATCTTTCATGAATTGGATTTGTTGAATCTACAGCTTAAGTAGCAGCCTCGATCATAAAAAAGACCGTATGACAGTTAGTGCTATGAAACTGGTGCATCAATACAGATTCTTCTAAAAAGATGTTGTCAGTGTTTGAATGGACTTAAATCCTTAGCTTTCCAACAACCATAGTGGCCGGTTTTGAATAGCAAAAAGAGAAATCTAAGCGCGAGTTTGATGTTGAGATTCATTCACTCGTCCGATAAATCGCGACACTTTACTGATTGGTAGTTTGAGTGTCATTGCCATGAAGTTGTTCCTTGGAAGGATATACGATTTCTCAAAACTTTCTACCAGTTGTTTGCTCCATGCAACGATCTATTCTAAGAACTGGTTAAAACCTTGGGTGAGAACAACTGCAGCTCGTGAATATGAATCTCTGAAGTGTGTCTAGAGTTTCTGCAATCATTCGAGGAAGTCTGAAATACATGAGCAACGGCGAAGGAGAATTCCACTTCGTTGACTACAAAAGCCTCATTCTTTCTCAAGACACCATCAGTTCAGAAGGTCATTTGCACTTGCGGTTACGGGCTGGTACAGCCGATAGGCTTTTGTGCTTCTTTTAGCACATATTTTTTTATCTCGATGCGATGGTAAATTGTTCTGTAACTTGGAACCACCTAGAGGGCAAATTCGTTGCAGAATCAATTTTATGACGTGGAGTCACTTCAGATATAATTCACTAGATTCCGCTCCAAATTCAATTGAAACAATTCGCTGGTTGTTATAGCTGCCTCACAGTTTTATAGTCTTCGAGTTAATAATTAGGACAAATATGCAGTAGAGACATAGGGAAGCTAAGTAGCGGCTCGGCATCTTTGAGTTTTCAAAACTTTCTAGGATGAGTAGGTTAAGATTATCTGTTTACCAACGCTTTCAATTAAAGGGAAGCATGATGTATGTAGGTGGGAAGAATTCATATTAACACTACTTGCTCCCCTGCGCTCCACATTAAACCTGACACCCATGAATGAAGGTTTCTTATGAAGGTTGAAAATCTTGTCTCAAGAGAATTCCCGTTTACTTTCTTGGAAAACTTATAATTCACCACTCTAAAAAACGAAAACACAGTGATTGAAACTTTATGAAATTTTTATTTTTGTAAAAATAATAATATATCACAATTTTTACGTGTAGAAAAACAGCATGTTTTCAGTGTGATTAAGGAATAGATGGACCCACGCAGTCGTCCAGCATCTCGACTCTTCTTCGATTAATAGCGAAAACTTTATTTACGTGTATTTACGCACTTGAAGACAGTACAACCAAAACAGTGCTCATATCCTTCCTGCTGTTCCAAGTAAGCAGCATTTACACTACCAATTAAAGAAAAATTGTGACGACTTAGATGAAGACACGTTGTATCTGTCCCTTCTTTTCATACATTCAGAAATGGATGCTTTACTGCACGTCGAATCAGTATTTGGTGGATTATTTTAACTGCGAAAACCGGAATTTTATACGATTTTAAGCGCTCAAATTATTGGGGTAAGTGGTTTATCAATTACGTAATTTTTTAAAATATAATTAATTAATTAATTATTATTAATTATATTTAATTATATATTGTTATTTGTTTTATATTATTAATTATTATATTAATTAATTAATGTTAATTATAAATTTTATAAATATAAATTTTCAGAAAAAGAGAGGATTGCTTCAACCACATATCTCTTCCCTTTTGCATGGGAGGTGTTCAGTTTGACTTCAAAACTATCCAGTTTACCTCGACAAGTGTCCAGTTTGACGTGAAATAGGTTAGTGGTAAAAAAGCAAATCCAATTCTCAATGCAGTAGGCAGATAAAACGAGGATATCGAAATTTTCTGTTTTCTGGCGCTTTTGGCTTTTATGTTTTCTGGTGAAATTTTAAAAATTTTCGCCAATCCCTGGCGCCTTTTTACAGTACATACAATGCCAAACATAATGATTGGAAAACTGGCATGGAAGGCGCGATAGTCGTATCCTCTCTGTCTTTTGATTTCATGCACGCTCCTCGATTTTCATCCTTTGTGAAAAATTCGCACAGCATAGCGATCTCAGCGATATCAATATAATTCCATAAAAACATTTCCAGTACTTCATACGTGACCGCTATTTTTCAAAAGCGCTGAGGGGTACTCTTCAACGGCGCCTCCGCTAATTGCAAACAAAGGACATTTAATTGCACGGATTTAAAACCCACAGGAAGCGATGCTCGAACAACTATTCTACAGAATGAGTACATTTCTCCAATTCTTTGGAAGAAAGGCGCTTTTCGTCACTTCGTCAACCGTCACAGGCATCATCGGTCTGTCATAACTTGCTTTAAGCTGATTTGTAGTAATTCTAACTAATATTAAACAATTTCCCTATTCAAGAAGCATTTTGCAGCTACTAGCTAGGTTCAGCTATACAGCCCATCACCCAATTACTGAGAATTTGCTTCCGGAGCACCGTAATTTGATTTAGACTCCGAAACCACCAGTGACAGCTCCTTCGAAAATCTCCACACAAAAAGTTCAACAAAATTCAATACTTTTCCTCTCGTGCTTTAAATAGGCATGACGTGCTTATTAATGCGGCATTAAGCAGCGCTTACTTGTCCTAATTATGAAACAATTGCGTAGATAATCGATGATCGAATGTTCAAATTCATGTCGTCATTGCTTTTCGGGTTCCTTCCTACGAAAGAAATGATTGTTCATAAGAAACTGGCTTAGAAAAGATCTTTTTAGCTGAGAAAATACAGCTCTAAAAACTACAGAACTGGCCTATTTATAGGGAGGCAGTCGTTAGCCCCCACTCTAAGCTAGAACAGGTTTCTCCTAGGAAGGCTCTCTACTAAATGGATTGTTAGTGCAGTCTTTATCTGGAGGCTTTCGCCAAAATGTCTCTACGGGAAAATTTTTAAGCATTATTGTACAGCCCTTCAGGTAGACCATAAAATTTTCATTATAAAGTCTACGAAATTCGTGCCTAATTGTTCGTGAAGCCTTTGGCTCGAAGCCTTCGTCAAAATATCTCTACAGAGGAATTTTTTAGCGTTCTTATGCACCCCATCAGATAGAGCTCGAAATTTTGATATGAAGGTATGTAGGATTCGCACCAGTACGACTCTTTACACTGCCCTTGTAAACGCTCTAAATAAGTTATTCACTGTAATTGTAAATTTGATAGATCTGTCTCATCCTTAGTCGGGTCGCGGTCGATCTGCAGGCTCCCGTGCTCGGCTAGGTCACGATCGCACGGCGGGGAGGGCTGCCTTGGAGACCGTCTCGAAGCGGCGAGTGGCACGGTGCGAGTCGACGCTAATTGGCACCACAGGCACTGTCGGCATCCTCAGTGCGCATCCGAGTCGGGGCTAACGACTATCACCCCTATTTATATGACAATAACCGACACTTCATATGCCGCAAACGATTGCCTCTATACTAAATGGGTTGTCATATAATATTTTTATTGTAGCCGTTGAAGTGCTGGAACCGTTCCAGAGGATGGCACCTTTAGTAGATTCCGAAAACTGGCAGTATGTAAGACTGATCTCTTCCGTATTGGATTCTTCTATGGCTTCCTTGTTCTCTCATCTTTAAACCTCGTCATCGTTATCAGCTGTGATGTTTCTGCTTCTGTGCCAGCGGGGTTGGTAGGTGGAAAGTTTATTCTAGGCCTCACGTTTTGACCGTTTTGTTGTCTTCAGAGGCATAAAGATGGCTCGAAGTTTTAAATTTGTAGGCTATCCGATCAAACGCCCCCCCCCCCGCTGCCATTTTTGACCGAAAGTCAAAAACGGCAAGAAACTCAACAAATGCTGAAGATGAACAGATGAACTCACACGGCCTTTCACTACTAAGTGTAGCAGTCGCTGCAATTCGTTAGCAGACCAGTAGCGAGTGAGATTCACTAGGATCTCATCTCACTCCTGGTCGTTGAGCTCGCAGAGCGGTGCAAACGGGAGCATATCGTTGGTGATAGACAGACACTCATTGCTGTTATTCATACTAGGATTTCTGGTGGAAATCCAAGACGATTCTAGCGCTTTGCGCGAAGAAATCTCGGCTTCGAACGCCAAAATCTTGCACTCGAAATCAAAGTCATTACCGTTGTGAACTTCAATTCTGTGCTTGCCGAGCGTGTTTATTGTCTCTTTTATGGTGTTTACTGGCGCATAATTTCGCGATTTTCCCGTTTTCTTTTATTCTTGCTCCGGGTTATTTACAGCCCAGAACATGCTTTGTTGGCGATTTTGGCAGAACCTTGAGCTCGCTTACGGCACAACGTGGCTCAAATCCGAGTTGGTAGACACTCCACCTGTCGAGCTTCCAAACCGGTCTTGGGTTCGACCTGAATGCGGCGTTCGCTGGTGCTTCCTCGGCTCACACTTGCACGCGAAACCTACCAGCGCTGCGTTGCAGCGGTAGAGCAATAAAGCAACAGTGACCGATTTTGTGGTCGCTCGCTGCACATCCTTTGGCATTGAAGTTCTTTCTGATACAAGTGCCTTATGTCCATCTTTGAATCTAAGCACAAAATTCCTGTATTTCCAGCTCCTGTTTTGAGGTTTGTAGCAGCTGAGCTGAAGTGCATGTCGGCCAGGTCCCTACTAGAGTTGAGCTTTTCGACATTTTTTCGAAAGTCGAACAATCGAATAACTCTGTTTTTCGCCGTCTTCAAAAATCGAACAATCGAGTAACTCGATTTTTCGCTGTCTTCGAAAATCGAACAATCGAATAACTCAGCTTTTCGCCGTCTTCGAAAATCGAACAATCGAATAACTCGGTTTTTCGGCGTCTTCGAAAATCGAGCAATCGAATGACTCGATTTCGAAATTTCGAAGGCACGTTCCACATAGGAAACCGAAAGAAGACAGACCAAAACCACAATTGAAGATGAAAAGAGTTGAATTTAGGAAGACAACTGAGTAATTGTTTACAATCCAATTGGAAGACCGGAATAACGAGATACTTGATCACTTCTTTCGCAAGTGGACATTCCCCAGGGTTGAGGTGCCACCAAAGGTGGGGATTTTCTTCACTTCTACGCGTAATTTGCTATCCACGTGCCACGTGTTCTTCATTTGCAAGTCGATGTCACTAATTTCTCGCATTATCCTATTACCAGCGTCCGTCACCGGCTTTATCTGCTTCGGGTAGGGCGGGCACGCTGGGAACGTAGCCCGAACCAAGCTAGGGATGCTTCCTCAGCCAGTGTCCATCGTCGTACGCTGGACGTGTGAGCCACGCCAAGCTTCAGGTACGGAGTATCTGGCACGTCCTTGAAACGAAGTGATACCTATAGATGTTCGTCCTTTTCTCCACTGATCGACTGGTTTTCTCCAGATCGGACATGATGCTAGAAGGAATTTTGCAGAAACCCCACAAATAGAAATTAGCAAGGCAGTTTTCAGCATTTCAAAACGCGCTATGAGGAATTAGATAGTTTAGTCTAATTATAGCATTAAGAACTCTGAGAAGGCACCGACCTGGCGTTGGAAGCGTATCGCGACTACCCGTGGGAGAAACACAAGACGATTTTTTAAAATTGTCCTTATATATTGAACTAAGTAATCACAAGCTTGCCACATTTTGTTGTTCGTTATCCGGCGAAAAGTCCCCTGATAACGAACAACAAAACGGATTGGCTAAAACCCACCGGAAACCGGACAACGGCTAACGGATAACGGGTTAATCCACTCATCCCTGATTTGAGTGCACGCGAAAAGGGCAAGTTTTTAAATTTCGAATCCAACATCTAAGTTTGAATGAAAGTCCTGGATTACCTGTCCATTCAAACAACACTATACACAACATTAGGCACGAAGATGAGATAGTACCCAAAACCATAATATCGCCACCAGAATCAACTAATCGCAGTTTCGTGACGTTGCTTAATCTTATGATATTTTCGAGATTTCTCAGGGATTGTAATAACCTTGAAAAATCGGACTGTTACATCCTAGGAATGTTCAACAGCAACAAACAAATTATCGATTACCTTTAGTTAACTGCCACCTCTATTTGAACTCCCTCTCCACTTCACTATGACGAATCCCATCGCTCTCAAGCATTGTTCGATTTCGAGCTACGTCCGAACAAAACTACGCGATTTTCAAATCTCAGACGAAATCGAGATTGGTGATTGCGAAAAAGCATTGTTCGAATATTGTTCGAAATCGAACAATGTTCGAACAATGTCAAGAGTCGGCCGCCGAAACCCTCGAAACGAAATCGCAAATCGTTTCCGCCAATTACCGTAGGCGCAGAAGTGGAACGAGTTTGAACGTGGGTTTTTCGGGGAACGGAGACGATCCATACTCAGGCGGTCTACTCTTGATATTGTTCGAACGTTGTTCGATTTCGAACAATATCCGAACAATACTTTTTCGCATAAATCGATTTCAAACAATATTCGAACAATCTTTTTCGCCATCTTCGATTTCGAACAATGTTCGAATAATGGTTTCCCGCGAAAGTCGGTTTTGAACAATGTTCGAATAACGGTTTTCCGCGAAAGTCGATTTTAACAATGTTCAAATAACGATTTTTCGCGAAAGTCGATTTCGAACAATGTTCGAATAACGGGTTTTCGCGAAATACGAGTTCGAGTAATCTTCGAACAACAACGATTTATGATTTTCGAGTAATCGAGCGATTAGTTGTTCGAAATCGCTCGAACAATTTTTCGACGCGATTAATCGAGCTCAAGTCTAGTCCCTACTATGGTTGTGCTTTCCCGAAAATTTCGAATAACCGAATATATTTGAATAGCGACTATTCTCGATTTTTCGAAATTCGAATACATTCGAAAATCGCGATTTTTCGAGCAGTTGAATTCGAATACATTCAAAAATCGCGATTTTTCGAGCATTTGAATTCGAACACATTCGAAAATCGCGATTTTTCGAATACTCGAACATTCGAATACTCGAATTCGAATGTTAGAATATTCAGTCGGGTGCAGCAAGCGTTTTGGGAGGGAAGATCATTTCATCAAAGCAAATAGTCAAAAAATGTATACACCGTTTGAAAGATGATAGCGTTGCTCACGGTAAGAATGAAGAAGAATTGAAGAATTCAAGGGGTCATATGAGAGCTTAAGAAAATGGAAATTTTCTGACATATAATTATGTAGATTGCGACATGCACTCATCTGAATTCTTGCATTTTGCATTCGATTGTATTTCACTTGAATACTTGTTTTAATTTCTTTTTAAAGGAACCGTATCGTTTGATTTATCCTTCTTTTAAAGTTTAAAACTTAAAAACACACTATAGCTTGCGAAAAATTCTGGTTTTCTAAAAAATGGAGGTACTAATAGGTTCGAACGGTTCTAATATGCTTCTAATGAAGCTTCTAGAGCTGTTTGAGATCATATTAAAACGCATTGTCAGGAGATTCCTGTGGTGTGCAAACATTCAAGATTGCGCCATGTCCTGCCTGAAACCTTGCGTTTCAGGCTCGATTGCTTGTGCATGGGTGACGTAGTGGATAGTGTTTTGAGTAGTAGCTGAATCGCCTGCACTTCGACGATGTTTTTGATTTTCCAGTAGCACTTCAGGATGAACTTTTCTCTTTGAAGGAAAGACTAGAGCCGGGAATACTCTTGGTATGGGCTTAAATGTATAGAGGGCGTTACTGAGTGATAGCGAGATCGGCAAATTGTGCAACCAATAAACTCACATGGTACACGCCTTTCACGTGATTGTCAGATTCTAAATGTTAAAAGAAGCACGACACATGTTGATGTGGCCAAGTAGTAACAAGATTGTAACAAGTATTCAGCCCATGCACGATCATTCGAGTAGGAAGTGTACGGTTTCAGACTAGTGCATAGCGCGATCTTGACCATTTGCACGTCACATAATTTTCGCCATCCTATGCTTTCATATGAGTCTGAAACTCCTCCAAATGCTTTATTAGCAGCAATGTTAGAATCTTTAAAATGGTGGCGATGTCCGTTCCTCCACGTGGTGCCACTGGAAACTGCTTGCTTTTGCGAGCCGAGCCAAACACGGACATTCAAATGCAGGCGAGAGGCCTAGTGACAGGCCGGCCTACGAACATTTGTGTCACATCATTTGGTTGATGACGTTCAAGAGCTTTCGAGATAATGCTACGGCGTCCGCGTTGCAAAGCCCGGCGAGTGTGGGAAGTATGCGAGGGTCCCTGGTGCGAGGACGGCATCGGGAGGCAACTGAGCTAGTCCGAAAGTCCCGTAACGTAGGCAAGACCCGCGTAGCAACGTTGAATTTGGGTACGTTGACGGGCCGCTCGTGCGAGTTGGTAGGAGCACTGGAGCGAAGAAAGATAGATTTCTGTGCGGTGCAGGAGACGAGGTGGTCCTGTTGCAAGTCGAGGGACACTGGCCGTGGCTTCAAGGCCTTTTTGTGCGGCAGTCGCAGGACCACCAGCGGTGTCGGAATAATAAAAGTCTCCGAACGATTTCGTGACTCGATTGTAAGCGTCGAGCGCTTGGACGATCGATTGATGAAGATCGTTGTCGCCGCTAAGGAGCGACTCTATCACGTGGTGTCGGTACGGTCGTCTCCGAACGGTTCCGTGACGCGATAGCAGGCGTAGGACGTTTTGATGACCGCTTGATGAAGATTTTTGTCGCCGTAGAGGAGCGACGATGCCATTTCTTTTCTGCGTATGCTCCGCAGAGAGGCTGTTCCGAGCAAAACAAGGACGAGTTCTGGTCCCTGCTTGATGAGAAGACAGCGGAAGTACCGTCACAAGATATGATTGTTGTGGCAGGTAACCTTAATGGTCTCGTCGGAGCAACGAAAGACGGCTACAGCTGTCATGGTGGTTTTGGATATGGGTCGCGCAACGCCGATGGTAAGCGTGTACTTGAGTATGCAGACTCACATGAACTCACCATCGTGAATACCAAATTTCAAAAGCGTGACTCCCACCTCATCCCGTTTTATAGCGGGAACGCTAAAACGCAGATTGACTATGTCCTTGTTAGGTGTCGCGACCAAGGCCTTGTCACAGACGCGAATATCGTGCCGTATGAGACGGTTGCCACGCAACAGCGTCCACTGATCTGCTCGCTGAAGATCACACCTTCGAGGTGTAAACACGTTGAGCGATGCGGGTCGTCTAGAATCAAATGGTGGCGACTGAAAAAGAAGGAAGCGGCAGCTATTTCTCGCATTCGGTTGCCGACGATGACAACTGTGGACGAAACCTGGAAGAATACTATCGATGTGATAACTCGGGCTGCACGCCTTGAACTCAGCACAACGAAGCCTGAACGACGCTGGGTCACCAACCAGGCATGACTGTGGACTGATAATGTCAGAGAGAAAGTCCGAGAAAAGAAACGACTCTATCACGTATTCATCGGTGATAAAACAGTCCATAATTGGCGAAATTATCGAGAAGCGAAGAAAGCGGCAAAGAACCGGTGGCCGCTGCTAAAGCCGCGCACTACGCTGATGTGAGCGAAAAACTGGAAACGCGCGATAGTGAGCGTTATCTTTACCGACTCACCAAAGCTCGCTATCGCCAAGCAGAAGACATTGAGAAGTTCTTTGGCACTATCGACGAGAACGGTCATCTTCTGATGGACCGTAGGAGGGCTGTGAAGCGATGGCACGACTACTTCGAGGAAATCTCGAATGTTGAATTTGACCGCCCTGCTATTCCGTTTGCATCTCCTGTTTACGGTCCCGTTCAAAAGATCACAAAAAAACGAAACCGAAGCAGACCTGAGGAAGATGAAGTCAGACAAAACCACTGGTCCTGATGAGTTGCCAGCTAACCTGTGGAAGTCGAAGGGCCGGGGGCCTACCGACTGGTTGACAGAGTTTTTCAATCAGGTGAGAAGAAAGTGCCCGAGAGCTGGCAACAAAGCGCGACCATCCCGATTTAGAAGAAGAAGGGCAGTACTGCGGACTGCGCTGGTTACCGTCCAATTCGCCTTCTTTCGCACACCATGCAAATTTTTGAGCGAATTGTCGATGGACGTATCCGGGATGTCGTCCAGCTTTCCACGAATCAGTGTGGTTTCGTCTCTGGCTGTGGCACTGTTGATGCCATTCACGCCGTGCGTCTTCTGCTAGAGAAGCACCGCGAAAAACAGAAACCGGTGCATTTTGCCTTCCTGGACTTGGAGAAGGCCTTCGACCGCGTTCCACAAGAAGTTATATGGTACGCGTTGCAGCAACATGGTATCCCTGAAGAGCTTATTGAGTGGGTGCGCATTCTGTACTCTTGCCCAAGGAGTCGAGTGCGAGCGCCAGCGGGCACCTCGATGGAATTTCCCATCTGTAGGGGTGCACCAGGGATCTGCGCTATCCCCACTGCTCTTCGTGGTCGTGATGGATGCGATCTCACGAGATCTCCAAATGGCAGCACCTTGGACATTGCTGTATGCTGACGACGTCATGCTTGCATGTGATGATAAAACCGAACTCGAGCGACAGGCACAGGCGTGGTGCGATCGCTTGGCATTGTTCGGACTCAAGCTAAACGTCAAAAAGACGGAATACTTGACGACGGATGTGAATGAGCACGGACCTATTAAGGTACTAAGCTTCAATGGTACTGAGCTCTCACGAGTTTCATCTTTCAAGTATCTCGGATCAACAGTCACGTCCGATGGCAACCTAAAGTTTGAGGTGAACGCGCGCATGAGTGCAGCCTGGTCCAAATGGCGCTTGCTGATTGGGTGCTTTGCGACAGGACAATACCTGAGCGCCTCAAATCGAAGGTTTATAGAACAGTCGTCCGCCTAGTAGCGACGTACGGTGCTGAGTGCTGGCCTGTGACGAAGGAAATTGAGAGCCGCCTCAGTGTAACGGAAACGAAAATGCTACGGTGGACGGTTGGAGTTACGCGTTTGGACCGCGTTCGCAACGACACCGTACGACAGAAGTTCGGTGCCGCCTCGTTATCCAAGAAGCTGCGCGATGCTCGTCTTCGATGGTACGGCCACGTCCTCCGCGCTAACGACGACACCGTCCGTAAGATTGGCCTGAATCTTGAGGTACCTGGAAAGCGGTCCAGGGGACGACCGAGGCAACGTTGGCTAGATGCGTTGCACTTGGACTCAAAGATGGCTGGTGTGCACCCTGATCAAGCATTTGATCGGGAGAACTGGTGTCACCACACCAGAAGAGCGGACCCCGCCACCAAGCGGGACAGACACTAATGAAAATGATGATGATGGATGTTAGAACCTTTAAAATATTAGGCTGGCCGAAAAGTCTTGATTTTTTTTAACTTCAGAATTTTCTGGGAAAAAATTCAAAAATTCTGAGTCAGCGAGGATCGTGTAGAAGGTTCGAGCTTTCGCTGTATGAGTATAAAGGGCCCGTGCACGTCATTTCGGTGACATGTCAAGCATGATTAGCCAACAACAGCTTCGAATGATTATCTACAAATGGTGCCGAGGCTCCAATACAAGCACAGCGTCTCAAATATCACCGATGCACTTGGAGAAGGGACTGTACGGCGAAGCGCGGTGCACCCTTAGTTCACTCGCTTTGATTCAAGAGATATGAGCCCCGAAGTCGGAGAGCGCAGTGGACGACCTTCCGCTATCGATGATGATGGATTGCAGCTCGCTGTCAAATCCAATCGATAAGCAGCTACACGGGAGCTGCAACAACCCTTTCAGCTGCACCCACTCTGCCATCGATTCGCATCCATGACCTTGGCTATTGAAAAGTTTTGACAAGATGGATCCCTCATGAGCTGACCGAGGCACATAAGCAAGTGCCAGTGATCATATGTCAGTCACTCCTCCCCGCATCGAAAGGAGTTTCTGGGGGATCTAGTGTCTGAAAATGAGAGCTGGATAGTCTGCGATAACAGAGCACGTCATGCCTTCTCTGCACGACGCAGAACCACCAATCCAGCCGAAGCCAGACCCGCACCAATGCAAGCATTTACTTTGCGTTTGGTGGGAGGGAGAGGTCGTAGTTGTCAAAACCTTGTTTGGTGTAGGCCGCGTTTTCTACCCCACCCTCGTTTGGAAGGATCAATATGGCGCCGCGGCACCGGGAGTGTGAAAACTCTAGTTAGGCGATTTACGGCGACCTCAGATGGCGCGAGGGATCACAGAGGCAGGAGAGTGGACTGGCTCCGGAACTAATCTGGGTCCCGACCAGAGCTATGGTACATTTGACTCGTGACAAACCGGTAAAAATCAACGAAAATTTGAAATCGAGCTACCCTTCGAGTCAGAATTCTGGTCTCGTAGACAATTTTCCAGTTTTTGTTCATTTTTTGAAATGACACTCAGTTAGCATTTGAGGTGAGTTTGCTCTGTAACTGCGTGGCCAAAATGTCCTCCAGGTCAGTCGAAATCCTACCTATGAGAGACTATAAGGTGTTTTCATAGGCCTCCAAATACCTATGTTTCTCTCTTCAAAGAAACCTTTTTGTGCCTACTTCAATGATGCGAAAAGTGTACGGCTAACTAAGAAGAAGTGTCATATGGGCAAATTTGGCAGCGTACAATTGCTAATGGTTTCAACCCTGAAGGTTCCAACTTCGAAGCTTTATTTCCACTCTCGTCTCCAACGTAACAAACGAGTATAAGCACATACAATCTTTGTATGCCGAAATTAGAGTCCTCCAAAGCGGAGACATTTTCTGAAAATAACAACACTTAAATTGTCGGATCCTTTAAGAAAGTAGATCACTCTGATCGTGAAATACTAGGGAATCTAGAGAACTATGTGTGACTATGTAGATAATGTAGAAACTAGGCTTCAAAAAGCCGAATCTCTTCCTTCATTAAGCACTTGGGAGCTGTGGGTGTAATTATCTCCCGCGAGCACAGGAATCAGCCGCGCCGGGCAAGAATTAGGTCACTGAACTAAATTTCCAGGCGCTCGCTATGCGCTTCTCAGCTCATCGGGAAGAGGGCTCGGTGCTGATCACGAATGTTTTTCAGTTTAGAAGGTTTAGCCGGGTAAAGGCTTTGAAGACGATAACGAGGCAGTGTTCTCTTCATTCAACGAAGAAGATGTCTGTGCAGAATAGTTAACAAGGCGACTCCAGGCCAACGGAGAACTAGAAATTACTGAAGATTGAGGCACTTCTGCTCCGATTAGGGGATTGTAATTGGTCGTCGAGCAAGCTGCAAACGTCGTTGACAGCTTCTGCATCTAACAGGAAGACCAGCAGAATCGTCTTGCTGTACGAAAAGGGGGACGTGCACGACGTTGGCAACTATCGCCCTATCTGCCTGATGTAAGTAGTCTTTGCTATTTCGAGTCTAAGGAGTGAAAGTGCCTGCTTGTCGATAGAGTTGAGGATCGTGCTGTGGGGCATTAGGAGTGTTGCCTATCAACTATAGTTGTGCTCTCGAATTTTTTTCGATTATTCCAACAGTTTCGAATGCTCACAACTTTCAAATATTCGAATTCGAATATATTCGAAGAAGGTGGTTTTCCTGATTGCTCGAATTCTAGTACGTTCGAAAAACATCTTTTTTGAATACTCGAATAGTGCTGACGTAGTGACAATTGTATGTGCAAGTGGCTCACGCTTACCTGTTTCCGATGATAGTCTGCGGTCCTGCGATTTCTTCGCCTTTGGCTGTTTGTGGTTCCAGACACGCAGAGCAGTGATAGTATTCTGCAGATGGAAAGGTGTTGTAACAACTATTCGCCTCACATTACGTCCTCGGTGGGGCTTTCCTTTCGCGCAGGAAGAACGCCGATCCACCAGGAGGTTGTGTTTGTGGATGCTTCAGGCTCGAAAACCCTTCAGAAGCTTGAAAGTGCCTTATCCTTGAGGACATTCTAATTTTCGCCACAGGCTTGTACACAAGGACAAGGTAAAACTCGTGTACCAAGTGCTGTTAGTAGAATTATGTTCGCCAAATGTTGATTGTGTGG
>OX377206.1:63953987-64068423 GCA_947396885.1 Heligmosomoides polygyrus polygyrus | reverse complement strand
GTCAAAGAAATGGTGGCCGCTGCTAAAGCCGCGCACTACGCTGATGTGAGCGAAAAACTAGAAACGCGCGATGGTGAGTGTTATCTTTACCGACTTGCGAAAGCTCGCTGTCGCCAAGCCGAAGACATCGAGAAGTTATTTGGCATTAACGACGACAACGGACGTCTTCTGATGGATCGTAAGAGGGCTGTGAAGCGATGGCACGACTACTTCGAGGAAGTCTCGAATGTTGAGTTTGACCATCGTGCTATTTCTTTTGCATCTCCTGTATACGGTCCCGTTCAGAAGATCACAGTGAGCGAAACAAGCAGCTCTGAAGAAGATGAAGTCAGGCAAAGCCACTGGTCCCGATGATCTACCAGCCGATCTGTGGAAGTCGAAGGGCTGGTGCCCTGCTGACTGGCTGACAGAGTTTTTCAATTAGGTTGTTGCTGAGAAGAAAGCGCCCGAGAGCTGGCAGCAAAGCACGACCATCCAGATTTGGAAGAAGAAGGGCAGTCCTGCGGACTGCGCTAGTTACCGTCCAAATTCGCCTACTTTCGCACACCATGAAAATCTTTGAGCGCATTGTCGATGGACGTATCCGGGATGTCGTCCAGCTTTCCACGAATCAGTGTGGTTTCGTCTCTGGCTGTGGCACTGTTGATGCCATTCACGCTGTTCGCCTTTTGCTAGAGAAGCAACGCGAGAAACAGAAACCGGTGCATTTTGCCTTCCTGGACTTGGAGAAGATCTATTCTCTGTTAAGATCAATGGTACTGAGCTCTCACGAGTTCATCTTTCAAGTATCTCGGATCAACAGTCACGTCCGATGGCAGTCTAAAGTTGGATGTGAACGCGCGCGTGAGTGCAGCCTGGTCCAAATGGCGCTCACTGACTGGGGTGCTTTGCGACAGGACAATACCTGAGCACCTCAACTTGAAGGTTTATAGAACAGTCGTCTGCCCAGTAGCGACGTGCGGTGCTGAGTTCTGGCCCGTGACGAAGGAACTTGAAAGCCGCCTCAGTGTAATGGAGACGAAAATGCTACAGTGGACGGCTGGTGTTACGCGTTTGGACCGCGTTTGCAACGACGCCATACGACAGAGGTTCGGTGTTACCCCGATAGCCGAGAAGCTGCGCGAAGGTCGTCTTCGATGGTACTGCCATGTCCTTCGCGCTAACGACGACACCGTCCGTAAGATTGGCCTGAACCTTGAGGTCCCTGGAAAGCGGCCCAGGGGACGACCGAAGCAACGTTGGCTAGATGCGTTGCACTTGGACTCAAAGATGGCTGGTGTGCACCCTGATCAAGCGCTTGATCGGGAGAACTGGCGCCACCACACCAGAAGAGCGGACCCCGCCACCAAGCGGGACAGACGCTAATGAAAATAATAATAATAATAATGATGATGATGATATATATATATATATATATATATATATATATATAACACTTGTCACCTGTCGTCCCGTTGATCATCGACTTGCTCGAGCGGGTGCCAGCAGCGTCTCCATTCGTCCCTGTCGCGTGCCAGGGTGGTCCAATGGATCCTCCTCGCTCGAGAGACACGAAGAGCGTCATATCGGTCGTTCAGGGCTTTCAGAAGTCCGACCAACGCGTTGGTGGGCGTCCTGGTGTTCTTTTGACATCCCGCGGAATCCAATCTGTGACGGCTCTCGTCCAGCGGGTGTCTGCGAATCGCATTACGTGGCCGGCCCACCTAATTTTCGACGACTTGCCCATGCGATAGCGTCTCTGATCTTCGAACGTCGGCGAAGCTCGGAACTCCGGAGGCCTTCTCTCACTTGCGTGAATCGTGTCACTCCGAGCATCGTCCTCTCGATTCCACGCTGCGCGACGCTGATTGCGTGTTCATCCTGCTTTCGTATAACCCAGGTCTCTGAGGCGTATGTTAGGGCAGAAAGAACAGTGGAGTCGAATAGGTGGGCACGGAGTCGGACGTTCTTCGTCTTCTTCACGACTTCTTCGACGCTCTTGAAAGCTTCCCAAGCCGCTCGTTTACTCCTGCTCAGCTCTGGTGATAGGTCGTTGGTCATGTTGACTTCGCGACCCAAATACACATAGCTGGAGCATTCGGAGATGTTCGTTCCGTTGAGCGAGAATGGGGCATCAGAAACCCATCCGTTCTTCATGAACATAGTCTTCGTAAGATTCAACTGCAGTCCAACGCTTCCACATACACGATCGAAGTCGGCCAGCATTCGTTCCGCCTGACTGATGCTCGGTGTTATGAGCACGATGTCGTCAGCGAAGCGAAGATGGTACAGTTGCCGGCCGTCGACCTTCACTCCCATGTCTTCCCACTCTAGTTCGCGCATGACGTGTTCGAGGGTGGCGCTGAAGAGCTTCGGGGATATGGTATCCCCTTGTCGAACCCCTCTCTTCACGTCAATGACGATGTCGTTGTAGAATGGTGAGATCTTGGTCGTGAATCCACTGTACAGCTCTCGAAGGACTCTGATGCACTGAGTAGGAACGCCCTGGGTGAGCAGGGCTTCCATGACCGCTTCAGTCTCGACGGAGTCGAATGCCTTCTTCAGGTCAATGAACGTAAGTCACAGCGGCAGCTTGTACTCTCGCGACACTTCGATGAGCTTCGTAATGGTGTGTGTGGTCGATCGTGCTGAATCCTCTCCGAAATCCTGCTTGTTCGCATGGCTGTGCTCCGTCCAGCGTTCTACTAATCCTATTCAGGATGACTAGAGTGAACAGCTTGTAGACTACGGACAACAGGCAGATCGGGCGATAGTTGCCAATGTCGCGCACGTCTCCCTTCTTGTACAGCAAAACGGTCTTGCTGGTCTTCCACTGAGATGGAACCTTGCATTCGGACAGGTAGCGTGTGAAGAGCCGCGCCAAGGTGTTGATGAGCGCTAGCGGGAGGTTCTTCAGGTGTTCAGCTCTGATCCTGTCAGGACCGGTTTCTTCACCGACGAGATGGCGTGTCGGATTTCGGAAGAGAGAACAGAGGGGACGACGTATCCATCCTGCGGAAGATGCCGTGGGGGCAGGTGGACGTGGCTATCGAAGAGATCGGAGTAGAAGTCGTGGATGACTTTCTCCATGGTCCTTCCGGAAGAGGTGATGGTTCCGTCAGGACGTCGGAGAGCGGTCATCTTGGTCTTGAAGTTGGCGAAGTTCCGGCGGGCATTGCGGATGCTCAGCCCTGCCTCTGCTGCTTCAGCCAACACTTCCGCCCTTCTCTCCTTCAGATCTTCCTTTATCGCCGCTCTGCATAGCTTTGCAAGCTCGGACGTCAGTTGGTAGTTGCCTGACGCTCGTCCTGCTCCACGCTGGCGTATCAGCTCGAGAGTTTCCGGAGACAGGCGTCTCTTGGTGGTCTTCAAGCTCTCGGCTCCCTTAGCACTATCGTGGAGATGGTGCACGAAGCGATCGTATTCCTCGTCGACGTTGTCCATGACGGCATCTTCCCAAAGGCCGACAAGAGAGGTGTAGAGATCCCAGTGATGGTCGTTCTGGGACTCCTCTTCTTGAACTTTGCGGCCTTCTCTCCTTGACGCGAAAAGCGGAACCTCGCGCGAAGGAGCGGTGGTCCGATCCCGTGTAGAACTTGGGGACAACGGAGACGTTGGTCAGGCAATACTTGCGATTGAAGATGGTGTGGTCGATTTCGTTGTGGAACTAGCCACCGGGGATTCCCAGGTCCATCGTAAGGAAGGAGGCTTCTGGAACTGTAAGTTTCCATGGATGGTCTTGGTCGACATGATAAACTCAGACAGCCTTTCACCTTGCTCGTTCCACTCCAAACCGTGGGTTCCGATGTGAAGTTCTTCCGGCGACCTTCGTGGCCCGATCTTGGCGTTGAAGTCGCCGACGATCACCTTGTAGAAGGTGTGATCTTCCTTATAGAACTTCTCCAGCTCCACGTAGAAGGCCTTGACGTCTTCGTCGTCGTAGTCGGATGTTGGGGCATACGCGACGAACACAGTCAAGGCTGGCACGGAGCCACATCGCTTCAGTCGCAGACGTCCGATTCGGCTTGTCAGAGACTCGTACGAATCGACGTTCATGGCCAAGTGCTTGTTGACGAGGACACCAACGCCGCCTACTCCCCTGCTGTCGCATGTTCCGAGGAACAGTTCTTCTCCGGAGTCGTAGGCGGCGTGGAGGGGGTGGTGTCTTCTCGTCTCGGTCAGTCCGATGACGTCGTACTTGATCTCCCTGGCTTGCATCATCAGGTCCTCGACGGATGCTTCCGACGCAAGCGTGCGGGCGTTGTAAGTACAGATCGTCATCCTAGTCCTTCTCAGTTTGCGCAGCCTGGTTAGGCCCTGAGATTTTAGCAGCCTCTCCGTACTCGTCCTTCCCATCGCTGCAGAAATGGGGGCTCTTTCGGGGTCAGGGGAATGAGGCCCTTTAGTGCTGCTGTGTTTGACTGGAATACAACACGGGTAGCTAGTCAGGCTCTGTCGTGCGGGCGGGGTACTCCGGGCAGCCAGTCAGACTGCCCGAAGGGACGGGGCGAGACTTAAGGCGGCCTCGAATCGCCTTACATGTACTCCCAGTCTACCGAGTGCAAGCTTTTGGCCGAGCCGACACAGTTACAATCCGCACAGTCACGGACACATCCACGCACACTGTGCACGAACATGCCGCTCCCACGCACAAGGACCGCATCGACCCGACACAGCAGGAGCAAGGAGTCCATGTAGGTGTCGCCTTTTTCGTCTCGCTTTATAGGATGCGGTTATGCACATTCATGTGACAAAGTAATTACGATTCTAACAGCTCAAACGTTTCTGAACATACAATCCAAAAGTCTGTGAACGCTTGCATCGGTTGTGATCGAACGCAATATCCACGACATCCTCGTAGCAGTGGTTTATCAGCAATTTCTTGTGATATCGGAATCGTCCGACCGCTCAAGTCAGCCCTGTTGTCTCACGTCCTTCTTAAAAGCGATGTTCTACATTTTGCTTGGCTCCACTTGGTTATTTATTTGCGGACGTTGATAGAATCTACGTGTTAAGGGAAGCATACAACAACTCAGAAACATCAGCACCGTCGAAATAAGAAAACAGACAACAGACAAACGAGACTTGTTTGAATGCGATGGCGTAGGAGACGTTAGACGTCCCAAATACAGGGACGTGATATCAACTGCCAACAGCAAATAAAACAACGTTTCGAACGATCCAAGCAGTACAACAAAATGTGAGGAGACAATAATGAAGTCCTAAAACCTCCGCACACATCAATTTCTTGGTCTGAGTTTTAAACTGGTTTAGCGAAAGGCTCAATATTTTCTGATTAAAGACCCTGTTGAGCTTTGAAACAACCCTGTCGTAGAAAAAACTAGACCTGACCTTCGTTCTTGATAATGGAACCTTAAGCGCAAGAGTTTTGGTTTTCTGATCTGATTAAGATTATACGTATTTGACCTACTTTCGCTATTAGATTTCTTTCGCGGCAGTAAAGGCATTCGAGTCGAAAGCTCAAAGGTGAGTAATAAAAACTGTGTTCATTGGCACAAACTTCTGTTGAGCTTATATCGCAATATTTGCTAGCTCTGCTTCGGTTTTCTAGCCTTCTGTGCATGAAATGATTTGTTTAAAGAAAAGGACTGATTATTCTACCAGCAGTTTTCGATTGCTGAAAAAAAACATTTTGCCTGAAAAGGAAGTGACAATTTCTTGACTTGTCCAGCAAGACGTTTCCAAGCGGGAGATGGAACCTCTTCTCGACTGCGCAATATCAAAAACTGCTGAAAGAATGACTTCCTCCGCTTGCCACTTACTGTAGTCCGCTGTTCTCTCATCACTGACCAGACTCCGCACGAAAGTGACGTACGGAGTCTGGTCAGTGATGAGAGAACAGCAAAATGTCGTCGGGGATCTTAATTGTCAAAAGAGGATGTTCAGTGAATAAGTTTAGCATCAAAGGAAACCAGAGAAGCCAGAGTACGGCATGAGAGTTAAGAAACTACAGAGAAACGAGACTTGTTTGAATGCGATGGCGTAGGAGACGTTAGACGTCCCAAATACAGGGACGTGATATCAACTGCCATTAGTGATCAACAGGGATGTGCGGAAATTTTTCTGGAAAAAGCGGAAGGCGAAAGACGGAACGGAAACGCTCAAAAATGGCCGGAAACCGGAATACGAAACGCGGAAACGGAAATGACCCATTTTCGCCATTTTTTCTGAAGTGCATCTGAAACGGCGTCAGAAGTGGCTTCCTATTGCACTTTTTCTTGCTCAGAACTTTGCGAGCAGCGAAATCTTCAACAGATTAATGCTCATCCTCGTCATAACATAAAATAGCGAAGCATGAATTTATAATATTGTTACAATAACATTTTAGCTATGGCTAGAGCAGTAAACAAAACAAATTCAGTGTCTTATCTCACTATTCCTCACTATTTCAGCATGCAGTCTCACCGCTGTTTCCATATCTAGTTCCTGCGAATGAAGTATAAAACTAGAGCAGCCAAATAGATTATTTTGCGACCTGAAAAGAGATTCCTCTCATTTTTAGAAACCTGTGGCATCACGAACGACGTGGTAACTGCACAGATGTCTGCATACTCAACATTAGCAGTTACATTGTAATCACCAAAAGTAGTACTCAGAATTCATTTTGGGATCTAAGATGGAGAACCTCCAAAATTGAATTTATACCTTTCATCAGGCATAGTGGTGTAATCTTGGAGCAGACAAGCGCATGACACAACCTCCACTGAACCCTTTGCTTCATGATGCTGCGCTATATGCTTACAAAGTTTTTGTAGCTGTTTGTAACTAGTGCGAAAAATTGAATAATCATTCAAATGTGGAGTGCATTTTCCTAACATACAATGCAGGCATAGCCTTTGCTGGCACATTAGTTTTGCCCTGTACTCAGCCGTTGCCATTCTAAGTGCTTTTTTTGATAGTCTATTAGGGGGGGGGGGGGGGCAAAAGTAATGAGACACTCCATGCCGTGTCCACATATCTCGTGGCTGGAGTCCAGTTTTGTGCTTATCGTATTTGTATGATTGCATGCTACTTACTGAAGCCCATCTGAGAAGTTACCACTTCCGCCCTTTCCAGAAGCATGCCAAAAACCCCAGCCTGTCTCATGCCGAAACCCCGGTCTGACGAGTCGACCTGTGTCGCGCAAATCTCCCCAATTCCCAACCCCGAGCAGCCTGGGCTCAATATTCACGCAAGATGAGAAGTACGTCTTCTACCTTAACCCTGCCAAGCAGCGAGTCTGGGTGAGGCCTGGTGAATTGTTACCGACCTTCGTTCGGCAAGATGTTCACGGCGAGAAGCATCTTTGGAGCTTTTGGGTCTGCGCCCATGGATCGGTTTACCGGAGGCTGTTTCCCAAGAGCACCGCGATGAACTCCAAGGCCATGATGAACGAAATAGAGGAGATGGGCCGGCGACTCGCTCTTATTCATTCGCAGCGCTTCAAGAAGGTTCTCCTCTTCGACAAAGCCGCACCCCATCGGGAACAAGTAAGCACGGATACGCTTGGCCAGCTGGGCTACGTTCACATGCCTCACCCACGGTATTCGCTGGACATCTCTCCATGCAACTACCACTACTACTTGAGCCTACAGGACTTCCTAGTCGGAAGGGTCACAAGAACCCAAGCAGTCCTTGACAACCATATCGAGCAGTTGATCAACACCAGGCTCAAGCAGTTCTGTAAGGATGGGATCAGGAAGTTGACTGAGCGATGGTAGCAAGGTCATTGCCCTTAATGGCAAATACATTCCTCAGCATCGTTGAGTTGTAATTGAGTTATAAGGAGATAAAGATTTTTTTCATTTTGTCTCATTACTTTTGCCCCCCCCCCCTAATAACTTTAAGAACATTAATAATGGAGTTGTCGAACAGATTGCTCTAACAATTATACGAAGGAGAACTCTTTTTAATTTATTGTGTTCAACAGAAAACTAGTGTTTAACAATGCCCATTTCCGTTTCCGCCTTCCGGTCAAAAAAGAGGCGAAACACGGAACGGAAGAGCTCAAAACGGCCGGAAACCGGAATTCGGAACGCGGAAACGGAAATTCCGCACATCCCTGGTGACCAAACACGTTGAAGAGCGCGTTGCGATCTGGAGATGCCGCTTGCAGAACCGACCTTGTCTTAAACATCTAAGGAAGTATGAACTACAGGCGTTACCTGGAGATCGTCAGCAAAGTGCCAGTGCCAGGCTACTATAAGCTCGAATAATTTTTGTCACAAAGTGGATCTTCCGAAAGGATAATGGTCGTAAACATGCTTCAAAGGAAGCAAAACAGTGGGCAAATACGGGGCCAATCTAATGAATTGGCCTTACCACTCATGCCGACGACCACCTATGTGAACACACTGCTAGAGCAGCAGCAAACCTTTCGGCATGAAATAACGACGAAACGTTCGAGCACCTAAAGCGAAAATAAGAAGAAATCGGATCCGACGCAATCATCAACCTGCTGGAGTCCATGCCGAGACGATGTAAAGCAGTAATCAAACCTAAATGCTACGCAAGTCGATAATAGTAGACCACAGTCATTCTTAGGATTATTTGCTTGACTTTAGTGGTGAACTAGATTTCCGAGCGTTGTAAAGGCATAACGACATTAACCTCTTTGCATTATTTGAGATACGTGACGGATTAAGATATTGTATTGATACGTGATCTGACACTTGAGCCCAAAATATTGTATTCCACATCATTTCATAACAACAACAACAACGAGCCATTCGAAATGAGTACCGTTAGCGCCTTCACCAATTTGTTGATACATAGTTCCAGAAACGGAAAGAAAAAGGAAAGAAGGAAAGCGGAACGTAGTAGGGTATGTTGCAATAATAACGGTAAGGATTTGCAGCAATCCAATCTCGTGAACTGTCTCTAAGACCTGCTTTTCTCTGTCGATGGCTTTTTCTTTCATATTCTGACGATTAGCCGTGAGGCCTTATGGTCACCTTACGGCGGCATGGTGCTCCTGAATTGCTTAATGAGTGGAGTGGGTACGAATACTTTACTCTTACCTCTACGAATACAAATCCAGCCGCGACAGCGGTCGCGCGAGGCGGCGAGGACGTAGCTCCTGTAGTGGAATTGAGGACCGGGTTACTGTAGATCCTAGATGGGAAGGCAGGTAGCCGTAGGACAGCTGGGGCTGGATCTAATCCGGTACGAGCAAACCTCTCGACCCGCCGTATAACAGCTGGCCGCTACCCAACATCTCCCGATTCGAAACCATAAGCAGATGGGGGCCTACAGTACCATGTAGCCGTTAAGCTGAGAGTCCCGCCTCCGGATTTGAGAGGGAGGTTAGTAGTGGGTGTTAGCCCGGCTTGCCAGGCTGTTGGATATTTTACCTCCTCCTGTCCTTTCTTGTGCCATATTTAATTGTTAATAAAAGTATGTAGGACTTCCTGAGTTTTGTTCTGTAGTTATGAACTAATCCTATACCTACAGCTAATGTCCTAGAACGTCCCCACTGCTACACTAAAATAAATCAATGGGAGTTCGATGATATTGCATGGAGGTCTCGGACGAACTTTTCGTAGTCCAGCTTATTACATGGAGGTCCCACTCGAACTTTTTCATAGTCCAGAACGTAATATCGAAGTTCCAACTTGTTCATTTTTAAATTTTTACCACTATTGTTTAATCTTTCCTCACTTTTGCATGTTAGGGTTGTAGAAATAGATCGTTTCTAAGACTGAACATTTCAATTAAATAATTTTCTTATCCCCACTTTTGCTTGTTAAGTTTGTACCAACTGATAATTTTTACAGCTTCGCATTGCATCAACTCTAGTAGTGTTCATTGCTGGGTAGAATTCTAGCGGTTTAAACCGCTTTAAGAAATTTTTAAGTAGTAATTGAAATTTCTCTCCACAACATTAACTTCCTTCCCATAATTTAGATAGGAAAATTTTTTCAGATCTATATCATAGTTTGCCTGACGCTAGTCGTCGTTTAGAAAACTCACCGCCCTACTCTGTTTGAATACTCCTAGTTCCTTCTCGGATAAGAAAGGAAACAACCTAAAATAGCAAATCTGAATCCTTTCTCGGTAATGAAAAGGAACACGCTAAAGACAAAAAGAAGTGCACTAGAGCTATGAATCAGAGAATAAACGTATGTACGTAGTCATTGCGCCACAAATCTGTCAAGCAAGCGCCGGCATATTGCAAAAGCACCACGAAAAATAAAAGGCAAAGACACTAAAATATGATACTGGAATACATCTGATAAAACACTTCTACTCTCGATTGTCCTCATTTGCCTTCCACTCTTCACAGGGATACTTATAACCTTAAGAGCCAGGTACATAAGTACTCTCAACATCATCAACCAAGAAAGTCAGATCTCAACAACCAAACCTACCAACGACAAAGCAATACCCAAACCAACCGTTACGTTTACCGTTTATTTTCTTGTTTTAATTGCAACAGAATTTTCACTGTTTTCTTCTTTAAGGAAACCTACCTCTAATATTACAACTATGAGATGAGCTCTCAGCTAGAGAAGGCGGAGTAACAAGCCCTTCTAGAAACTTTTGATACACTAACACTTACTGATAAAATCAAGGCCTTGGAAAAAGAAGTACACCAACTCCGAAAATCCTGTACCAAACTAAGCACCAAAAACAACAGTTTTGAGCAAATATCCAAAAGAAAAAGGAAAAATTTTGCACATACACTTTCCCCAAACATTCTATTACTATGCACGGATCAACACCCAGCTGACACCTTTTGCCACACCTAATTATAAAATAAAACCCTGTTTCACCAAAAACTGCTCACCATCGCCAGTCTTTCCAGTAAATATTTATCATACCCCGGCAAACTATTTTAATAACTTTATGGAACCACCTCGTAGATACTTCCTTCCTGCTTTTGCTAACCAATATCCCCTAAACAATAGACAGCCTCAAATAAATTTCCTCTCATCAGCGACGCACCCTCATCTTATAAATACTGGCGCCCGATTTCGCACCAAAGGAAATACAAGGAGGGTAAGTGGATATGCAATACGGTACGGTAACCACATATAGAGAAGTTTTACCTGTTTGAAATTAACACCTGGCCAAACAGGTACCCAATCTTTTTGCGAAAAAGTGTCTATATCGTAGCCTTAATTTTGACCAGCCATGATAAGCAGATAATTATCTACAGCGAGCCCTTACCGACATTTTGCGCCTGCCTGAATGCATCAGGGAAGTAAATGAATGCGGATCGCCTCACATCGGCGTAATCTTTGCGAATATCCCTATTTTGAGTACCTATTACTCAAACCTCTTTATATTTAGGCTGCGCATCTAAGTACCCGTTGCACAAGTTTACATTAAAGCGCATACTACGATGACGCAACAAAACCAACGGCAACAAGAATTGGCAGCGATCAATAGATTTGGCTAATACCACTATGGTACGAATACGACTCTTAAAGTGCGATGTCATTTTCACATTACTTAACCGCCGTTTATGGAAGGCTCACTAAATTCACATCAGGTTATCCCTCACATATAGCACTGAGTATGATACCGAGCGACAACGTCGTTCCCTTCTCATCAAGCAAAGGAGACTGCTCCTGCTACGTCATTCAAAACATAGGCTTTAAAACGAGAAATGCGAAACTCTCACTCATGAATCAACCGAAAAGGAAAACAGCTTTTGTACAAACCAGTTGTTGTTCAAAGTACCAACCTTACACCCCAATTTGGTTGTTCCAGAGGATTCCTACATCAAGAACGACGACAAAACACCGGAAACTAGTTAGCTGTTTTCTTTGATCTAGAACTTGACAAACAACGAAAAGTGTTGCATTCTTCACCTGAGTCCTACATCAGCTCTTTCCAACAAGGGAAGTCTCTTTTGCAAAATGTTCCTAATGTTTCCAGCTCGTCAGTCTATAGGTCTATAGAGCCACTGTGTAAGAACGCAGATGAGAATACTCCATTAAACAAACCATTCAGTAAATCAATGACAACGCATCATAGAGACGTGCTCACTACAAAAGTTAGTCGCAGTCAAATCTACGCATTACTTTGGAACAAATTTGTCGAATATTGTAATTGTCGAAATTGTCGAATATGCCCTCAAACACTCATATACGCGTTGTTGCTTTCCCTAGCCATTTCTTCGTTTTCACTTTATGCTATGCGCAACATTGTTTACCTACTGTTAAAGGAGCGATTTTTTTAAGATACCCTAATTCTATACATTTATTTACTTTTTCTCTCTCGCTTCTAGTAGTGATACACGCACACAACCTTTAGAACACTCATTTTGCTCCAATCGATTTACAACTTTTTTCAGGTCTTCCTCCGTGGAGGCGCTTACAAGGGAACTGTCTGAACGGTACGCCGGAACGCAAGAACATGTAGTAAAGGGAGAATCTCCGTCCTCCAAATAGTAACGGAACACGTTTTTTTGCCGAATCCTTGAGGCAAATAAGTAGGAGGGTGCATTGGTTAAGGATCCGCAGAGCGAGCTTACCACGGCGGCGCAAGGGTCTGGCGCCGTGTAGTGATGACACTGTGGTAGAGGCGCTGCTCCGTGATCGTGACGTCGAGGGTTCGGTTCCCATACTACGTCGCATTTTTGCACTTTTACCATAGTATCGGATTTCCACAGAGATTTCCATATCTGAACTTGTCATTGGAGTTTACTACGGTAACATGTTTTCACTACTTATTCCTTGTAGACATCTAGCAATGCACCAGCGATGTCCGAAATATGCAAAATACGATTATATATGGAGCTTTCACATCAATATGGGTAATTTTATGCAGGAACAACGGCATGAAACAGCGGCAGAAAGCCAGAAAAATGCTTCATATGCAATTTACTAGTGTCGGAAGGTGAGTGCCACCACAGCGTATTAACAGTGTGGGAGGGGACCTCATGATCTTCAACTTGATCTACCACCACCTTGATCAATGTTGTCGTCTCCGTTATGCTTACGAAGTCGCGCGGTCATAATAAGCTGCTGCTCTTTCATCTCTACAATGTCTGCTAACCCATCGAGTGGTTATTCACCTACTGACACTGATATGTGGATATCCATTGGATGGTGTTCCTTCGAGAAACGAGATGAAGCTATCGGAAAGGATAGCAGGTATCCAACAGGAGTTCGAACTGCGACAACTGGAAATCGACGAAATGGGGAAGTTGGAGGTAGTGAAGGAAGAGGACCACGAGTTTCAAATAGAAAAGGATTGTGCCGAAGGACAAACCGTTTCGGAGGAAAATGTCTGGCTATACTAGAACTGTTATCTTACACTAGGTTGACAACCGGGGAAAATGGAACTGTATCGTTACTCTAGGTTTGGACTGCAGCAAGGTACCACTCGGCAGGAGTTGTTTAGCAATTTTAAAGCAGAGAAACTTCTAGAAGAGATGAAACCGTAGCCTTCATACGTTGATCATACTGTGAGCGGTCTTACTGTTTTATGCACGTTGTGCCTTTGATCATTCGTGTTGAAGTTATTTCATAAATGTTTCATGTAAAATCGTATTTTGCATATTTCGGACATTGCTGATGCATCCCGAGAGATTGACGAGGAATAAGTAGCGAAAACATCTTAGTACAGCAAATTCCAAGGAAAAGTTCAGATATGGAAATATCTGTAGAAATCCGTACTATGGTAAAAGTGCAAAAATGCGATGTAGTACGGGAACCGAACCCTCGACGTCACGATCACGGAGCAGCGCCTCTACCACAACGTCATCAGTACACGGCGCCAGACCCTTGCGCCGCCGTGGTAAGCTCGCTCTGCGGATCCTTAACCATTACACCCTCCTACTTGTTTGCCTCAAGGATTCGGCAAAAACAAAACGTGTTTCGTCACTATTTGGAGGACTTAAATTCTCCCTTAGTACATGTTCTTGCGTTCCGGCGTACCGTTCAGACAGTTCCCTTCCTGTTTAACTCGCGTAGCTTTGCAAACAAAGTACATCACCTCCACCTATTCTTGTCTGTCTACGAACCAGACCTACTTTTTGTAACTGAAACGTGGCTTACAGACAAGATACTAGATCCTGAGATCCTCGCAAACCTTCCGTACCGAGTCTTCAGAGCAGACCGTGGGAGTCGAAAGGGTGGCGGTGTATGCCGCCTTGCCAAAATTTCGATTACCCTAACTGCTGCTCACGTTCCCGCCTGCCTTAAATCGGACATTCTCTGCTTAGATGCATTCGATATAACTTGCTCCTTAGCGTTTATGGTTATCCTAGTATATCGCCCACCCAACTCGAATGCAAACGAAGATGATGCCCTCATTGATGCAATGTTAGAACTATGCATTGCGAACCGGCATATAATTATTCTTGGTGACTTTAAGCTTGACATCAACTGGGTTACCAGGTGTGGGCACAAGAGCGGATACTCAGGAAAATTTATAGAATTCTTTGATTGCTGCAATTTGACACAAGTGTTGAAAGCGACTAGAGGTGATGCAATTCTTGATATAATCTTAACCTCGTCGCCTATCGTTGAAAATATTTTCATCCTTCCTCCGTTTTCATCCGCTGATCATAACATAATTGGGTTTGATGTTTATATGCCTTTGATCAAACAGCGTGAATTTCCTCTACCGAACTTTAGGAAAGCTTATTATGTCAGCCTGACGTCGTACTTCAATTCCATAGATTGGTGGAAAGTTTTTGATGGATATAAAAACACAGATGATTTGTACAAAAGATTTTGTAAAGTAGTATATCATGGGTTATCTCTTCATGTTCCCTTTGACTCAGCAAAAGCACCAGTTCTACACTACCCAAAACACATTTCGAACTTGATTGCACAGAAATTACGCCTTTTTCAAACGTTATTAAACCCAATTTCGCATCCGCACATAAGAAGATATGTCAAGAATTGGATCACCACTTGAAAAGGTTCCTAGCTTATAAAGAAAAAATGTCATCAAAAACGAGGAACAGCAAAGCTCTTTTTCTCTCATTCGATGTAAGCTGAAGTCGCACTCTGAGCTTCCAGTTCTTAAGGAAGATGATGGTGTTCTTTATAAACCGATCTCCAAAAGGCTGAAGCATAAGCTAAATTTTTTGCTTCTGTTTTCGTTTCGGATCCGGAGGAGACACTTGATGAGTCAGAAGGCATGTTTGTTTACGCGAGCGAATAATGATGAAATGGAGACTATAGTTGAATTTATTATGCACCGGTATGATGTGTTTAATGTAATGACGCGACTTAAGAGCTCAACTTCAGCATGTTTTGATGGAATTCCTCAAATTGTTTTCAAAAAATGCGCGCATTCGCTTTGCAAACCCTTAGCAATGATTTTTAATGTGTCTTTAATTTACAGTGAAGTTCACAAAATTTGGAAAAAGTCAATTATCACGGCTATTCCAAAAGCTCAAATATCAGCACTTGTGTCTTCCTTTCGATCCATAAGCATAAATCCTACCCCAATAAAGATAATGGAAAAGATTGTACGTGATAAAATTGTAGCATGGTTCACTAGAAACAAATCAATTCCATTTGAACAGCATGGATTTACTGAGGGAGCTTCTACAACTACACAACTTGCCGATTGCACCTTTTACTGGTGTCTTGCGCTGAATAGTGGAGACTCGGTAGATGTTATTTACATTGATTTTTAAAAGGCGTTTGTCTTGGCATTATAGGATCTTTGCTTCGGTGGATTCAATCTTATTTGCATGAAAGGCATATGAGGGTGAAAGTCGGATTCCTTTTGCTATGATTGTGGAAGTGGGGTTCCCCAGGGAGGTGTGCTGTCACCGGTTTTTTTTCTTGCATACACCTGCGATCTTCCTGCAGCTCTATCCACGCACCCTTATGTGAAGGTGCAGATGTATGACATAAAAATGTATGGGAGGTACAATTACAGCAATAAGGATGAGGTTTGTCAGGCCTTATCCCAGTCCATTAACAACATGGCAGTGTGCGCTAGCGCTTGGAACATTCCTGTAAATCCACCCAAAATTTCAGTTTTCCACATTGGAGAAGCGCCTAATGTGGAATTTAGCCTTAATAACTGTACGTTCAGGACAGTATCTGAGATTCGTGATCTAGGAATTTTTTTGGACAGTGGATTAGATTTCAATAATCACATTGATATAATAGTTAGGAAAGCTTTTTCTGTCCTTTTTCAATTTTCAGGAACCTTAAATGTAACGACAGCAGGATACTTATTAAACTGTATAGGTCATACGTCTTACCAATACTGGAGTACTGTTCTCAGATTTGGAGTCCTTCCACTAAAAAGTATATAGAAAAAATTGAAAAGGTTCAGAAAACCTTTACAAGATCTTGTTTAATCGTTGTGTATACTGTATTAATCCTATTACAGCATGTCCTAGGTATGAAGAACGACTAAAAATTTTCGGCCTCAATAGCCTACTGCACAGACGCGTTGTAAATGATCTAGTGTTCTGTTTCAAAATTCTAAAAGGCGAATCTAGACTTAAAGCTAGTAAGTATTGGACCTTCTTGAAAACACAAGGACGGCGTAATAGGTAATACTTTCGCTATCCTAAGATAAAGAAGAAATACCGAGAAAAAGTTTTCAATTCTCTGTTCTTTCGAGGAGCTCGTTGGTTACAATGTTACCATCTAGCCTATTAGAAGCACCAAAAGCAAATGTTTTTAGAAAAGAATTGAAAAGAATAGATTTGCTTCCAACACTGCATATACCACATATTGCCCAAGCAGAAGATTCTGTTATTCTTAGTTTTCCTTTTTCAAAAACTAGGAATTCTTTTGTTTTAGAATAACTTTTTTGAGCTTTTTTGTTTTCATTTTTCCTTGTCTTTTCCGTTTGTACTCCTTCTTTTCTAGTGTTCCTAATTTTTCTTGATGTCTAGAACTTCTCTACTTTGTTTCTGATTAGCCTGTGCTACCGCCCTACCCATGCAGCCTCTTCGATGGGTTCTGATGGAGTTGACGGATCTACTAAGTTGGTATCCGGAGCCGATATCTCCTACGACTTGCAGTGTTGGCGGGCCACTGCTCTTCTTCATCAGCTACCCATCATCCTTATAACGTTCTCTTACCCCCATTTTCAGAACTTTTTCCCTTCTACGTGACTTCTGCTGTTTGGGTAAGAGTTGCGCTCACATGAAAAATAACAGATAGTTAGGCTAGTTTTTTTATTTGTTATTTTTCACCATGTGTTTTCTAATGTGCTGTGTCCTTGTTAGATGTAATATTTTTGTGCGCACGACATTGTGCAAACAATAAATAAATAAATAAATAAATAAATAAATAAGTTCTTGACCACCTCTACGTTGTTTAGTAAACGGCGTTGTTTTTGGCTGAAATCTTAATGACGCGCTGGGCACCTAAGGTATTGATGTAAGCTAGCCTTTCTGATTGGAACGAACAAATTTGGAAAGAGTGGTACGTACACTTACACACTTTCGTGAGCATTGACTCCGGGGGACAACCTGCACTACACTTGTTAGCACTGCAGCGCTATCTAGAACTGGGAGTGGATGCAAAGATCGCGGCACGACGCAATCGATATGGGAGCATATCATTAGGCCTCGCTCGGGGTGAGCGGTGGTATAACAAAGGCCTAAGGCATATGTTATATTTGGGGGCGAGCGTTCTACCCCCTCGTCCCCCTGGTCCGCCCACCCCCCAACCCCTGGGCTTGCTCGAGAGTCCAGTAGCTGCATTACGAGATAGTGGAGACGCAGACATTTGCTACGCTCTGTTTAAAGGGCGGGGGTAAAACGCCACTCCGCCGTTATATTTCGGCGACAGCACCGGCGACAGTGTTGCGCGGGTTGTTACACACTGCGTAGCACCCGTCCAGCACGTCGCCAAAGTATAACATACGCCTATGGAAACTAACGCTCCTCAGCCTCACGGAGGCGAAGGTGTTGGCTGGACGGCTGGAGTCACGCGCATGAACTGCATCCGAAACGATGCCATTCGGAAGAAGTTCGGTGTGGCGGCGATGGCGGACAAGATGCGCGCAGCTCGCTTACAATGGTATGGCCGTTCTGCGTTGAAAAGAAGACAAGATAGACCTTCACTTAGAGGTAATAGGAACGAAGCAGCGCTGGTCTGATACGTTACACATGGACATGAAGGTTGCTGGTGTCCATTCCACGATCTAGTGCTGGATCGGGAAAGGTGGCGTCATGACACCAAAATAGCGGACCCCGCTACGAAACGAGACAGACGCTGAAGAAGAAGATCTTGAAAGTCCCATATGCAAGGTGGTTCTAAACCAATGCATAACATTTTTCAAGTAACACTAGCGGTCAAAAGGGTGATTCGAAAGAGTAATGGAAAGAAGCTGAGAAAAACGCCACTCACCATATACAACATATCGTATGTTACGGCGAATCAGATAAGTGACATGGGTGGACTGGAGTTGAGGTCTAGTGAGAAACTGAAATCAACTTGAGATAAACCGCGTGAGCGACGAATTATATGTGAGGCGCAACGAAGAATATACGCAATGGTTCAATTAACGAAAAAGATGAGGCGATCGTATAAATGCCTAGATGAAGGGAGAAACGAGGAGCACAGCGGAAGAACATCAAATCAGAAAATTATGACAAAAATCCACTGTTTCCCTACAACAGAACGGCAACTAAGTTGCTGTTAAAGAATTTAGGTAGCGGGCAAGGCAGCATGCGACTCTTTCCCACCAACATAAAACAATAAAGAATTCTTGTATTCGTATCATTATTAAGATAAATTTTCAAACATTACTAGCGCACAAATCGAAGTTTATGTAAAAATTTTCTGTAAATAGGAAGAAAGTGTTTAAATTCAGTAAACCCAGCTGACGAATAAGACGCGAGAGATCTCGCCACTCTAACACTTAGCGTACCTTACTGAATGTCCCAGGACTATCCTAATTAGGGGGCAGCGCTAAGGTTACGTTGCGTTCAGCATCCCACCGCACAACATCCACTCTCTGAGTTCGCATGGGTACCATAGTATCCTCTGGCAGTAGCCGATGCTTTGACACAAACTCAAAGGAGAGGGTGAAGAGGCGCATGGCCTTCTCCGACTATGATAGATACAATGTCGGGTTCGTTATGTTAGGTGTCTCCAAAACTGTAGAAGGCGGAGCGACGCGCTCGATTACCGTCTCCTGACCGGGTGCAGCGCCCGCCTTGGGCGTGATTTCACAATGCGCGCTTGTTTCTTTCCTATTAGTTCATATTGTAGCGTACTCAAAGATAACCCTTCATGATAAATGACAATGAATGCGAGGAATTTAAACAGCTGGAAAAAATGACGACCAGATGTCGCCTTCGAGATTTCAGAGACGAAATGGGAAAAGGAGGAACGCAACGAGTTTCTTCCTTTTCTACACTTCTTTAGCCTACGACAGCTTCATAGGTTTTGATCAGGCCATATCCTCTTTCCAACTTATCTTATTTGTCTTCTTCTGCTTGTCTTATGGCTTGTTAGTTGACTTCGGCCTTGCTAGCATATTGATGTGGCTAATTCAGTCTTTACTTCTTTTGATAAAGTGTATTATTAGGGGGGGGGGGGCAAAAGTAATGAGACACCCCATGCCGTGTCCATATATCTCGTGGCTGGAGTCTGGTTTCGTGCTTATCGTATTTCTATGTTTGTATGCTACTTAATGAAGCGCATCTGAAAAGTTACCACTTCCGCCCTTTCCAGAAGCATGCCAAAAACCCCAGCCTATCTCATGCCGAAACCCCAGTC
Source organism: Heligmosomoides polygyrus polygyrus (assembly GCA_947396885.1). NCBI lineage: Eukaryota > Metazoa > Nematoda > Chromadorea > Rhabditida > Heligmosomidae > Heligmosomoides > Heligmosomoides polygyrus. Next base: position 64,048,768 of record OX377206.1, on the reverse strand, counting down.
TGACGAGTCGACCTGTGTCGCGCAAATCTCCCCCAATTCCCAACCCCGAGCAGCCTGGGCTCAATATTCACGCATGATGAGAAGTACGTCTTCTACCTTAACCCTGCCAAGCAGCGAGTCTGGATGAGGCCTGGTGAATTGTTACCGACCTTCGTTCGGCGAGATGTTCACGGCGAGAAGCATCTTTGGAGCTTTTGGGTCTGCTCCCATGGTTCGGTTTACCGGAGGCTGTTTCACAAGAGCACCGCGATGAACTCCAAGGCCATGGTGAACGAAATAGAGGAGATGAGCCGGCGACTCGCTCTTATTCATTCGCAGCGCTTCAAGAAGGTTCTCCTCTTCGACAACGCCGCACCCCATCGGGAACAAGTAAGCACGGATAAGCTTGGCCAGCTGGGCTACGTTCACATGACTCACCCACCGTATTCGCTGGACATCTGTCCATGCAACTACCACTACTACTTGAGCCTACAGGACTTCCTGGTGGGAAGGGACACAAGAATCCAAGCAGTCCTTGACAACCATATCGAGCTGTTGATCAGCACCAGGCTCAAGCAGTTCTGGAAGGATGGGATCAGGAAGTTGGCTGAGCGATGGCAGCAAGGTCCTTGCCCTTAATGGCTAATACACTCCTCAGCATCGTTGAGTTGTAATTGAGTTATGAGGAGATAAAGATTTTTTTTCATGTTGTCTCATTACTTTTGGCCCCCCCCCCCTAATATAAGGCGAACAACTTCCCACCATAAGTCACTAAAATAATATGTATATGAAAACTAAAAGAGCAAAGAGAAAGAAGGGCAAAAGACGAATAAGGACCTCAAGCAGACCTACGACAGCTTCATAGGTTTTGATCAGGCCATATCCTCTTTCCAACTTATCTTATTTGTCTTCTTCTGCTTGTCTTATGGCTTGTTAGTTGACTTCGGCCTTGCTAGCATATTGATGTGGCTAATTCAGTCTTTACTTCTTTTGATAAAGTGTATTATAAGGCGAACAACTTCCCACCATAAGTCACTAAAATAATATGTATATGAAAACTAAAAGAGCAAAGAGAAAGAAGGGCAAAAGACGAATAAGGACCTCAAGCAGACCTACGACAGAAGATCTGCTACGCGGAGCATAGTCTCCTCTTTCATCCGTTGTACTTCGTCCAAAGCGGACTCAACAACCCGTCACGCTATCCTTATCGGGGGGGGGGGGGGGGAGGGAGGGGCGGTGGCGGGCGGGCGGCGGCACGCTACCGTAACCCAGGAAGACACCTAACGTATGAACCCGTCCAAAAGAGAGCGGAACACGGAACGGAACGGAAGGACTAAAACCGACTGAAAACCGGTATTCGGAGGACGAAGACGGAAATTCCATCCTGGGTGGCTAGCGTAGACACTAAAGTAATCAAACAGTCATTGAGAAGCTACCATAGATGAAATAGGAATTATAGGAATTATTATTGGATGAGGTTCGTACTTTATAAGAGGAGCGAAGCTTTATTCAGCACTTCTTGCAACTTCCCCGTAATGGCGGTGCGCAGCTCACAATGTAGCTTTTATTAATACAGCAATGCAAATATGATGAAAAAGTCGGGAAAACTTGAAATATCTGAAAGGAAAGATATATGGCACATCCTGAGATTTATTTTAAAAAACCACAAAATTTTTGGGTACAAAGCACAGCAATAGTACACTGCTGCTTAGAAGAAAACATGCTAACATGCTTAGAAGAAGCAAAAAAGGTAGACAGGTGATAACACAGAAACCATTCTTAAATGGAATGACAACGGAATTAGAATGATGCAATAGTTATGATACAGAAAGCATGGTAGCATGTCAGCGAAATGCTGCATTTGTTCAGAAATCTGATGGTGATAACTGGCGTAGCGTTCAGACTCTAACGAATCTGAACGAGCACGTACGCAGCACGGGTCCAACAATGGCTGATATCAAACATATATCTTCAACCAGACATTACTTTCTGATTCGAACGGCGCACGACACTAGGACTTTGTGGCGTTAGCTAACAAGCAGAAGAGAAATGCATGCATTACATTTCATTATATTATAGCTGCTGTGAAGTATTGCATCAATTTTTCGACGGTTTTCTGGAAGTACAGGAACGAACGGAGGGCAAGCATGAGAAAGCACCAACAGAAGAGTTAACGCGAGTTGAGCGAGGTCAATTTTTAACACGTAAGAACACACTCATACAGATTTCTAACATCCGTAATTGCCCGAGCATTTAGAGGCGAGCTCGGCACCACATGATCGATTCATGGTTAAAAGAGCACCACAAATGAGAAGCGGATAATTAGTAGAAGGCAATGAGCCATCACACACAGTCAGCCGGTCATCCATCACAGAGGGAATTACCGCTCCAGACGACGTGACCGATTCAGAAACATCGACTCCATATACAACGGCGCTCGTCGCGTTTCTTTTCATCATTATCTAGCTTCCAAGTAATTCTAATGCGCTACTCACCACGCCACTCTCTTGAATAAATTTGGCACGGTTATGCACACATCGACCTCTTCTTCCGAAGAGCGACGACAGCGAGGTCGACGACGGCAACAACGACGATTATGGTGTAAGGAAGGGAGAGCAAATACATCATAGAAATGACGGGATTTCTCACCTCGCCAAGTGCTTCGGAAGATCGTTGCTTTTTGGTGGAAAGCTGTGTGGACGAGGATCAGAATACGGCGAAGTTCGATGGCCACCTCTATTAAGGTTCGTTTTCTAAAGCAGTCAAACTAAAAGGAACCTTATGCAAAGCGCAAAGCAAGCTACTTCTTTCCACTATATTTTGCTTTTAACGTTTGTTCGGACGATTTCCCCTAATTTATTCTACAGCTCCTCGTTTGAAAAAAAACGGGGTGCAAGATCCATTAGAAGGTTACGCATCATATGTGGAGAAAATCTGGGTCAGATTGATCAGCGATGTGAGTACACGGGCACCCAAAGTCTTCATGAAGGCTCTATGTAGCTACAAATGCAGACTGCGAATTTCATGATCGTAGTAGATAAGCGAAACTCAGGAATAGATTCACACCGTAAGAAGGCCAAAGCAGGAAAAATGGATTTTTACGAGAATCTTTTTTGTTGGTCGCCCAGAGTAATTAGAGCAGGTCTGCATCGCCGTCGGTGCGTTTGCATGTGCATCCGTGTCAGGGATGGGCGAAATTTCTGTCTTCCGTTTCCTGTTTTCTGATTTTCTGGCCATTTTAGACAATTTTTTCTCTTTTCTGTTTTCTGGGAAAATGGCCGAAAATTGACCAAAAACAGAAAAAAGAGGCGCGAACAAAATTATGTCACAGAAATTCAATAAAATCAATTCAAAAAATATCATAGAATCATGAGTTTAACTCCAAAATAGTGTTTAAAAGTATTTTAAATGGCAATCACGTGGCGTTTCCGGATGTACTCATGCAATAATTGCGCTATGAATTGCGCTATACTCATGAACTATGTCGGTTTGTTTGCTTGAATGATTGTGTAAGTGCTGCTGACAAGTTCCTTCATAGGACATTTCTCGACTTTCGCAATTTGGCTTCGTATTCTTTTCGATATTAACATTAGTTTGGGCCATCTACAATTACTTAACGTTTTATATGAAAGCTGTAAAACTAGTATTCTGAGGACCATTTAATTATGTATTAACTAACCACTTCTCCTAGTGTTGCTGGAGACAGGACTATTCTCCACCTCCGATTCAAAAATTGAAAATTGTCGGCCGGTCATCCCCAATGATCGCTTCTTCCAGAGCCTTTGGTGAAGCTGCTTTTCTAACCCTTGACATTGACCAGCTTTTAGTTGTCAAAATTAGAGATAGAAAAGTTTTAATTAGCCTTGATTTCGCTAATGTATATTATAGTTGTACTCTCCCAAAAATTTTGAATAACCGAACATATTCGAATAGCGACGCATTTTTTCGAGCATTCGAATTCGAATACATTCAAAAATCGCGTTTTTTCGAGCACTCGAATTCGAATACATTCGAAAATCGGTTTTTTTCGAGCATTCGAGTTCGAATACATTCGAAAATCGCGTCTTTTCGAGCACTTGAATTCGAATACATTCAAAAATCGCGTCTTTTCGAGCACTTGAATTCGAATACATTAGAAAATCGGTTTTTTTCGAGCACTCGAATTCGAATACATTCGAAAATCGCGTCTTTTCGAGCACTTGAATTCGAATACATTCAAAAATCGCGTCTTTTCGAGCACTTGAATTCGAATACATTAGAAAATCGGTTTTTTTCGAGCACTCGAATTCGAATACATTCAAAAATCGTTTTTTTCGAGCATTCGAGTTCGAATAACATTCGAAAATCGCGTTTTTTCGGGCACTCGAATTCGAATACATTCAAAAATCGCGTTTTTTCGAGCATTCGAAATCGAATACATTCGAAAATCGCGTCTTTTCGAGCACTTGAATTCAAATACATTAGAAAATCGGTTTTTTTCGAGCACTCGAATTCGAATAGATTCGAAAATCGGTTTTTTTTCGAGCATTCGAGTTCGAATAACATTCGAAAATTGCGTTTTATCGGGCATTCGAATTCGAATACATTAGAAAATCGGTTTTTTTCGAGCACTCGAATTCGAATACATTCGAAAATCGCGTCTTTTCGAGCACTTGAATTCGAATACATTCAAAAATCGCGTCTTTTCGAGCACTTGAATTCGAATACATTAGAAAATCGGTTTTTTTTCGAGCACTCGAATTCGAATACATTCAAAAATCGTTTTTTTCGAGCATTCGAGTTCGAATAACATTCGAAAATCGCGTTTTTTCGGGCACTCGAATTCGAATACATTCAAAAATCGCGTTTTTTCGAGCATTCGAAATCGAATACATTCGAAAATCGCGTCTTTTCGAGCACTTGAATTCAAATACATTAGAAAATCGGTTTTTTTCGAGCACTCGAATTCGAATAGATTCGAAAATCGGTTTTTTTCGAGCATTCGAGTTCGAATAACATTCGAAAATTGCGTTTTATCGGGCATTCGAATTCGAATACATTCGAAAATCGCGTTTTTTCGAGCACTTGAATTCGAATACATTCAAAAATCGCGTTTTTTCGAGCATTCGAGTTCGAATAACATTCGAAAATCGCGTCTTTTCGAGCACTTGAATTCAAATACATTAGAAAATCGGTTTTTTTTCGAGCACTCGAATTCGAATAGATTCGAAAATCGCGTTTCTTCGAGCATTCGAATTCGAATACATTCGAAAATCGGTTTTTTTCGAACACTCGAATTCGAATACATTCGAAAATCGCGTCTTTTCGAGCACTAGAATTCGAATACATTCAAAAATCGCGTTTTTTCGAGCACTTGAATTCGAATACATTCAAAAATCGCGTTTTTTCGAGCACTTGAATTCGAATACATTCAAAAATCGCGTTTTTTCGAGCACTCGAATTCGAATACATTCAAAAATCGCGTTTTTTCGAGCACTTGAATTCGAATAGATTCGAAAATCGGTTTTTTTTCGAGCATTCGAGTTCGAATAACAATCGAAAATCGCGTCTTTTCGAGCACTTGAATTCAAATACATTAGAAAATCGGTTTTTTTCGAGCACTCGAATTCGAATAGATTCGAAAATCGGTTTTTTTTCGAGCATTCGAGTTCGAATAACATTCGAAAATCGCGTTTTTTCGGGCACTCGAAATCGAATACATTCGAAAATCGCGTCTTTTCGAGCACTTGAATTCAAATACATTAGAAAATCGGTTTTTTTTCGAGCACTCGAATTCGAATACATTCAAAAATCGCGTTTTTTCGAGCATTCGAAATCGAATACATTCGAAAATCGCGTCTTTTCGAGCACTTGAATTCAAATACATTCGAAAATCGGTTTTTTTCGAGCATTGGAGTTCGAATAACATTCAAAAATCGCGTTTTTTCGAGCATTCGAGTTCGAATAACATTCGAAAATCGCGTCTTTTCGAGCACTTGAATTCAAATACATTAGAAAATCGGTTTTTTTTCGAGCACTCGAATTCGAATAGATTCGAAAATCGCGTTTCTTCGAGCATTCAAATTCGAATACATTCGAAAATCGGTTTTTTTTCGAACACTCGAATTCGAATACATTCGAAAATCGCGTCTTTTCGAGCACTAGAATTCGAATACATTCAAAAATCGCGTTTTTTCGAGCACTTGAATTCGAATAGATTCGAAAATCGGTTTTTTTTTCGAGCATTCGAGTCCGAATAACATTCGAAAATCGCGTTTTTTCGGGCACTCGAAATCGAATACATTCGAAAATCGCGTCTTTTCGAGCACTTGAATTCAAATACATTAGAAAATCGGTTTTTTTCGAGCACTCGAATTCGAATACATTCAAAAATCGCGTTTTTTCGAGCATTCGAAATCGAATACATTCGAAAATCGCGTCTTTTCGAGCACTTGAATTCAAATACATTCGAAAATCGGTTTTTTTTCGAGCATTGGAGTTCGAATAACATTCAAAAATCGCGTTTTTTCGAGCATTCGAGTTCGAATAACATTCGAAAATCGCGTCTTTTCGAGCACTTGAATTCAAATACATTAGAAAATCGGTTTTTTTTCGAGCACTCGAATTCGAATAGATTCGAAAATCGCGTTTCTTCGAGCATTCGAGTTCGAATAACATTCGAAAATCGCGTTTTTTCGGGCACTCGAAATCGAATACATTCGAAAATCGCGTCTTTTCAAGCACTTGAATTCAAATACATTAGAAAATCGGTTTTTTTCGAGCACTCGAATTCGAATACATTCAAAAATCGCGTTTTTTCGAGCATTCGAAATCGAATACATTCGAAAATCGCGTTTCTTCGAGCATTCGAATTCGAATACATTCGAAAATCGGTTTTTTTTTCGAACACTCGAATTCGAATACATTCGAAAATCGCGTCTTTTCGAGCACTAGAATTCGAATACATTCAAAAATCGCGTTTTTTCGAGCACTTGAATTCGAATACATTCAAAAATCGCGTTTTTTCGAGCAATTGAATTCGAATACATTCAAAAATCGCGTTTTTTCGAGCATTCGAAATCGAACACATTCGAAAATCGCGTCTTTTCGAGCACTTGAATTCAAATACATTAGAAAATCGGTTTTTTTTTCGAACACTCGAATTCGAATAGATTCGAAAATCGCGTTTCTTCGAGCATTCGAGTTCGAATAACATTCGAAAATCGCGTTTTTTCGAGCATTCGAAATCGAACACATTCGAAAATCGCGTCTTTTCGAGCACTTGAATTCAAATACATTAGAAAATCGGTTTTTTTTTCGAACAGTCGAATTCGAATACATTCGAAAATCGCGTCTTTTCGAGCACTTGAATTCAAATACATTCGAAAATCGGTTTTTTTTCGAGCATTGGAGTTCGAATAACATTCAAAAATCGCGTTTTTTCGAGCATTCGAGTTCGAATAACATTCGAAAATCGCGTCTTTTCGAGCATTCGAATTCAAATACATTAGAAAATCGGTTTTTTTCGAGCACTCGAATTCGAATAGATTCGAAAATCGGTTTTTTTTCGAGCATTCGAGTTCGAATAACATTCGAAAATCGCGTTTTTTCGGGCACTCGAAATCGAATACATTCGAAAATCGCGTCTTTTCGAGCACTTGAATTCAAATACATTAGAAAATCGGTTTTTTTCGAGCACTCGAATTCGAATAGATTAGAAAATCGGTTTTTTTCGAGCACTCGAATTCGAATACATTCGAAAATCGCGTTTCTTCGAGCATTCGAATTCGAATACATTCGAAAATCGGTTTTTTTTCGAACACTCGAATTCGAATACATTCGAAAATCGCGTCTTTTCGAGCACTAGAATTCGAATACATTCAAAAATCGCGTTTTTTCGAGCACTTGAATTCGAATACATTCAAAAATCGCGTTTTTTCGAGCAATTGAATTCGAATACATTCAAAAATCGCGTTTTTTCGAGCATTCGAAATCGAACACATTCGAAAATCGCGTCTTTTCGAGCACTTGAATTCAAATACATTAGAAAATCGGTTTTTTTTTCGAACACTCGAATTCGAATAGATTCGAAAATCGCGTTTCTTCGAGCATTCGAGTTCGAATAACATTCGAAAATCGCGTTTTTTCGAGCATTCGAAATCGAACACATTCGAAAATCGCGTCTTTTCGAGCACTTGAATTCAAATACATTAGAAAATCGGTTTTTTTTTTCGAACAGTCGAATTCGAATACATTCGAAAATCGCGTCTTTTCGAGCACTTGAATTCAAATACATTCGAAAATCGGTTTTTTTTCGAGCATTGGAGTTCGAATAACATTCAAAAATCGCGTTTTTTCGAGCATTCGAGTTCGAATAACATTCGAAAATCGCGTCTTTTCGAGCATTCGAATTCAAATACATTAGAAAATCGGTTTTTTTCGAGCACTCGAATTCGAATAGATTCGAAAATCGGTTTTTTTTCGAGCATTCGAGTTCGAATAACATTCGAAAATCGCGTTTTTTCGGGCACTCGAAATCGAATACATTCGAAAATCGCGTCTTTTCGAGCACTTGAATTCAAATACATTAGAAAATCGGTTTTTTTCGAGCACTCGAATTCGAATACATTCAAAAATCGCGTTTCTTCGAGCATTCGAATTCGAATACATTCGAAAATCGGTTTTTTTTTCGAACACTCGAATTCGAATACATTCGAAAATCGCGTCTTTTCGAGCACTAGAATTCGAATACATTCAAAAATCGCGTTTTTTCGAGCACTTGAATTCGAATACATTCAAAAATCGCGTTTTTTCGAGCAATTGAATTCGAATACATTCAAAAATCGCGTTTTTTCGAGCATTCGAAATCGAACACATTCGAAAATCGCGTCTTTTCGAGCACTTGAATTCAAATACATTAGAAAATCGGTTTTTTTTTCGAACACTCGAATTCGAATAGATTCGAAAATCGCGCTTCTTCGAGCATTCGAGTTCGAATAACATTCGAAAATCGCGTTTTTTCGAGCATTCGAAATCGAACACATTCGAAAATCGCGTCTTTTCGAGCACTTGAATTCAAATACATTAGAAAATCGGTTTTTTTTTTCGAACAGTCGAATTCGAATACATTCGAAAATCGCGTCTTTTCGAGCACTTGAATTCAAATACATTCGAAAATCGGTTTTTTTTCGAGCATTGGAGTTCGAATAACATTCAAAAATCGCGTTTTTTCGAGCATTCGAGTTCGAATAACATTCGAAAATCGCGTCTTTTCGAGCATTCGAATTCAAATACATTAGAAAATCGGTTTTTTTCGAGCACTCGAATTCGAATAGATTCGAAAATCGGTTTTTTTTCGAGCATTCGAGTTCGAATAACATTCGAAAATCGCGTTTTTTCGGGCACTCGAAATCGAATACATTCGAAAATCGCGTCTTTTCGAGCACTTGAATTCAAATACATTAGAAAATCGGTTTTTTTCGAGCACTCGAATTCGAATACATTCAAAAATCGCGTTTTTTCGAGCATTCGAAATCGAATACATTCGAAAATCGCGTTTCTTCGAGCATTCGAATTCGAATACATTCGAAAATCGCGTTTCTTCGAGCACTTGAATTCGAATACATTCAAAAATCGCGTTTCTTCGAGCATTCGAATTCGAATGCATTCGAAAATCGGTTTTTTCGAGCACTCGAATTCGAATACATTCAAAAATCGCGTTTCTTCGAGCATTCGAGTTCGAATAACATTCGAAAATCGCGTTTTTTCGGGCACTCGAATTCGAATGCATTCAAAAATCGCGTTTTTTCGAGCACTTGAATTCGAATACATTCAAAAATCGCGTTTCTTCGAGCATTCGAGTTCGAATAACATTCGAAAATCGCGTTTTTTCGAGCATTCGAGTTCGAATAACATTCGAAAATCGCGTCTTTTCGAGCATTCGAATTCAAATACATTAGAAAATCGGTTTTTTTCGAGCACTCGAATTCGAATAGATTCGAAAATCGGTTTTTTTTCGAGCATTCGAGTTCGAATAACATTCGAAAATCGCGTTTTTTCGGGCACTCGAAATCGAATACATTCGAAAATCGCGTTTCTTCGAGCATTCGAATTCAAATACATTAGAAAATCGGTTTTTTTCGAGCACTCGAATTCGAATACATTCAAAAATCGCGTTTTTTCGAGCACTTGAATTCAAATACATTCGAAAATCGGTTTTTTTTCGAGCATTGGAGTTCGAATAACATTCAAAAATCGCGTTTTTTCGAGCACTTGAATTCGAATACATTCAAAAATCGCGTTTTTTCGAGCACTCGAATTCGAATAGATTCGAAAATCGCGTTTCTTCGAGCATTCGAATTCGAATACATTCGAAAATCGGTTTTTTTCGAACACTCGAATTCGAATACATTCGAAAATCGCGTCTTTTCGAGCACTAGAATTCGAATGCATTCGAAAATCGGTTGTTTCGAGCACTCGAATTCGAATACATTCAAAAATCGCGTTTTTTCGAGCACTTGAATTCGATTACATTCAAAAATCGCGTTTTTTCGAGCATTCGAAATCGAATACATTCGAAAATCGCGTCTTTTCGAGCAATTGAATTCAAATACATTAGAAAATCGGTTTTTTTCGAGCACTCGAATTCGAATAGATTCGAAAATCGGTTTTTTTTCGAGCATTCGAGTTCGAATAACATTCGAAAATCGCGTTTTTTCGGGCACTCGAATTCGAATACATTCAAAAATCGCGTTTTTTCGAGCATTCGAAATCGAATACATTCGAAAATCGCGTCTTTTCGAGCACTTGAATTCAAATACATTAGAAAATCGGTTTTTTTCGAGCACTCGAATTCGAATAGATTCGAAAATCGGTTTTTTTTCGAGCATTCGAAATCGAATACATTCGAAAATCGCGTTTCTTCGAGCATTCGAATTCGAATACATTCGAAAATCGGTTTTTTTTTCGGGCACTCGAATTCGAATACATTCAAAAATCGCGTTTTTTCGAGCATTCGAAATCGAATACATTCGAAAATCGCGTCTTTTCAAGCACTTGAATTCAAATACATTAGAAAATCGGTTTTTTTCGAGCACTCGAATTCGAATACATTCAAAAATCGCGTTTCTTCGAGCATTCGAAATCGAATACATTCGAAAATCGCGTCTTTTCGAGCACTTGAATTCAAATACATTCGAAAATCGGTTTTTTTTCGAGCATTGGAGTTCGAATAACATTCAAAAATCGCGTTTTTTCGAGCATTCGAGTTCGAATAACATTCGAAAATCGCGTCTTTTCGAGCACTTGAATTCAAATACATTAGAAAATCGGTTTTTTTTCGAGCACTCGAATTCGAATAGATTCGAAAATCGCGTTTCTTCGACCATTCGAAATCGAATACATTCGAAAATCGCGTTTTTTCGGGCACTCGAAATCGAATACATTCGAAAATCGCGTCTTTTCAAGCACTTGAATTCAAATACATTAGAAAATCGGTTTTTTTCGAGCACTCGAATTCGAATACATTCAAAAATCGCGTTTTTTCGAGCATTCGAAATCGAATACATTCGAAAATCGCGTTTCTTCGAGCATTCGAATTCGAATACATTCGAAAATCGGTTTTTTTTTTCGAACACTCGAATTCGAATACATTCGAAAATCGCGTCTTTTCGAGCACTAGAATTCGAATACATTCAAAAATCGCGTTTTTTCGAGCACTTGAATTCGAATACATTCAAAAATCGCGTTTTTTCGAGCAATTGAATTCGAATACATTCAAAAATCGCGTTTTTTCGAGCATTCGAAATCGAACACATTCGAAAATCGCGTCTTTTCGAGCACTTGAATTCAAATACATTAGAAAATCGGTTTTTTTTTCGAACACTCGAATTCGAATAGATTCGAAAATCGCGTTTCTTCGAGCATTCGAGTTCGAATAACATTCGAAAATCGCGTTTTTTCGAGCATTCGAAATCGAACACATTCGAAAATCGCGTCTTTTCGAGCACTTGAATTCAAATACATTAGAAAATCGGTTTTTTTTTCGAACAGTCGAATTCGAATACATTCGAAAATCGCGTCTTTTCGAGCACTTGAATTCAAATACATTCGAAAATCGGTTTTTTTTCGAGCATTGGAGTTCGAATAACATTCAAAAATCGCGTTTTTTCGAGCATTCGAGTTCGAATAACATTCGAAAATCGCGTCTTTTCGAGCATTCGAATTCAAATACATTAGAAAATCGGTTTTTTTCGAGCACTCGAATTCGAATAGATTCGAAAATCGGTTTTTTTTCGAGCATTCGAGTTCGAATAACATTCGAAAATCGCGTTTTTTCGGGCACTCGAAATCGAATACATTCGAAAATCGCGTCTTTTCGAGCACTTGAATTCAAATACATTAGAAAATCGGTTTTTTTCGAGCACTCGAATTCGAATAGATTAGAAAATCGGTTTTTTTCGAGCACTCGAATTCGAATACATTCGAAAATCGCGTTTCTTCGAGCATTCGAATTCGAATACATTCGAAAATCGGTTTTTTTTTTCGAACACTCGAATTCGAATACATTCGAAAATCGCGTCTTTTCGAGCACTAGAATTCGAATACATTCAAAAATCGCGTTTTTTCGAGCACTTGAATTCGAATACATTCAAAAATCGCGTTTTTTCGAGCAATTGAATTCGAATACATTCAAAAATCGCGTTTTTTCGAGCATTCGAAATCGAACACATTCGAAAATCGCGTCTTTTCGAGCACTTGAATTCAAATACATTAGAAAATCGGTTTTTTTTTCGAACACTCGAATTCGAATAGATTCGAAAATCGCGTTTCTTCGAGCATTCGAGTTCGAATAACATTCGAAAATCGCGTTTTTTCGAGCATTCGAAATCGAACACATTCGAAAATCGCGTCTTTTCGAGCACTTGAATTCAAATACATTAGAAAATCGGTTTTTTTTTTCGAACAGTCGAATTCGAATACATTCGAAAATCGCGTCTTTTCGAGCACTTGAATTCAAATACATTCGAAAATCGGTTTTTTTTCGAGCATTGGAGTTCGAATAACATTCAAAAATCGCGTTTTTTCGAGCATTCGAGTTCGAATAACATTCGAAAATCGCGTCTTTTCGAGCATTCGAATTCAAATACATTAGAAAATCGGTTTTTTTCGAGCACTCGAATTCGAATAGATTCGAAAATCGGTTTTTTTTCGAGCATTCGAGTTCGAATAACATTCGAAAATCGCGTTTTTTCGGGCACTCGAAATCGAATACATTCGAAAATCGCGTCTTTTCGAGCACTTGAATTCAAATACATTAGAAAATCGGTTTTTTTCGAGCACTCGAATTCGAATACATTCAAAAATCGCGTTTCTTCGAGCATTCGAATTCGAATACATTCGAAAATCGGTTTTTTTTTCGAACACTCGAATTCGAATACATTCGAAAATCGCGTCTTTTCGAGCACTAGAATTCGAATACATTCAAAAATCGCGTTTTTTCGAGCACTTGAATTCGAATACATTCAAAAATCGCGTTTTTTCGAGCAATTGAATTCGAATACATTCAAAAATCGCGTTTTTTCGAGCATTCGAAATCGAACACATTCGAAAATCGCGTCTTTTCGAGCACTTGAATTCAAATACATTAGAAAATCGGTTTTTTTTTCGAACACTCGAATTCGAATAGATTCGAAAATCGCGCTTCTTCGAGCATTCGAGTTCGAATAACATTCGAAAATCGCGTTTTTTCGAGCATTCGAAATCGAACACATTCGAAAATCGCGTCTTTTCGAGCACTTGAATTCAAATACATTAGAAAATCGGTTTTTTTTTCGAACAGTCGAATTCGAATACATTCGAAAATCGCGTCTTTTCGAGCACTTGAATTCAAATACATTCGAAAATCGGTTTTTTTTTTCGAGCATTGGAGTTCGAATAACATTCAAAAATCGCGTTTTTTCGAGCATTCGAGTTCGAATAACATTCGAAAATCGCGTCTTTTCGAGCATTCGAATTCAAATACATTAGAAAATCGGTTTTTTTCGAGCACTCGAATTCGAATAGATTCGAAAATCGGTTTTTTTTCGAGCATTCGAGTTCGAATAACATTCGAAAATCGCGTTTTTTCGGGCACTCGAAATCGAATACATTCGAAAATCGCGTCTTTTCGAGCACTTGAATTCAAATACATTAGAAAATCGGTTTTTTTCGAGCACTCGAATTCGAATACATTCAAAAATCGCGTTTTTTCGAGCATTCGAAATCGAATACATTCGAAAATCGCGTTTCTTCGAGCATTCGAATTCGAATACATTCGAAAATCGCGTTTCTTCGAGCACTTGAATTCGAATACATTCAAAAATCGCGTTTCTTCGAGCATTCGAATTCGAATGCATTCGAAAATCGGTTTTTTCGAGCACTCGAATTCGAATACATTCAAAAATCGCGTTTCTTCGAGCATTCGAGTTCGAATAACATTCGAAAATCGCGTTTTTTCGGGCACTCGAATTCGAATGCATTCAAAAATCGCGTTTTTTCGAGCACTTGAATTCGAATACATTCAAAAATCGCGTTTCTTCGAGCATTCGAGTTCGAATAACATTCGAAAATCGCGTTTTTTCGAGCATTCGAGTTCGAATAACATTCGAAAATCGCGTCTTTTCGAGCATTCGAATTCAAATACATTAGAAAATCGGTTTTTTTCGAGCACTCGAATTCGAATAGATTCGAAAATCGGTTTTTTTTCGAGCATTCGAGTTCGAATAACATTCGAAAATCGCGTTTTTTCGGGCACTCGAAATCGAATACATTCGAAAATCGCGTTTCTTCGAGCATTCGAATTCAAATACATTAGAAAATCGGTTTTTTTCGAGCACTCGAATTCGAATACATTCAAAAATCGCGTTTTTTCGAGCACTTGAATTCAAATACATTCGAAAATCGGTTTTTTTTCGAGCATTGGAGTTCGAATAACATTCAAAAATCGCGTTTTTTCGAGCACTTGAATTCGAATACATTCAAAAATCGCGTTTTTTCGAGCACTCGAATTCGAATAGATTCGAAAATCGCGTTTCTTCGAGCATTCGAATTCGAATACATTCGAAAATCGGTTTTTTTCGAACACTCGAATTCGAATACATTCGAAAATCGCGTCTTTTCGAGCACTAGAATTCGAATGCATTCGAAAATCGGTTGTTTCGAGCACTCGAATTCGAATACATTCAAAAATCGCGTTTTTTCGAGCACTTGAATTCGATTACATTCAAAAATCGCGTTTTTTCGAGCATTCGAAATCGAATACATTCGAAAATCGCGTCTTTTCGAGCAATTGAATTCAAATACATTAGAAAATCGGTTTTTTTCGAGCACTCGAATTCGAATAGATTCGAAAATCGGTTTTTTTTCGAGCATTCGAGTTCGAATAACATTCGAAAATCGCGTTTTTTCGGGCACTCGAATTCGAATACATTCAAAAATCGCGTTTTTTCGAGCATTCGAAATCGAATACATTCGAAAATCGCGTCTTTTCGAGCACTTGAATTCAAATACATTAGAAAATCGGTTTTTTTCGAGCACTCGAATTCGAATAGATTCGAAAATCGGTTTTTTTTCGAGCATTCGAAATCGAATACATTCGAAAATCGCGTTTTTTCGAGCATTCGAATTCAAATACATTCGAAAATCGGTTTTTTTCGAGCATTGGAGTTCGAATAACATTCGAAAATTGCGTTTTTTCGGGCATTCGAATTCGAATACATTCGAAAATCGGTTTTTTCGAGCACTTGAATTCGAATACATTCAAAAATCGCGTTTTTTCGAGCACTTGAATTCGAATACATTCAAAAATCGCGTTTCTTCAAGCATTCGAATTCGAATGCATTCGAAAATCGGTTTTTTCGAGCACTCGAATTCGAATACATTCAAAAATCGCGTTTTTTCGAGCAATTGAATTCGAATACATTCAAAAATTGCGTTTTTTCGAGCACTTGAATTCGAATACATTCAAAAATCGCGTTTTTTCGAGCACTTGAATTGGAATACATTCAAAAATCGCGTTTTTTCGAGCATTCGAAATCGAATACATTCGAAAATCGCGTTTTTTCGAGCACTTGAATTCAAATACATTAGAAAATCGGTTTTTTCGAGAACTCGAACTCGAATAGATTCGAAAATCGGTTTTTTTTCGAGCATTCGAGTTCGAATAACATTCGAAAATCGGTTTTTTTCGAGCACTCGAATTCGAATACATTCAAAAATCGCGTTTTTCGAGCATTCGAAATCGAACACATTCGAAAATCGCGTCTTTTCGAGCACTTGAATTCAAATACATTCGAAAATCGGTTTTTTTCGAGCATTGGAGTTCGAATAACATTCGAAAATCGCGTTTTTTCGAGCATTCGAAATCGAACACATTCGAAAATCGCGTCTTTTCGAGCACTTGAATTCAAATGCATTAGAAAATCGGTTTTTTTTTCGAACAGTCGAATTCGAATACATTCGAAAATCGCGTCTTTTCGAGCACTTGATTTCAAATACATTCGAAAATCGGTTTTTTTTCGAGCATTGGAGTTCGAATAACATTCAAAAATCGCGTTTTTTCGAGCATTCGAGTTCGAATAACATTCGAAAATCGCGTCTTTTCAAGCACTTGAATTCAAATACATTAGAAAATCGGTTTTTTTCGAGCACTCGAATTCGAATACATTCAAAAATCGCGTTTTTTCGAGCATTCGAAATCGAATACATTCGAAAATCGCGTTTCTTCGAGCATTCGAATTCGAATACATTCGAAAATCGGTTTTTTTTTCGAACACTCGAATTCGAATACATTCGAAAATCGCGTCTTTTCGAGCACTAGAATTCGAATACATTCAAAAATCGCGTTTTTTCGAGCACTTGAATTCGAATACATTCAAAAATCGCGTTTTTTCGAGCAATTGAATTCGAATACATTCAAAAATCGCGTTTTTTCGAGCACTCGAAATCGAACACATTCGAAAATCGCGTCTTTTCGAGCACTTGAATTCAAATACATTAGAAAATCGGTTTTTTTTCGAACACTCGAATTCGAATAGATTCGAAAATCGCGTTTCTTCGAGCATTCGAGTTCGAATACATTCGAAAATCGCGTTTCTTCGAGCATTCGAATTCGAATACATTCGAAAATCGGTTTTTTTTTTCGAACACTCGAATTCGAATACATTCGAAAATCGCGTCTTTTCGAGCACTAGAATTCGAATACATTCAAAAATCGCGTTTTTTCGAGCACTTGAATTCGAATACATTCAAAAATCGCGTTTTTTCGAGCAATTGAATTCGAATACATTCGAAAATCGCGTCTTTTCGAGCACTAGAATTCGAATGCATTCGAAAATCGGTTGTTTCGAGCACTCGAATTCGAATACATTCAAAAATCGCGTTTTTTCGAGCACTTGAATTCGATTACATTCAAAAATCGCGTTTTTTCGAGCATTCGAAATCGAATACATTCGAAAATCGCGTCTTTTCGAGCAATTGAATTCAAATACATTAGAAAATCGGTTTTTTTCGAGCACTCGAATTCGAATAGATTCGAAAATCGGTTTTTTTTCGAGCATTCGAGTTCGAATAACATTCGAAAATCGCGTTTTTTCGGGCACTCGAATTCGAATACATTCAAAAATCGCGTTTTTTCGAGCATTCGAAATCGAATACATTCGAAAATCGCGTCTTTTCGAGCACTTGAATTCAAATACATTAGAAAATCGGTTTTTTTCGAGCACTCGAATTCGAATAGATTCGAAAATCGGTTTTTTTTCGAGCATTCGAGTTCGAATAACATTCGAAAATCGCGTTTTTTCGGGCACTCGAAATCGAATACATTCGAAAATCGCGTCTTTTCGAGCACTTGAATTCAAATACATTAGAAAATCGGTTTTTTTCGAGCACTCGAATTCGAATAGATTAGAAAATCGGTTTTTTTCGAGCACTCGAATTCGAATACATTCGAAAATCGCGTTTCTTCGAGCATTCGAATTCGAATACATTCGAAAATCGGTTTTTTTTTTCGAACACTCGAATTCGAATACATTCGAAAATCGCGTCTTTTCGAGCACTAGAATTCGAATACATTCAAAAATCGCGTTTTTTCGAGCACTTGAATTCGAATACATTCAAAAATCGCGTTTTTTCGAGCAATTGAATTCGAATACATTCAAAAATCGCGTTTTTTCGAGCATTCGAAATCGAACACATTCGAAAATCGCGTCTTTTCGAGCACTTGAATTCAAATACATTAGAAAATCGGTTTTTTTTTCGAACACTCGAATTCGAATAGATTCGAAAATCGCGTTTCTTCGAGCATTCGAGTTCGAATAACATTCGAAAATCGCGTTTTTTCGAGCATTCGAAATCGAACACATTCGAAAATCGCGTCTTTTCGAGCACTTGAATTCAAATACATTAGAAAATCGGTTTTTTTTTTCGAACAGTCGAATTCGAATACATTCGAAAATCGCGTCTTTTCGAGCACTTGAATTCAAATACATTCGAAAATCGGTTTTTTTTCGAGCATTGGAGTTCGAATAACATTCAAAAATCGCGTTTTTTCGAGCATTCGAGTTCGAATAACATTCGAAAATCGCGTCTTTTCGAGCATTCGAATTCAAATACATTAGAAAATCGGTTTTTTTCGAGCACTCGAATTCGAATAGATTCGAAAATCGGTTTTTTTTCGAGCATTCGAGTTCGAATAACATTCGAAAATCGCGTTTTTTCGGGCACTCGAAATCGAATACATTCGAAAATCGCGTCTTTTCGAGCACTTGAATTCAAATACATTAGAAAATCGGTTTTTTTCGAGCACTCGAATTCGAATACATTCAAAAATCGCGTTTCTTCGAGCATTCGAATTCGAATACATTCGAAAATCGGTTTTTTTTTCGAACACTCGAATTCGAATACATTCGAAAATCGCGTCTTTTCGAGCACTAGAATTCGAATACATTCAAAAATCGCGTTTTTTCGAGCACTTGAATTCGAATACATTCAAAAATCGCGTTTTTTCGAGCAATTGAATTCGAATACATTCAAAAATCGCGTTTTTTCGAGCATTCGAAATCGAACACATTCGAAAATCGCGTCTTTTCGAGCACTTGAATTCAAATACATTAGAAAATCGGTTTTTTTTTCGAACACTCGAATTCGAATAGATTCGAAAATCGCGCTTCTTCGAGCATTCGAGTTCGAATAACATTCGAAAATCGCGTTTTTTCGAGCATTCGAAATCGAACACATTCGAAAATCGCGTCTTTTCGAGCACTTGAATTCAAATACATTAGAAAATCGGTTTTTTTTTCGAACAGTCGAATTCGAATACATTCGAAAATCGCGTCTTTTCGAGCACTTGAATTCAAATACATTCGAAAATCGGTTTTTTTTTTCGAGCATTGGAGTTCGAATAACATTCAAAAATCGCGTTTTTTCGAGCATTCGAGTTCGAATAACATTCGAAAATCGCGTCTTTTCGAGCATTCGAATTCAAATACATTAGAAAATCGGTTTTTTTCGAGCACTCGAATTCGAATAGATTCGAAAATCGGTTTTTTTTCGAGCATTCGAGTTCGAATAACATTCGAAAATCGCGTTTTTTCGGGCACTCGAAATCGAATACATTCGAAAATCGCGTCTTTTCGAGCACTTGAATTCAAATACATTAGAAAATCGGTTTTTTTCGAGCACTCGAATTCGAATACATTCAAAAATCGCGTTTTTTCGAGCATTCGAAATCGAATACATTCGAAAATCGCGTTTCTTCGAGCATTCGAATTCGAATACATTCGAAAATCGCGTTTCTTCGAGCACTTGAATTCGAATACATTCAAAAATCGCGTTTCTTCGAGCATTCGAATTCGAATGCATTCGAAAATCGGTTTTTTCGAGCACTCGAATTCGAATACATTCAAAAATCGCGTTTCTTCGAGCATTCGAGTTCGAATAACATTCGAAAATCGCGTTTTTTCGGGCACTCGAATTCGAATGCATTCAAAAATCGCGTTTTTTCGAGCACTTGAATTCGAATACATTCAAAAATCGCGTTTCTTCGAGCATTCGAGTTCGAATAACATTCGAAAATCGCGTTTTTTCGAGCATTCGAGTTCGAATAACATTCGAAAATCGCGTCTTTTCGAGCATTCGAATTCAAATACATTAGAAAATCGGTTTTTTTCGAGCACTCGAATTCGAATAGATTCGAAAATCGGTTTTTTTTCGAGCATTCGAGTTCGAATAACATTCGAAAATCGCGTTTTTTCGGGCACTCGAAATCGAATACATTCGAAAATCGCGTTTCTTCGAGCATTCGAATTCAAATACATTAGAAAATCGGTTTTTTTCGAGCACTCGAATTCGAATACATTCAAAAATCGCGTTTTTTCGAGCACTTGAATTCAAATACATTCGAAAATCGGTTTTTTTTCGAGCATTGGAGTTCGAATAACATTCAAAAATCGCGTTTTTTCGAGCACTTGAATTCGAATACATTCAAAAATCGCGTTTTTTCGAGCACTCGAATTCGAATAGATTCGAAAATCGCGTTTCTTCGAGCATTCGAATTCGAATACATTCGAAAATCGGTTTTTTTCGAACACTCGAATTCGAATACATTCGAAAATCGCGTCTTTTCGAGCACTAGAATTCGAATGCATTCGAAAATCGGTTGTTTCGAGCACTCGAATTCGAATACATTCAAAAATCGCGTTTTTTCGAGCACTTGAATTCGATTACATTCAAAAATCGCGTTTTTTCGAGCATTCGAAATCGAATACATTCGAAAATCGCGTCTTTTCGAGCAATTGAATTCAAATACATTAGAAAATCGGTTTTTTTCGAGCACTCGAATTCGAATAGATTCGAAAATCGGTTTTTTTTCGAGCATTCGAGTTCGAATAACATTCGAAAATCGCGTTTTTTCGGGCACTCGAATTCGAATACATTCAAAAATCGCGTTTTTTCGAGCATTCGAAATCGAATACATTCGAAAATCGCGTCTTTTCGAGCACTTGAATTCAAATACATTAGAAAATCGGTTTTTTTCGAGCACTCGAATTCGAATAGATTCGAAAATCGGTTTTTTTTCGAGCATTCGAAATCGAATACATTCGAAAATCGCGTTTTTTCGAGCATTCGAATTCAAATACATTCGAAAATCGGTTTTTTTCGAGCATTGGAGTTCGAATAACATTCGAAAATTGCGTTTTTTCGGGCATTCGAATTCGAATACATTCGAAAATCGGTTTTTTCGAGCACTTGAATTCGAATACATTCAAAAATCGCGTTTTTTCGAGCACTTGAATTCGAATACATTCAAAAATCGCGTTTCTTCAAGCATTCGAATTCGAATGCATTCGAAAATCGGTTTTTTCGAGCACTCGAATTCGAATACATTCAAAAATCGCGTTTTTTCGAGCAATTGAATTCGAATACATTCAAAAATTGCGTTTTTTCGAGCACTTGAATTCGAATACATTCAAAAATCGCGTTTTTTCGAGCACTTGAATTGGAATACATTCAAAAATCGCGTTTTTTCGAGCATTCGAAATCGAATACATTCGAAAATCGCGTTTTTTCGAGCACTTGAATTCAAATACATTAGAAAATCGGTTTTTTCGAGAACTCGAACTCGAATAGATTCGAAAATCGGTTTTTTTTCGAGCATTCGAGTTCGAATAACATTCGAAAATCGGTTTTTTTCGAGCACTCGAATTCGAATACATTCAAAAATCGCGTTTTTCGAGCATTCGAAATCGAACACATTCGAAAATCGCGTCTTTTCGAGCACTTGAATTCAAATACATTCGAAAATCGGTTTTTTTCGAGCATTGGAGTTCGAATAACATTCGAAAATCGCGTTTTTTCGAGCATTCGAAATCGAACACATTCGAAAATCGCGTCTTTTCGAGCACTTGAATTCAAATGCATTAGAAAATCGGTTTTTTTTTCGAACAGTCGAATTCGAATACATTCGAAAATCGCGTCTTTTCGAGCACTTGATTTCAAATACATTCGAAAATCGGTTTTTTTTCGAGCATTGGAGTTCGAATAACATTCAAAAATCGCGTTTTTTCGAGCATTCGAGTTCGAATAACATTCGAAAATCGCGTCTTTTCAAGCACTTGAATTCAAATACATTAGAAAATCGGTTTTTTTCGAGCACTCGAATTCGAATACATTCAAAAATCGCGTTTTTTCGAGCATTCGAAATCGAATACATTCGAAAATCGCGTTTCTTCGAGCATTCGAATTCGAATACATTCGAAAATCGGTTTTTTTTTCGAACACTCGAATTCGAATACATTCGAAAATCGCGTCTTTTCGAGCACTAGAATTCGAATACATTCAAAAATCGCGTTTTTTCGAGCACTTGAATTCGAATACATTCAAAAATCGCGTTTTTTCGAGCAATTGAATTCGAATACATTCAAAAATCGCGTTTTTTCGAGCACTCGAAATCGAACACATTCGAAAATCGCGTCTTTTCGAGCACTTGAATTCAAATACATTAGAAAATCGGTTTTTTTTCGAACACTCGAATTCGAATAGATTCGAAAATCGCGTTTCTTCGAGCATTCGAGTTCGAATAACATTCGAAAATCGCGTTTTTTCGAGCATTCGAAATCGAACACATTCGAAAATCGCGTCTTTTCGAGCACTTGAATTCAAATACATTAGAAAATCGGTTTTTTTTCGAACAGTCGAATTCGAATACATTCGAAAATCGCGTCTTTTCGAGCACTTGAATTCAAATACATTCGAAAATCGGTTTTTTTTTCGAGCATTGGAGTTCGAATAACATTCAAAAATCGCGTTTTTTCGAGCATTCGAGTTCGAATAACATTCGAAAATCGCGTCTTTTCGAGCATTCGAATTCAAATACATTAGAAAATCGGTTTTTTTCGAGCACTCGAATTCGAATAGATTCGAAAATCGGTTTTTTTTCGAGCATTCGAGTTCGAATAACATTCGAAAATCGCGTTTTTTCGGGCACTCGAAATCGAATACATTCGAAAATCGCGTCTTTTCGAGCACTTGAATTCAAATACATTAGAAAATCGGTTTTTTTCGAGCACTCGAATTCGAATACATTCAAAAATCGCGTTTTTTCGAGCATTCGAAATCGAATACATTCGAAAATCGCGTTTCTTCGAGCATTCGAATTCGAATACATTCGAAAATCGCGTTTCTTCGAGCACTTGAATTCGAATACATTCAAAAATCGCGTTTCTTCGAGCATTCGAATTCGAATGCATTCGAAAATCGGTTTTTTCGAGCACTCGAATTCGAATACATTCAAAAATCGCGTTTTTTCGAGCACTCGAATTCGAATAGATTCGAAAATCGCGTTTCTTCGAGCATTCGAGTTCGAATAACATTCGAAAATCGCGTTTTTTCGGGCACTCGAATTCGAATACATTCAAAAATCGCGTTTTCTCGAGCACTCGAAATCGAATACATTCGAAAATCGCGTCTTTTCGAGCACTTGAATTCAAATACATTAGAAAATCGGTTTTTTTCGAGCACTCGAATTCGAATACATTCAAAAATCGCGTTTTTTCGAGCACTTGAATTCAAATACATTCGAAAATCGGTTTTTTTTCGAGCATTGGAGTTCGAATAACATTCAAAAATCGCGTTTTTTCGAGCACTTGAATTCGAATACATTCAAAAATCGCGTTTTTTCGAGCACTCGAATTCGAATAGATTCGAAAATCGCGTTTCTTCGAGCATTCGAATTCGAATACATTCGAAAATCGGTTTTTTTCGAACACTCGAATTCGAATACATTCGAAAATCGCGTCTTTTCGAGCACTAGAATTCGAATGCATTCGAAAATCGGTTGTTTCGAGCACTCGAATTCGAATACATTCAAAAATCGCGTTTTTTCGAGCACTTGAATTCGAATACATTCAAAAATCGCGTTTTTTCGAGCATTCGAAATCGAATACATTCGAAAATCGCGTCTTTTCGAGCAATTGAATTCAAATACATTAGAAAATCGGTTTTTTTCGAGCACTCGAATTCGAATAGATTCGAAAATCGGTTTTTTTTCGAGCATTCGAGTTCGAATAACATTCGAAAATCGCGTTTTTTCGGGCACTCGAATTCGAATACATTCAAAAATCGCGTTTTTTCGAGCATTCGAAATCGAATACATTCGAAAATCGCGTCTTTTCGAGCACTTGAATTCAAATACATTAGAAAATCGGTTTTTTTCGAGCACTCGAATTCGAATAGATTCGAAAATCGGTTTTTTTTCGAGCATTCGAAATCGAATACATTCGAAAATCGCGTTTTTTCGAGCATTCGAATTCAAATACATTCGAAAATCGGTTTTTTTCGAGCATTGGAGTTCGAATAACATTCGAAAATTGCGTTTTTTCGGGCATTCGAATTCGAATACATTCGAAAATCGGTTTTTTCGAGCACTTGAATTCGAATACATTCAAAAATCGCGTTTTTTCGAGCACTTGAATTCGAATACATTCAAAAATCGCGTTTCTTCAAGCATTCGAATTCGAATGCATTCGAAAATCGGTTTTTTCGAGCACTCGAATTCGAATACATTCAAAAATCGCGTTTTTTCGAGCAATTGAATTCGAATACATTCAAAAATTGCGTTTTTTCGAGCACTTGAATTCGAATACATTCAAAAATCGCGTTTTTTCGAGCACTTGAATTGGAATACATTCAAAAATCGCGTTTTTTCGAGCATTCGAAATCGAATACATTCGAAAATCGCGTTTTTTCGAGCACTTGAATTCAAATACATTAGAAAATCGGTTTTTTCGAGAACTCGAACTCGAATAGATTCGAAAATCGGTTTTTTTTCGAGCATTCGAGTTCGAATAACATTCGAAAATCGGTTTTTTTCGAGCATTGGAGTTCGAATAACATTCGAAAATCGCGTTTTTTCGAGCATTCGAAATCGAACACATTCGAAAATCGCGTCTTTTCGAGCACTTGAATTCAAATGCATTAGAAAATCGGTTTTTTTTTCGAACAGTCGAATTCGAATACATTCGAAAATCGCGTCTTTTCGAGCACTTGATTTCAAATACATTCGAAAATCGGTTTTTTTTCGAGCATTGGAGTTCGAATAACATTCAAAAATCGCGTTTTTTCGAGCATTCGAGTTCGAATAACATTCGAAAATCGCGTCTTTTCAAGCACTTGAATTCAAATACATTAGAAAATCGGTTTTTTTCGAGCACTCGAATTCGAATACATTCAAAAATCGCGTTTTTTCGAGCATTCGAAATCGAATACATTCGAAAATCGCGTTTCTTCGAGCATTCGAATTCGAATACATTCGAAAATCGGTTTTTTTTTCGAACACTCGAATTCGAATACATTCGAAAATCGCGTCTTTTCGAGCACTAGAATTCGAATACATTCAAAAATCGCGTTTTTTCGAGCACTTGAATTCGAATACATTCAAAAATCGCGTTTTTTCGAGCAATTGAATTCGAATACATTCAAAAATCGCGTTTTTTCGAGCACTCGAAATCGAACACATTCGAAAATCGCGTCTTTTCGAGCACTTGAATTCAAATACATTAGAAAATCGGTTTTTTTCGAACACTCGAATTCGAATAGATTCGAAAATCGCGTTTCTTCGAGCATTCGAGTTCGAATAACATTCGAAAATCGCGTTTTTTCGAGCATTCGAAATCGAACACATTCGAAAATCGCGTCTTTTCGAGCACTTGAATTCAAATACATTCGAAAATCGGTTTTTTTTCGAGCATTGGAGTTCGAATAACATTCGAAAATTGCGTTTTTTCGGGCATTCGAATTCGAATACATTCGAAAATCGGTTTTTTCGAGCACTTGAATTCGAATACATTCAAAAATCGCGTTTTTTCGAGCACTTGAATTCGAATACATTCAAAAATCGCGTTTCTTCAAGCATTCGAATTCGAATGCATTCGAAAATCGGTTTTTTCGAGCACTCGAATTCGAATACATTCAAAAATCGCGTTTTTTCGAGCAATTGAATTCGAATACATTCAAAAATTGCGTTTTTTCGAGCACTTGAATTCGAATACATTCAAAAATCGCGTTTTTTCGAGCACTTGAATTGGAATACATTCAAAAATCGCGTTTTTTCGAGCATTCGAAATCGAATACATTCGAAAATCGCGTTTTTTCGAGCACTTGAATTCAAATACATTAGAAAATCGGTTTTTTCGAGAACTCGAACTCGAATAGATTCGAAAATCGGTTTTTTTTCGAGCATTCGAGTTCGAATAACATTCGAAAATCGGTTTTTTTCGAGCATTGGAGTTCGAATAACATTCGAAAATCGCGTTTTTTCGAGCATTCGAAATCGAACACATTCGAAAATCGCGTCTTTTCGAGCACTTGAATTCAAATGCATTAGAAAATCGGTTTTTTTTTCGAACAGTCGAATTCGAATACATTCGAAAATCGCGTCTTTTCGAGCACTTGATTTCAAATACATTCGAAAATCGGTTTTTTTTCGAGCATTGGAGTTCGAATAACATTCAAAAATCGCGTTTTTTCGAGCATTCGAGTTCGAATAACATTCGAAAATCGCGTCTTTTCAAGCACTTGAATTCAAATACATTAGAAAATCGGTTTTTTTCGAGCACTCGAATTCGAATACATTCAAAAATCGCGTTTTTTCGAGCATTCGAAATCGAATACATTCGAAAATCGCGTTTCTTCGAGCATTCGAATTCGAATACATTCGAAAATCGGTTTTTTTTTCGAACACTCGAATTCGAATACATTCGAAAATCGCGTCTTTTCGAGCACTAGAATTCGAATACATTCAAAAATCGCGTTTTTTCGAGCACTTGAATTCGAATACATTCAAAAATCGCGTTTTTTCGAGCAATTGAATTCGAATACATTCAAAAATCGCGTTTTTTCGAGCACTCGAAATCGAACACATTCGAAAATCGCGTCTTTTCGAGCACTTGAATTCAAATACATTAGAAAATCGGTTTTTTTCGAACACTCGAATTCGAATAGATTCGAAAATCGCGTTTCTTCGAGCATTCGAGTTCGAATAACATTCGAAAATCGCGTTTTTTCGAGCATTCGAAATCGAACACATTCGAAAATCGCGTCTTTTCGAGCACTTGAATTCAAATACATTAGAAAATCGGTTTTTTTTCGAACAGTCGAATTCGAATACATTCGAAAATCGCGTCTTTTCGAGCACTTGAATTCAAATACATTCGAAAATCGGTTTTTTTTTCGAGCATTGGAGTTCGAATAACATTCAAAAATCGCGTTTTTTCGAGCATTCGAGTTCGAATAACATTCGAAAATCGCGTCTTTTCGAGCATTCGAATTCAAATACATTAGAAAATCGGTTTTTTTCGAGCACTCGAATTCGAATAGATTCGAAAATCGGTTTTTTTTCGAGCATTCGAGTTCGAATAACATTCGAAAATCGCGTTTTTTCGGGCACTCGAAATCGAATACATTCGAAAATCGCGTCTTTTCGAGCACTTGAATTCAAATACATTAGAAAATCGGTTTTTTTCGAGCACTCGAATTCGAATACATTCAAAAATCGCGTTTTTTCGAGCATTCGAAATCGAATACATTCGAAAATCGCGTTTCTTCGAGCATTCGAATTCGAATACATTCGAAAATCGCGTTTCTTCGAGCACTTGAATTCGAATACATTCAAAAATCGCGTTTCTTCGAGCATTCGAATTCGAATGCATTCGAAAATCGGTTTTTTCGAGCACTCGAATTCGAATACATTCAAAAATCGCGTTTTTTCGAGCACTCGAATTCGAATAGATTCGAAAATCGCGTTTCTTCGAGCATTCGAGTTCGAATAACATTCGAAAATCGCGTTTTTTCGGGCACTCGAATTCGAATACATTCAAAAATCGCGTTTTCTCGAGCACTCGAAATCGAATACATTCGAAAATCGCGTCTTTTCGAGCACTTGAATTCAAATACATTAGAAAATCGGTTTTTTTCGAGCACTCGAATTCGAATACATTCAAAAATCGCGTTTTTTCGAGCACTTGAATTCAAATACATTCGAAAATCGGTTTTTTTTTCGAGCATTGGAGTTCGAATAACATTCAAAAATCGCGTTTTTTCGAGCACTTGAATTCGAATACATTCAAAAATCGCGTTTTTTCGAGCACTCGAATTCGAATAGATTCGAAAATCGCGTTTCTTCGAGCATTCGAATTCGAATACATTCGAAAATCGGTTTTTTTCGAACACTCGAATTCGAATACATTCGAAAATCGCGTCTTTTCGAGCACTAGAATTCGAATGCATTCGAAAATCGGTTGTTTCGAGCACTCGAATTCGAATACATTCAAAAATCGCGTTTTTTCGAGCACTTGAATTCGAATACATTCAAAAATCGCGTTTTTTCGAGCATTCGAAATCGAATACATTCGAAAATCGCGTCTTTTCGAGCAATTGAATTCAAATACATTAGAAAATCGGTTTTTTTCGAGCACTCGAATTCGAATAGATTCGAAAATCGGTTTTTTTTTCGAGCATTCGAGTTCGAATAACATTCGAAAATCGCGTTTTTTCGGGCACTCGAATTCGAATACATTCAAAAATCGCGTTTTTTCGAGCATTCGAAATCGAATACATTCGAAAATCGCGTCTTTTCGAGCACTTGAATTCAAATACATTAGAAAATCGGTTTTTTTCGAGCACTCGAATTCGAATAGATTCGAAAATCGGTTTTTTTTCGAGCATTCGAAATCGAATACATTCGAAAATCGCGTTTTTTCGAGCATTCGAATTCAAATACATTCGAAAATCGGTTTTTTTCGAGCATTGGAGTTCGAATAACATTCGAAAATTGCGTTTTTTCGGGCATTCGAATTCGAATACATTCGAAAATCGGTTTTTTCGAGCACTTGAATTCGAATACATTCAAAAATCGCGTTTTTTCGAGCACTTGAATTCGAATACATTCAAAAATCGCGTTTCTTCAAGCATTCGAATTCGAATGCATTCGAAAATCGGTTTTTTCGAGCACTCGAATTCGAATACATTCAAAAATCGCGTTTTTTCGAGCAATTGAATTCGAATACATTCAAAAATTGCGTTTTTTCGAGCACTTGAATTCGAATACATTCAAAAATCGCGTTTTTTCGAGCACTTGAATTGGAATACATTCAAAAATCGCGTTTTTTCGAGCATTCGAAATCGAATACATTCGAAAATCGCGTTTTTTCGAGCACTTGAATTCAAATACATTAGAAAATCGGTTTTTTCGAGAACTCGAACTCGAATAGATTCGAAAATCGGTTTTTTTTCGAGCATTCGAGTTCGAATAACATTCGAAAATCGGTTTTTTTCGAGCACTCGAATTCGAATACATTCAAAAATCGCGTTTTTCGAGCATTCGAAATCGAACACATTCGAAAATCGCGTCTTTTCGAGCACTTGAATTCAAATACATTCGAAAATCGGTTTTTTTTCGAGCATTGGAGTTCGAATAACATTCGAAAATTGCGTTTTTTCGGGCATTCGAATTCGAATACTTTCGAAAATCGGTTTTTTCGAGCACTTGAATTCGAATACATTCAAAAATCGCGTTTTTTCGAGCACTTGAATTCGAATACATTCAAAAATCGCGTTTCTTCGAGCATTCGAATTCGAATGCATTCGAAAATCGGTTTTTTCGAGCACTCGAATTCGAATACATTCAAAAATCGCGTTTTTCGAGCATTCGAAATCGAATACATTCGAAAATCGGTTTATTTCGAGCATTCGAGTTCGAATAACATTCGAAAATCGCGTTTTTTCGGGCACTCGAATTCGAATACATTCAAAAATCGCGTTTTTTCGAGCATTCGAAATCGAATACATTCGAAAATCGCGTCTTTTCGAGCACTTGAATTCAAATACATTAGAAAATCGGTTTTTTTCGAGCACTCGAATTCGAATAGATTCGAAAATCGGTTTTTTTCGAGCATTCGAGTTCGAATAACATTCGAAAATCGCGTTTTTTCGGGCACTCGAATTCGAATACATTCAAAAATCGCGTTTTCTCGAGCACTCGAAATCGAATACATTCGAAAATCGCGTCTTTTCGAGCACTTGAATTCAAATACATTAGAAAGTCGGTTTTTTTCGAGCACTCGAATTCGAATACATTCAAAAATCGGTTTTTTTTCGAGCATTGGAGTTCGAATAACATTCAAAAATCGCGTTTTTTCGAGCACTTGAATTCGAATACATTCAAAAATCGCGTTTTTTCGAGCACTCGAATTCGAATAGATTCGAAAATCGCGTTTCTTCGAGCATTCGAATTCGAATACATTCGAAAATCGGTTTTTTTCGAACAATCGAATTCGAATACATTCGAAAATCGCGTCTTTTCGAGCACTAGAATTCGAATGCATTCGAAAATCGGTTTTTTCGAGCACTCGAATTCGAATACATTTAAAAATCGCGTTTTTTCGAGCACTTGAATTCGAATACATTCAAAATCGCGTTTTTTCGAGCACTTGAATTCGAATACATTCAAAAATCGCGTTTTTTCGAGCATTCGAAATCGAATACATTCGAAAATCGCGTCTTTTCGAGCACTTGAATTCAAATACATTAGAAAATCGGTTTTTTTCGAGCACTCGAATTCGAATAGATTCGAAAATCGGTTTTTTTTCGAGCATTCGAAATCGAATACATTCGAAAATCGCGTTTTTTCGAGCATTCGAATTCAAATACATTCGAAAATCGGTTTTTTCGAGCATTGGAGTTCGAATAACATTCGAAAATTGCGTTTTTTCGGGCATTCGAATTCGAATACATTCGAAAATCGGTTTTTTCGAGCACTTGAATTCGAATACATTCAAAAATCGCGTTTTTTCGAGCACTTGAATTCGAATACATTCAAAAATCGCGTTTCTTCAAGCATTCGAATTCGAATGCATTCGAAAATCGGTTTTTTCGAGCACTCGAATTCGAATACATTCAAAAATCGCGTTTTTTCGAGCAATTGAATTCGAATACATTCAAAAATTGCGTTTTTTCGAGCACTTGAATTCGAATACATTCAAAAATCGCGTTTTTTCGAGCACTTGAATTGGAATACATTCAAAAATCGCGTTTTTTCGAGCATTCGAAATCGAATACATTCGAAAATCGCGTTTTTTCGAGCACTTGAATTCAAATACATTAGAAAATCGGTTTTTTCGAGAACTCGAACTCGAATAGATTCGAAAATCGGTTTTTTTTCGAGCATTCGAGTTCGAATAACATTCGAAAATCGGTTTTTTTCGAGCACTCGAATTCGAATACATTCAAAAATCGCGTTTTTCGAGCATTCGAAATCGAACACATTCGAAAATCGCGTCTTTTCGAGCACTTGAATTCAAATACATTCGAAAATCGGTTTTTTTTCGAGCATTGGAGTTCGAATAACATTCGAAAATTGCGTTTTTTCGGGCATTCGAATTCGAATACATTCGAAAATCGGTTTTTTCGAGCACTTGAATTCGAATACATTCAAAAATCGCGTTTTTTCGAGCACTTGAATTCGAATACATTCAAAAATCGCGTTTCTTCGAGCATTCGAATTCGAATGCATTCGAAAATCGGTTTTTTCGAGCACTCGAATTCGAATACATTCAAAAATCGCGTTTTTCGAGCATTCGAAATCGAATACATTCAAAAATCGGTTTTTTTCGAGCATTCGAGTTCGAATAACATTCAAAAATCGCGTTTTTTCGGGCACTCGAATTCGAATACATTCGAAAATCGCGTCTTTTCGAGCACTTGAATTCAAATACATTAGAAAATCGGTTTTTTTCGAGCACTCGAATTCGAATAGATTCGAAAATCGGTTTTTTTCGAGCATTCGAGTTCGAATAACATTCGAAAATCGCGTTTTTTCGGGCACTCGAATTCGAATACATTCAAAAATCGCGTTTTCTCGAGCACTCGAATACGAATACATTCGAAAATCGCGTCTTTTCGAGCACTTGAATTCAAATACATTAGAAAGTCGGTTTTTTTCGAGCACTCGAATTCGAATACATTCAAAAATCGGTTTTTTTTCGAGCATTGGAGTTCGAATAACATTCAAAAATCGCGTTTTTTCGAGCACTTGAATTCGAATACATTCAAAAATCGCGTTTTTTCGAGCACTCGAATTCGAATAGATTCGAAAATCGCGTTTCTTCGAGCATTCGAATTCGAATACATTAGAAAATCGGTTTTTTTCGAGCACTCGAATTCGAATAGATTCGAAAATCGGTTTTTTTTCGAGCATTCGAGTTCGAATAACATTCGAAAATCGCGTTTTTTCGGGCACTCGAATTCGAATACATTCAAAAATCGCGTTTTTTCGAGCACTTGAATTCGAATACATTCAAAAATCGCGTTTTTTCGAGCACTTGAATTCGAATACATTCAAAAATCGCGTTTTTTCGAGCATTCGAAATCGAATACATTCGAAAATCGCGTCTTTTCGAGCACTAGAATTCGAATGCATTCGAAAATCGGTTTTTTCGAGCACTCGAATTCGAATACATTTAAAAATCGCGTTTTTTCGAGCACTTGAATTCGAATACATTCAAAATCGCGTTTTTTCGAGCACTTGAATTCGAATACATTCAAAAATCGCGTTTTTTCGAGCACTTGAATTCGAATACATTCAAAAATCGCGTTTTTTCGAGCATTCGAAATCGAATACATTCGAAAATCGCGTCTTTTCGAGCACTTGAATTCAAATACATTAGAAAATCGGTTTTTTTCGAGCACTCGAATTCGAATAGATTCGAAAATCGGTTTTTTTTCGAGCATTCGAGTTCGAATAACATTCGAAAATCGCGTTTTTTCGGGCACTCGAATTCGAATACATTCAAAAATCGCGTTTTTTCGAGCATTCGAAATCGAATACATTCGAAAATCGCGTCTTTTCGAGCACTTGAATTCAAATACATTAGAAAATCGGTTTTTTTCGAGCACTCGAATTCGAATAGATTCGAAAATCGGTTTTTTTCGAGCATTCGAGTTCGAATAACATTCGAAAATCGGTTTTTTTTCGAGCATTGGAGTTCGAATAACATTCAAAAATCGCGTTTTTTCGAGCACTTGAATTCGAATACATTCAGAAATCGCGTTTTTTCGAGCACTCGAATTCGAATAGATTCGAAAATCGCGTTTCTTCGAGCATTCGAATTCGAATACATTCGAAAATCGGTTTTTTTCGAACACTCGAATTCGAATACATTCGAAAATCGCGTCTTTTCGAGCACTAGAATTCGAATGCATTCGAAAATCGGTTTTTTCGAGCACTCGAATTCGAATACATTCAAAAATCGCGTTTTTTCGAGCACTTGGATTCGAATACATTCAAAATCGCGTTTTTTCGAGCACTTGAATTCGAATACATTCAAAAATCGCGTTTTTTCGAGCACTTGAATTCGAATACATTCAAAAATCGCGTTTTTTCGAGCATTCGAAATCGAATACATTCGAAAATCGCGTCTTTTCGAGCACTTGAATTCAAATACATTAGAAAATCGGTTTTTTTCGAGCACTCGAATTCGAATAGATTCGAAAATCGGTTTTTTTTCGAGCATTCGAGTTCGAATAACATTCGAAAATCGCGTTTTTTCGGGCACTCGAATTCGAATACATTCAAAAATCGCGTTTTTTCGAGCATTCGAATTCGAATACATTCGAAAATCGGTTTTTTCGAGCACTTGAATTCGAATACATTCAAAAATCGCGTTTTTTCGAGCACTTGAATTCGAATACATTCAAATATCGCGTTTCTTCGAGCATTCGAAATCGAATACATTCGAAAATCGCGTCTTTTCGAGCACTTGAATTCAAATACATTAGAAAATCGGTTTTTTTCGAGCACTCGAATTCGAATAGATTCGAAAATCGGTTTTTTTTCGAGCATTCGAGTTCGAATAACATTCGAAAATCGGTTTTTTTTCGAGCATTGGAGTTCGAATAACATTCGAAAATTGCGTTTTTTCGGGCATTCGAATTCGAATACATTCGAAAATCGGTTTTTTCGAGCACTTGAATTCGAATACATTCAAAAATCGCGTTTTTTCGAGCACTTGAATTCGAATACATTCAAATATCGCGTTTCTTCGAGCATTCGAATTCGAATGCATTCGAAAATCGGTTTTTTCGAGCACTCGAATTCGAATACATTCAAAAATCGCGTTTTTTCGAGCAATTGAATTCGAATACATTCAAAAATCGCGTTTTTTCGAGCACTTGAATTGGAATACATTCAAAAATCGCGTTTTTTCGAGCATTCGAAATCGAATACATTCGAAAATCGCGTCTTTTCGAGCACTTGAATTCAAATAAATTAGAAAATCGGTTTTTTTCGAGCACTCGAACTCGAATAGATTCGAAAATCGGTTTTTTTTCGAGCATTCGAGTTCGAATAACATTCGAAAATCGGTTTTTTCGAGCACTTGAATTCGAATACATTCAAAAATCGCGTTTTTTCGAGCACTTGAATTCGAATACATTCAAATATCGCGTTTCTTCGAGCATTCGAATTCGAATGCATTCGAAAATCGGTTTTTTCGAGCACTCGAATTCGAATACATTCAAAAATCGCGTTTTTTAGAGCAATTGAATTCGAATACATTCAAAAATCGCGTTTTTTCGAGCACTTGAATTGGAATACATTCAAAAATCGCGTTTTTCGAGCATTCGAAATCGAATACATTCGAAAATCGCGTCTTTTCGAGCACTTGAATTCAAATACATTCGAAAATCGGTTTTTTTTTCGAGCATTGGAGTTCGAATAACATTCGAAAATTGCGTTTTTTCGGGCATTCGAATTCGAATACATTCGAAAATCGGTTTTTTCGAGCACTTGAATTCGAATACATTCAAAAATCGCGTTTTTTCGAGCACTTGAATTCGAATACATTCAAAAATCGCGTTTCTTCGAGCATTCGAATTCGAATGCATTCGAAAATCGGTTTTTTCGAGCACTCGAATACGAATGCATTCGAAAATCGGTTTTTTCGAGCACTCGAATTCGAATACATTTAAAAATCGCGTTTTTTCGAGCACTTGAATTCGAATACATTCAAAATCGCGTTTTTTCGAGCACTTGAATTCGAATACATTCAAAAATCGCGTTTTTTCGAGCACTTGAATTCGAATACATTCAAAAATCGCGTTTTTTCGAGCATTCGAAATCGAATACATTCGAAAATCGCGTCTTTTCGAGCACTTGAATTCAAATACATTAGAAAATCGGTTTTTTTCGAGCACTCGAATTCGAATAGATTCGAAAATCGGTTTTTTTTCGAGCATTCGAGTTCGAATAACATTCGAAAATCGCGTTTTTTCGGGCACTCGAATTCGAATACATTCAAAAATCGCGTTTTTTCGAGCATTCGAATTCGAATACATTCGAAAATCGGTTTTTTCGAGCACTTGAATTCGAATACATTCAAAAATCGCGTTTTTTCGAGCACTTGAATTCGAATACATTCAAATATCGCGTTTCTTCGAGCATTCGAATTCGAATGCATTCGAAAATCGGTTTTTTCGAGCACTCGAATTCGAATACATTCAAAAATCGCGTTTTTTCGAGCAATTGAATTCGAATACATTCAAAAATCGCGTTTTTTCGAGCACTTGAATTGGAATACATTCAAAAATCGCGTTTTTTCGAGCATTCGAAATCGAATACATTCGAAAATCGCGTCTTTTCGAGCACTTGAATTCAAATACATTAGAAAATCGGTTTTTTTCGAGCACTCGAACTCGAATAGATTCGAAAATCGGTTTTTTTTCGAGCATTCGAGTTCGAATAACATTCGAAAATCGGTTTTTTCGAGCACTTGAATTCGAATACATTCAAAAATCGCGTTTTTTCGAGCACTTGAATTCGAATACATTCAAATATCGCGTTTCTTCGAGCATTCGAATTCGAATGCATTCGAAAATCGGTTTTTTCGAGCACTCGAATTCGAATACATTCAAAAATCGCGTTTTTTCGAGCAATTGAATTCGAATACATTCAAAAATCGCGTTTTTTCGAGCACTTGAATTGGAATACATTCAAAAATCGCGTTTTTCGAGCATTCGAAATCGAATACATTCGAAAATCGCGTCTTTTCGAGCACTTGAATTCAAATACATTCGAAAATCGGTTTTTTTTTCGAGCATTGGAGTTCGAATAACATTCGAAAATTGCGTTTTTTCGGGCATTCGAATTCGAATACATTCGAAAATCGGTTTTTTCGAGCACTTGAATTCGAATACATTCAAAAATCGCGTTTTTTCGAGCACTTGAATTCGAATACATTCAAAAATCGCGTTTCTTCGAGCATTCGAATTCGAATGCATTCGAAAATCGGTTTTTTCGAGCACTCGAATTCGAATACATTCAAAAATCGCGTTTTTCGAGCATTCGAAATCGAATACATTCGAAAATCGGTTTTTTTCGAGCATTCGAGTTCGAATAACATTCGAAAATCGCGTTTTTTCGGGCACTCGAATTCGAATACATTCAAAAATCGCGTTTTTTCGAGCATTCGAAATCGAATACATTCGAAAATCGCGTCTTTTCGAGCACTTGAATTCAAATACATTAGAAAATCGGTTTTTTTCGAGCACTCGAATTCGAATAGATTCGAAAATCGGTTTTTTTTCGAGCATTCGAGTTCGAATAACATTCGAAAATCGCGTTTTTTCGGGCACTCGAATTCGAATACATTCAAAAATCGCGTTTTCTCGAGCACTCGAAATCGAATACATTCGAAAATCGCGTCTTTTCGAGCACTTGGATTCAAATACATTAGAAAATCGGTTTTTTTCGAGCACTCGAATTCGAATACATTCAAAAATCGCGTTTTTTCGAGCACTTGAATTCAAATACATTCGAAAATCGGCTTTCTTTCGAGCATTGGAGTTCGAGTAACATTCAAAAATCGCGTTTTTTCGAGCACTTGAATTCGAATACATTCAAAAATCGCGTTTTTTCGAGCACTCGAATTCGAATAGATTCGAAAATCGCGTTTCTTCGAGCATTCGAATTCGAATACATTCGAAAATCGGTTTTTTTCGAACACTCGAAATCGAATACATTCGAAAATCGCGTCTTTTCGAGCACTAGAATTCGAATGCATTCGAAAATCGGTTTTTTCGAGCACTCGAATTCGAATACATTCAAAAATCGCGTTTTTTCGAGCACTTGAATTCGAATACATTCAAAATCGCGTTTTTTCGAGCACTTGAATTCGAATACATTCAAAAATCGCGTTTTTTCGAGCACTTGAATTCGAATACATTCAAAAATCGCGTTTTTTCGAGCATTCGAAATCGAATACATTCGAAAATCGCGTCTTTTCGAGCACTTGAATTCAAATACATTAGAAAATCGGTTTTTTTCGAGCACTCGAATTCGAATAGATTCGAAAATCGGTTTTTTTCGAGCATTCGAGTTCGAATAACATTCGAAAATCGCGTTTTTTCGGGCACTCGAATTCGAATACATTCAAAAATCGCGTTTTTTCGAGCATTCGAAATCGAATACATTCGAAAATCGCGTCTTTTCGAGCACTTGAATTCAAATACATTAGAAAATCGGTTTTTTTCGAGCACTCGAATTCGAATACATTCAAAAATCGCGTTTTTTCGAGCATTCGAAATCGAATACATTCGAAAATCGCGTCTTTTCGAGCACTTGAATTCAAATACATTCGAAAATCGGTTTTTTTCGAGCATTGGAGTTCGAATAACATTCGAAAATTGCGTTTTTTCGGGCATTCGAATTCGAATACATTCGAAAATCGGTTTTTTCGAGCACTTGAATTCGAATACATTCAAAAATCGCGTTTTTTCGAGCACTTGAATCCGAATACATTCAAATATCGCGTTTCTTCGAGCATTCGAATTCGAATGCATTCGAAAATCGGTTTTTTCGAGCACTCGAATTCGAATACATTCAAAAATCGCGTTTTTTCGAGCAATTGAATTCGAATACATTCAAAAATCGCGTTTTTTCGAGCACTTGAATTGGAATACATTCAAAAATCGCGTTTTTTCGAGCATTCGAAATCGAATACATTCGAAAATCGCGTCTTTTCGAGCACTCGAATTCGAATAGATTCGAAAATCGGTTTTTTTTCGAGCATTCGAGTTCGAATAACATTCGAAAATCGCGTTTTTTCGGGCACTCGAATTCGAATACATTCAAAAATCGCGTTTTCTCGAGCACTCGAAATCGAATACATTCGAAAATCGCGTCTTTTCGAGCACTTGGATTCAAATACATTAGAAAATCGGTTTTTTTCGAGCACTCGAATTCGAATACATTCAAAAATCGCGTTTTTTCGAGCACTTGAGTTCAAATACATTCGAAAATCGGCTTTTTTTCGAGCATTGGAGTTCGAATAACATTCAAAAATCGCGTTTTTTCGAGCAATTGAATTCGAATACATTCAAAAATCGCGTTTTTTCGAGCACTTGAATTGGAATACATTCAAAAATCGCGTTTTTTCGAGCATTCGAAATCGAATACATTCGAAAATCGCGTCTTTTCGAGCACTCGAATTCGAATAGATTCGAAAATCGGTTTTTTTTCGAGCATTCGAGTTCGAATAACATTCGAAAATCGCGTTTTTTCGGGCACTCGAATTCGAATACATTCAAAAATCGCGTTTTCTCGAGCACTCGAAATCGAATACATTCGAAAATCGCGTCTTTTCGAGCACTTGGATTCAAATACATTAAAAAATCGGTTTTTTTCGAGCACTCGAATTCGAATACATTCAAAAATCGCGTTTTTTCGAGCACTTGAGTTCAAATACATTCGAAAATCGGCTTTTTTTCGAGCATTGGAGTTCGAATAACATTCAAAAATCGCGTTTTTTCGAGCACTTGAATTCGAATACATTCAAAAATCGCGTTTTTTCGAGCACTCGAATTCGAATAGATTCGAAAATCGCGTTTCTTCGAGCATTCGAATTCGAATACATTCGAAAATCGGTTTTTTTCGAACACTCGAAATCGAATACATTCGAAAATCGCGTCTTTTCGAGCACTAGAATTCGAATGCATTCGAAAATCGGTTTTTTCGAGCACTCGAATTCGAATACATTCAAAAATCGCGTTTTTTCGAGCATTCGAAATCGAATACATTCGAAAATCGCGTCTTTTCGAGCACTTGAATTCAAATACATTCGAAAATCGGTTTTTTTCGAGCATTGGAGTTCGAATAACATTCGAAAATTGCGTTTTTTCGGGCATTCGAATTCGAATACATTCGAAAATCGGTTTTTTCGAGCACTTGAATTCGAATACATTCAAAAATCGCGTTTTTTCGAGCACTTGAATTCGAATACATTCAAATATCGCGTTTTTTCGAGCACTTGAATTCGAATACATTCAAAAATCGCGTTTCTTCGAGCATTCGAATTCGAATACATTCGAAAATCGGTTTTTTTCGAGCACTAGAATTCGAATACATTCGAAAATCGGTTTTTTCGAGCACTTGAATTCGAATACATTCAAAAATCGCGTTTTTTCGAGCACTTGAATTCGAATACATTCAAAAATCGCGTTTCTTCGAGCAGTCGAATTCGAATGCATTCGAAAATCGGTTTTTTCGAGCACTCGAATTCGAATGCATTCGAAAATCGGTTTTTTCGAGCACTCGAATTCGAATACATTCAAAAATCGCGTTTTTTCGAGCAATTGAATTCGAATACATTCAAAAATTGCGTTTTTTCGAGCACTTGAATTCGAATACATTCAAAAATCGCGTTTTTTCGAGCACTTGAATTGGAATACATTCAAAAATCGCGTTTTTTCGAGCATTCGAAATCGAATACATTCGAAAATCGCGTCTTTTCGAGCACTTGAATTCAAATACATTAGAAAATCGGTTTTTTTCGAGCACTCGAACTCGAATAGATTCGAAAATCGGTTTTTTTTCGAGCATTCGAGTTCGAATAACATTCGAAAATCGGTTTTTTTCGAGCACTCGAATTCGAATACATTCGAAAATCGCGTCTTTTCGAGCATTCGAATTCGAATACATTCGAAAATCGGTTTTTTTCGAGCACTGGAGTTCGAATAACATTCGAAAATTGCGTTTTTTCGGGCATTCGAATTCGAATACATTCGAAAATCGGTTTTTTCGAGCACATGAATTCGAATACATTCAAAAATCGCGTTTTTTCGAGCACTTGAATTCGAATACATTCAAAAATCGCGTTTCTTCGAGCATTCGAATTCGAATACATTCGAAAATCGGTTTTTTTCGAGCACTCGAATTTGAATACATTCGAAAATCGCGTCTTTTCGAGCACTAGAATTCGAATACATTCGAAAATCGGTTTTTTTCGAACACTCGAATTCGAATACATTCGAAAATCGCGTCTTTTCGAGCACTAGAATTCGAATGCATTCGAAAATCGGTTTTTTCGAGCACTCGAATTCGAATACATTCAAAAATCGCGTTTTTTCGAGCACTTGAATTCGAATACATTCAAAAATCGCGTTTTTTCAAGCACTTGAATTCGAATACATTCGAAAATCGGTTTTTTTCGAGCACTCGAATTTGAATACATTCGAAAATCGCGTCTTTTCGAGCACTAGAATTCGAATACATTCGAAAATCGGTTTTTTTCGAACACTCGAATTCGAATACATTCGAAAATCGCGTCTTTTCGAGCACTAGAATTCGAATGCATTCGAAAATCGGTTTTTTCGAGCACTCGAATTCGAATACATTCAAAAATCGCGTTTTTTCGAGCACTTGAATTCGAATACATTCAAAAATCGCGTTTCTTCGAGCATTCGAATTCGAATACATTCGAAAATCGGTTTTTTTCGAGCACTAGAATTCGAATACATTCGAAAATCGGTTTTTTTTCGAGCACTGGAGTTCGAATAACATTCGAAAATTGCGTTTTTTCGGGCAATTGAATTCGAATACATTCAAAAATCGCGTTTTTTCGAGCACTTGAATTGGAATACATTCAAAAATCGCGTTTTTCGAGCATTCGAAATCGAATACATTCGAAAATCGCGTCTTTTCGAGCACTTGAATTCAAATACATTCGAAAATCGGTTTTTTTTTTCGAGCATTGGAGTTCGAATAACATTCGAAAATTGCGTTTTTTCGGGCATTCGAATTCGAATACATTCGAAAATCGGTTTTTTCGAGCACTTGAATTCGAATACATTCAAAAATCGCGTTTTTTCGAGCACTTGAATTCGAATACATTCAAAAATCGCGTTTCTTCGAGCATTCGAATTCGAATGCATTCGAAAATCGGTTTTTTCGAGCACTCGAATTCGAATACATTCAAAAATCGCGTTTTTCGAGCATTCGAAATCGAATACATTCGAAAATCGGTTTTTTTCGAGCATTCGAGTTCGAATAACATTCGAAAATCGCGTTTTTTCGGGCACTCGAATTCGAATACATTCAAAAATCGCGTTTTTTCGAGCATTCGAAATCGAATACATTCGAAAATCGCGTCTTTTCGAGCACTTGAATTCAAATACATTAGAAAATCGGTTTTTTTCGAGCACTCGAATTCGAATAGATTCGAAAATCGGTTTTTTTTCGAGCATTCGAGTTCGAATAACATTCGAAAATCGCGTTTTTTCGGGCACTTGAATTCGAATACATTCAAAAATCGCGTTTTTTCGAGCACTTGAATTCGAATACATTCAAATATCGCGTTTCTTCGAGCATTCGAATTCGAATGCATTCGAAAATCGGTTTTTTCGAGCACTCGAATTCGAATACATTCAAAAATCGCGTTTTTTCGAGCAA
Organism: Heligmosomoides polygyrus polygyrus; assembly: GCA_947396885.1. Lineage (NCBI taxonomy): Eukaryota > Metazoa > Nematoda > Chromadorea > Rhabditida > Heligmosomidae > Heligmosomoides > Heligmosomoides polygyrus. The sequence goes on along the minus strand of OX377206.1, from coordinate 64,006,998 downwards.
TTGAATTCGAATACATTCAAAAATCGCGTTTTTTCGAGCACTTGAATTGGAATACATTCAAAAATCGCGTTTTTCGAGCATTCGAAATCGAATACATTCGAAAATCGCGTCTTTTCGAGCACTTGAATTCAAATACATTCGAAAATCGGTTTTTTTTTCGAGCATTGGAGTTCGAATAACATTCGAAAATTGCGTTTTTTCGGGCATTCGAATTCGAATACATTCGAAAATCGGTTTTTTCGAGCACTTGAATTCGAATACATTCAAAAATCGCGTTTTTTCGAGCACTTGAATTCGAATACATTCAAAAATCGCGTTTCTTCGAGCATTCGAATTCGAATGCATTCGAAAATCGGTTTTTTCGAGCACTCGAATTCGAATACATTCAAAAATCGCGTTTTTCGAGCATTCGAAATCGAATACATTCGAAAATCGGTTTTTTTCGAGCATTCGAGTTCGAATAACATTCGAAAATCGCGTTTTTTCGGGCACTCGAATTCGAATACATTCAAAAATCGCGTTTTTTCGAGCATTCGAAATCGAATACATTCGAAAATCGCGTCTTTTCGAGCACTTGAATTCAAATACATTAGAAAATCGGTTTTTTTCGAGCACTCGAATTCGAATAGATTCGAAAATCGGTTTTTTTTCGAGCATTCGAGTTCGAATAACATTCGAAAATCGCGTTTTTTCGGGCACTTGAATTCGAATACATTCAAAAATCGCGTTTTTTCGAGCACTTGAATTCGAATACATTCAAATATCGCGTTTCTTCGAGCATTCGAATTCGAATGCATTCGAAAATCGGTTTTTTCGAGCACTCGAATTCGAATACATTCAAAAATCGCGTTTTTTCGAGCAATTGAATTCGAATACATTCAAAAATCGCGTTTTTTCGAGCACTTGAATTGGAATACATTCAAAAATCGCGTTTTTCGAGCATTCGAAATCGAATACATTCGAAAATCGCGTCTTTTCGAGCACTTGAATTCAAATACATTCGAAAATCGGTTTTTTTTTTCGAGCATTGGAGTTCGAATAACATTCGAAAATTGCGTTTTTTCGGGCATTCAAATTCGAATACATTCGAAAATCGGTTTTTTCGAGCACTTGAATTCGAATACATTCAAAAATCGCGTTTTTTCGAGCACTTGAATTCGAATACATTCAAAAATCGCGTTTCTTCGAGCATTCGAATTCGAATGCATTCGAAAATCGGTTTTTTCGAGCACTCGAATTCGAATACATTCAAAAATCGCGTTTTTCGAGCATTCGAAATCGAATACATTCGAAAATCGGTTTTTTTCGAGCATTCGAGTTCGAATAACATTCGAAAATCGCGTTTTTTCGGGCACTCGAATTCGAATACATTCAAAAATCGCGTTTTTTCGAGCATTCGAAATCGAATACATTCGAAAATCGCGTCTTTTCGAGCACTTGAATTCAAATACATTAGAAAATCGGTTTTTTTCGAGCACTCGAATTCGAATAGATTCGAAAATCGGTTTTTTTTCGAGCATTCGAGTTCGAATAACATTCGAAAATCGCGTTTTTTCGGGCACTCGAATTCGAATACATTCAAAAATCGCGTTTTTTCGAGCACTCGAATTCGAATAGATTCGAAAATCGCGTTTCTTCGAGCATTCGAATTCGAATACATTCGAAAATCGGTTTTTTTTTCGAGCACTAGAATTCGAATGCATTCGAAAATCGGTTTTTTCGAGCACTCGAATTCGAATACATTCAAAAATCGCGTTTTTTCGAGCACTTGAATTCGAATACATTCAAAATCGCGTTTTTTCGAGCACTTGAATTCGAATACATTCAAAAATCGCGTTTTTTCGAGCATTCGAAATCGAATACATTCGAAAATCGCGTCTTTTCGAGCACTTGAATTCAAATACATTAGAAAATCGGTTTTTTTCGAGCACTCGAATTCGAATAGATTCGAAAATCGGTTTTTTTTCGAGCATTCGAGTTCGAATAACATTCGAAAATCGCGTTTTTTCGGGCACTTGAATTCAAATACATTAGAAAATCGGTTTTTTTCGAGCACTCGAATTCGAATACATTCAAAAATCGCGTTTTTTCGAGCATTCGAAATCGAATACATTCGAAAATCGCGTCTTTTCGAGCACTTGAATTCAAATACATTCGAAAATCGGTTTTTTTCGAGCATTGGAGTTCGAATAACATTCGAAAATTGCGTTTTTTCGGGCATTCGAATTCGAATACATTCGAAAATCGGTTTTTTCGAGCACTTGAATTCGAATACATTCAAAAATCGCGTTTTTTCGAGCACTTGAATTCGAATACATTCAAATATCGCGTTTCTTCGAGCATTCGAATTCGAATGCATTCGAAAATCGGTTTTTTCGAGCACTCGAATTCGAATACATTCAAAAATCGCGTTTTTTCAAGCACTTGAATTGGAATACATTCAAAAATCGCGTTTTTTCGAGCATTCGAAATCGAATACATTCGAAAATCGCGTCTTTTCGAGCACTTGAATTCAAATACATTAGAAAATCGGTTTTTTTCGAGCACTCGAACTCGAATAGATTCGAAAATCGGTTTTTTTTCGAGCATTCGAGTTCGAATAACATTCGAAAATCGCGTCTTTTCGAGCACTTGAATTCAAATACATTCGAAAATCGGTTTTTTTTTTCGAGCATTGGAGTTCGAATAACATTCGAAAATTGCGTTTTTTCGGGCATTCGAATTCGAATACATTCGAAAATCGGTTTTTTCGAGCACTTGAATTCGAATACATTCAAAAATCGCGTTTTTTCGAGCACTTGAATTCGAATACATTCAAAAATCGCGTTTCTTCGAGCATTCGAATTCGAATGCATTCGAAAATCGGTTTTTTCGAGCACTCGAATTCGAATACATTCAAAAATCGCGTTTTTCGAGCATTCGAAATCGAATACATTCGAAAATCGGTTTTTTTCGAGCATTCGAGTTCGAATAACATTCGAAAATCGCGTTTTTTCGGGCACTCGAATTCGAATACATTCAAAAATCGCGTTTTTTCGAGCATTCGAAATCGAATACATTCGAAAATCGCGTCTTTTCGAGCACTTGAATTCAAATACATTAGAAAATCGGTTTTTTTCGAGCACTCGAATTCGAATAGATTCGAAAATCGGTTTTTTTTTCGAGCATTCGAGTTCGAATAACATTCGAAAATCGCGTTTTTTCGGGCACTTGAATTCGAATACATTCAAAAATCGCGTTTTTTCGAGCACTTGAATTCGAATACATTCAAATATCGCGTTTCTTCGAGCATTCGAATTCGAATGCATTCGAAAATCGGTTTTTTCGAGCACTCGAATTCGAATACATTCGAAAATCGCGTCTTTTCGAGCACTTGAATTCAAATACATTCGAAAATCGGTTTTTTTTTCGAGCATTGGAGTTCGAATAACATTCGAAAATTGCGTTTTTTCGGGCACTTGAATTCAAATACATTAGAAAATCGGTTTTTTTCGAGCATTCGAAATCGAATACATTCGAAAATCGCGTCTTTTCGAGCACTTGAATTCAAATACATTAGAAAATCGGTTTTTTTTTCGAGCATTGGAGTTCGAATAACATTCAAATATCGCGTTTCTTCGAGCATTCGAATTCGAATGCATTCGAAAATTGCGTTTTTTCGGGCACTTGAATTCAAATACATTAGAAAATCGGTTTTTTTCGGGCACTTGAATTCGAATACATTCAAAAATCGCGTTTTTCGAGCATTCGAAATCGAATACATTCGAAAATCGCGTCTTTTCGAGCACTTGAATTCAAATACATTCGAAAATCGGTTTTTTTTTCGAGCATTGGAGTTCGAATAACATTCGAAAATTGCGTTTTTTCGGGCACTTGAATTCAAATACATTAGAAAATCGCGTTTTTTCGAGCACTTGAATTCGAATACATTCAAATATCGCGTTTCTTCGAGCATTCGAATTCGAATGCATTCGAAAATCGGTTTTTTCGAGCACTCGAATTCGAATAGATTCGAAAATCGCGTTTCTTCGAGCATTCGAATTCGAATACATTCGAAAATCGGTTTTTTTTTCGAGCACTAGAATTCGAATGCATTCGAAAATCGGTTTTTTCGAGCACTCGAATTCGAATACATTCAAAAATCGCGTTTTTTCGAGCACTTGAATTCGAATACATTCAAAATCGCGTTTTTTCGAGCACTTGAATTCGAATACATTCAAAAATCGCGTTTTTTCGAGCACTTGAATTCGAATACATTCAAAAATCGCGTTTTTTCGAGCATTCGAAATCGAATACATTCGAAAATCGCGTCTTTTCGAGCACTTGAATTCAAATACATTAGAAAATCGGTTTTTTTCGAGCACTCGAATTCGAATAGATTCGAAAATCGGTTTTTTTTCGAGCATTCGAGTTCGAATAACATTCGAAAATCGCGTTTTTTCGGGCACTCGAATTCGAATACATTCGAAAATCGCGTCTTTTCGAGCACTTGAATTCAAATACATTAGAAAATCGGTTTTTTTCGAGCACTCGAATTCGAATACATTCAAAAATCGCGTTTTTTCGAGCATTCGAAATCGAATACATTCGAAAATCGCGTCTTTTCGAGCACTTGAATTCAAATACATTCGAAAATCGGTTTTTTTCGAGCATTGGAGTTCGAATAACATTCGAAAATTGCGTTTTTTCGGGCATTCGAATTCGAATACATTCGAAAATCGGTTTTTTCGAGCACTTGAATTCGAATACATTCAAAAATCGCGTTTTTTCGAGCACTTGAATTCGAATACATTCAAATATCGCGTTTCTTCGAGCATTCGAATTCGAATGCATTCGAAAATCGGTTTTTTCGAGCACTCGAATTCGAATACATTCAAAAATCGCGTTTTTTCGAGCACTTGAATTGGAATACATTCAAAAATCGCGTTTTTTCGAGCATTCGAAATCGAATACATTCGAAAATCGCGTCTTTTCGAGCACTTGAATTCAAATACATTAGAAAATCGGTTTTTTTCGAGCACTCGAACTCGAATAGATTCGAAAATCGGTTTTTTTTCGAGCATTCGAGTTCGAATAACATTCGAAAATCGGTTTTTTTCGAGCACTCGAATTCGAATACATTCAAAAATCGCGTTTTTTTTTCGAGCATTGGAGTTCGAATAACATTCGAAAATTGCGTTTTTTCGGGCACTTGAATTCAAATACATTAGAAAATCGGTTTTTTTCGGGCACTTGAATTCGAATACATTCAAAAATCGCGTTTTTTCGAGCACTTGAATTCGAATACATTCAAATATCGCGTTTCTTCGAGCATTCGAATTCGAATGCATTCGAAAATTGCGTTTTTTCGGGCACTTGAATTCAAATACATTAGAAAATCGGTTTTTTTCGGGCACTTGAATTCGAATACATTCAAAAATCGCGTTTTTCGAGCATTCGAAATCGAATACATTCGAAAATCGCGTCTTTTCGAGCACTTGAATTCAAATACATTCAAAAATCGGTTTTTTTTTCGAGCATTGGAGTTCGAATAACATTCGAAAATTGCGTTTTTTCGGGCACTTGAATTCAAATACATTAGAAAATCGGTTTTTTTCGGGCACTTGAATTCGAATACATTCAAAAATCGCGTTTTTTCGAGCACTTGAATTCGAATACATTCAAATATCGCGTTTCTTCGAGCATTCGAATTCGAATGCATTCGAAAATCGGTTTTTTCGAGCACTCGAATTCGAATAGATTCGAAAATCGCGTTTCTTCGAGCATTCGAATTCGAATACATTCGAAAATCGGTTTTTTTTTTCGAGCACTAGAATTCGAATGCATTCGAAAATCGGTTTTTTCGAGCACTCGAATTCGAATACATTCAAAAATCGCGTTTTTTCGAGCACTTGAATTCGAATACATTCAAAATCGCGTTTTTTCGAGCACTTGAATTCGAATACATTCAAAAATCGCGTTTTTTCGAGCACTTGAATTCGAATACATTCAAAAATCGCGTTTTTTCGAGCATTCGAAATCGAATACATTCGAAAATCGCGTCTTTTCGAGCACTTGAATTCAAATACATTAGAAAATCGGTTTTTTTCGAGCACTCGAATTCGAATACATTCAAAAATCGCGTTTTTTCGAGCACTTGAATTCGAATACATTCAAATATCGCGTTTCTTCGAGCATTCGAATTCGAATGCATTCGAAAATCGGTTTTTTCGAGCACTCGAATTCGAATACATTCAAAAATCGCGTTTTTTCGAGCAATTGAATTCGAATACATTCAAAAATCGCGTTTTTTCGAGCACTTGAATTGGAATACATTCAAAAATCGCGTTTTTCGAGCATTCGAAATCGAATACATTCGAAAATCGCGTCTTTTCGAGCACTTGAATTCAAATACATTCGAAAATCGGTTTTTTTTCGAGCATTGGAGTTCGAATAACATTCGAAAATTGCGTTTTTTCGGGCACTTGAATTCAAATACATTAGAAAATCGGTTTTTTTTCGAGCATTCGAGTTCGAATAACATTCGAAAATCGCGTTTTTTCGGGCACTCGAATTCGAATACATTCGAAAATCGCGTCTTTTCGAGCACTTGAATTCAAATACATTAGAAAATCGGTTTTTTTCGAGCACTCGAATTCGAATACATTCAAAAATCGCGTTTTTTCGAGCATTCGAAATCGAATACATTCGAAAATCGCGTCTTTTCGAGCACTTGAATTCAAATACATTCGAAAATCGGTTTTTTTCGAGCATTGGAGTTCGAATAACATTCGAAAATTGCGTTTTTTCGGGCATTCGAATTCGAATACATTCGAAAATCGGTTTTTTCGAGCACTTGAATTCGAATACATTCAAAAATCGCGTTTTTTCGAGCACTTGAATTCGAATACATTCAAATATCGCGTTTCTTCGAGCATTCGAATTCGAATGCATTCGAAAATCGGTTTTTTCGAGCACTCGAATTCGAATACATTCAAAAATCGCGTTTTTTCGAGCACTTGAATTGGAATACATTCAAAAATCGCGTTTTTTCGAGCATTCGAAATCGAATACATTCGAAAATCGCGTCTTTTCGAGCACTTGAATTCAAATACATTAGAAAATCGGTTTTTTTCGAGCACTCGAACTCGAATAGATTCGAAAATCGGTTTTTTTTCGAGCATTCGAGTTCGAATAACATTCGAAAATCGGTTTTTTTCGAGCACTCGAATTCGAATACATTCAAAAATCGCGTTTTTTTTTCGAGCATTGGAGTTCGAATAACATTCGAAAATTGCGTTTTTTCGGGCACTTGAATTCAAATACATTAGAAAATCGGTTTTTTTCGGGCACTTGAATTCGAATACATTCAAAAATCGCGTTTTTTCGAGCACTTGAATTCGAATACATTCAAATATCGCGTTTCTTCGAGCATTCGAATTCGAATGCATTCGAAAATTGCGTTTTTTCGGGCACTTGAATTCAAATACATTAGAAAATCGGTTTTTTTCGGGCACTTGAATTCGAATACATTCAAAAATCGCGTTTTTCGAGCATTCGAAATCGAATACATTCGAAAATCGCGTCTTTTCGAGCACTTGAATTCAAATACATTCGAAAATCGGTTTTTTTTTCGAGCATTGGAGTTCGAATAACATTCGAAAATTGCGTTTTTTCGGGCACTTGAATTCAAATACATTAGAAAATCGGTTTTTTTCGGGCACTTGAATTCGAATACATTCAAAAATCGCGTTTTTTCGAGCACTTGAATTCGAATACATTCAAAAATCGCGTTTTTTCGAGCACTTGAATTCGAATACATTCAAATATCGCGTTTCTTCGAGCATTCGAATTCGAATGCATTCGAAAATCGGTTTTTTCGAGCACTCGAATTCGAATAGATTCGAAAATCGCGTTTCTTCGAGCATTCGAATTCGAATACATTCGAAAATCGGTTTTTTTTTTCGAGCACTAGAATTCGAATGCATTCGAAAATCGGTTTTTTCGAGCACTCGAATTCGAATACATTCAAAAATCGCGTTTTTTCGAGCACTTGAATTCGAATACATTCAAAATCGCGTTTTTTCGAGCACTTGAATTCGAATACATTCAAAAATCGCGTTTTTTCGAGCACTTGAATTCGAATACATTCAAAAATCGCGTTTTTTCGAGCATTCGAAATCGAATACATTCGAAAATCGCGTCTTTTCGAGCACTTGAATTCAAATACATTAGAAAATCGGTTTTTTTCGAGCACTCGAATTCGAATAGATTCGAAAATCGGTTTTTTTTTCGAGCATTCGAGTTCGAATAACATTCGAAAATCGCGTTTTTTCGGGCACTCGAATTCGAATACATTCGAAAATCGCGTCTTTTCGAGCACTTGAATTCAAATACATTAGAAAATCGGTTTTTTTCGAGCACTCGAATTCGAATACATTCAAAAATCGCGTTTTTTCGAGCACTTGAATTCGAATACATTCAAATATCGCGTTTCTTCGAGCATTCGAATTCGAATGCATTCGAAAATCGGTTTTTTCGAGCACTCGAATTCGAATACATTCAAAAATCGCGTTTTTTCGAGCAATTGAATTCGAATACATTCAAAAATCGCGTTTTTTCGAGCACTTGAATTGGAATACATTCAAAAATCGCGTTTTTCGAGCATTCGAAATCGAATACATTCGAAAATCGCGTCTTTTCGAGCACTTGAATTCAAATACATTCGAAAATCGGTTTTTTTTTCGAGCATTGGAGTTCGAATAACATTCGAAAATTGCGTTTTTTCGGGCACTTGAATTCAAATACATTAGAAAATCGGTTTTTTTCGAGCATTCGAAATCGAATACATTCGAAAATCGCGTCTTTTCGAGCACTTGAATTCAAATACATTAGAAAATCGGTTTTTTTTTCGAGCATTGGAGTTCGAATAACATTCGAAAATTGCGTTTTTTCGGGCACTTGAATTCAAATACATTAGAAAATCGGTTTTTTTCGGGCACTTGAATTCGAATACATTCAAAAATCGCGTTTTTTCGAGCACTTGAATTCGAATACATTCAAATATCGCGTTTCTTCGAGCATTCGAATTCGAATGCATTCGAAAATTGCGTTTTTTCGGGCACTTGAATTCAAATACATTAGAAAATCGGTTTTTTTCGGGCACTTGAATTCGAATACATTCAAATATCGCGTTTCTTCGAGCATTCGAAATCGAATACATTCGAAAATCGCGTCTTTTCGAGCACTTGAATTCAAATACATTAGAAAATCGGTTTTTTTCGAGCACTCGAATTCGAATAGATTCGAAAATCGGTTTTTTTTTCGAGCATTCGAGTTCGAATAACATTCGAAAATCGCGTTTTTTCGGGCACTCGAATTCGAATACATTCGAAAATCGCGTCTTTTCGAGCACTTGAATTCAAATACATTAGAAAATCGGTTTTTTTCGAGCACTCGAATTCGAATACATTCAAAAATCGCGTTTTTTCGAGCACTTGAATTCGAATACATTCAAATATCGCGTTTCTTCGAGCATTCGAATTCGAATGCATTCGAAAATCGGTTTTTTCGAGCACTCGAATTCGAATACATTCAAAAATCGCGTTTTTTCGAGCAATTGAATTCGAATACATTCAAAAATCGCGTTTTTTCGAGCACTTGAATTGGAATACATTCAAAAATCGCGTTTTTCGAGCATTCGAAATCGAATACATTCGAAAATCGCGTCTTTTCGAGCACTTGAATTCAAATACATTCGAAAATCGGTTTTTTTTTCGAGCATTGGAGTTCGAATAACATTCGAAAATTGCGTTTTTTCGGGCACTTGAATTCAAATACATTAGAAAATCGGTTTTTTTCGAGCATTCGAAATCGAATACATTCGAAAATCGCGTCTTTTCGAGCACTTGAATTCAAATACATTAGAAAATCGGTTTTTTTTTCGAGCATTGGAGTTCGAATAACATTCGAAAATTGCGTTTTTTCGGGCACTTGAATTCAAATACATTAGAAAATCGGTTTTTTTCGGGCACTTGAATTCGAATACATTCAAAAATCGCGTTTTTTCGAGCACTTGAATTCGAATACATTCAAATATCGCGTTTCTTCGAGCATTCGAATTCGAATGCATTCGAAAATTGCGTTTTTTCGGGCACTTGAATTCAAATACATTAGAAAATCGGTTTTTTTCGGGCACTTGAATTCGAATACATTCAAAAATCGCGTTTTTCGAGCATTCGAAATCGAATACATTCGAAAATCGCGTCTTTTCGAGCACTTGAATTCAAATACATTCGAAAATCGGTTTTTTTTTCGAGCATTGGAGTTCGAATAACATTCGAAAATTGCGTTTTTTCGGGCACTTGAATTCAAATACATTAGAAAATCGGTTTTTTTCGGGCACTTGAATTCGAATACATTCAAAAATCGCGTTTTTTCGAGCACTTGAATTCGAATACATTCAAATATCGCGTTTCTTCGAGCATTCGAATTCGAATGCATTCGAAAATCGGTTTTTTCGAGCACTCGAATTCGAATAGATTCGAAAATCGCGTTTCTTCGAGCATTCGAATTCGAATACATTCGAAAATCGGTTTTTTTTTTCGAGCACTAGAATTCGAATGCATTCGAAAATCGGTTTTTTCGAGCACTCGAATTCGAATACATTCAAAAATCGCGTTTTTTCGAGCACTTGAATTCGAATACATTCAAAATCGCGTTTTTTCGAGCACTTGAATTCGAATACATTCAAAAATCGCGTTTTTTCGAGCACTTGAATTCGAATACATTCAAAAATCGCGTTTTTTCGAGCATTCGAAATCGAATACATTCGAAAATCGCGTCTTTTCGAGCACTTGAATTCAAATACATTAGAAAATCGGTTTTTTTCGAGCACTCGAATTCGAATAGATTCGAAAATCGGTTTTTTTTCGAGCATTCGAGTTCGAATAACATTCGAAAATCGCGTTTTTTCGGGCACTCGAATTCGAATACATTCGAAAATCGCGTCTTTTCGAGCACTTGAATTCAAATACATTAGAAAATCGGTTTTTTTCGAGCACTCGAATTCGAATACATTCAAAAATCGCGTTTTTTCGAGCATTCGAAATCGAATACATTCGAAAATCGCGTCTTTTCGAGCACTTGAATTCAAATACATTCGAAAATCGGTTTTTTTCGAGCATTGGAGTTCGAATAACATTCGAAAATTGCGTTTTTTCGGGCATTCGAATTCGAATACATTCGAAAATCGGTTTTTTCGAGCACTTGAATTCGAATACATTCAAAAATCGCGTTTTTTCGAGCACTTGAATTCGAATACATTCAAATATCGCGTTTCTTCGAGCATTCGAATTCGAATGCATTCGAAAATCGGTTTTTTCGAGCACTCGAATTCGAATACATTCAAAAATCGCGTTTTTTCGAGCACTTGAATTGGAATACATTCAAAAATCGCGTTTTTTCGAGCATTCGAAATCGAATACATTCGAAAATCGCGTCTTTTCGAGCACTTGAATTCAAATACATTAGAAAATCGGTTTTTTTCGAGCACTCGAACTCGAATACATTCGAAAATTGCGTTTTTTCGGGCACTTGAATTCAAATACATTAGAAAATCGGTTTTTTTCGGGCACTTGAATTCGAATACATTCAAAAATCGCGTTTCTTCGAGCATTCGAATTCGAATGCATTCGAAAATTGCGTTTTTTCGGGCACTTGAATTCAAATACATTAGAAAATCGGTTTTTTTCGGGCACTTGAATTCGAATACATTCAAAAATCGCGTTTTTCGAGCATTCGAAATCGAATACATTCGAAAATCGCGTCTTTTCGAGCACTTGAATTCAAATACATTCAAAAATCGGTTTTTTTTTCGAGCATTGGAGTTCGAATAACATTCGAAAATTGCGTTTTTTCGGGCACTTGAATTCAAATACATTAGAAAATCGGTTTTTTTCGGGCACTTGAATTCGAATACATTCAAAAATCGCGTTTTTTCGAGCACTTGAATTCGAATACATTCAAATATCGCGTTTCTTCGAGCATTCGAATTCGAATGCATTCGAAAATCGGTTTTTTCGAGCACTCGAATTCGAATAGATTCGAAAATCGCGTTTCTTCGAGCATTCGAATTCGAATACATTCGAAAATCGGTTTTTTTTTTCGAGCACTAGAATTCGAATGCATTCGAAAATCGGTTTTTTCGAGCACTCGAATTCGAATACATTCAAAAATCGCGTTTTTTCGAGCACTTGAATTCGAATACATTCAAAATCGCGTTTTTTCGAGCACTTGAATTCGAATACATTCAAAAATCGCGTTTTTTCGAGCACTTGAATTCGAATACATTCAAAAATCGCGTTTTTTCGAGCATTCGAAATCGAATACATTCGAAAATCGCGTCTTTTCGAGCACTTGAATTCAAATACATTAGAAAATCGGTTTTTTTCGAGCACTCGAATTCGAATAGATTCGAAAATCGGTTTTTTTTTCGAGCATTCGAGTTCGAATAACATTCGAAAATCGCGTTTTTTCGGGCACTCGAATTCGAATACATTCGAAAATCGCGTCTTTTCGAGCACTTGAATTCAAATACATTAGAAAATCGGTTTTTTTCGAGCACTCGAATTCGAATACATTCAAAAATCGCGTTTTTTCGAGCACTTGAATTCGAATACATTCAAATATCGCGTTTCTTCGAGCATTCGAATTCGAATGCATTCGAAAATCGGTTTTTTCGAGCACTCGAATTCGAATACATTCAAAAATCGCGTTTTTTCGAGCAATTGAATTCGAATACATTCAAAAATCGCGTTTTTTCGAGCACTTGAATTGGAATACATTCAAAAATCGCGTTTTTCGAGCATTCGAAATCGAATACATTCGAAAATCGCGTCTTTTCGAGCACTTGAATTCAAATACATTCGAAAATCGGTTTTTTTTTCGAGCATTGGAGTTCGAATAACATTCGAAAATTGCGTTTTTTCGGGCACTTGAATTCAAATACATTAGAAAATCGGTTTTTTTTCGAGCATTCGAGTTCGAATAACATTCGAAAATCGCGTTTTTTCGGGCACTCGAATTCGAATACATTCGAAAATCGCGTCTTTTCGAGCACTTGAATTCAAATACATTAGAAAATCGGTTTTTTTCGAGCACTCGAATTCGAATACATTCAAAAATCGCGTTTTTTCGAGCATTCGAAATCGAATACATTCGAAAATCGCGTCTTTTCGAGCACTTGAATTCAAATACATTCGAAAATCGGTTTTTTTCGAGCATTGGAGTTCGAATAACATTCGAAAATTGCGTTTTTTCGGGCATTCGAATTCGAATACATTCGAAAATCGGTTTTTTCGAGCACTTGAATTCGAATACATTCAAAAATCGCGTTTTTTCGAGCACTTGAATTCGAATACATTCAAATATCGCGTTTCTTCGAGCATTCGAATTCGAATGCATTCGAAAATCGGTTTTTTCGAGCACTCGAATTCGAATACATTCAAAAATCGCGTTTTTTCGAGCACTTGAATTGGAATACATTCAAAAATCGCGTTTTTTCGAGCATTCGAAATCGAATACATTCGAAAATCGCGTCTTTTCGAGCACTTGAATTCAAATACATTAGAAAATCGGTTTTTTTCGAGCACTCGAACTCGAATAGATTCGAAAATCGGTTTTTTTTTCGAGCATTCGAGTTCGAATAACATTCGAAAATCGGTTTTTTTCGAGCACTCGAATTCGAATACATTCAAAAATCGCGTTTTTTTTTCGAGCATTGGAGTTCGAATAACATTCGAAAATTGCGTTTTTTCGGGCACTTGAATTCAAATACATTAGAAAATCGGTTTTTTTCGGGCACTTGAATTCGAATACATTCAAAAATCGCGTTTTTTCGAGCACTTGAATTCGAATACATTCAAATATCGCGTTTCTTCGAGCATTCGAATTCGAATGCATTCGAAAATTGCGTTTTTTCGGGCACTTGAATTCAAATACATTAGAAAATCGGTTTTTTTCGGGCACTTGAATTCGAATACATTCAAAAATCGCGTTTTTCGAGCATTCGAAATCGAATACATTCGAAAATCGCGTCTTTTCGAGCACTTGAATTCAAATACATTCGAAAATCGGTTTTTTTTTCGAGCATTGGAGTTCGAATAACATTCGAAAATTGCGTTTTTTCGGGCACTTGAATTCAAATACATTAGAAAATCGGTTTTTTTCGGGCACTTGAATTCGAATACATTCAAAAATCGCGTTTTTTCGAGCACTTGAATTCGAATACATTCAAAAATCGCGTTTTTTCGAGCACTTGAATTCGAATACATTCAAATATCGCGTTTCTTCGAGCATTCGAATTCGAATGCATTCGAAAATCGGTTTTTTCGAGCACTCGAATTCGAATAGATTCGAAAATCGCGTTTCTTCGAGCATTCGAATTCGAATACATTCGAAAATCGGTTTTTTTTTTCGAGCACTAGAATTCGAATGCATTCGAAAATCGGTTTTTTCGAGCACTCGAATTCGAATACATTCAAAAATCGCGTTTTTTCGAGCACTTGAATTCGAATACATTCAAAATCGCGTTTTTTCGAGCACTTGAATTCGAATACATTCAAAAATCGCGTTTTTTCGAGCACTTGAATTCGAATACATTCAAAAATCGCGTTTTTTCGAGCATTCGAAATCGAATACATTCGAAAATCGCGTCTTTTCGAGCACTTGAATTCAAATACATTAGAAAATCGGTTTTTTTCGAGCACTCGAATTCGAATAGATTCGAAAATCGGTTTTTTTTCGAGCATTCGAGTTCGAATAACATTCGAAAATCGCGTTTTTTCGGGCACTCGAATTCGAATACATTCGAAAATCGCGTCTTTTCGAGCACTTGAATTCAAATACATTAGAAAATCGGTTTTTTTCGAGCACTCGAATTCGAATACATTCAAAAATCGCGTTTTTTCGAGCACTTGAATTCGAATACATTCAAATATCGCGTTTCTTCGAGCATTCGAATTCGAATGCATTCGAAAATCGGTTTTTTCGAGCACTCGAATTCGAATACATTCAAAAATCGCGTTTTTTCGAGCAATTGAATTCGAATACATTCAAAAATCGCGTTTTTTCGAGCACTTGAATTGGAATACATTCAAAAATCGCGTTTTTCGAGCATTCGAAATCGAATACATTCGAAAATCGCGTCTTTTCGAGCACTTGAATTCAAATACATTCGAAAATCGGTTTTTTTTTCGAGCATTGGAGTTCGAATAACATTCGAAAATTGCGTTTTTTCGGGCACTTGAATTCAAATACATTAGAAAATCGGTTTTTTTCGAGCATTCGAAATCGAATACATTCGAAAATCGCGTCTTTTCGAGCACTTGAATTCAAATACATTAGAAAATCGGTTTTTTTTTCGAGCATTGGAGTTCGAATAACATTCGAAAATTGCGTTTTTTCGGGCACTTGAATTCAAATACATTAGAAAATCGGTTTTTTTCGGGCACTTGAATTCGAATACATTCAAAAATCGCGTTTTTTCGAGCACTTGAATTCGAATACATTCAAATATCGCGTTTCTTCGAGCATTCGAATTCGAATGCATTCGAAAATTGCGTTTTTTCGGGCACTTGAATTCAAATACATTAGAAAATCGGTTTTTTTCGGGCACTTGAATTCGAATACATTCAAATATCGCGTTTCTTCGAGCATTCGAAATCGAATACATTCGAAAATCGCGTCTTTTCGAGCACTTGAATTCAAATACATTAGAAAATCGGTTTTTTTCGAGCACTCGAATTCGAATAGATTCGAAAATCGGTTTTTTTTTCGAGCATTCGAGTTCGAATAACATTCGAAAATCGCGTTTTTTCGGGCACTCGAATTCGAATACATTCGAAAATCGCGTCTTTTCGAGCACTTGAATTCAAATACATTAGAAAATCGGTTTTTTTCGAGCACTCGAATTCGAATACATTCAAAAATCGCGTTTTTTCGAGCACTTGAATTCGAATACATTCAAATATCGCGTTTCTTCGAGCATTCGAATTCGAATGCATTCGAAAATCGGTTTTTTCGAGCACTCGAATTCGAATACATTCAAAAATCGCGTTTTTTCGAGCAATTGAATTCGAATACATTCAAAAATCGCGTTTTTTCGAGCACTTGAATTGGAATACATTCAAAAATCGCGTTTTTCGAGCATTCGAAATCGAATACATTCGAAAATCGCGTCTTTTCGAGCACTTGAATTCAAATACATTCGAAAATCGGTTTTTTTTTCGAGCATTGGAGTTCGAATAACATTCGAAAATTGCGTTTTTTCGGGCACTTGAATTCAAATACATTAGAAAATCGGTTTTTTTCGAGCATTCGAAATCGAATACATTCGAAAATCGCGTCTTTTCGAGCACTTGAATTCAAATACATTAGAAAATCGGTTTTTTTTTCGAGCATTGGAGTTCGAATAACATTCGAAAATTGCGTTTTTTCGGGCACTTGAATTCAAATACATTAGAAAATCGGTTTTTTTCGGGCACTTGAATTCGAATACATTCAAAAATCGCGTTTTTTCGAGCACTTGAATTCGAATACATTCAAATATCGCGTTTCTTCGAGCATTCGAATTCGAATGCATTCGAAAATTGCGTTTTTTCGGGCACTTGAATTCAAATACATTAGAAAATCGGTTTTTTTCGGGCACTTGAATTCGAATACATTCAAAAATCGCGTTTTTCGAGCATTCGAAATCGAATACATTCGAAAATCGCGTCTTTTCGAGCACTTGAATTCAAATACATTCGAAAATCGGTTTTTTTTTCGAGCATTGGAGTTCGAATAACATTCGAAAATTGCGTTTTTTCGGGCACTTGAATTCAAATACATTAGAAAATCGGTTTTTTTCGGGCACTTGAATTCGAATACATTCAAAAATCGCGTTTTTTCGAGCACTTGAATTCGAATACATTCAAATATCGCGTTTCTTCGAGCATTCGAATTCGAATGCATTCGAAAATCGGTTTTTTCGAGCACTCGAATTCGAATAGATTCGAAAATCGCGTTTCTTCGAGCATTCGAATTCGAATACATTCGAAAATCGGTTTTTTTTTTCGAGCACTAGAATTCGAATGCATTCGAAAATCGGTTTTTTCGAGCACTCGAATTCGAATACATTCAAAAATCGCGTTTTTTCGAGCACTTGAATTCGAATACATTCAAAATCGCGTTTTTTCGAGCACTTGAATTCGAATACATTCAAAAATCGCGTTTTTTCGAGCACTTGAATTCGAATACATTCAAAAATCGCGTTTTTTCGAGCATTCGAAATCGAATACATTCGAAAATCGCGTCTTTTCGAGCACTTGAATTCAAATACATTAGAAAATCGGTTTTTTTCGAGCACTCGAATTCGAATAGATTCGAAAATCGGTTTTTTTTCGAGCATTCGAGTTCGAATAACATTCGAAAATCGCGTTTTTTCGGGCACTCGAATTCGAATACATTCGAAAATCGCGTCTTTTCGAGCACTTGAATTCAAATACATTAGAAAATCGGTTTTTTTCGAGCACTCGAATTCGAATACATTCAAAAATCGCGTTTTTTCGAGCATTCGAAATCGAATACATTCGAAAATCGCGTCTTTTCGAGCACTTGAATTCAAATACATTCGAAAATCGGTTTTTTTCGAGCATTGGAGTTCGAATAACATTCGAAAATTGCGTTTTTTCGGGCATTCGATTTCGAATACATTCGAAAATCGGTTTTTTCGAGCACTTGAATTCGAATACATTCAAAAATCGCGTTTTTTCGAGCACTTGAATTCGAATACATTCAAATATCGCGTTTCTTCGAGCATTCGAATTCGAATGCATTCGAAAATCGGTTTTTTCGAGCACTCGAATTCGAATACATTCAAAAATCGCGTTTTTTCGAGCACTTGAATTGGAATACATTCAAAAATCGCGTTTTTTCGAGCATTCGAAATCGAATACATTCGAAAATCGCGTCTTTTCGAGCACTTGAATTCAAATACATTAGAAAATCGGTTTTTTTCGAGCACTCGAACTCGAATAGATTCGAAAATCGGTTTTTTTCGAGCATTCGAGTTCGAATAACATTCGAAAATCGGTTTTTTTCGAGCACTCGAATTCGAATACATTCAAAAATCGCGTTTTTTTTTCGAGCATTGGAGTTCGAATAACATTCGAAAATTGCGTTTTTTCGGGCACTTGAATTCAAATACATTAGAAAATCGGTTTTTTTCGGGCACTTGAATTCGAATACATTCAAAAATCGCGTTTTTTCGAGCACTTGAATTCGAATACATTCAAATATCGCGTTTCTTCGAGCATTCGAATTCGAATGCATTCGAAAATTGCGTTTTTTCGGGCACTTGAATTCAAATACATTAGAAAATCGGTTTTTTTCGGGCACTTGAATTCGAATACATTCAAAAATCGCGTTTTTCGAGCATTCGAAATCGAATACATTCGAAAATCGCGTCTTTTCGAGCACTTGAATTCAAATACATTCGAAAATCGGTTTTTTTTTCGAGCATTGGAGTTCGAATAACATTCGAAAATTGCGTTTTTTCGGGCACTTGAATTCAAATACATTAGAAAATCGGTTTTTTTCGGGCACTTGAATTCGAATACATTCAAAAATCGCGTTTTTTCGAGCACTTGAATTCGAATACATTCAAATATCGCGTTTCTTCGAGCATTCGAATTCGAATGCATTCGAAAATCGGTTTTTTCGAGCACTCGAATTCGAATAGATTCGAAAATCGCGTTTCTTCGAGCATTCGAATTCGAATACATTCGAAAATCGGTTTTTTTTTCGAGCACTAGAATTCGAATGCATTCGAAAATCGGTTTTTTCGAGCACTCGAATTCGAATACATTCAAAAATCGCGTTTTTTCGAGCACTTGAATTCGAATACATTCAAAATCGCGTTTTTTCGAGCACTTGAATTCGAATACATTCAAAAATCGCGTTTTTTCGAGCACTTGAATTCGAATACATTCAAAAATCGCGTTTTTTCGAGCATTCGAAATCGAATACATTCGAAAATCGCGTCTTTTCGAGCACTTGAATTCAAATACATTAGAAAATCGGTTTTTTTCGAGCACTCGAATTCGAATAGATTCGAAAATCGGTTTTTTTTCGAGCATTCGAGTTCGAATAACATTCGAAAATCGCGTTTTTTCGGGCACTCGAATTCGAATACATTCGAAAATCGCGTCTTTTCGAGCACTTGAATTCAAATACATTAGAAAATCGGTTTTTTTCGAGCACTCGAATTCGAATACATTCAAAAATCGCGTTTTTTCGAGCATTCGAAATCGAATACATTCGAAAATCGCGTCTTTTCGAGCACTTGAATTCAAATACATTCGAAAATCGGTTTTTTTCGAGCATTGGAGTTCGAATAACATTCGAAAATTGCGTTTTTTCGGGCATTCGAATTCGAATACATTCGAAAATCGGTTTTTTCGAGCACTTGAATTCGAATACATTCAAAAATCGCGTTTTTTCGAGCACTTGAATTCGAATACATTCAAATATCGCGTTTCTTCGAGCATTCGAATTCGAATGCATTCGAAAATCGGTTTTTTCGAGCACTCGAATTCGAATACATTCAAAAATCGCGTTTTTTCGAGCACTTGAATTGGAATACATTCAAAAATCGCGTTTTTTCGAGCATTCGAAATCGAATACATTCGAAAATCGCGTCTTTTCGAGCACTTGAATTCAAATACATTAGAAAATCGGTTTTTTTCGAGCACTCGAACTCGAATAGATTCGAAAATCGGTTTTTTTTCGAGCATTCGAGTTCGAATAACATTCGAAAATCGGTTTTTTTCGAGCACTCGAATTCGAATACATTCAAAAATCGCGTTTTTCGAGCATTCGAAATCGAATACATTCGAAAATCGCGTCTTTTCGAGCACTTGAATTCGAATACATTCAAAAATCGCGTTTTTTCGAGCACTTGAATTCGAATACATTCAAAAATCGCGTTTCTTCGAGCATTCGAATTCGAATACATTCGAAAATCGGTTTTTTTCGAGCACTCGAATTTGAATACATTCGAAAATCGCGTCTTTTCGAGCACTAGAATTCGAATACATTCGAAAATCGGTTTTTTTCGAACACTCGAATTTGAATACATTCGAAAATCGCGTCTTTTCGAGCATTCGAGTTCGAATACATTCGAAAATCGGTTTTTTTCGAACACTCGAATTCGAATACATTCGAAAATCGGTTTTTTTCGAGCACTCGAATTCGAATACATTCGAAAATCGGTTTCTTTCGAGCATTCGAGTTCGAATACATTCGAAAGTTGGTTTTTTTCAAGCACTCGAATTCGAATACATTCGAAAATCGCGTTTTTTCGAGCATTCGAATTCGAATACATTCGAAAATCGCGTTTTTCGAGCATTCGAATTCGAATACATTCGAAAATCGCGTTTTTTCGAGCATTCGAATTCGAATACATTCGAAAATCGCGTTTTTCTAGCATTCGAATTCGAATACATTCGAAAATCGCGTTTTTTCGAGCATTCAAATTCGAATACATTCGAAAATCGCTTTTTCGAGCATTCGAATTCGAATATTCGAATGCGAATGCTCGAGTGTTCATTCGGGCGTAGCTAGCGTTTTGGAAGGGAGTATCATTTCATCAAAGCAAATACAGGGTGGGTAAAAAAAACACTGTTTGAAAGGTGATAACGTTGCTCACGGTAAGGGTACTGAAGAAGTTAAGGGCTTATATGAGAACTTAAGAAAGTGAAAATTTTCTGACATATTAGCGTTACAGATTGCGCAATGCACTCGTCTGATGCTTGCTTTTTACATTCGATTGATTGTGTTTCACTGGAATACTTACTGTAAATTCTCTCTAAGGGAACCTTGTTGTTCGTGCTTCTTTTAATGTTTAAAACTTAAAACACATTATGGCTTGCGAATAATGCAGGTACTAATTGGAAGGTTCTAACATTGCTTCTAGTGAAGCCTTTGGAGCTATTTGAAACTCGAAACACAGGACATCATGATTTCTGGCGTGCAAATAGTCAAGATTGAGCCATGCCCTGCCCGAAACCTTGCATTTCAGACTTGATTAATTGTGAATGGGTGACGCGACTGGGTGGTACTTTTGAGAAGTAGTTGCTGGATCGCCTCTGCACTTCGGCGATGTTTTCGATTTTCTAGTAGCACTTCAGGATAAACTTATTCTCTTCGAAGGGAAGCCTAGAGCCGGTCATTAATCTTGTTGTGGGCTCTCATATGTAGAAAGCGTTATTAGAGCGATAGCGAGAACGGCGAATTGTGTAATCAAGAAACTCACATTTTACGCGTCCTTCACGTGATTGTCAGGTTTTAAATGTTAACGCTTTCTACAGCACACGTTAAAGGGGCCAAGTAGTAGCAAGATTTAACAAGCATTAAGGCTATGCACTATCATTCCTGTCTAAAATGTAAGGTTTCGGACTAGGCCATTTCGCGATCTTGGATATTCGCACGTCACAGAACTTTCGTTATCCTGTGCCTTCATATGAGTTTTTAACAGTTCCAAATGCTTCCCTAGCAACAACATTAGAATTTTTAAAATTTAGGCTAGCCGAAAAGTTTTGAAACAAAATTTTGAAAATTTTAGAATTTTCCGGAAAAAGAATTTAAAAATCCTGGGTCAGTGAATATCTTGTGGAAGGTTGCAGGAGCTTTCGCTGTATGAGTACATACGTGCATGCGCTCGTCATTTTGGTGACATGTTCAGCATGATTAGCCAACAACAGCGTCGGGTGGTCATCTTCTACAAATGGTACCGAGGCTCCAACGCAAGCAGAACGATCTCTAATATCACCGATGCATTTGGAGAAGGGACTGTAAGCCGCACCACAGTGCTTCGTTGGCGCAGTGCTATCGACGATGATGGGTGCTGCTCGCTATGAAATCCAATCCAAAAGCAACCACGTAGAAACTAGCAACAACCCTCGGCTGCATCCAATCCACCAGCTGCATCCCCACGACCTAGGCCATCGAAAAGTTTGACAAGAGGGATCCCTCATAGAATGACCGAGGCACACAAGCAAGTGTGAATGAACATATGCCAGTCACTTCGTCGTGCAGCCAGGTCGAAAGGAATTTCTTGAGAATCTAGTAACTGGAGATGAGAGCAGGATAGTCTACGATGACAGCGCACGTTTTGCCGTCTGTCTCCCGCGTGACGCAGAACCACGACGCAGGTTCCAACCGAAGCCAAACCCACACCAACGCAAACATTCACTTTGCGTACGGTGGGATGCGAAAGAGCCAATCTACCATGAGCTGCCGACTGCTGGCAGGCCGGTCGCCGCTTCCAAATTACACTAGTCGACTTCAGAAATGAACGATGCAATGTGAGAAAAAAAGGGGAAAAAGATCAGCTGTCCACCTGTTGCACGACAACGCGCATTCACACACTCACACGTTGCATCGACCACCTGTTAGAAAATAGCAGAACTTGGCTAGTATCCGGTAGCGCATCCTCCGCATTCGCCGGATCTTGCGCCATTGGACTACCGTTTATTTGGACCGCTAAAGCGTCATTTGAGAGGGAAAAATTTGGAAGGTTTGACGACCTCAAAATGGCAGTCCACAACTTCTTCATGTCGCAACCCGCCGATTTCTGGACGAAGGGAATCAGCGATCTACTGAGCAGATGGAAGAAGGTTATGTCGCTTTACAGTGATTATATTATTGATTGATAATTTGTATTTAAAAAACCAAGGTTGGACAAATAACGATTTTTGTTTCAAGACTTTTGGGCCAGCCTAATAGTGCTTGGATTTTCATAGGATACCCTCCTATTTTCGCAAGCCGTAATGTGTTTCTCAATTTTAAACTTCAAAAGAACACAAATTAATCGACACCGTCCCTTCAAGGAGAAAATACAAGATGTTGTGCTGTTGTGAGTCATCAAAGAAATACGCAGTACAGAAATGAATACGAGCAAAGGAGAAAAAGGTTTAATCCAGATACATAGAGAAAGCGACATCTCCATTCAAAATTTTAGTGGTGCAACAAACTACAAAAATAAAGCTTATCATGGCGGATGCTGCATGACATTCAAATGTGTTCTAGTTTGTGAGTTTCTTAGTGAAACTTCTCTATTACAATTGGAAAATAAACCACCTCCTTTTTAGGGTCAATAGAGATCCAAAAACCATTCTATTTTTCAGCAGCTTTAATTAAAAAAACTAGGCGGCTGACAATAAAACAATACAGGCAACCTTCTGGAAACAGGCGAAAAGCTGTTTGTTTGCATTCCTTCTGATGTGCTGAAAATCTTATAGAGCGGCGTTAATGTGGCGACTGCACTAGGTTTGAAAAAACACTATTAAGATGTCTAGAAATGCCTTATAAATTAACAATACCTCAACTCCTAATCTCTACCGCTGAACGTAGAGCAATTCATAACGAGTTTTAGTTTTTGTTCTTTGTTCGTTCTCCGTTTTGCCGTTATCCGGTCATTTTCGGACAAAATTATCAGCTATTCGGCTTTCAAAATTTCGTGTTATCCGCCCATCCATGGTGGCGTTCCTTTATGTGAGGAAGGTCGGGAGTTCGATTCTCCTCCGTTGTGGGATTATTGAATTTCAATCGGGCGGTTGAGATTTGAAGGGTTTTGACGTCTACATGATTCGCTGGCGTTCTCCGCGCATTTTCCGGCTGTATGCGTTTGTGCTCTGGAGTCCCGGAACCTAGCTGCGGCCTCCCCCGAGCGGTGAGAACAATTTCCACACGAGCAGCTCGGATGGCACACATTCTGGAGTACCCTCCCTAGCATGGTTCTGCGCTCAAAGGACATGCGGCCCCTGAGTGTCCAATAAGGGTGCAAACTTTTCTGGAGCTGGAGTGCAAATTATTTGCTCGTGGGATACTTGAAGCAGGAAAGATAGATTATTTTGTTGGATAGCAGATTTCGTAGCAATCGAACATTCGAATGCGAATGTTTTGAGCATTCGAACACGAGTGTCTCGAGCATTCGAATTGGAATACATTCAAAAATCGCGTTTTTTCGAGCACTCGAATTTGAATACATAGAAAACGTTATTAGCCAGTGGAATTCCGAGTCGAATAATGTCAGTTTCTGTTCTTCTCCATTACTTTAATTATTTTCAGAAGTTCTGTGATTGCTCGCCTGACTGTGCAGTGCGGTCCGAGCCACGATTTGGCCGTCCGCCGTTCTACCAGTGCAGTCACCTCACGCGACCCTCTTGATGCCCAGTAGGCATCTTGCCACCTCTGAAGGTTCATCCCACTCCGACTTCTTATTGATCTCCTACGAGTACATGAATTTTTTTAAAGATTTTTTTAAAAATAAAAGCTATCACTCTTAATTAGCAAATGTTCCAGTACCATGAGTTAGTACTAATTTGTTTAACTTTGATATCAGTTTTACCTACATTTCTCCTAGGTACTCGCATTTTTCTTCAAAGTTCGAAATTGAAAAAAAAACTAGCTTTTTCTTTCGGTATCCCTTTATATAGAGGAATCCTTGCTTCAGCAAAAAATAATCTCATGAAAAACTAAAAGGTTCGGCTTCGACGCGAATTCATTTGTCATTGCGCTATATGTACATCGGTGCGTCATAAATGCGTGCACAAACAATTTAGACCCCTTCGCGAAACCAGGATCCTACAAATTTTCTAGTTGTTAACCTGTAAGGCGACTAACTGCAAGTGGATAGAAAACAGGCTCTAGAAGTTGCGCATGTTTTCCTCTGAATTGAGAGTTATGGAAATAGCTTATACACAGCGTGGAGCATGGGATTCATTTTTTGATGAGCGACTTATTCCTTCTCATCAACAGATGCTGAAGATAGTGCAGTTCTGTGCAACTCAAAAGGAGAGGTTTTCGGGTTGAAATGCCCGAATATCGACAGCAGAAAAATACAAAGACTGCTTGAAACGGTTCTTATGACGGGAAGCTAATCATCCTACAGCTGTCTTCAAGCCAACCAGCGACTTCTAAAGCTGTGGTTATACAAGTATGTAAGATAAGCACTGCTCAACTATGGACTGCGAGGCAGCCTCCGAGAGCAGTCGCCTACCTTGTCGATTTCCGATTAGAAGCGTTCCGACTTTGAGGTGAGCATAAGGATAAAGTGTAAAGGACAACTTCCATCAGACTGTTTACGGGATGGGCTGCGCACCGATTTCTACAGAATCTCCTGTAGGCAATTTGGAAGCGTATTGGCAATGAGTTGCGGTAGACATTCAATAGTCATATCAGTGTTTTGTCCTCCCCAGCTAAATCTAGTGGCAATTAACTGACCCCGGAAGGAGAGATTTTGTCGCCTCAAGCGGAAACGGCAAGAGCACTAGCTTTATTACGGGCTACTCGTCAGTATCAACCACAACGCAGTGTCTCACAGGATTACGAGGCGCACGTGTGCCACGATAGAAGACGTGTGTCTCTCGCTACTATGTTTGTACATTAGAGAAATATTGAAATTTCCTTTAGAGTTTGTTTAGCATGAAGTTTAGCATCAGCTTGACATCAGGTTCAGTGGAAAAGCGTTTTCAAAAATTAAGTGAAAAAACCATCCCGAAATTTTCCGCCACTGTTTTGCGGAGCAGTGTTATGGTATCCTATCCTTCACGTTTTAGTCAGTAATGCAATTTGTTGGGTAGATTTATGAGGATTTCTGCCCTGATCTTCCAGTCTAGGAGACCGACTTCAACCTAATTGTTTGTTTGCTAATCATTAGGAGAAAGAATTCTATACATTCTATTTCCTTGAAATAGTTTGGAGCTGTCCAGATCATCAGGGTCTGACATCAGCTACTATCGATGCATCGCTCTAATGCGTACAGCGTAAAAGCTCTAGCTGTAAATGGCGCCATGGCTCTCCTTTTTTCATGGCGCCGAGGAGAGGAGAAGCGTTTTGTTGATTATAGAGTTCAAATTGAATATCTTTTCCAAAAGTTGATATTCGCACCTTCTGCAGCTGTCGCGTCAAATGCAAATGTCCAATAAATCTGCTCGAGTGTGAAAGGCAATCATTTGGAGACCTATGGGTAAGACTGTTGCCGTAATTTTTCAAATACTTGTCTCGCGCCTGCGTGTCGTCAGTGTCTACAAGGGGTTGTTCAGCGATTACACAAGAGTGCAATTGGGGTGACCATGAATTCGAGAAAGTGTCAAAGCTCTTCATCACATATCAGCTATGCATGCGACTTGGTCAAGACGGTGAAGAACGTGTCGAAGTTGGGAGTGGTCCAGTGCGATTCTCTGCAGGTGAGGAAGAACTCACATTCATGTCGACGATAGGTTTTATATAGGTAGTCGACGATAGGTGTCCATCCAGGAATGGTAAAAACCTCAGAAGATATAAGCGAATAGAGATGGTTTGAGCAGCGAAGGGTGCGGAGACCGGGCGGGCGGGAATTATGCATTGGATCCCTGAACATCGAAGTACTCCAACTTTACGGCTTAAGCATTATATTCGAACCAGCGTCGGCCGCCGACTTCGCCGGCGCCGACGCTGGTGTGGCGGGCCACGCTAGGCTAGCCGGCTTCGCCGGCATCGACTCCGCGAACCACGCTTGGCTGGCCGGCCACCATCAGGTGCGCGAGCCACGCCAGCCTAGTTTTTGGTTATTTCTTACTCACAGAAAAATGATAGGGCGGGAAATAAATCGTGAGTGGAAAACCACCGCAAGTTTACTGTATTTGAGGAGCGGAAAGGAAGGTTCCTCTGGCGAGAAGTGGACGAAAACGATGTAAAATCCACCTCAGGTTCCATCCACAATTATTCTGAGGTAAAGAATAGCAATGCAGATGTCTCACACAATGACGTAGAGGTCTAATTAAAGGTGGTCGAAGGGATATGAAGCGCAAGTGAAGCAGAGTGAGGATGGGAAGCAGGAAAATGGGAGTGTCCTGAAAAGGGATGAGCAGTGATAACAATGAGCGACGATGGTCAGCTAAAAACTATTCGACAGCAGAGTTAAGGTAGGATCACAATATCGTTTGGAATAATAAATATGCCGATAGGAAATGCAGCATTGACGAAGGAACTGGCACCATAGAAAGGTAATTAAAAGTAGCGAAAGCCTGCACAGTGTTGGAATGAGGTCGCTCACGTCAATCAGGTCAAGCACGGTTAGCGCGGGAGGCAGAACACGGACTGCTGATCTGCAAGCCATGCTAGGCGGAGTAGGAGGGAACAGCAACAACAACAAAATGCGAATGACGAAGAAGGAAGGCCAGAAAGCGATGCCGTTTTATAGTGAACGTGATTACAGTCAATTGACGACGGCGATTGCCTAAGGCCTGAGTTATACTCCCGCGGGAGCATCCGCGGAAGGGCGGGAATCGCGCTGAGACTCCTCACCTGGCCAATCGCCGCGCCTCGCCACGCCCGCCTCCGCCGTGCACCATTGGTCCGCGGAAGTTCCGCGGATGCTCCCGCGGGAGAATAACAGATGCCTAAGCCTATGTTGAGGCAGTATGTGCATCAGGGATGAGCGGATAACGAAAGTTTGAAACCCGGATAATGGGAAATCGGAATAACGAACAAACAGCAAAAAATAAAAACTGGGTTAAATTTGCTCCAGCAGATCATGGTTTCATGCATTTTAATCGTCTTATATTTTAAATAATAAAACGTTGTGTATTCAGTTTAATAGTGTTTTCGAAATACTGTGCAGTCACTACATGCAATGAGGACGTTCTATCGGATTTTCTGCTTCCATAGGTAAGAGGAGCCACTTTCGTGTGCTTTTCAAATCGATCTTCAACTTTTGCGCCCAAGCCATCCAAAACACCTACTTTGCCAGGGTCGATCTGTTGTAATGCGATATTTTTGCCAGTCGTCCAGTTGCCAGTTGCCAGTTTCGGCATAAACGCCTTATGGAGTGTCCCGAGAAGACAGTGAGAGATTGGAAAATTATCCGTCCAAAGATCATTTCCTACTTCAATTTACAGTTTACGGTTTTCAAGTTTTTATTTGCTATTTAAAAGACTGAGGGAAAACGAGAGGAAATGTGCTAAAACAACCTGACTGATCGCATGGAAACAGTCGAAAGGCTGATAAGTCATCCTTGAAGGTAGTGAAATGTGAGGCTCATTCACCTTTTGTTCACAGACATTAATCTTAAACAGACAGCAATTTGTCGCCTTGTGACTGTTTCCACAAGGTCAATTGGGATGTTTTACTAGCGGTCGCCTAGTTCTGTATTTAATCAAAGCTGATGCAAAATAGATTGATTCCTAGATGAGTGGTTCCTCCGACCTCTCATTGCAAATACTTGTAGTGTTGTAAGGAAGCGATTGCGCTGAAACATGAGAGTATTAAAGTCTGCATTACAATCTTGGCTCCGCAGCTTTATGAGGACCACTACTATTGTTGCATGCCAAGATCCAAGGCACTTTAAAGTGAGAATATGTGGGATGGGTAAAATATTAGATTTTTCATCGGCTTGTCACGGCAATCTATTGTGTAGGTCAAAGAGAAGAGTGCTCATTCCAAAGAGGTGTGCATTGCAAATGAGCAGAAACAGAATACCTGGCGCATCCCTAAAAGAGAGTGGCTTATTACATAAAAGTGAACTTTCACTATAAAACGCACAAATCAGAATTAATCAGCATGTTTCGCAACACCCGTGATATTGCTCGCATTCATTACTATATACTGTGGCATTCGATTAATGCATTACAAACCATGTAATGAAATTCAACGAAAAGAGAACTTTCACTATAAAACCCACAAATCAGCATGTTTCGCAACACCCGTGATATTGCTCGCATTCATGATTTATTGTTCAAGGAAAATTTTAGTATAAATTTGTTTGAGTTTCAATTTACTTCCTAATGAGGGAACACATCGTTTGAAATTTTATAAAAATTGTATTCTTCGACAAAAAACAGTGATTTAAAGGTTGTTTTGAAGAACAGGAAGGCGGTCATTTTACTTTGCTAAAACAGAGATTGCGCCACGCCCCCGTCCGGGATGTCGCGATTTTTATTCGATTGATAGCAAAATTTCTGTTTGCATCCAGTTTCACATCTGGAAACGGTGTAACATAAACAATTGTAAAAAACACGTATCGTAACTTTCTTGTTGCACGTAAGCAGTATTTACACTATCAATCAGATAAACATAGCGACTTGGTTTCAGAGTGCATGGCGCGATCCAGTATTTTAGTAAACTACATAACTGCTGTTTTGCTGCGCTTTAAAACTAAATGTAATTTATAATTTATTCTGAATGAGTGAAATAATGTTATTAAATTATTTCACTCATTCGGCAGCTGAAGTAAAAAAAATTCAAAAAAAAAGTTATCCTAAGTTTCCACTGAACAAAAATTCTTCTAACCATCTAGAAGGGTGTTTAGTTAAACCTGTAAGAAGCTCGTCTGGAGTTGGAAGACGTTCAATTAAATTTCAAAGTTCATGGGCCAGTTCACTCATTCGGCAGCTGAAGTAAAAAAAATTCAAAAAAAAGTTATCCTAAGTTTTCACTGAACAAAAAATTCTTCTAACCATCTAGAAGGGTGTTATTTAAACCTGTAAAAAGCTCGTCTGGAGTTGGAAGACGTTCAATTAAATTTCAAAGTTCATGGGCCAGCTTAGAAGAGTGTCCAAATTGACGTGAAAAGTGTCCAATTTGATTTAAAAAGTGTCCAATTCGACGTGAAAATGGTATAAATGCGCAAGGCGCTCCTCTTGCTTCATCGGTGAGGCACAAGCTGGCTCGCCGATGAAGCAAGAGGAGCGCCTTGCGCATTTATACCATTTTCTTGCTTCATCAGCGAGGCAGCTTGTGCCTCACCTGACCTTTCTGGATTTCAGTACTAAAAATTATTCTAACCATCTAGAAGGGTCTTTAGTTAAGCCTGTAAGTAGCTCGTTTACCTAGCAGCAACGCGCATGGAAAAAGCAGCGAAGGTAGGAAGAACAGTAGCGACCTGTGGGTGGGTCGGCCAACGCAATCACGAATTCTCTTCCGTTTCGGTTAGGTCTGCGGCCATGATAATCACGTAACACCCACCTATTGAGCAAAACAATATTTGACAATCGCGTTTGATAATGAGGTTACAATGACAAACATTTGCAACATTGATACTAAACATAGCAGAGGGGTTATATACGGAGCATGACTAGGATGGATTAATCTACTAGTGACGTAACTCTATTGACGTGAAAAGTGTCCAATTCGACGTGAACATGGTATAAATGCGCAAGACGCTCCTCTTGCTTCATCAGCAGGGCAGCTTGTGCCTCGCCTGACCTTTCTGGATTTGAATACAAAAAATTATTCTAACCATCTAGAAGGGTATCTAGTTAAGCCTGTAAGAAGCTCGTTTACCTAGCAGCAACGCGCATGGAAAAAGCAGCGAAGGTAGGAAGAACAGTAGCGACCTGTGGGTGGGTCGGCCAACGCAATCACGAAATCTCATCCGTTTCGGTTAGGTCTGCGGCCATGATAATCAGATAATCACGTAACACCCACCTATTGAGCAGAGAGCAAAAGGAAGAAGAAAGACACGCTAGCAAGAACGCGTAGCGAAACAGTGGCGACTTAGCAGGGATACAGAATCGAATGTGGATCGCGTAGACCTTTCTAAGCACTGATCACGGGGTGTGAGCCGTGTTAATAGGATATTCCTTGGTTTAGTTCAGAAGTAGGCAGCATCCGATATGTGCGGGCGGTGAAGAATGCGTTCTCAAGGTAAAGCAAGCAACACCACATTCTTCCG
Organism: Heligmosomoides polygyrus polygyrus; assembly: GCA_947396885.1. Classification (NCBI taxonomy): domain Eukaryota; kingdom Metazoa; phylum Nematoda; class Chromadorea; order Rhabditida; family Heligmosomidae; genus Heligmosomoides; species Heligmosomoides polygyrus. The sequence goes on along the minus strand of OX377206.1, from coordinate 63,976,262 downwards.
AAGGAGTAGACACTTTAGGGCGATGATGTTGCACTGAAGCCCTTCTTAAGGGGTCCTTTACGCAGAGGAAAGCAATTACGAACAGTCTGCTTGAGCTAATTTCTCCGTGAACCACTAAGATATCACTACAGTACTATCATCTAAAATCGGAGAAAGGAGACGGCGTGAAAGTAAAGCCGGCGACTTCGAATACAAGGATCCAGTACATTTTACACGACGACCCTTCAATCTCCAAAATCGTCATACGGATCGACACAGTGCAGATTGAAGGACTTCTACCAAGAAGACGTAGTTCCGAAGTTCTGTGCCTTTCCGAACACCTGCATACCTCGCCTAAATAAATAGCGAATAACCAAGGTTACTAAGAACTGAAAAATTGCGTTGCAAGGTGTTGCACAGTGGCGGAAATGTGGCAGGTACAGCAGTTGGTTTTTGCATATATGTATGTAAGCTGTGAGACTGACAGAGCTTTTCCTGCAGCTTTTTCTGTAGTCAAGAACTTATTAAAACTTAGAAATAAGCACCTCTCGCCATAAACCGAGCAGTCGACGCTTTAAGTCTCCATGATCTTACATTGTTTGTCCGCTTGGAAGATCTAAAGAACTAAAGAAGCGCCAACTCATCTACGGTTTCAGATTTGCTACTATACTAGAGTAGGCCCCTTTATATCGCAGCAATTTTTTTGTGCACACTCATCACGTATAGAGGTCTACTAACCCACGTTGATGTAAATCGTTTTAAAAAGATTACGCCGCATACTCGCGTTCCTCGGATAGTGCGTAAGCAGAGCTGCTAGCAGAATTATTACGCAATAGATAAATTTATAGCCATTTCGATTTGAGTAGCTTCTAGAGTAGTACAAAAGTTCTAAATCTGCTTAACTTGAAACGATCGTACGTCTAATCCCTAGGCTTACAGTATCCTAATGGTGATCTTGCTACCGAGTTCCCCTTGGAAGGACAAGAACAGGAGTGTCGAAAAGCATTGGCTTTCATAACTACTTATGCAGGCGAAGCATGAAGTTTAAAAAAAGTTGGGTACCTTAGAAAGATATAGGCTAAAATCAAAATTAAATAAAATAGCACATCACGACGCATTTAGTGATGCTAGGACATTTTCTAATAATGAGTGGTAGCTTTAAAAAAACCTAATCGAGGTTTTATCAATGAGGAGCCAGAGAACAAGGACCGAGGCGGTAGGTAGGTCACCGGGCGGCGTTAGGCATCAAGGGGGTCGCGTGAGGTCACTGCACTGGTAGAACGGCGGCCGGCTTAATCGTGGCTCGGACCGCACTCCACAGTCAGGCGAGCAATCACAGAACTTCAGAAAATAGTTAAGGTAATGGAGAAGAACAGAAACTGACATTATTCGAATCGGATGTCCATTCTAGAACTACTTTTTCAGCCGAATTTGTGCTGGAGCCATTTTACGCCTCCTATAAAGTTTGGCCCCTTGTTTACATCTGTTGCAATATAACTAAGGCAATGAAATCACAGATGGATGGTAGAACAGCACCGCCGTGAAACTCTCAATCTGCGGTCCGTCCTTCTGAAGGCGAGGCTTCTGTCGTCCACTTGATTTGGCAAAAAGCACATTTTCCATCAACAATTGATCCTGTAGGTGGCTTCGGCAGCTCATAGTTTTCGAACCGCTTTACTATCCTTAGCTCAGTTGAATACGGAACTTCGAGTTTTCATGGACGAATTCGAGATCAAGTGGGCAAATCTTACAAAGATGTAGATCAAAATGATCATAATTTTTCACTAGTTATGAGGAAGTGCATAACTCAGAACGTACCACAGAAGACGAGAAATTTACTTAAAAAGTGCTTATTCTGTTCAGTTAGGTAGATATTCCCTGTGGGGGCAATTACCTCGAGTGGCGAAAGGAGGCCGCCGCCTTCGAGACTATATAGGTCACCGAACCAAATTTTTTAAAAGAAACACTGAGGACTACCTATATCATTGGATAGATCATCCAGAGTGGATTTGAATGGTTGTAATTATTTTCTGATCAAGATACTGTGAAGGGAGTTATGGAAAAGCGGTGGAAACGGCGGTTTTTTTTTCGTCTATTCCGCCCACAAACCAAGAGACAGGAGCGGTATTGAGCACAATACCTCTCATAACTAATCCCCTGTTTCGCGTTGCATTGCGTTTGAATCGTTTGCAAAACCTGACTGCATCGTTGATATTAACTCATTGAGTAGATCTCGAAAATGAAAACGTGCAGAACTGAATCCGACATAGTTACGATGGTTCAAGTGAATTTTTGATAGCTTTCTTAAAAGCAGCCATATTTTCAAACAACGCGCATATTTGGAATTCCCATGACGTCAGCTTTATACTGATCTAAAAATCATTCAATATTTTTGAAAAAGCTGTCCGGGCACCTACATACCTGTCGCGGCGGCGTCTTGCTCGCTGGGAATAATTGCCCCCATAGGATACGGATTCCTAATTACTTGGAAGCCCACACTTCTGCTGAATTTTTCTTAGGGATTTATACTGTCCGTTTTATTTAATTATTTATTTTCCCGTTTTTTTATTCACAGCGCGGTGAAAGCCACACAGGAAATAAAAAACATTAGAAAAATAATACATACATTAATAACGCAAAGCTTGTGAACCAGTTAGGCACCAATAATTGAAAATGGAAAGTTATAGCAACGCAACATTAGACAACAATCAAGCGAACAATGCTCAGACAACCCGAAGAGGTTCTCATTTTGTGCTAGAAGTAAGTTGAACTCCCACAAGCTCCTATAGGTCGATAATGTTGAACTGCCTGTAGTCCCGCTATGATACCGGTACATGTAGCCGAAGCTTACTTCGTCTTGTTCTAGACAGATGGCCTCGGAAAATGTGCACGTTTTTATGTGCACTTTGTGGGCAAGGATCTTGAAAAGCATCTTGAGATCGGACGATTTCCTTCTACATTCAAGAGACTTCAATCCAAACGTCCTATTCCTTCTCGGCCGTTTGGGATTAGCGAGTAGTCTATGCCAAATCACCTCATTACTGCTTTGCGTGTGAAATTAATCTGAATTCTTTCCACCATGTTGAAGTCTTCATTCTTGAGGGGGTGAGACATAAATGTTCCGAATCCAGCTATCGGCCGCACATATGTTTTGCAAGCATGCAAAAAGAGATCAAGATTACTTCTCTTCAAGCTTTGAAAAGGTTGTAGGTGAGAAAATTTGCCACTTCTACCAAAGATCGGTAATAAGCATTAAACTTATATTGTGCGTATTAAAAATCCAAGATCGCGAACCTCATCAAATACTCTTAGTGTGGAATTCTGTAGTTTGTAGTAAGGGAGAGTCCATATTTTAGCCGCCAATTACTAAGCAGCTGGAGTTCTCAGGTACAAGTGGTAGTTTCCACTCATCCACCCGACTGACTAATCGCGGTTTAACACAGCTAGAGTTTTGGTCCCCTTTGACTATTTTATTAATCTTTAAATCATCTGCATACATTCTGCAGGCAGCTCCAATTTATTTTTTCCAAACCTGGAAACCGCGCCTGGAGTTTCATACGTACAAGGAAGAGAAGGAGAGAGAGCACTCCACCTCCAGTACCTGTCACCTGTATCACCTGTCGTCCCGTTGATCATCGACTTGCTCGTGCGGTTCAGGGCTTTCACGAAGAAGTCCGACCAACACGTTGGTGGGCGTCCTGGTGTTCTCTTGACACCCCGTGGAATCCTGTCGATGACGGCTCTCGTCCAGCGGGTGTCTGCGAAGCGCATTACGTGGCCGGTCCACCTAATTTTCGACAACTTGGCCCACGTGACAACGTCTCTGATCTTCGAACGTCGGGTAAGCTCGGAACTCCGGAGGCCTTCTCTCACTTGCGTGAGTCGTGTCACTCCGAGCATCGTTCTCTCGATTCCAAGCTGCGCGAGGCTGATCGCGTGTTCATCGTGCTTTCATATAGCCCAGGTTTCTGAGGCGTATGTTCGGGCAGGAAGAACCGTAGAGTCGAATAGGTAGGCACGGAGTCGGCCGTTCTTCGTCTTCTTCACGACTTCTTCGACGCTCTTGGAAGCTCGCCAAGCCGCTCGTTTCCTCCTGCTCAGCTCTGGTGCTAGGTCGTTGGCCATGTTGACTTCGTGACCCAAATACACATAGCTGGAGCATTCGATGTTTGTTCCGTTGAGCGAGAATGGGGCATCAGAAACTTGTCCGTTCTACATGAACATCGCCTTCGTGAGATTCAGCTGCAGTCCAACGTTCCAACATACACAATCGAAGTCGGCCAGCGTTCGCTCCGCCTGGCTGATGCTCGGTGTTATGAGCACGATGTCGTCAGCGAAGCAAATATGATGTAGTTGTCGGCCGTCGACCTTCACTCCCATGTATTCCCATTCTACAGTACCGCGCATGTCTTTTGGCCAATTCCCGAAAAAGCCGCTCTGGAGCGTTCCAAAGCGGCTTTTTTATATAACTTTCTTTAAGATCAAGCGCTTGTAAAAAGAAACATATATTTGAGCTCAGCAAGCCAAGCTCTATCTTTTGACATATAAATCAATAAAGTTGAACAATGCATATAGGCCGGACATAATCAATCGAGTGGACGCGAGAGCCTGTAGAGTGACAGTTTGGGGAATTTTATTGAAATTCCCAGTCGCCCTACTCAGAAATTGCCTTAAGACTGTTCACCTTGCCTTTGGAGTGCGCCGTAAACAATGCATACAGAATCGAACCTATCAATCGAGTAGGCGCGACCACTCGCAAATTGCACGCGCGAGGGTGTTCGGAGCGCAATAACTCTGTCGAGATCGAATCGTTCCGGCTGCGGTTTGTGGATTTTGTAGGCAGTGGAAAGCTTTTGTAGTACGCGAAAGTGCAGCGTTATAGCTTTTGAAGAAGCGAAATTATAGCGGCGCGAAAATGCAGGTTAGCCGTGTGGGACTCGATTTTTTCCGACTTCAGTTGACCCCTGCAGGAAGACGCGGCGTGCTAACGGCATGCAAACGCGTATGCTAGCAGAACACTGAAGGCACTTTACGATGACATGCTCACCACTCCTCAGCTGCCTGAACTGCCTTGTCCTCATCTGCCAGTTTAGAGCGGCGTAAGATAGCGGTTAGAGTTTCTTGCGCTCTTACTCACCCAGATTTGAGCATTCGAATCTCACAATGGTACCGTTTTCTTCACCTCGAAGAGCTCTATCGAACGGTGTTACTCTCGACCAATTACAGAAAAATGGATTTTTCGATGATTTCCCATCGAGGACGTGGACGCCCAGGCCGGGCCTGCGCCGACGATGACGTCATAGAAAATCGATATCTTACAATTGGGCTATGCTAGATACCATTCGGTCCAGCTTTTCATGCTGAATTGAATGGTGTTATTGGGAGTAGGAAAAATTGTCATCTGGGCGAGTAAGAGCGAGGAGAACATGGACCGTTGTTGTATTGCATTGCACGCGCGGCCGTGTTCTGAGCGCGATAACTCTGTCATGTGTGAACCTGTCCGGTTGCAGCTTGTAGGCAGTAAAATGTTGTAATAGTGCGCTGAAACAGAGCGAAGTGGCTTAGTATTGGACTAAGTTACGGCGCTGCGAAAATGCAGGTTAGCCTTGTGTGACACAATTTCTTCCAATTTCAGTCGACCACTACGGGAAGATCCAGCGAGCAAACGGCCTACAAATGCATGGGCGAGCAGAACACTTGAGGTACTTTACGACGACATGCTCACAACTCCTCAGCTGCCTAAACCGCCTTAGCCCCAGTTGCCATTTCGGGGCGGTGAACTTACCGTTGAAGTCTCCTGCGCTCTTACTCGCCCATATTTGAGTTTTCGACACTCGCAATAATACCGTTAGCTTCAGCACAAAAAGCTCTATCGAATGGTGTCACTCTCGACCAATTCTGGAGAAAGCGATTTTTTGACAATTTCCAGGACGTGGGCCGAGCCTGCGCGGACGATGAGTCATCGAAAATCGATATTTTCGAAATTGGCCAGATTTTCTCGTTCAAAATCATCTAGTGGTTATTTTGTGCGCTGATTACGAAACGGACGTCCGTTTTTGAAAATTCGCCGATTTCGGTAAGTTTTAGATTTTCTTCTGGATAACTGAGGGTGGTCGTGTCAGGGTCACCAATTTTGCTCAAACTTCATCTAAGGGCAGGAGTTATTAGGAATGTCTAACACGATGAAGAAGTCCATTTGGCTGATTATAGCAGAAGACACCTATACTGATGATTGAGGGTGATCGGTGATCCTGACACGACCACCCTCAGTTATCCAGAAGAAAATCCAAAACTTACCGAAATCGGCGAATCTTGAACGAGAAAATTTGGCCAATTTCGAAAATATCGATTTTCCATGACGTCATCGTCCGCGCAGGCTCGGCCCACGTCCTCGATGAGAAATTGTCAAAAAATCGCTTTTTCCAGAACTGGTCGAGAGTGACACCATTCGATAGAGCTTTTCGTGGTGAAGCTAACGGTATTATTGATAGTGTCGAAAACTCAAATATGGGCGAGTAAGAGCGCAGGAAACTTCAACGCTAAGTCCACCGCCCTGAAATGGCAGCTGGGATAAGGCGGTTTAGGCAGCTGAGGAGTGGTGAGCATGTCGTCGTAAAGTACCTCAAGCGTTCTGCTCGCCCATGCATTTGTAGGCCGTTTGCCCGCTGGATCTTCCCGTAGTGGTCGACTGTATTTGGAAGAAATTGTGTCACACAAGGCTAACCTGCACATTTGCAGCGCCGTAACTTAGTCCAATCATAAGCTGCATTGCTCTGTTTCAGCGAACTATTCGAACATTTTACAGTCTACAAAACCCACGAACTGCAGCCGGAAAGGTTCACACGGGACAGAGTTATCGCGCTCAGAACACGGCCACGCGTGCAATGCAATACAACAACGGTCCATGTTCTCCTTGCTCTTACTCGCCTAGATGACAGTTTTTCCTACTCCCAATAACACCATTCAATTCAGCATGAAAAGCTGGACCGAATGGTATCTAGCATAGCCCAATAGTAAGATATCGATTTTCTATGACGTCATCGTCCGCGCAGGCTCGGATCGGGCGCCCACGTCCTCGATGGGAAATCGTCGAAAAATCCACTTTTCCGAAATTGGTCAAGAGTACCACCGTTCGATAGAGCTCTTCGAGCTGAAGGTAACGGTACCATTGCGAGATTCGAAAGCTCAAATCTGGGTGAGTAAGGGCGCAAGAAACTCTAACCGCTTTCTTACGCCGCTCTAAACTGGCAGATGAGGACAAGGCAGTTCAGGCAGCTGAGCAGTGGTGAGCATGTCATCGTAAAGTGCCTTCAGTGTTCTGCTAGCATACGCGTTTGCATGCCGTTAGCACGCCGCGTCTTCCTGCAGGGGTCAACTGAAGTCGGAAAAAATCTTGTCCCACACGGCTAACCTGCATCTTGGCGCCGCTATAATTTCGCTTCTTCAAAAGCTATAACGCTGCACTTTCGCGTACTACAAAAGCTTTCTACTGCCTACAAAATCCACAAGCCGCAGCCGGAACGATTCGATCTCGACAGAGTTATTGCGCATTGAACACACTCGCGCGTGCAATTTGCGAGTGGTCGCGCCTACTCGATTGATAGGTTCGATTCTGTATGCATTGTTTACGGCGCACTCCAAAGGCAAGCTTTACAGTCCTAAGGCAATTTCTGAGCAGGGCGGCTGGGAATTTCCGATAAAACTTCCCAAACGGTCACTCTACAGGCTCTCGCGCTTACTCGACCTCACTCTGCGAGTGGGCGCGCCCACTCGATTGATAGGTTCGATTCTGTATGCATTGTTTACGGCGCACTCCAAAGGCAAGCTTTACAGTCCTAAGGCAATTTCTGAGTAGGGCGGCTGGGAATTTCCGATAAAACTTCCCAAACGGTCACTCTACAGGCTCTCGCGCTTACTCGACCTCACTCTGCGAGTGGGCGCGCCCACTCGATTGATAGGTTCGATTCTGTATGCATTGTTTACGGCGCACTCCAAAGGCAAGCTTTACAGTCCTAAAGCAATTTCTGAGTAGGGCGGCTTGGAATTTCCGATAAAACTTCCCAAACGGTCACTCTACAGACTCTCGCGCTTACTCGACCTCACTCTGCGAGTGGGCGCGCCCACTGATTGATAGGTTCGATTCTATATGCATTGTTCACGGCGCACTCCAAAGGCAAGCTGGGCAGTCTTAAGGCAATTTCTGAGTAGGGCGGCTGGGAATTTCAATAAAATTCCCCAAACTGTCACTCTACAGGCCTCGCGTCCACTCGATTGATTATGTCCGGCCTATATGCATTGTTCACGGCGCACTCCAAAGGCAAGCTGGACAGGCTTAAAACATTTGCTAAGCAGGACGGCTGGGAATTTCGATAAAACTTCCCAAACGGTCACTCTACAGGCTCTCGCGCTTACTCGACCTCACTCTGCGAGTGGGCGCGCCCACTCGATTGATAGGTTCGATTCTATATGCATTGTTCACGGCGCACACCAAAGGCAAGCTGGACAGTATTAAGGCAATTTCTGAGTAGGGCGGCTGGGAATTTCAACAAAATTCCCCAAACTGTCACTCTACAGGCTCTCGCGTCCACTCGATTGATTATGTCCGGCCTATATGCATTGTTCAACTTTATTGATTTATATGTCAAAAGATAGAGCTTGGCTTGCTGAGCTCAAATATATGTTTCTTTTCACAAGTGCTTGATTTTAAAGAAAGTTATATAAAAAAGCCGCTTTGGAACGCTCCAAAGCGGCTTTTTCGGGAATTGACCAAAAGACATGCGCGGTACTGTAGTTCGCGCATGACGTTTTCGAGGGGAGCGCTGAAGAGCTTCGGGGATATGGTATCCCCCTGCCGAACCCCCCCCCCCCCCCCCTCTTTACGTCGATGACGACGTCGTTGTAGAATGATGAGATCTTGGTCGTGAATCCACTGTACTACTCTCGAAGGACTCTGATGTACTGAGTAGGAACACCCTGAGTGAGCAGGGCGTCGATGACCGCTTCAATTTCGACGGAGTCGAATGCCTTCTTCAGGTGAATGAACGTAAGGCACAGCGGCAGCTTGTACTCTCACGACACTTCGATGAGCTTCGTAATGGTGTGTATGTGGTCGATCGTGCTGAATCCTCCCCGAAATCCTGCTTGTTCGCATGGCTGTCCTTCGTCCAGCGTTCTGCTGATCCTATTCAGGATGACTCGAGTGAACAGCTTGTAGACTACGGACAGCAGGCGGATCGGGCGATAGTTGCCAATGTCGTGCACGTCTCCCTTCTTGTACAGCAAGACGGTCTTGCTGGTCTTCCACTGAGATGGAACCTTGCACTCCGACAGGTAGCGCGTGAAGAGCCGCGCCAGGGTGTTGATGAGCGCTGGCGGGAGGTTCTTCAGGTGTTCGGGTCTGATCGTGTCGGGACCGGGTGCTGTATACATTTCTTCACCGATGATATGGCGTGTCGGATCTCGGAAGAGAGAACAGAGGGGACGACGTATCCATCCTGCGGAAGATGCCGTGGGGGCAGGTGGACGTGGCTATCGAAGAGATCGGAGTAGAAGTCGTGGATGACTTTCTCCATGGTCCTTCTGGAAGAGGTGATGGTTCCGTCAGGACGTCGGAGAGCGGTCATCTTGGTCTTGAAGTTGGCGAAGTTCCGGCGGGCATTGCGGATGCTCAGCCCTGCCTCTGCTGCTTCAGCCAACACTTCCGCCCTTCTCTCCTTCAGATCTTCCTTTATCGCCGCTCTGCATAGCTTTGCAAGCTCGGACGTCAGTTGGTAGTTGCCTGACGCTCTCCAGACAGCCTTTCACCTTGCTCGTTCCACTCCAAACTGTGGGTTCCGATATGAAGTTCTTCCGGCGACCTTCGTGGCCCGATCTTGGCGTTGAATTCGCCGACGATCACCTTGTGGAAGGTGTGATCTTCCTTATAGAACTTCTCCAGCTCCACGTAGAAGGCTTCTACCTCATCGTGGTCGTAGTCGGATGTTGGGGCATACGCGACGAACACAGTCAAAGCTGGCACGGATCCACATCGCTACAGTCGCAGACGTCCGACTCGGGTTGTCAGAGACTCGTACGAATTGATTTTCATGGCCAAGTGCGTGTTGACAAGGACACCAACGCTGTCTACTCCCCTGCTATCGCACACGTTTCAGGGAACAGTTCTTCTCCGTAGTCGTAGGCGGCGTGTAGGGGGTGGTGTCTTCTCGTCTCGGTCAGTCCGATGACGTCGTAGTTGATCTTCCTGGCTTGCATCATCAGGTCCTCGATGGATGCTTCCGATGCGAGCATGCGAGCGTTGTAAGTACAGATCGTCATCCTAGTCCTTCTCAATTTGCGCAGCCTGGTTAGGCCCTGAGATTTTAACAGCCTCCCGTACTCGTCCTTCCCATCGCTGCATAAATGGAGGATCTTTCGGGGTCAGGGGAATGAGGCCTTTTAGTGCTGGTGTTTTTGACTGGAGTACACACGGGTAGCTAGTCGGGCTCTGTCGTGCGGGCGAAGAACTCCGGGCAGCCAGCCAGTCTGCCCGAAGGGACGGGGCGAGACTTAAGGCGGCCTCGAATCGCCTTACATGTACTAGTCTACCGAGTGCTAGCTTTTGGCCGAGCCGACACAGTTACAATCCGTACAGGCGCAAACACATCCACGCACACTGTGCATGAACATGCCGCTCCCACGCACAAGGAACGCGTCGACCCGACACAGCACGAGCAAGGAGTCCATCCCCTGCATCCCACATGCGTCTCTGGACAGTACACGGTCGCATTTGGTTCGCGTCTAATTCCCCTATCCACCACCCGGGGACGCGCCACGTGGCCCTGCGACAAGCGGCCCGAGATCCCTCTTAACAAGAGAGCCCGAAGGCTCTCTATCGAGGGAGATCCGTGGCACCTCCAGTACACGCATTGAAAGCAGAGGAAAGTGCACGCTCAACTTCAACCTGATGTGTTCTTCCACTAAGGAAGTAGCGCTTCCAATTAATTACCATAGGGTGAGTACAGACCATGCTCATTTTGAACAACAACTTTAGTATCGGGACTTTATCGATAGCTTTGGAAAGGTCAAAATATGCCACATCTAGCCGGATTTACTTTCCACTCCCTCAGTCCAGTCATTGAGAGACGTAAACATTTAGGCTTCAACAGATCTATCCTGTAAAAATCCGAACTGGTTGTCCGAGATTATCTTATCATTATAACTTCAGGATGCCTTATAGTATGTTTTTTTAACGATTTTTTCAATCATTCTGGCAAGCACTGATGCGACGCTTATTGAAAGCTAGTTACGAGTATCATTTGAAGGAGTTTTCTTGGTAATAGCAGCGGCGGACGCATGCTTCCATCTTTTGGGCACTACTGCTGTGATGAAGCTATTTAAAATTGAAAATGTATTCTAGTATGGACAAGCTATGTGGTCCAGAATCTTTTTGAGGAAACTCAATGAAATGAATTCTGGTGGGAGAGAGATAGACCTTCGCCACTTCAGAAGAATTTCATAAAGGTGCTCCTTATGAAGCCACAGCCAAGACACCATCTGAGAAACACTATGAGCGGGAACTAAATTTGAACTCAAAACCGCTTGAGCCTGGCTTTGAGACCATTGCACGTACGAATTCGTGACCGTTCCAAATTGTCTTAGGAACTGTGAAGCTAGTAAATTGGCTGTATCCTGAGGTGATGAGTGACAGAAGTCGCGTTCGTCAATCAAAGAGGGGATGGTAGAGTTGTTTCCACAACGCGCATTAACGTATCTATAAAATTTGTTTCCATCCCTGGGTCCGAGTAGTTTCTTGCCTAAGTAAACGTGACATCTAAAGGTAGCTCTCTCCAATATTCACAGCATACTTACTCCAGTCGCTTACATCCTTAGTTGTGGACGCCTCATTCCGTAAGCAGCTGCGATAATGGTTCATCCACTTGAGGTAGGTGGGAAGTCTAAATTCATTCTTGTTCACTCTGAGGAGAGTAACAAATAATTCTATGTCGTGAAGGAGCATGCCTATAAAGGTCTCATGGTTATGGTCATCTGTCCGCAGGTTATACAGGCTACCCATTAAGTCAACGTTAGAGAGGTATTTCGTAATTTCGTCATAATTCGCACCCATAAAGTCTATTTTCCATTTCTGGTTTCAAATCTGAATTCATACTGCAATATCCATTATTTCGATAGGACGTAACGCCATCTTTCGACGACTTCAAACATCCGCGAGTTAGACTAAAGACGGTTTTTTTCAGCATTGGTCCCTCATATCCCAGCTTACACAGCAAGCCCAAAGAAAGCCAAACTATGAGGAGTACAAACTAATCAAGATGTTAAGTATATCCCAATTCCTCTTTCTGAATATTAGAAAGCCATTAGATCTTTCTGATGTGAATACACTGCATGCCAATATTTTGATTGCAACAGTTCACGTTCTTCGTAATTAACAGACGAAAACAATATTTTGATGGCAGTCGAAAAGATGAGCTTGATCCAGTGCGTAATCGACTTACTCCACTTCATGAAAAGATGGCTTCTGGGAATAGGGGGTTTCGTTTCGTTTGGAACAGTCGCTCTAGGTGCTTAATTTCGAACCAATTTTAGGGGCGGACTATTTTCCTTGGTCGCTTTGTTGTGCTACTTCTATTTAAAAAATGATCTTCATAATCCTTTTCTCCGTAGAGTTAGCTAGCCACCGATGTAAAATTGTGCAGATCGAAAGCGATCGATTTTTACCCTGCTCATACGGTAAAGGCCCCACAGAGTTCTGCGGCAGCGCCGCGGCCCTATGCTTAACCATAGAGCAGAGACGCAGAGCTCGCCGCCGGCGGCGTCCCTGCCCTATCCTTAACCATAGCGGCGAGCGGCGTTGCCGCAGAACTCTGTGTGGGTCTTAATCGAGTTCCAGCCCGGCAATACGACCTGACCGCAGTGAACGCCTGTTGAGCGACGCAGGCATCCCTCTTGCGCCAAGGTGTGAAGCCCATTGACGCTGATCCATCAATCGTATACATAGGAGTAGTTGCATTCAATCAATTAACATCATTGATAAATCGTGAGGCGTATTGTTGATCGTGTCAACGCTTCTGCACCGCTCCCAATTATTTACGTATTATTTAATAAATAAATATGCACATAATACGTTATTTACCGATTATCGATAAAAAGTTATGTAGAATTATGTTATATCATGAGTCGCTTCTTATCCGGAGCCGTTATAACGGGAGGGGACTTCATACCTTTTTTAGCTACGTGTATTTGATCTAAACCTCTTTTACTAAGCCACAAGGGATTTAAGGTTCTTTAAGCTTAGAGATGAAGCCTTAACACATTGGATAATGCGTGAAATTGGATATGTCCTATAATGATGGATAGAAAGGACTAAATGTAACAGAATGGGAAGCTAGGCAGGTCACAGAATAAAATAAGGATGAGGTAATGCGCGACAGCAGATGGAATAGTCCAAGCGAAAAAGCCGATGAGAAGTTAGAAACTGGGAGCTTTTGAAAAGCCGAGTGAGACGAGGGGAAGCAAGTTCCATTCGAGACGATCGCGAGCAGCGGTGTGCGTAAATGAAATCCGAAATTTCGTAAATCGTAAATAGTAATTACGAAAAAAGCGTCGTAAATCGTAAATCGTAAACCGTAAGAGGTGCCTGACTTACAATGCATCTAATTTCCTTGTTTTTTCTATTATATCAACGCTAATCGAAGCAAACCATGCTTTAATGAGACGTCTTGAGCTCGAGCTGGACACTAATTAAGATGGAAGCCATTAAATTTAGATAGCATCTTTCAAATCAAGCTGTACAAGTTTTTGGAGAACCAAAATAAACTGCTTGTTCAAAACGCTATCTTAATAGGCGCCTATACAGGATGCCCAAATAAAAAGCTTACACTGCTTCGACGATCAAAAATGTTTATCATTCTACTAGCCATTGGCCTGCATATAAAACTATGACTTTGTAGAAACAGCCGCAACAACTCCGAATAAATCAACAAAAACCCTTCCGTCCAAAACCCAAAAAAATATAATTTGATTGCAGGCCAATTCGGCAAAACAGTATTTGCTCAAATAATCCAACCAGCATCCCTACTGAGTGAGCGCATGACACAATTCTATGGTATGGCACACCTAAAGTGCTAAGCCTTCTCACATTTTGAATTGTACCCAACAGCATTTTTGTAGCAGACGGGAAGGAATTGTGTGACGATTGAAAGAGTATGATCACATTTTTGGACACTCATTAGCCGCGTTTTTGACTTAATATTGTAAAAGAAGATATTTTTGTGTCATTCTTTAAAAGTAAAGTAGAGAAGCAAGGTGCAGCTTGAATTGAAAGTGGTTTAACTGATTCGTACAAGGTGCATTTTAAACACATAGGGGAAACACACGGTAGAGAAGTCGGAGGAGGATGGCTATCGCGTGCTCCAGAATCGCAGTTCTTGATTAGGATCCTACCACGGGCAGTCAAGTCTTCTATACACGCTGGGTTGTGAATTGGTACCTGATTTGCTTGGGAAGGATAAAACATCGACCTCTACATCGGCGGCAAACGCAATTCGTTCTATAAGGCAAACCCACACCCAAATGACCTTTACGATATCCCACAGAGGTAGAAATGGATGGTGCATCTCAAACAAGGAGTGCTTAGCGTCGTGCTTTACCGCTTATCATTTTTGAAGGTCCACAACTTCTGGAATGAAAGATCGTCGTTCGACGATGCCAAGCAATTACTTTCGGCATTTACTTCGCTCGCAGGTTGCGCTTGTTAAATTTCGCAAACTCCAAAATATTGCATTACTAATTAATGACTGCTTGCATTCGCCATCCTGCTCTCCACTACCTTTGTAGCAAACACTATCTTATCGTATTTTGCCCAGCACTTAGCATTCTGAATGGAAACAGCCTCAATCAAGACACAGAAAACGGGACCAAAAGTGCCAAGCTTTTCACTTTTATCGTGAAAATCTCAGACGTCTCGCTTGAGGCGCACCTCATACGCAAATAGACTCCGAGCCATGACGGTGCAGTGATAATCAGATCGAAACATGATTGTTTTACTCTTTCCATCAGTTTAGTTGCTATTCCACAGCCTCCAATTAAGTCCAATATTCCTTGATGGCTTTGCATCTGTTCTACTGTACATTGGAAGGAGTCGTCTATATGGTGAACAGTGGTGAGAAGGTTACAAATTGACTAGGCGGTGGTTGCAGCAATAAAGATGGTTCAGCAGGTGGTCATCTTCATTCCAGTGCAAGAAGAATTTTCATGTTTTCTGTGGACAGGAACGAAATGCTCTCAGGCCATTCGAATGTAAGATGTTGTGCTAGAGAATGACCAGAATACAGGCCAGCCCAGTCCCACTGCCAGGAATTTACTCGAGCGGCCTATCCACAAAGCGGCGTTGTTCTGTCACAGAGCCACAGCAGAACATAAAAAAGTAAATAGGAAATAGCAATGAGCTATGAGGGAAGTCTTTAAAAGTGAGCACATCGTCATAATTCAAAATGTATCACGTTATGTAGATGTTTGTCATCCGCGGACCGAAGATCACATTTACGAAAATTTACGATTTACGATCCAAAATGTCGTAAATCGTAAATCGTAAAAAATTTGCCAAAAATCACCGTAAATCGTAAAATCCTAAGTAAATCGTAATTACGCACACCCCTGATCGCGAGGTACCCCGTTTGGTTGAACTGTGTACGTACGAGGTGCCTACAGAAGGATCCTAGTCTATGTATAACCCAGACGAACTGCTTTTTGAGTTACATAATGAATTTTCCTAGCACTTAATTGTGAAGGGTCCTAGACAGCTCAAAATACGTGTCACCGACACCGTACCGCGAGCAATCGGAGGACATGTCGCAGACGAACGTAGTGCTAGGAGCGTCACTGACGCCGCGCAACGAGCGTGCCGCTACAGAAACCGTTTCTCAATCGTGACCATTCGGTTTTCGTTACTGCAGCGTTCATTATGTCTTGAGTAAGTTCGGAGTTTTCGCGTAGCGACGCGAAATATTTAACAAATCCATATCTTCTATCAACGATTCACGACGACATGTGGCCTCAAGTTCTCGCAAACTATTATAAATGGGATATTGATGGATGAGCATAAAAGTCGAGGGACACAAAGAGTGTCAAGCAGATACTACGCTATAGATCAACTGCCAAAATTTGTTGTGCAATAACGATGAAGTCTATCAAAAATTACCCAGTTCCGAATGCGACCCAATAAAAATTCTGCCACAAGATGAGAGAAACGAATAATTAAGTACACCAGCCCAGTGGTACTTCTTAGCGCTAAGACGTGCTCTGAGTTTACCTTGTCGCAGTTAGCATTATATGCCAGAAAGACTAGCTATGCAGTGTGTCTGGATGCATGGACTTATGCCAGACACCCACAGATAATCCTATCCTCTGAAGAAAGCGTGAATAAAAAACGCTTTCAACGGCAGCAGTGGTCATTCTGTACTGAGGTGTAACCAAAAAAGTGGGGAGTACGCGAGAAATACAAATTCCCAGGTATTCCCGTCCTAAAGAGAAGGTCTAACATGAACTGCCGTCTATGGTTGACAATGCCACGTCCGCCCAACCCATCGTCACAATCAACACGAAATTGTTTGCTAGTGAACCGGTAAAGAACTGCAGTCCCGACAAAGTGGTAAAGCGTGTACTGTTTGTCATCATCATTAGTTTAAGCTGTGATTAAATGCCCTAAGCATCACCACTGTTTTATAGGTTGGAGCAAAAGATTTCATTTTCAGAATTTCCAGTTATGAGTGGCGTATTATAAGACCACTAACATCAGTAACTCGCACAATTGTGAGAGGCAGAAGGTATTGAAGATATGGGAAGATGTTTTCAATTACGAATGTCTTGTGGAACCACGGTCGCGGAATCTGTTGGGAGCGAAGCTAGGAGACCAGCCGCGCCCAGGGCCTTTCAACGCGATCTTCGCCCGACTGAGTGGCTGCGTGTAAGGCCCCTGTTATACCCCGCGGGAGCATCCGCGGGACGTCCGCGGGTGGAAGGTGCACCGCGGACGGTCGTCGTCGTCCCGGGGCGGCTAGCGTCGCATTGGAGTGCGTTTCCTGCGCCGATCTCCGCGGGACGATAGCCTTCCACGGAGCACTGCACCGCGGACGGCTGCCCTCCCGCGGGCGGGAAGTATAACACCCCTCTCGTCGTCTGTCGGCGGCGATCCGCGGACGGCGGGCGTGGCGGGCCGCGATCCTACGCGATTTCCGCCCATCCGCGGAAGCTCCCGCGGGAGTATAACAAGGGCCTAAGCGACATAAATAGCCGCGAAAAACCTTTAACTGAATAAGGCAGAAATGAAGAGCTATCACACATGCACACTCTCGCACTCATCTACCTATCCATAATATCATTGAGAACGCGCGTCTGAATTCGCGGTCAGAGACGAAAGCACTCATAGGACGTAGGAGGAGACGAGGTGCGTTGCTGCGGAGCTGATGAAGTGAGACGACACAAGCGACCGAGCCTGGACCTGATCTGCAGTGGGCGCTGCCCCCGCGCCCAGTGGTGCCACCGCGTCCAGCTCTACCCATCCCGGCCCGTCGCTCGAACGAGCTATCCCCTGGAGGCCACCATGATGCCAGCGCTGTCATCACCGCGCGGATACATTCGTCAAACTCACGAATCGGTCGCTTAACAGGCCACAAACACGTCGTTCACATGCCAGAAATGGAGCGGTCGAGGCGAGCTCCGCGTGAAGCGCAATGAAATCGCGAGCATTTGGCGTTGCGACGAGAGGCGAACGTGCATCTGGTAGTTTGTCCTCTTCCGATTTCCGACGAACTTTGAAATATTCCTGTGAGGTGTGTCGTTGCTTGTGATTGAAGTTAGCTGCACAATAAAGGCAACACTATAAAAACCTCAAGTATAATTAAGACAAGGTTCTCGGCGCTCTTTCTTGTGTAGGTTTGTAACGAATTTGAAGTACTAGGTAACTCCACAAAGTGAAAAATATTATCTAAGCCGTAAAAATACGCGAAGCAAGGTTTCCGCGAACGACGAATGCGATGAATACGAACGAATAGGTAAGGTTTTTGAAAATCACACCACGAAATGTTAGCGTTTGCCTGCCCGTGACAACTACACCTTATTTAAAAGTTTTGTGCATGCTAGCCAGCGTGTGAGAGGCTTACTATGAGGTGCTATAACAACTTAACTATGTAAGCTGAATAACCAGTCCCATTTGAAGAAAACTACTCAAGTTCACACCCAACTCAACATAGCTTGCGATGAAAATGAATGAAGCATTTGTCTCAGCGACCGAATGTGCTCCTAAATCAAAGTTCACCGCTCCTCATGTGTCTGCGAGTGGGTAGGCCACGAAAGGGGTCGTCCCCAAAATTCTTAAGGAGCAGTCCAAATGAGAATCCAAAAGCTCGCGGATGTGTTGAAGAGAGTGTAAAAGATGAACAATTGAAAACACTCAGTTGTATAGTTTAACGCAACTTGTGGTGGAGCAGCGCTGCCAATGTCCTGAGGAAATTCCTTCACGAAGAATATTGTCTATATGGAAGCTGCTGACTTTGACAGAAGTCTAACTCACCAGGGAACTGTCTCAGACGTATTTTCGAACTGTGAAAACGAAGTTGAATTGCGAGGATCTCCACCCTTCAAATAGCAAAAAGAAAAGTATGATTTTTACAAAGTCCTTGAACGCATGGTCCTAGGAGCCCTGAAAATCCAGCACTGGATTGCACTGTCACTACGTACGGGTGTGTTGCACGTGGAGAGGAGAGAGGTAGTGAAAGACGTCGAGGCAAGCGCCTCGGCGGCTCAGTGGGGAGTGAAAGTGCTTCACAACCAGAGGGCAAAGTGTTCGAGCTCCGTGCCTTGCCGATTCTTTTGCACTTTTTTAATGTTCATTCCTTGTTTGGTATTTATCACCCTCCCATCTTTTCATAGCTGTATATTCCACTTTCACCTGTACCACCTGTCATCCCGTTGATAATCGAGTTGCTCTAGCGGGCGCCAACAGCATCCCCATTCATCCCTGTGGAGTGCCAGAGTGCTCCAATGAATCCTAGTTGCTAGAGGGACACCAAAAGCGTTTTATCGTTCGTTGAAGGCTTTCACGAAGAAATCCGACCAACGCGTTGGTGAGCGTCCAAGTGTTCTCTTGAATCCGGTGGAATCTAGTCAGTGATGGCTGTCGTCCAGCAGGTGTCTGCGAATCGCATTACGTGGCCGGTCCACCTAATTTTCGACGACTTGGCCCATGCGACAGCGTCTATGATCTTCGAACGTCGGCGAAGCTCGGAACTCCGGAGGCCTTCTCTCACTTGCGTGAGTCGTGTCACTCCAAGCATCGTTCTCTCGATTCCAAGCTGCGCGACGCTGATCGCGTGTTCATTCTGCTTTCGTATAGCCCAGGTCTCTGAGGCGTATGTTAGGGCAGGAAGAACAGTGGAGTCGAATAGGTGGGCACGGAGTCGGACGTTCTTCGTCTTCTTCACGACTTCTTCGACGCTCTTGAAAGCTCCCCAAGCCGCTCGTTTCCTCCTGCTCAGCCCTGGTGCTAGATCGTTGGCCATGTTGACTTCGCGACCCAGATACACATAGCTGGAGCACTCGGAGATGTTCGTTCCGTTGAGCGAGAATGGGGCATCAGAGGCCTTTGTCATACCATCGCTCACACCGAGCGACGCCTAATGATATGCTCCCATATCGATCGGGCGGCGCGATGAAATCGATATGGGTGCATATCATTAGGCGTCGCTCGGGGTGAGCGATGGTATGACAAAGGCCAGAAACTTGTCCGTTCCTCATGAACATCGTATTCGTAAGATTCAGCTGCATTCCAACGTTCCCACATACACGATCGAAGTCGGCCAGCATTCGCTCAGCCTGGCTAATGCTCGGTGTTATGAGCACGGTATCGTCAGCGAGGCGAAGATGGTGCAGCTGATGGTCGTCGATTCACTCCCATGTCTTCCCTTTCTAGTTCGCGCATGATGTTTCGAGGGTGACGCTGAAGAGCCTTGGGGGACGACAAGAAGATATTCGGCTACGACTTCGGGCTAAGGCTGTCTGGAGATGGCAGGTATCCCTTGCCGAACACCTCTTTTCACGACGACTTCGTTGCAGAATGGTGAAATCTGGGTCGTGAATCCACTGTACAGCTTTCGAAGTACTCTATTGTACTGATTAAGAACGCCTTGAGTGAGCAGGGCATGGGAAACCGCTTTAGTCTCCACAGAATTGAAATCCTTCTTCAGGTCGATGAACGTAAGGCTCGGCGGCAGCTTGTACTCTCGCGACACTTCGATGGGTTTCGACATGGTGTGTATGTGGTCGATCGTGCTGAATCCTCTCCGAGATCTTGTTGTTCGCATGGCTGTTCTTCATCCAGCGTTCAGCTGATCCTATTCAGGATGACACGAGTGAACAGCTTGTAGACTACGGACAGCAGGCAGATCGGGCGATAGTTGCCAATGTCGTGCACGTCTCCATTCTTGTACAGCAAGACGATCTTGCTGGTCTTCCACTGAGATGGAACCTTGCACTCCGACAGGTAGCGCGTGAAGAGCCGCGCCAGATAATTCATGCGAAAGAAGTCCTCGATGTCCTCGGTTTGGCTATGGCAATTCTTATAGAGTCGGTTAGTCGCCCACCTCGATCTTTTCGTTGTCATCACCTTAACAAGTGGCTTCCGCAACTACCACGTCGTTCTTTTGCAGCTTTCTTCGCCTTTCGGAACTTTTGCCAGATATCTGCTATTTTAGATTTATTTCTCACCAGACGTTCAGCGGCCTAGCGGATGCCAAACGTCTGTTTGGGGCATCGCCCCCAAATCCCTAGAATATAACAACCCCAGTCTTCCTCCTTTCTTCTTCAGGCCTTATTACAGTTTTATGTGACTGCTTGAAACTCGAAGTTGATGTTTATGGTGACAACGTTTCGGGCATAAGCCCTTCTTTAGGTCTAAAGACAATAATGCTACTTAGCACATACACACAGTAAAGCGGCAAGAAATACGGACCTGGGATCCACGACGGATTAAATGGGTGAGGGAAGGACCAAGGTCTTTTTGGACGTTGGTTGGCCGGAAATGAAGTGCAGGGGTGCTCGGACTCTTTATATATGGTCGAGTCGTGACTAGTCATATGTCACGATGGTCTTCAGCGGTCACGTCGCTAGCCCCTATAGAGTGATAAGACTCATCGCATACTTCATTTCTTCCCTATTGTTAATCGGTGGCTCCCAGTGTTTTATTTCTAGCGCTTCCTTGATCTTCCTCTCTACTGGGTCTGCCAGATTTTTGTGGAGGATGGAAATCCGCAATTGCGGCGGTGGCTCACACGTGTGTCTCAGGGTGCGGTGCTTCGAGAATGGATTGTCCGGGTAGCTCTGAGGGTTGCGCAGAGCTCTCACGTGCTCATCCATTCTCTTCCATAGTGGTCTCGCTGTTTCACCTATATAAAATTCTTCGCAGGACACACAGACCACCTTGTAGACCACACACTTCATCTCACACACGTTGTTGTCTCCTTCGCAGATCATGCAATTCCTTCTTTCACATTGATTCTCGTATGGACGTGACGTTGTGAGTAAGCGTCGCAAAGATGGTGGTGGTTGGAAAATGAGACTTATGGGAAGCCCCGATCGCTTCACGACACGGTTGACGTCCATTGCGAATGAATCCGAGATGAAGGGCATGATCAGATGAGATCCACAGAGAGATCTGTGGGGTTTCCAACAACGGCACTCCTTTGAACCGTAGCCGTTTTGCCGCAGAATTTCGGTGATTTCATCATCCACTTCTTGATAATTCGTCGAGGTCAAGGCGGAAGATGTGGCAACCATATGATGAACGATGTTTCGTTTCACATATAGAGGATGGCAGCTCCGAGCGTGAACGATGATGTTCTTAGATGCCGGTTTCTTGTACCACATACTACTAACCTGACCTTCCGATATCCTGATCTTCGTATTCAAAAATGGCAGGAACCCATCTGGAGTAGGAGACTCTGATGTTAAGCTGATTGTAGGAAACGCAGAGTTCAGCCGCCTAAGGGTGTGCCTCAATGTTGCTCTCGTTTTTCCAACAACAAAAATGTCGTCAATATATCGGCCAAAGTATAGCACTCGAGACGATAAGGCTGGTCGTTCAAGCTGATCCATGAATAAGATGGCGAGAAGCGGCGCCAACCTGCTCCCCATTGCAAGACCTCGAGTTTGTTTATAGAACACATTTCGGAACCGAAATGTGCTTACATTGACCACGTTTCGTAAAAGTTCTTCAACGTTTTGTGTAGATAACCCGAAGAGTTGGAG